>OY744482.1:75251781-76451781 GCA_963556165.1 Tipula helvola | reverse complement strand
TGGGCTATAGTTCAGGTGATTTTCAATAAAATTGAATTTTCTACGAAATGTGCAGAAATATTCGAGCGATCCAAATCGCCGTTGGCATGACGATTACCGGTCTCAACGCCTATTGAAAGAGATCGAAATCGGAGAATTCGGTGCACAATTGCGGATTTTCGATTTTTGTGGCTCTGAATTTGTGGGCTATAGTTCAGGTGATTTTCAATAAAATTGAATTTTCTACGAAATGTGCAGAAATATTCGAGCGATCCAAATCGCCGTTGGCATGACGATTACCGGTCTCAACGCCTATTGAAAGAGATCGAAATCGGAGATTTCGGAACAAAAATGCGGATTTTCGATTTTTGTGGCTCTGAATTTGTGGGCTATAGTACAGGTGATTTTCAATAAAATTGAATTTTGAAGAAATATTCGAGCGATCCAAATCACCATTGGCATGACGATTACCGGTCTCAACGCCCATTGAAAGAGATCGAAATCGGAGAATTCGGAGCACAATTGCGGATTTTCGATTTTTGTGGCTCTGAATTTGTGGGCTATAGTTTAGGTGATTTTCAATAAAATTGAATTTTCTACGAAATGTGCAGAAATATTCGAGCGATCCAAATCGCCGTTGTCATGACGATTACCGGTCTCAACGCCCATTGAAAGTGATCGAAATCGGAGAATTCGGGGCACAATTTCGGATTTTCGATTTTATGGCTCTGAATTTGTGGGCTATAGTTCAGGTGATTTTCAATCAAATTGAATTTTCTACGAAATGTGCAGAAATATTCAAGCGATCCAAATCGCCGTTGTCATGACGATTACCGGTCTCAACGCCTATTGAAAGAGATCGAAATCGGAGAATTCGGTGCACAATTTCGGATTTTCGATTTTTGTGGCTCTGAATTTGTGGGCTATAGTTCAGGTGATTTTCAATAAAATTGAATTTTCTACGAAATGTGCAGAAATATTCGAGCGATCCAATGCACCATTGGCATGGCGATTACCGGTCTCAACGCCCATTGAATTTGTGGGCTATAGTTCAGGTGATTTTCAATAAAATTGAATTTTCTACGAAATGTGCAGAAATATTCGAGCGATCCAAATCGCCGTTGTCATGACGATTACCGGTCTCAACGCCTATTGAAGGAGATCGAAATCGGAGAATTCGGGGCACAATTGCGAATTTTCGATTTTTGTGGCTCTGAATTTGTGGGTTATAGTTTAGGTGATTTTCAATAAAATTGAATTTTCTACGAAATGTGCAGAAATATTCGAGCGATCCAAATCACCGTTGGCATGACGATTACCGGTCTCAATGCCCATTGAAAGAGATCGAAATTGGAGAAATTGGAGCACAATTGCGGATTTTCGATTTTTGTGGCTCCGGTCGGTTCGAGGTTTCGGGAGCTTCACCGTAAACCTATGTTCATTGGTTGTTCCTCTTATTACTCTTGTTGTTGTAACGAATGGTGGTATTTTCTCCGATAGTTCTGTAGAACATTTACCATGTAAGCATCTGTAGAAAACGCAGAGTTCTGCAACATCTCTGCGATGGTGTAAGCTATCTACTTCTTGAGTAAGTCTGGGAGTAAGCCGTATTGTCTATCCGAAATTAGTTTGTTAATTTCAAGATATTTAACTATATGTTGATTAACGTATTTCTCCAAGAATTTAGTGATGGCTGACACAATTGATATTGGCCTGTAGTTTGAAGGGTCAGTTTTGCCACAACCCCGTTTTAGCACGGGTAGTCGCCTTGCTTATATGAAAGTAGGAATTTTAGATAATATTGGAGCCAAACTGCCAACCAATTCAAAGCACCTTCAAATATGACAATTGTTTCCGAAATTTTAGAAACCAATGGTGCTAAACCTCATACATACTTCTTTGCAGGGTCTCCAAGAATAGAGCTTATAACTGTGAACACACTGCTCAGCTTTTTGGATTTATAAATTAAGCTCTTGCTGTACAAACCTCTCCTTTCATCACCTACACAAATTCTATGTAGAATTTCTCCACAAAGCTCTCAAATTTAACAATGCTTAACAAATTGATCAAACAACCCAAAAAAAAACCTTAAATGATTTTTTTACAGTTTATGAGTGATATTACCGTGCCAAAAATAGGCAAATATAATTTATGCTAATAATTTAAACGAAAATAATTTCACAAAAATTATAATAAATAAATTGATAGTAATGCTCAAGCACATAAAATACATTTTCCATTCGTGTATCATACAAAAAAAAAATAAAATTTTCAAATAACATTCAAAGTGGAAATGGAAAGAAAGTGAAAAACTATTAACCTTTCGAGAATACACGTTAGTACCATATACAATAGAGTGTGTGGTGTACTTGACAATGTAAAATTATATGAATCTGAATTATTTGTATTCAAATTTATGACACAAGTTTTGTAATAATATGATTATGCTGCTGTTCACCTTATTCTGTCATGCTTGGAAAATTGTTTTACATACATATGTATGTATACGAGTACGATGCTATTTTTGTAAAATATTTTCGTTTGTATATGCATAAATTAGATTTCGAATTAATTTTATCGTAAATTTTCAATTTATTTATCGTTTTATATGATAAATCGACAGTTTAATTTTATTATACGGGAAAGTGTTTTGTGTCTGTGTATATATATTCGGCATATGCTTTATTGATATACTTACTTGCGGAACAAGTGACAAACTAATATTAAATTTTATACAAAAATTACGATTCCATGAGCTTTAATATATTAGATATTAATACATTTTATGATTTAATTGTGCACTAGGTGACTAAGCAACTTGCACAATAAATCGCATCACAGCATAAACTGAATTTTATTTAATTAAATAAAACGATACAAATATTGCTATACCTACAGTAAATGAAAAAGTGTAGGAGCAGGTTTTAACAAAAGTTGCGATTTTTGTAGAAGTCCTCCTACCTCCATTATTTTTTAATTATATCATAGAAATTAATGAGTTATATAGGATCTGAATAAAATAATTGGTGATTATTATCGTCAGGTTTTTTTAATCAAATAATTCCACCAAGCAAATAAAAATACAAATTAATATTTGACAATTTATTGTTTATTGAAATAATTTTTAATTAACTTTGTAACTACCATGTCACCACACAACACTTTTTCGATGTGATAGTTTCTATCGAAACGAAACGAAGTTATGCTACATCATCACATCACAGATACAAATGATTTATTTTTGCAATAGTAGTGAGAATTTTTGCCATTCATTATCTTTGGGTACAGTGGGTTGCGAAATTATTATAGGAAACTATCGAATCCTGTCTGGATATGTTGACTTTTGGCGAATTTTGTATGTTATTAAACATTTTTCAAGCGGATGTGCATTCAAGATACAACTGGGGTCCGTTATCTTCAAATTCACCCGAATAAAGTCACCCGTGATTTTCTAGTGAAATACGTCATTTTAGTCGAAAATTTAAATTGTTTGGTACTAAAGTCACCGGTGACTTTTTTCGGTGAATTTCAAGAATACAGCTCTCTCATTCCACTTTTCAAATGGCTAAAATTTTCTTATGTGCTTTAAAATCTGTACAAAAGTTAAACGATTAATAAAAAAATATATAAATTATTTACCTTTTCCGAGCTAAATAAACACTTTGCTCTAAGCAACTCAAGAATAAATTCCACGGCATTAATAATTACATTTCACCGTCAAATTCCACGACGAGAAATTTTGACGTTTCATTCCACAAAAGCGGGATTTATTTTCTCATTCCACTGAACCGGAATGCGAAGTTCTCGTTTAGAACAAAATCCCGTTCCACAAAATAATTCCACACAACCGGACTCCACCAACTGGCTCTGAATCTGAAACCCGTGTTAAGTTATTTTAGTAATAGTTTTTGACATTTATTTGAAATAACCCACCCCAAATTATCATAATCAATTCAACAAAATAAATTCATTGTATGATTGATTTAGGGCTGATTGTATGAACATTGCTAAGGCCCGATTGTATGAACGAGGAGAAATGATTAATCCTCTGATTTAGCGTAGTTTGCATTGTATGAACGATGCTAAATCAGAAAATTAATCGATGATTTTTTTTTACCATCCGTTTTAACCTCTCTAAAACTTCAACAAAGTAAACGCCATAGAAAAAGTATTGCCAGTCATACAAAAAACTGCTATAAAACTGCAATAAAAGAGAGGCTAAATTTTTACTTAGGCGACGAAAAGTAAAATCCATGAGTAATGATTAATCATTACCCTCGGATTTTTTTTCATTTAGCGGTGTTCATACAATCGGCCCTAAATAAAAATTTAGCCTCTCTTTTATTGCAGTTTTATAGCAGTTTTTTGTATGACTGGCAACACTTTTCTGTGACGCTTACTTTGTTGATGTTTATTAAAATTTTTTTTTGGTTATTTAGAAGAAAATAAAATTTCAATTTCCGAATTTGACATTTTCTTCCTTGTTGAGTCCATTTTTAATAATTACGTTCTTTTATAAAAATGTCTCGTTTGTATGATACACCACATTTGAAATGTCAAAAAAACAAAAACAAATTGTTTTAGTCTCTGATTCAGTTACCGAAAAGAGAGGATAAAACGGATGGTAAAAAAAATCATCGATTAATTTTCTGATTTAGCATCGTTCATACAATGCAAACTACGCTAAATCAGAGGATTAATCATTTATCATCGTTCATACAATCGGGCCTTAGTCGCCTATCGCCTAACGCCTTACCGTTTTATCACAGATAAGAATAGACAGATGTGGATCTTGTATGGGCCATATTTACATTCCAAAATTTCAATACCAAATTCCAATCCAATCCTTTTAGAGCAGGACGTACATTCAAGGCCATCTTTACCATGGGGCTATAAGGGCTGCAGCCCTAGGGCGCCGCATTATTAGGGCGCCATCAAATGTCCAAGGCCTAGTCAATTTTAGAGAACATATTTTTATTTGAATTTCATTTTTTACTTCAAAGGAAATGCAAACCGTTTTATTATAATAAATTTATTATATTCGTCGCTTGGAATGCACGAGTCGCGATAGTTATTTTATGCATTGACGGACGACTGGTAAAGTTGAAAAGCGCCTTAAGCGGACAATAGTAAACTACGAGACTTCTAATAACAAAAATTTGCTATATGAAGTTATATGGAAATTGTGTCTATTTAATTTGAATTGTTATTTATTAAAAGTATGATGGTTGGAAAACCTAGTTAATCTATTATGTAGTTTAAATTGTAATTTTTGTATATTTGATTCATTTGGTACCACTTTTTCATTTTAGATGGCAAAAAATTTTGCTTACATATTGCATAAATTTGATATTAAGATACTTGATACTAAAAGCATAACTGTTTTAAAAATATTAAATTTTGGCTTGTAATTATCTGTTAAAACGTGGTAAATATACTCTAATTTAGTTTGAAAAAGGTTTAGTGACTCAAAGATGTATTTATAGTGAATTTAACATTAAATTTCTGCAATTTTTAAGCACGGGTTTTGAGCATTTAAAACGATAAAACTGTTCCAATTGAATCACATATACAAAAAACAACGAGCGAGTTCACCCTCAACTCGCAAAAGATTTATGTGAAAACTTTTTTGAATAAATAACTATTGAATCACTTCAAGCCATTTCGATAAGGCCCAGAAACCCCTCCATAAAGACGGATGTTGTTCGCTCAGTATTTAAACTATGTAAGTTACATTTTTGATTCAAAAAGTCAGTAAGTTATCATATAATTCTATTTTGAATTTGGAGGACGAACCTTACTGACATTAATTGAGCCTGAGCAAAGTACAGTTCTGTTAAGTTAATCACCTAAACCTGCCATGTACGCTTTAAAATATACCAACTCATACACAGCAATCTTGATTAAGATTCCATAGTAGTAAATAGTCACGGCAAACTCGCTGAACAAAGCAAAATTGCATCGCTTTATCACTGATCACTTTAAAATAAATTAAATAGAGCGGTTCTATTTGGGCGCAATGTTGACCGTAAAATCATTGCAATTGGAAAGACAGTTGCGCGAAACCCCCCGTAACCAGACTCACCAACAGCATGAGCATTGAGCAATACTAATAAGAAAGCATACCGATTGAACAATTTTAGAATTATTACTCCTATTTTATTATGTACATACTTATCAATGTATATGTATAATTCTCACAGATCGCTATTTCCATTTAATTTGTTTACACTACACAAGCAAAATTTGTGGTCCATTTGTTCGTAAGTAATTTTCATTTTCAAAAACACTTGCTGCTGCGGCCATATATAGCAGATATTTTCACAACAAAATAAATTAAAGTAGGCGGTTTTTTTTTTAATATTTTTGTATTCGGCTCACGATGTTTTTGAAATGCCGGATGTTGTTGTATATGTATTGCATACGTATGCGTAGATTTTACATTGATTTTACGTTTTATTTATTTTTTGTTCTTGTCGATATTCACACATATACCAGCAATATTTTTTGTTCGGCACTTTTGTTTCCGTAACCCGATTTCTATACAATTTTTTACTTACTCCTGCCGCTAAAGTTGTTTTCACATCAAAAACACACTTTGAACTACATAATAGATTAACTAGGTTTTCCAACCATCACACTTGTAATAAATAACAATTCAAATTAAATAGACACTATTTATATATAACTTCAGATAGCAAATTTTTGTTATTAGAAGTCTCGTAGTTCAATATTGTTCGCTAGAGCACACCATACCGACCACACCACCACCGCCTGTCTATTCTTATCTGTGGTTTTATTTCAAAGAAATTGATTTTCCTCATTCGCTGTTATGAAGATACATTTTTTCAACTGGGACGTGATTTTAATTCTATTGGTGTCTTTATTTTTATTTGCTGGGTTTTTTTATAAGTCTCGATTCGATACTAAGATCTATTCAGATATTTGCCAAAAAATAGCATATTGTAGCTACTTCTATCATCCACTTAAAAATACTGGCGCTCGCAGCACTAAGAATTGTGTTTATTTTGACAATGCTACGTCATTGTTGTTTTCATTACATTTTGTTATTCCAAAAGTATGAATACTCCTACATGAGGAATAGGGCGAATACATTTTATCCATATATAAAAATGAGACGGACATACTAAAACATTTTTTTCTTTCAAAATGTTGCTATGATTACACAATTTACAGTACATTTATACTGAATAAACACTAAGCGGTCAAATTTCAATTTCGAAATTCTTGTGCCGTTCTCAGAGATGTATGTCCCCGTGAAATGATGTATGGTATCTGATTTCTCAACACTTATGCAATTAGAAAAAACTGCCTCATTGAGAAATCACGGGAATTACGGGTGAAAATGAACCGAAACGTAAATGTATTACGAAACATAATACTTACAATTAAAAACGGCTAATTTCGAAATTTCTTGTGCCGCTCTCAGAGATGTTGCCGTGAAATGATGTATGGTATCTGATTTCTCAACACTTATGCAATTAGAAAAAACTGCCCTCATTAAGAAATCACAGGAATTAAGGGTGAAAATGAACCGAAACGTAAATGTA
Source organism: Tipula helvola (assembly GCA_963556165.1). NCBI lineage: Eukaryota > Metazoa > Arthropoda > Insecta > Diptera > Tipulidae > Tipula > Tipula helvola. The sequence continues at coordinate 76,444,231 of OY744482.1, read as the reverse complement.
TTAAGAAACTTAGAGTGTGGAGAAGTCAGATACCACACATCATTTCACGGGGACATCTCTGAGAGCGGCACAAAAAATTTCGAAATTAGCCGTTTTTAATTGTAAGTATTATGTTTCGTAATACATTTACGTTTCGGTTCATTTTCACCCGTAATTCCCGTGATTTCTCAATGAGGCAGTTTTTTCTAATTGCATAAGTGTTGAGAAATCAGATACCATACATCATTTCACGGGGACATACATCTCTGAGAGCGGCACAAGAATTTCGAAATTGAAATTTGACCGCTTAGTGTTTATTCAGTATAAATGTACTGTACATATTATGTAAATTGTGTCCAAAGAAATTATCAATTAATATTTATTTTACTATAATGCTTTTAAATCTTAATCAATTTCTTTATAATTATTTTTCGGGATGAATCACATTTGGATAGGAGTTTTAAATGTTTTTTTCTGGATGGAATGACAATTTCCTAAAATTTTAGCCGAGACACATATTTTGAAAAAAAGCCTTTTCGGGATGGAAATTTCGTGCTAACTTCCTAATTCCTATACGTACAACTTTTACGAAAAATGTTAGACAGGTTAATTTTTCGATTTAATATTAAATAACTCATTTTGAATATGCCTCTTTATAATGGAAGGAAATAATAAAAAAATGAATATATTTATCGTACATCTTCTGTCTTTTAAAATAGAGCAAAAGATTAAATGTAAAGGCCCTTTTACATTCAATCTTTTCGTTGTTTTTTCAAAAGAATAGAATCACGAAGAAAAGGGCAAATACATTTTACCCATATATAAAAATGGGACGGGCATATTCAAAATTTCATTTTTTCCTTTCAAAATGTTACTTGGATTTTATATCTTTTGAGCAACTTTCACGAAAAAAGATAAACCAGTTCATTTTTTTCAGGTTTTTCCGTTCTTTTTCACAAAAAAAAGTTGAATGTTGCAGTAAATAGTATTGAAAAATACTTTTTGAGTATTCCTTCTGATTTTCTGATTCCTTCTGAGTGTTATATTATGTGACCGTAAGGGTACCGTAAATTGTTCAATGATATAAACGGTTTGTTTTCTGGATATTGTGTATATCTCATATCTGCATGTTCTATTCGTATTAGTTAAACTTATTCAACACCAAAGCCAGATTACCGCCCTGGCATTTTAATTATAGTGTAAAATACGTCAAAATCACATTAGTGTCACACTAGCTGGAATCCGTGATGCTCCAAAGAAGTTCTGGAATATGGCCAAGAATTCGTAAATGATATTTAGGAGAAGTTATGTATGTGAAGTTCGCCCAATTTTCATCCCCGAAAAATGCTATGGTAACACTAATAGTACTATCGTGACACTTTTTACTCTCAGCCCAGAAAATCCTGCTGTCACGAGTTTTTAATATTATTTTTTTGTGAAGTATTATGCTGGAAACACATGAGCAGAATTTCTGCTAGCATCGCTGCTGGCAGAAATTCGGGTGAACTACATGAGCATCGTTCTTGATAAGCAGAATGTTTTTTTGTGGCATTTATTTGATACATATTTTATTTATTTTAATGTACAATTTTTTTAAATGAATTGTGCATTATTTTGTCACAAATTAATATATTTGTATCCTCCAGTTTGGCACGTGTCACACAAAACTTATTTTATTTTCTGTCAACAAATTAAAAAAATTGATTGGAAGAAATAAAAAGTATACAAATTGTACTAGATTTGTTTCTTTTACGTAATGTAGCCTACTGATTCGCAGCAAAATTAGAAATAGATGCTGGAAACAGATGTGCAGAATTTCTGCATGCAGTGATGCACGCAGATATGCATTCAAAACACATGTGCTTTTGGCACTTTTTACACAAAACATATTTTCTGTCAACAAATTAAAAAAATTGATTGAAAAAATGAAAAATTACACAAATTGTACTAGATTGGGTTACTTTTACGTAATGTAGACTACCGATGCGCAGTAAAATTAGAAATAGAGACAACTTGCAGAATTCTGCGATGCAAGCAGAACGCATGTATTTCATTCCATATAAACTAGTGTTTTCTAATTTCGATGCTTGCAGAATTCTGCACATCTGTTTCCACCAAGAGACATGAAGCAGAATTCTACATGACAAGCAGAATACATGTATTCCAATTCATTTAAACTTGTGTATTCTAATTTTGCTGCTTACAGAATTCTGCTCATGTGTTTCCAGCATATAACCAAAAATCACTATAAGCTGTCGTGATACTATATTTATATCATGATAGTTACTTAAAGCTCACAGCCCCGAAAAATATTGCTACAGTTATATATTTTTAAATTCAAAGCGAACTTTCACCAATCTTTCTGGAAAAAAATACTCTACATGTTATGATGTTTAGTAAAAGAAAAAGAAAAAAAGAAATTGTTGCTACCTTTTTCTGTAAAATTCAATATACCTAAACGGTATGAGATATAAGATAATTGCATGGTTTAATGCATTTATTGAAAGTTTTTTAGAATTTTTGTATGTCGGTGATCTGTGATATAGTTCGTTGAAGTCAGAAAATATTTGTTGGCCGGCCCAGATCAATACAGCCTGGAATAGAGGATGGTTTAATGCAGCTCACCGTAATACAAAAATTCTAAAAATTGTACAACAAATGCATTAAACCATCCTCTATATCAGGCTGTATTCATCTGATGCGGCCAACAAAAATATTCTGACTTCAAGGGACTGTATCACAGCACAGCTCACCGACATACCAAAATTCTAAAAAGTTTACAAAAAATGCGTAAAATCATTCTCTATGACTATCTCATGCTGTATTCATCTGGGCCGACCAACAAATATTTGTTGACTTTAAACGTCTAAACCACAGCTCACTGACATACAACAATTCTGAAAAGTGCAGAATAAATACATTAAACCATCCTCTATCTCATGCTGTATTTATCTGGGGCTATATCACAGCTCACCGACATACAAAAATCCTAATTGGTCATATCCCAGAACTTCATCTAACAATCATTTTAGGATTCCAATTCCATCGTACACGTCGAGTTTCATCAAAATAGTTTAAGAAAAAGCCAAGTTCCATCCTACTTGGTCATATTCGTGAACCTCACCTAAAAATCAATTTAGGATCCCATTTCTATCCCACATATCGAAATTCATCATAATCGGTTAAGAAATAACCGAGTTCCTAATTTGCAATATTCCAGAACATCATCAAACAATCGTTTTAGAATCCCACTTCCATCGTTCTAGTCGAATTTCACCAAAATCGATTAAGAACTAAACGAGTTCCTTCCTAATTGGTCATATTCCAGAAATTCTCCCAAATATCTTAGAGTCCCATTTTTATCGCCCATCTCGAATTTCATCAAAATCGGTTAAAAAATAGGTAAGTTCCATCCTACTTAGCCATATTTCAAAATTGCATCTAAAAATCAATTACGGAGCCCATTTTCATTGTACATATCGAATTTCATAATACTCCATTAAAAAATTACCGAATTCCTTCCTAATTGGCCATATTTCAGAACTTCACCTGACAACCTTGTTAGAATCCCATTTCCATCGCACATGTCAAAATTCACCATATGCGGTTGAAAAGTAACCGAGTCCCTTTCTAATATGCCATATTCCAGAACTTCTTCTAAATATCATTACAGAATCCCATTTAGTTCGCAAGTGTTTCACCGGTCATGATTGAATAAATACCAGGTTAGCTCTAAATATGTAAACAATAGACCAATTTTTTCTTTTTTTTTATAATAAACATGTGGCGGAATTGTATGACGTCACGAACATGTGACCCAAAAGATCGAGCTAACCTTGTTTAAATCATACTCGCCGGTGTTTCAGCGCATACTAACTACATACTTTAATCGCGAATTCGAGATTATGTTGTTATTTTTTTCAGTCTGTCACAACACGATTTTAATTCTTTCAGGATTACCGCGCTTCATAATTTGACTATCGTAATCTAGTTGTATAAACTCGATAAACATGAAATACAAAAAAGAGAAAGAAAGTATAAGTGAAATAGAAATATTTTATTTTGATGTCATTTTTAAAATGAAGATGAAATCGCGATCTGAGTGAATAATTTCATTCCACTGAAAATTAGGTATAGAAAAATTCTCTTCTTCACGTAGTTGCAGTGTTTACCACTAGAGTAAATATATTAAATATATTAAGTTTTATGAGTTGGTATTAAATAACAATTCTGAATTTTTCGATAAATCACAGCACATTTCGAAAGCATTCGAGTCTTCGAAGTAGTGGATTCCTAATTAATTTGAATCAGATTTGTTCGTTTCTTATTTAAATCAAATACGAATCTTGTACTTCGAAGAGTCGAATACGTTCGAACGTTCGAATCGAATTTACATTGGCCCCCCAGAATTTTAAATTTTGTTAATTACCATTTGGAATTATTATACATTATTGAATAATTTATTATCACTATTTTATATTTGTAAATATTCTTAATAATAAATTATTTGCTTGGTGCCAACTGTTAAAAGTAAAAAAAAAAAAATATTCTTGGCTCTTACTTTGGACAAAATTTCATTCCTATCGGAATAGGAATAACTTTTACCAAAGTAAGATAACATTGTCTGCTCAAAGCAAACTCGCATTAGTTGGAGAGTAAATTTACACAAAGAGAGAATTTTTTTTTTGTAGTTTTAAGTATGTATTGACGATTGTAAAAGTAGAGAAAGCGCCTCTCGAGGAAAAAAGTTAAAATGAATGACACTTGTGTGAAAAATAATTGAGCAATCCGGTTATTAAAAATTTTTTTTATAATCCAAAATTGAAATTATTTAAAATTATTAGCAATCTGTTCCAATCGTCAATATTGCGTAGCGGCTCATTGTATTGGTAAACATTTAATTTCTACACCCAACTAATTTGAATTTTAGTTTGTTCGACATGAGACGTCTCTATGAAATTTTATTTAGTTTATGGTTGATAAAAAAAAAAGCAATTTTTCGGTGCATCCGTCAACCACGAAACATCGTTCAATAAAAATAAATAAACCACCATTTTGAAACCGTACAAAATTGGGGTTTTGGCCTTTTTTTTATCAAATTCTACATTCTTCAGCGGTCGAGGCAAAAACGCTTACTCTCGAATTTATCAGACATTTTCGTCAGGCTTAGCATTAATTCATTCTGTATGAATCTCGGTATATTTATTATACTCGTACTCATGAAACCGTTTAATAAAACAACGGTTTTAAAGATATTATTTCACGTTAGTTCTAATACAGTTTTGGGGTTATCTTTTTTATGAGTGATAAATGACTAGGTACATCTGTTTCTTAATTTAATAAGTTGTAGATTTATTTGTCTAACGTTAAGCCAAACCTCTTTGCTAATATTGTTAAGATACCAATAAAAATTTACATTTATTATTGTGTGTTGGGCGTTATACTTGAAATACCGAATACATTTAAATTCCTACCAGACTTTAAATAATCAAACATATCTGTACAAATACAATTCGTTTACTCACTGTGAAATCAAAACTTTCGCATTCTCAAATAAATAATTATCCGTTAATGTAACAAAATCTTTTAACAAAAGAACAAAAAAAATTACTTCTTAAATTAATTTTAACCAAAAACAATTAAATGTAAAAAAATATTCTTCTGTAATTAATTTAATTTATTTTTTCTATGTATTTTCCAAATGTTAGTGTAACATAAAACTTTTGTTTAGAAAATCGACATTATTGTGAAATTAACTTATTTAGTTAGAATTGATTTTATGAAAATCTTCTTTGAATTTATTTATCGTATTACGGACACGGTTAATAGTTTATTTAATTGTCCAATATTGACCTCGTATTACTACATATTAGTTCGAAAAATGTTATATGGATAAATTGGAATGGATTAATTAACCCAAAAAATAGTTGGTATTTAGAATATTAACGTTTAATTATTAAAATTGAAATGGAATCCTGTTGGAATTACTGGAATTATGTAAATAACAATGACAAAAACAAAATAATTAATTTTAATTAGTTACTTTGTAATCAAATATTTATACGAATATTTAAAATTTTAATTAATAAACATAATTGATTTGTAATCATATATTTCAAACGTTTTTTTTTTCTTTTTGTATATTTGTGTAGGATGGACGAATAACAACGGATGAATTTAAAGAAGCAGTACAAAGGACATGTGTGGGAAAAAAATATGCTGATTTTCCACAGGTAAATTTTTCATTTATCGTGTTATTCTTTATTTAGCATAAAAATACATTTAGTACATCATATATGTAAATAACCCCCGACTTGAACTGGAAAAAAGTTTTTTTTTTCTGTTATGGAAAAGCTAAATGAAAATTAACAGGTGTTGAAAATTCATAAGGATGGAAAGTTAATGGTTTTTAATGGAATTTTTCATTTTTTTTTTTGTTATTCTATATGAGATTTACTTCTGAAATCAAGGAAAATAATTTATGCTAGCAAAACAGACGTTCAAGATTCTTGATGTGCTTGTTGTTATCTTTAAAATTAAAAGAAATTGCTTGAATATAACTTAAGCTTATTATGGAGGAAATTTCATTACTTAGGTATGAAAACAACGTTGCTTTCTTAAACGTTTCTGAATCAATCACGTAGTTGACAGTATCTGCAATATTTATTTATTTATTACATCATAGGGATTTTTAAATAAAAAGTTAAAAAATTAAAGGTCACTAACAACATCAATAAGTTCTAACAATTAACCCAACTCATTTTAAAACAACATTTAAAACAAAAGCCTAGCGATTCGTTTTTTAAATTCATCTCGGGAAATATTAAAATCAATACAATCCGCTATTTTGTTGAGATCTCGTTGAAAGCGCGCTATAGGGCCTTTTTTTTTTTTTTTTAAATTAGGATGGGTGTTTGTAGCCCAGAGCACTGCGACCATTGAGGCCAATTGTGCATCCTTAGAGGTTCTTAGCTGAAATGTTGGTCTATGTCCTTGATAAACACCTCTACCTGATGCATATCCAGTGGATTAGACCACTGGATTGTGTGCGCATTGAGAAACTTGAATCTTTTTAGGATGATATCATCGCATGTGAAGAGTACGTGTTCCGATGTCTCCTTACCGCAGTCACAGAATCTGCACTAGTCCGTAAGGGACTCCCATTTTATGTAGATGGCCGTTAAAAGGGTCGTGCCCTATTATAAACCAGGTAAGGGATCTTAGGGATTGGCGGTCCATCCCAGTGCCTTTCCCAGACGTATAATATTGTAACTGAGTAATTGCTTGGCCTGTCTCATCCCAATGGAGGACTCCCAGAGTAAATTCCTATAGTTCTGCTTCCAGTCCCTTATACCATCTGCCAAATGGGTTTTTGAAAAAGCGATACTACTGCTGCCTCATTTCCCTTAATGGTGGAGTGGCCAGGAGACCACAAAAGAGTGACTTTGTTTGCTTTACCCAGTTCCAATAAATTGCAGTAGCATCTCCAGATCAATTTCGAGTTGAACACTGAAGCTCCTAAGGCTAGCAGAGCTGTCTGGCTGTCCGAGATTATATACATCTCGGTCTTCTTATATTTCTTTTTGAGACATTGAAGCACACATACCTCAATAGCAAGGGTCTCGGCCTGAAAAACTATGGTGTGCTACCCAGTGGTATGCATAGTTCTAGGTCAGGCCTGACTATCCCTGCACCAGTGCCATATCCGGCAACCTGATGGTAAAATTCCTCTGGTAGTCGATTGTCCTTACCATCAAATCTGATAACTGGATCAATTCCTCCTTGAGATTTAATTTATGTAGGATACTGTTGTGTCCGGGCCTTATGGTTTTAATTTTAGCAGTAATTTTTAGGCTCAGACCTCTTGAACCGGCTACTTTTTTAATGTGTAGGTGCAGTGATGAGAGCCCCAGTATTCTCTCAAGGGCAGCTGTTGGACAAGTCCTCATTGCTCCAGTTGCACCCACACAAATTAACCTCTGGATCTTGTCTAGTATTCTCCGTGCACCAGTCTGGTCCGTCTTTGGCCACCACACAATCGCCGCATAAGAGACCATAGGTTTTCTATAAGACCTAATCTTGATGAGAGCCCCAGTATTCTCTCAAGGGCAGCTGTTGGACAAGTCCTCATTGCTCCAGTTGCACCCACACAAATTAACCTCTGGATCTTGTCTAGTATTCTCCGTGCACCAGTCTGGTCCGTCTTTGGCCACCACACGATCGCCGCATAAGAGACCATAGGTTTTCTATAAGACCTAATCTCCTCTGAGGATCTATTTCCCGCTTTTGGGATAAAAATCCCCCGAACTTCTCTCCAGCGTTTTGGAACATATTTCAAGCTGTAACTAGCTCTGAAGAGTATAGTAAGATAAGGCAGCAAAATCTGCAAGCCTTGCTGTAGAAATACGGGATATATGCAGTCCCCTCCCGGTGATTTGAAAGGTCCAAAAGATTTGACTGCCCAGCTTAACCGTTCCGGCGTAAAAAACTGCCTCGAGAACTTCTGAGCCCCCTTTGGAACCAGATACGGATGTACACTACTTGCGTTGGATTCTTCCTGATTCCTCAGTATAATACATTCTGGGAAGTGACCTTTCACTAGACATTCCAGAGTCTCCTCCTTGGTTGTGGTTGTCTCTCCACTTGGTTTCCTTACAGACCCCAAGCGATTCCTGTGCTCCAAGGAGAGTGCCTTCTGTAGTCGACACGCCGTAGGTAATTTGTCTATTTTCTTACAGAAGTCTCTCCAGCTTAATCTTTCGCTCTGCCTGAGGGCTATGTTATATTGGGTAAGGGAATACTGATAGGTAGTCCAACCGTTCGTCCTTTTTTATTTATTTATTTATTTATTGTACTTTAACAATAATTTAGTATTAAAAGGAAAAGCACAGATGGAAACAGAGTAAACGGAACAAAAGAACAAAAATAAAATGATGAAGCTGCTTCCATTAGGCAGAAAAACCTTTTAAATTGTTTCAAACAATTTCCATCTCATGCATACACATTCTATTTTGAGCAATAGCTCATTTACAATAAAATGTACAGCAAGAGGTGAAATAATATTAAAATTTAACAATAATAATAATAATATTAAAAATAAATTTAAAAAAACTACGTATTGCCCATCAATCACGCCACTCCAAAAATTTTGACTTAAATAATTTGGCCGATCCTAAACTCTTAATTTCCAATGGAATTGAATTCCAAAGAGAAACTCCCCTAACGTAAAAGGATTTGTTTAGCGATCTACAACTATTTTTGGCCGGAATCAGGCGAAAGTTTGAGGAATGAGACCTGCTAAAAAGTAACTTCCTATAAAGATAACAAGGCTTCTTAGCTTTGAGAAAAGTTTAACTCTATTAAAAAGTTTACGGACATTTTGTCTCATGTTTTCCAAGTTTTTGTTCCACCAAGGAACATCCCTTGTGCCTCTGATACGCATCAATGGTGCGCTTGAATGGTAGGCATTAATTATTGCCTCTGTAACTTAATTTGCTACTCTGTCGAGGTCTTCGACAGAGTTTATCAACGTCTGTAGCCCAGCTAAGTTATCCAAAAGTCTATCGACTGGCCAGTTGGTGCGTTTGGGTATCCTTAACATCAACTCTTGTCTCGAAGGAATATTGATATTAAACCTGATGTACATATGATCTGAGAGGGATGCTTCCTTGGACACATGCCAGTCGAGAATTGCACTGGGGGTACCAGGTGCCCATGTCAGATAGGGTAAGATCCAGTACATCTCTCCTAATTGCATTCACAAAGGTCGCATCACTCTCTTTATTATTTACTGCTAAGTTGTTACTAAGACAGAATTCAAAAAGTTGCTCACCTCTTAAATTGGTGTTGCTGCTTCCCCAGACTACGTGGTGTGCATTACCGTCGCAACCAATGATGAATTTTTGATGATGAATCATGCAATAATTTACGAAGCTCTGTATCAATTCTGGAGGGGGGTCATTCTCATCCCCTGGAAAATATGCAGAAGCGATGTTAATCACCCTCCTGCCTCCTTTGGGTAAGGGCATTTCTATTGAAACAGCTATGATGTCCCTAGAAATAAATTGGTCAATAGAGAAGATATTGTGCCTTGAGCGACAGAGAATTGCTGTCCTCGGCCTATCAGCAGCCATGTCGTAGACTAGCTTAACTGTATTGAAAATTATTATATACTAGAGCCGCCGTGGTTTCCATTATAACTCCACTGTATTGGCCGCAAAACCTTTAATCTTCCCATTGTTGGTCCAAGGCTCCTGTATGAGCGCTATATCCCAGCCATTAATCATAAAAATACGATTTAGGTTGTTTGTAGCCGTCTTCGATCGATGCAGATTAATCTGCACAAACCTCAGTTTTGTTATTGTTGTTGTTTTATTATTGTGTATAACCATGATGTAGTATCAAAGCTCCACGCTATCCTTCTTAGGCTCCGAAGAGCCTGGTATTGCTGCAGGTTGCTGTAGTGCCACCCTTCCTCTAGGAGTCAGCCTATGGCTTTTCCCCGTTTTTCCTTGGCCCAGTTTAGCCAGTCTACCTGTTCCGTAGGTGCCAGGTCTCCTGGCCTCATAATTCGGTTATTTTCAGAGCCCGTATATTTGGTTGAACCCGAGCCTTACACTACCTGGGCAAATGTTCTTTGCTCTGCATTATACTTGGTTGTGGATTTTGATCCATCTGATTTGTTGTTTGAATCCTTCGCATTTCATGATTTTGCGATTGATTTCATGTTTTATCTCTTAATATTAGTAGTAGTTTAGCAACCTTACAGCCTCGATAATTAGCCGGATGTTAACCCTTACAATTTATACACTTAGCTGGCACATCTCTTTCTATTGTACATGCCTGGGTAATATGTTTACCTGAGCATTTTACACATCTCGGATCCCGGCTGCAATATCTTTGGGTGTGATTAAAACCCGGACATTTCTTGCATTGGGGTATTCGTGTAGTGGTTCTCCTCATTGGTTCAATTTTTACCTTCATGTGAAAAATTGCTTTTATACCATAAATGTTTTGAACAATATCTTCGTTATCAAATACCAGGATAAAATGAGGGAGTCTCCTTTTACGGAAAGTTTGATTTCCTTCCTGGTTTTCTGTCCTCTCTTTTTTAACAATATTCCCAGCATCTAGTATTTTAAGGCCTTTATTTTGTAAGTCTTCCATTATTTCTGTGCTTGAGCAAGTGTGATGCAAACCTCTTGCCATAACATTTATAGGTAGAGCCTGTTTGTCCTCATAGATAAACCACTGATTCTTTTCAGTATTCAGCTTCATAGATAAGGTTCTATAGGAATCTGAATCCAGAGTATTTCATTTTCCAAACGTCATTCTTTAGCGCTGTTACCTTATACTCTTTGTCAGTAACCGATTTCATCAGTGACTCAATTTTTGGGTAACTAGTTACGCCCACAATATTTATCGGTGGAGTGGTTTATATTTCGGTTGCACCAGTTTTGGTTCCATGTTCTTAGTAGATTTGCTACCTTTTGGTTGATTGACCTCAGGTTGGATAACTTTCGGTTCTGTACTTGTAGTTTCCACTACAAGCAATAGTTAATTTTCTCGTTCAATACTCTCTAATTCGCTATGCTCTTTAGCATCCCGATTCATTGTTAGCAGTTCATTTTCTCGCTTTAGCCTCCCCAAGAGATCTATATTTTAATTTCCTAGGTCAATAGTTATTTCACTCGATGGAGCTGCTCGCAATGTAAAATTTCCGCTGGCATCACCTCTATCATGAGTATTTGGCCCTCCCCAGAATTCATAGGGCCAGGCTTCGAAGAGGCTGGATTGTTCAGTCGGCTGACTGGAATACCACCTGGGGTAATAAATTTCTCTGATTTGTGCATGCATAAAGTCTTGTTGACGATCTTGAAATTATAAACTTCTTCCAAATGGGTTTTCAAAGTTCATCACCTCTCGCTTGCTTACCTCTCAAAGTCGCCGGTACTGGGTATCCGTTCCGATCCGTCCCCCAACCGTTTCCCTGCGCCGTAATGTTTTCTCGATTAGAGTCCCCCATAGTGGTTGTTATATTCTGGAAACCACCCTTAATTGTTTTGGTCCACGAATGGTATTTTATGTCCCATCTACCCGCCGACAAGTCGATTAGAGTTTCCCCCTATCCGCCACCTGGGGACGAGCCCGATGGGAGTCTAGCAACTCGGTGGGACTAAATATGGCGGTGTAAACTACCTCAAAGTGTCTTACTCGACTCGCATTGATTATTCGATTTTGAACAAAAAAAATCAAAACAAGAAACATTTAACTTTGTGGCAACTCACCAAACAAAGTTCATTTAATTCATTTAATATGTCACATTATTAATCAAATTTTATATTTGTATATTTCCAGGCAATGAAAGCGTTTATCGATTCCAACTTCAAAATGATCGATTTAAACGGTGATGGCGTCTTAAACGAGGAAGAATTTCGTTACAATTGTATTACACGTATTGCGGTCGACGATATACGAATTGTAGACGATGCATTTAGCAAATTGTTGAGCGATGATGATCGGCGCCGTGGTGGTATAACACTAAGCCGCTACCAAGAATTATACGGATCATTTTTAGGCGATCCAAGCGATAATAACGAAGGTATCTACTTATTCGGTCCACTAAATCATCCAATACAAAATTAAAATCTTTATTAAAATTTATTAATAATCAAAATGCACCGAAACTAAAAATAAAAAAAAATTTGAAATAGTTTAAATTATTTTTAATTATTCTGATTTGTATTTTAATTTTTTATTATTTATATAGATTTTTTTAACTTTTAATAATTAAATAAAAAAAAATTCGGGAAAAACATACCAAAAAAATAAATAAATTTATTACGTATATTTGTACACTAAATGTTAAGTCAATTTTATAAATTATGTATAATCAACAAAAAAAAAGAAGCTAATTAGGTAAATTAAATTTGGTGAAAATTTGTTTTCTTTTTTAAAACAAATGAAAAAGGAAAAAATTTTCTACTAATCGAAATATTATATAATTAAATGTTATTAATAAAATAAATATTGTATATGTTCAATATAAAAAAAAATGTTGGTCTTTAACCCGTTTATGCGTGCGGTGCTTTTTAACGCCATATATAAAATGACGGCATAAGCGGGTTTACAGATTTTGTCGGTTTTTGGTTCAATGTACAAACCCTATATACTGAAGGCTCAAAAACGTATAAGCAACCCCAAAAATATGAAACCCCAGTCTTCCTTAGTGAATATAATACAACACAAAATAATATTCTGGACCAAGCAAAGGGTTAACCAAATACCATTATCGTTGAAACATTTAAGAAAAAGCGTCAATAAAAGCTTAAAGCTATATAAACTCACGCTTTTCCTTATAAAGAAATTTAAAAAAAAAAAAAAAAAAAACTAAAATAAATGAATGTAAAAGTATTAATTGTTAATTATAATTAAAACAAAAATATTATTTTATTATTTTTGGTTTATAAAACAAAACAAATGTTTCCTATATAAATTATTTGTTATTAATTTATTTAAATTTTTAAAAAGAAATACATATAAAAGAAAACCAACAAAAACCTTAAATGTATAAAAGATGTTTTTTAAATATACCACAAAATTTAATCAACCGGCTGCTTCAACTGCGGATAGATAATGTAAGTAATTTATTAGGTAAGAAAATGGGTTAATCGGTGGACGTTCGGTCAAGAGCGGAATAGCGCGATAAAATATGCGAGGTTTGGATGAAGCATTCTATGTAGACTAAAAATCTTTTTAATTAAAATATGATTTCAGATATAGTTTATGCTAGAAACAGATGTACAGAATTCTGCATGCATCCAAAACGTGCTGTTAGAATCTTTATGCTGAAAACAGATGAGCAGAATTCTGCAAGCATAAAAATTAGAATACACACGATTATACGGCATGAAATACATGAATTCTGCTTTCCGAGCAGAATTTTGTTTTGTGTCGACATCAAAAAAAAACATACCCGGTATATCAAATTAGCTCAAACGGCAACAAATTCAATCTCGCATAATGTTATGGAATACTGTTTTTTAAATAAGTCCTACTAACGGTTCTATTTTTACAGAACTCCAAAAATTTACTTGCTTTTAATATTTAGGTCAAATTTGACAAACTTAACGGCCATAAATTAAAAAATAATGTTACATAATATTGTGCACTATTAAATTCTCTGTCATTTGAGCCATTTTTTGAGTTTGGCTGTGTACCGTTCAGAAGTTATTTTCATTTTTCTGAACACCTAAAATTTGTTATTCCAACCCTGATTGCAGGGTTGGCTCAACCTTTAGAGGCGGGAATTTTTTTCTAAAATACTATCTTCAAGTAGTACTACAACCTTAGACCATATAACTATGGACTGCTAGCGATAACTTCATGGTTGTATCACGAGTTATAGCTTTGCCACATGACAGAAATATCGACGACGATCTAACAACGAATATGCAATTTTCAATTAAATAAAAACATAATCTTGATGAAAATTGATGAAATCATCTACCAAATTTGTCCTATTAGTATTTACAATTAAAATATCATACAATATATTAAGTTTTAATTAAAAATAACAAATTCTGAATTTGAAAGAATTTGTCGGCGATATTTTACTAAATGGTATAATAAAATTCGTGACCGAACTCTTCCAAAAATAAACACGATTTCCGCATTCATTCTAAAATTTCGACGATTTTTTTTTTCGTTCTGATTTAACCTCATTTCATTGGGCTGGGTTTTCAAAAGTATTGAATAATATTATTAATATAAATAATTCTTTTTGAACGCACCAAGATTTTTAATTTTCAGACTACTTATCAAATTAGAAACTGAAAAACGCTAAAGCCAAATGTCATTTTGTTTGTGTGACGTCAATTTTTATCGACGATGTATCATTTCTCATGTGGCGTATTTTTGTATAAACGAACGATATCGTTCGTTTTTATATCTACATGTGGCATCGCTATAACGCTAGCGGTCAAGTCTACCAGCGCGGCCAATTGAGGTACTAAATTATACCTTTTAACTATAAATGGTCTAAAAATACCATTAACGTATTTTCAAGGTAATTTAAAAATTAACTTGTATATAATTATGTAACATATAAATTTAATCAACAATTAATTATTTTCTTAATAAAATATCGTCCAAAAAAAATTAATAATCGTTTCTATACACATTATTTAAAAATTTAAACACACAATAACAAAACACAAAAAAAATAAATATTATTTAACGAACACAAAACTAAATTCAAAACAGAAAATTGAAATGTCATAATTGAAAAACAAAATGGCTGACAACCCAAAAATCGTTGATCGTCTTAAATGGTCTAAAGTTGGTTGTTTTTTATTTGTCGATAGTTTAATTCGTCTAAATTTCTTGTGGGTTTCATCAATTGGCCGCACGACTCCACTTGACCGCTAGTATCACTCGCGATATGCATTACAACAACAAAATGTATGAAATTATCAAACGATTATCAGTCCATATGTTATATGGTCTAAGACTACAACCCTGTTAGATTTCGTTTCTATTGGAATTATTTACTACTTTTGCAAAAAATTCCTGCACTAGTAATGAAGAGAAACTAATTGTTTTGCACTCCCCTTTACTAGAAATTACATAAGATTGTTGAATGTTGACAACTACTGCAATGAGATGAATAGACTATGGGCATATCCAGCGCAGATAGAGCTCACTAAAAAAAAATAGATCTCACAAATTTTATGCGCTGGATACAAATATCTCAGTAAAAAATGTAGATTAATCTCACTATTTTAGTGAGATTAAAAATTTTTGTCTACATTTGAAAAACATCTCATTTGTAGATCTAACTGCGCTGGATATGCCCTATGTATCAGTTAAAAATAATGTTTTTACTATGTTTTATCAACATTTATATTTATTATTATTTTTAGTTTAAATCAGAGATGGGATTTGACGCGTCAACAATGATAGTCGACGTTGACCCGTCGACAATATGTCAACGTCAACTTCGAGTCAACAATGACGTGTTACGTCAAAAATAATTGAATTAGTTTTTTCTCCTTTTCTATTTTCAATTGTCGATTCATTCGAAAGGTTTTCCGTTATATTTGAGAGTTTATTTTACTTTTTCTTTGTTTTGCGAGAATGAAACATCCCGAGTAACCACATGTCACAAAAAAGCGACAAAAATTTCACATAAAATGGTGATTGGTGGAAAAAAATGTGACAAAAAATTGTCACAATATGGATGAAAAATGGTGGATGGGGTTGACGCCGATTGTCACGCGTAAACGAACATTTGGTTTTGCCGGTTTTTGGTGGAATATTTTTGAAATATTTGTTGAAAATTTAGTCACAAATTCGACAGTTTTTTTATGATAAAAGTGTCACCTAATTATCAACAATTTTGTGGATATTTGTTGGTTTATTGATGCAATTATGCGTAAAAAAAGTTTTTATGACCCTACTTAAATAATTTTGTAAAAAATACTCCATTGTATGGTTTATTTGATATTTTTATTGTTATTTATTTTTAAAAAAAACTACCAAAAATGTAGAAATATCTAAATCCCCCGTACTTTAACCCGAGCCGAGAGTCCATACAAAATGTATCCTCTAAAAAAATGAAAACTTTCCATGAGTTTTCTATGATTGTGGTAGTTTGGTTTCGTGCAGAGAAACTAGCGCAAACAAAAAGTTCGGTCTACTCATCAGGTACTCAGGTAGTTACGACCAGTGTTACCACTTTACTACAATAGTAGTAGATCTGCTACATTTCTAACCGTGTAAAATTTCAGTACGTACTATTTGATTTCTGCTACATTTAATGTACTTTTTAATTCAATCAGATTTTTCTATATTTCGATGATTGGGAATAAAGAAATCCTAACCAGAATTGATTTTTCCAATTCGAATACAATTGAGAACTGGCAAAAAAATAAATATTTGAAAAATCATTTAGGTTGTCTAATGTTTGCTGAATTAGCAGATTATTTCTGTATCTACTTTCTTTGCCGGACAGCAGTGCAGCCGCAGAAAGAGCGTTTTCCCATTTGAATTTAATAAAAAACCAAAAAACTAATAGACTTGCAAACAGAACAATTGAAAATATAATGTTTTCAAGAATACTAATTAGAGAACTTTGCGATACAGATATATATTGTCCTGGGTCATTGAAATTTGCATCAAAATATAAATTTGTAGACGGGGTGTTTCAACTCATTTGAAAATTAATCTAGTTTTTAAAGTGATAATTTGTGATTTGACCGACTGAATTCCTAAAACTAAAAATATTTATTTTTCGTGTACTTAATGGCAAACAATGTCATTTGTTGGCTGAAAACAGTAAAGAAAGCTACTTTTCTCCTTAGCAACATATTTCCTCACTATAAACACGTTTCTTCATAGAAACGCCTTTTTCCAAATGGTTTTTGAATTTTTGGCTTGTTTCTTTTATTTTTACCTGATTTGTCATCAAATAAACGAAAAAATAGCATGTTCTACACGTAAGAAAAGTGGTTTTCCATGCTCGTAAAATTGTTAATCCACTCGCTCGCTAGCGCTCGCTGGAAAACTATCACTTTTCTTTACTTGTAGAACACTGAACAATGCACTATTATTTTATTACTATTCATACATAAAGTTACTGACAAATGAGTAAAAGTGTACATTTTTATGTGAAATTAGTTGTTTTATTATCTACTACTTTTGATTTTCAAAATGTAGTGATCTACTACAAAGTTTAAAAAAGATGTAGCAGATTTGCTACACTACCCAAGTATTTTTATATCCGACAATTTTTGGATTTTTCTGACACTTTGCTGATTTCATCACCGACTTTTTTCCAGAATAATGTCCGACTTATTATAAGATTTACTATGAAAGTTGGCCACAAAAATCGGAAAATGATGACAAAAAAAGTGAGGTTATGTCGCACAAAAAAAATGGGCGGGGCTTACAATATAAGCTTTGGCGGGGAAATTTCACTTTACATACATGCATACATCCATACTTGTTTAAATAAAAATATTTATTTTTTTATTTTAAAATTTTATATAATTTTTTTTTATTAACTCTTTCACATATTTTTTTTTATAAATACATAATTGTATATTTTTAAATTAAATAATAAAAAAAAAAACAGTTTAAAACAAAATAAAATGATACACCCGAACTAAAGAAAACGTCGCCATCATATCGCCGTGCATTCTCCAAGTCCCAATTCGCGCTATATTTCCATACGTACAAACTGTAATTGATATTAAAAAATTGTATATTAATAAATTATTCGCAAACACAAAAATAAAAATTATACCAACTAAAAACTGATCGCACAACACCGGCCACAGCAAAAATAAAAATAAAATTTAATTAAATGTAAATAAAAACACATTAACACAACAACCATAATGGCGTGCGTCTCACACAAAACTAAAGTTGTAACTTGTAATTTGTAAACACAAAATAAAAAAAGACATACCAACGCCAGCATCTTTGCTGTGTTAAAAGTTGGAATTTGGAAACCCAACCCAATTTCATCATTTTCCGATTTTTTGTACCAATATGCTGAAAAAAAATTCATGTTTTCAGCTTTGTTATACTTGGGTATTCGAACCAAGAAATGGTATGGTAACACTGGTTACGATTACGACCAAACACAAACTACAAAAATAAAATTCCAACTTCATACATTAAGTATGAGGCAAGAACGTAGTGACTTAGCGAATTACATATAAATTCACCAAATCAAAAATGATCAAAATCTTTTTTTTTTTTTTTTTGGGGGAGTAAAATGAACATATATTTTGTCACAAAATACCCGCATAAATAAGTTCCAAATTGTCAACTTTTTTTGTGGCAAAAAGGAACTTATATTTTGTGACAAATTGGTGATTAAAATTTTTTTTGTTGGGTGGTAAAATAAACATTCATTTTGTCACAAAATACCCGCATAAATATGTTCCAAATTGTCAACTTTTTTTTGTGACAAAAAGAACTTACATTTTGTGACAAATTGGTGACTAAAATTTTTTTTTTTTGGTTGGAAAAATCAACATACATTTTGTCACAAAATACCCGCATAAATATGTTCCAAATTGTGAACTTTTTTTGTGACAAAAAGGAACTTACATTTTGTGACAAATTGGTCTAAAATTTTGTGATCACCATTTTTGGTTACTCGGGATAATAAAATTTTAGTATTCTAGTGTTTTTTGATCAACAAATGACATGAACTTTCTGTATTTCAGACCGGTAACGTGCGGTTTTTAATTGTGTGCTTATTGTACATTATCGGGATAATTTTCTTGAAAGCATTTTTGTTGCAGCTTTGTAATTATGGCTGGTCGAAAAAAAAACCAAATGTTCGATGAACTGGGGTTTAATTTAAGAAAATCGGATGCTGGTGGAGGTTTACGTAACAAATATTCTGCAATTTGTATAGTGTGCTCTAAAGAATTGAAAAATATGGGAACTAAAATATTACAAGCCCACAGGTAATCTTTATACATAATTTTAAATTCAAACAAAATTCATGTTGTTCAATTTTTATTAGCTGCTTTCCAATCGACCAACCGCAAGCACCCGCTAGTAGAATGGTTTTGTCTTCGCTAAATTATCTATCCTTGTGTTTTTTATTTTTTATTATATCGGAGAGAGCAGACAGAGCAAAAACAAAAATAAACAATACTGCGTTTTAATAACGCAGACCGCAGTATTGTTTTTTTTTTGTTTTTGCTCTATCTGCTCTCTCCGATATAATAAAAAAACACAAGGTATAGATAATTTAGCGAAGAAAAAAACCATTCTACTAGCGGGTGCTTGCGGTTGGTCGATTGGAAAGCAACTACATAGGTATTATATAATTTCATATTGCTAGAAATTCTTGTCATAAACGAAAGGATTCAATTGCTACTGAGAAAAATATTTCCCACTAAACATGTGTGTCTGAAAATGAAAGCGAATCCTGCCAAGTTATAAATGAGCAATCTTCGATTGTGTTAGATAATAGTGAAGCTACAGGAATTGCAGAGCTGCCAAGTGATATGGTAAGTTCTTTTGGCCTTTCTTTAAATTACAATCTATCTACAGAGAAAACTTCTAAGAATATTCACTCAGTTGCGATTTAAATTCAAATATCGATTTAACCTCAACGCAACAAAGTATAACTTCAGGACGAAACGAATATAGCTCTATATTGCAAAGAATTGATAACTCACCCCCAAAAAACAGCAAAAACAACAAAGATGATAAGCAGTCTATATCTGAAGCGCTAGCACTATTATTATTTAAATGCAACATTCCTTTCACTGTTGTCGAATCCAAGCATTTCAAAAATTTCATAAGAAAAATTCGACCAAGCTATTTTGATATGATTCCTAATCGGAAATTGCTTGACAAAGCATACCTCAAATGTAAACAAAATATAGTAAAAATGGTGCCAAAAGAATCAGTATTATGGGTGCGGTCAAGAATTCAGCCGCTGCGCATTTTAAGCTGCACAAAAAAATCGAAAAGCAGGCGAAATGCAAAAAATATTGGCTGCATTTTTATACGACCGGCAGCCTGACTGCAAGTTTGTAAGACATTTGTCATTTAGCTACTTTTATAATTCCCCGTGATTACGAATAACCGAGAGAAATCGTGTTTTTTTATTTTATTTCACCAACAATAATGTACCTATAAAATTGAATTTTAAAAAAAAATTGACATTTATAGTTTTTGCATCCGTATTAATGTGACTGCGTAAACTGCGCAGCCTAACTTTATTTGCTGCATTTTAATCCGACGGAATGCGCAGCATTAGCTGCAAATCTTAATTTTTGATTAGCTGCATAAACTGCGCAGCGGCTGAATTCTTGACCGTACCCATGGATGGCTGGAAAAATTACGTAAGTAATACGAATCTGGTCGTTTCTATGAGCCACAATGCTAAAGAATGTAAGGCATTTGTCTATTCTCATGATTCTACTGAAATTTCTGAAACGGGTGAAGCTTTACTTGGATTTTTGGAGAAATCAATTGAAGTAGCTTCAACCGAGTACAATTCATCGATTTATACCGTTGTTTCAGACAACGCAAAAAATATGACGAAAATGGGTAGGCTTGCGACCATTTGGCATTCAACTTGTAATAGTCATACTGCAAATCTTTTATCAAAAGACTTTTTAATGGAAGGCAAAATGCAATTGGGTATGGAAAAATATATCTCAATCATAAAGGAATTTAAACATCCTGGACTTCGAGAGGGCCGTTGTTAATAATGGAGGTAATCGTATGAAATCTCCCGTTGATACAAGATGGTCATCACATAGAAACAGTCTTGAACGCTTGTTGAAAAATTTTCCTGTGATGACCAAACTAGCCGTTGATCAAGAAAAATTTAATATCTCCAAATTGAAGCGCAACGTAAAAGCATTAATCTTCGATGACGAGTTCCTCGATGACTGTAAAAAAAACTCGCTTAAACTTTTGGATCCGATAAGCAAACTAATTAATCCCTGTCAAAGCACCGATTGCAATATTTCAGATGCTGCTCATTTTTGGTTTGAGCTATCCAGAGACCCAATTTACGCCGAAAATAAATCTCAACTTTTAATCGCTAAAAGAATCGACATGGCACTAAACAAATATGCGCTAACGGCATATTATTTAGATGTAAGGTACCCGGAGAAAAATGTATCAAAGGATCAGAATGATAAGGTATTTGATTTTCTCCTATCGCAATAGTACTGAAGGATTGGTCGAATTCAATGACTTCAGAGAAAACAAAAATATTTTTAAATTTTTGGTCGACAAAAATATAACTGATTCAAACGTGTTTTGGAATACTGCACACATTAAAGCTCCTGAAATTTCTACGCTAGCAACGAAATTATTAAAAAATCCCGCAAGTTCCGGGCAAATAGAACGAATATTTTCAAACTGGGCGTATATACATAGTGACCTACGAAATAGGTTAATGTCCGAGAAATCTGAAAAATTATTATACATTTATTTTACGAGCAAAATTCTGGAATCAGATGAAAAATATGAAGAGGTTTATAATATTATTTATGATCTATAATTCTGAAAATTATTATATTTACTCATAATTTCTTTTTGTTTTTAATATTTTATTATTTTTTAATTATATAAATAAGTACCTATGTTGAATTATCTGTAATATACATGAATGTATTATTCTATTATTTTTGTTATTTTACACTTTTTAAATAAATAAAAATTATGAAATTCATGGTTTTCTTTGATATTTAAAAAAAATTATCGACGCCGCGTCGATAAACGTTGTTGACCACCATTATTAACACAAAAAAGACGCGTCAACAACGAATGTTGACGTTATTTTAAAATACATATTTTATATAAAATTTCGTGAATTTTGTACCGAATAACATATTAGTTGCTTTCCAATCGACCAACCGCAAGCACCCGCTAGTGAACCGCTAGTAGAATGGTTTTTGTATTCGCTAAATTATCTATAGAAATTTAGCAAAGACCAAAACTATTCTACTTGCGGTTCACTAGCGGGTGCTTGCGGTTGGTTGATTGGAAAGCAACTATTAACTGTATGTATTACTATTTTTTACAAGCTAAATTAAACAATTCATTTGTAATAATACATTTGTAGATTTTATTTCAATATTAATATAATAATAAAAAAAAGTACAACCACATTTAAAAAAATATAAATTAATGAATTTTGATATGTATTAACATTTTATAAATTACGGACGTTTAGTTTAAGTGGAAAAAAATAAAAAAATAAAAAATTATTGTTAGTTTATCAATAAACTGAATGTGAGAAATAAGTAAACTTAAGTAAATCGTAATTTATAGGCAAATTTAATTATAGTTATGTATTAAATTTTACTAAAATATAAAATTTCGTTTTTTTTTTTAATTACATCTTAAAATAACAAAACAATGCGCTACAGTATTATTATTTAAAAAGAATTTATGAATAAAATAATGTACATATGTACTTAAATAAGAAAGAAGATAAAATAATAAAGATAAAATAAGGGGAAATTACAATGTAAAATCACTGTCATCCTCATCATCATCGTCATCACTGGAACTCAAATGAAGTAATCTCTTCTTCTTTTTTGGTTTCTAAATAAGAAAAAAAATATGTTGTTAGTAAATGTTCTAAATTTCTTAAATTATTTAAATACAAATGATTTTCTAAACTTGTTTCATTTTCTAAAATTTATAAATTACCTTGCAGGTAATTAAGAGTCCCTAAATGATGTCACTGTTTTTAGGGGTAGAATGAATCAACAAAAGTGTGGCAATTAGAGACTTGGTGGCGAGAGGTTTATTCCGTTGTTTTGCTACCACAAAATAAACTTCTGAACAAATTGAAAAAGTCTATCTTAAATAGGTACTATACTGAATTGGTATTTTACGCAAACAAAACCGGACGTGACATTGCGGCGAGAGGGAGGGAAGGAGTAAAGAATATTTTAAGTTTGTGACAAATGAGGGAAAAGGTGTTTAAAAATAGGAATGATTGTGTGACAAGTGACATCATATTTGGATATCCCTTTGTTTCAAAATTTAATACTTAAATTTGTAGGCACGTTGATTTTTAGGAGATTAGCAAATATTAGGCATTAAAATAATAAAAATCTAAATGAGGGGGAATATTAAAACTAAACATCTTAACCCTGCATTACTAACTAACGCTAATTTATGTTACATGATTACTAAACATGGGTCCAATCGACCCATATCTTAAAACTCAATTTAAAGAGAAACCTTAGCGCCCAAAATATACATTTATTAATTTTTGGTAAATTGAATAAAACTACAATTTAAAATTAAAAAAAAATCTATTTAGTTTGTTCACAGGTAATTTTTATTCAAAAATAAATAATAGACTTCATATTATCACATAAAAATAATGAAAAGGTAACGATTCGGGAAAATATCTCACAGTGGTTAATTTTTTCAGTCATATTTTCAGAAAGAAGATTTTGAAAATCTGAAAAGGCAACAAAAATATATCGTGTAAATTGCTTTATTCATTAGAGCATATTAACCAATTCGAGCTCTGTAAGAATCGATCGAAGTGTTCTTGGTCCCTTTCAAAACTGCACATACTATAAAAGCAACATTTAAAAAAAAAAAATTACCGGAATAATAACGTGGGTCCAAATAACCCATAAATAATACTCACTCGATACTAACGTGGGTCCAACAGACCCAGACCTTTATGTAAACAAAAAATACGTGAATCATAACGTGGGTCCAAATAACCCATAAATAATACACACTCGATACTAACGTGGGTCCAACAGACCCAGACACATTTTGCAAGAGTTATTGTTGACACTCCGACTGACAAAACACTAATGAAATATATTTTAAAATGTGGGGAAATACCGGAATTTATATTACATTTTGACGTGAAGTTGGTTACAATTACGAAACATTCATATTTTGAAACGAAATTTTAAATTGGGTCCATTGGACCCATAGGTTAGTAATGCAGGGTTAAAACTATTAAATAAAAATGTATCTAAATTATACATAGAAGCCTTAAAAATGTGGAAATTCAAATGTATAATTTCGCACAAATGAGAATAAAATTGAATAATATTTTAAAGTTGAATTAATGAGGTCCGTCCAAAGCCTTTTCTTAAGTTATACTTATTTATTTAGACTTACTTATTTAAATAAGTATGTTGGCGAGGTAACTTAAAATAATTGTTTCTATCCCTCTTACAAAAAAAAATCATTTTGTTTTCATTTTAGATTGTTTTTTTAAGAAAGAAATAGAAACATACTTATTTTAAGTTACCTCGCCAACATACATACTTACATATTTAATTAAGTATGTCTAAATAAATAACAGTTACTACGTTTCTATGACAGAGTTATCCCGAATTAAGAGTTTCGATGAGTTAATAACATGGCTGCGCTAATCCATATCGTTTCCATGCAATTATAAATTCTAGTATAATTTAACATTTCACAACAATGAGGGATTTTCTCAAAATCGATTTTAGTTCATTTGTCACGGTTGGGCAGCGCTGATTACATTTTTTTTTTTACATGCAAAAACTAATAAAATCATGTTTACAAAATAGAAGTTTCTTGTCTAAATTAGTGGATGTCCGCATACTTTTTTTATGAATTATAAAATTGAGTATGTTGCGATTAATAATAAATATAAAATTTTAAAATTAATTTAGTCGAAATTAATAATTTAATGAAACATTCAAACACATGTTTTACCATATAAAACTACATACGAAATATTTTAGCCGCCAGTCAGCAAGCGTTGGAATTCTATTTGGGAAAATCCCTAATTAACCCAATAAACTTTATTTCCAACTCGGAATTAGTACTGCAGTTTTAATACGGAAATCCGAGTTGAAAGTCGTACTGTCATTTCCGCCATATTTACTTCAGGCTGGACGCCATTTGTGTTTTGTGTAATTTAAGGTAGGTAATTATTTAAGTTTATTATTATAAAAAAGGTACGTTGAATAAAATTAAATATTTAAACCTTTTTCGAAGTTAAATAACCTTGCCAATTTTATGTTTAGGCGGAAAAATCAACCGTAGTGCTCGCAACCTGGAAGAATCTGCGGAATCATTTTGTTGGTCGGATGACGAGTTGGGATAATTTTTTAAAAATCAATAAAATTATACCTACTAGGTACATCAACAGAAAAAAATCAAGCGGATTGCTTGAAAAGGCGCCCACATGTAGAGGATTCCGATTCTTCGGAGGAGGAAATTGATCGAACAATGAAAGGTAATTTGTACATCGTATAGCATGTATAATGTATATGAAGTAATTATTAAATAAATAAAAAAAAATTTTAAAAAATATTCTGCAATATGTTTTTATTTATGTATATAATGAAGAAAATGAGAATATAAATCTAAGGAAATCCGTTCTATAATTCATAGGAAAATCCGTTTTATATTTACAAGGAAATCTGTGTGAAATGTACTAAGAATTACGTGTAATTTACACACGGAAATTAGTACAATTTATATTCGGAAATCCACATGCTATTCGTAATTGACAACTTGGAATTTTTGTGCCACTTTTCTTTGGCTAACAACACGGAAATCCGTGTAAGAATATTACTGGAATCCGCGTTCCGAGTGAATCTTTCGTACTGATTTTCTTACGGAATTCCGTGCGATACGTTTATTGGGAAGTGACTAAACGTTTCCATGATGAGATAATCCACGTTAATCCCGGTTAACTCCATCATGGAAAGGGAAACGTATAAGTGAATTCACAATGAAAAAACTTTTTTACTTTTGACTTACAGTTTCGAGAACTCGAAAAAATATGTTGAATTTTGTTGAATATGTTGAATTTTTTCAATCATCACGAGTTGTCTGTCGTACTTAAAAAGTTGAACGAGTAAAACAACAACAAGTCGTAATTACAAGAACTCGTAATGCAATAATCGCGTTTTGTCTCAATTTCAAAAAACTCGTAACTCGTAATGCTTACAAAATCACACCCCAAACCCAACACTTATTTCAAAATAACTATAACATTTAAGAGGAATTTTGCCATCAAAAATAAAATATTAAAATTCATTCTATTTATTAACAGAAATATAAAAATGAGAAAATAATGAAGTTTAAGAATTTTATTATTTTCTTGTTTAACCTCCTGTCAACACGACACACCTGGGTGTGTATTTGATTTTTTGTAACTGAATGAAGTTTTTTTTAAAGTTAAATGAATTTTTTATGATATCGTCTCTATATTTAATGTTAACCCTTAACTGGTATTGATGGGTCAATTGACCCAAACCGGATTTTATTTTTGAAATAACACCGTTATTTTGGTTTTGTTTTATTCTATCATTTGTGACTTTTCTATTTAGTGCATTCAGCATTGTGAACCTGCGTAGCATTCGGTTGTGTATTTTATTAGTTCGGTATTAGTTAAATTGTACATGTATGGGTCAATTGACCCATGAATACCAGTTATTAGTATTTTTTTGACTATGAAACTTTCCTGAATTTTCGTACTTTTATTTTGAATTTGTATGTGATAATATTTTTTTAATAAATGGAGTACTTATTAGTTATAGAAAAACAAAACAAATGACTAATAATGCGTTTTCATTTAAAAAATTGGAAAATTAAAATCCGGGCCAATTGACCCATGTGTACCAGTTATGATACAAAAAAAAGTCAATACCAGCTAAGGGTTAATCAGTCTTTGATGAAAAACTCTTGATTAAATTCATACACACCAGGAGTTGAACGTGTTGGTAAAAGTGGTTTTATTCTAGTGTTGACACGAAGGTTAAATTACATTGCCGCTCATACAATAAATATCGCAACTCATAATCGATTTATTGGTTGTGGAATTTATTAACATAACAGCAGCAAAACGTAATTTAATCAGAAAATAATTTTGAAACGGCGTTGTCATTTTTGTGGAAAATCTCCCAAATTAAGTCAAGAAAGCCTACAATAAGTCTCCTCGCGAGGTGACTTATTGTACACTTCCAAATAAGTTAGTCTGCACAAAATATGTCGGAAATTGAACTTAAGCCTAAGCATCACTAGGAATGTCACTTACCTTTTTTTTAGCTAAAATCTCTTCATCACTGCTTTCTTGTGATGATTGTTTCTTTCTTGGTCTCTTTTTAGCTTTCTCGCCATCATCGCTTGATATTGATGCCACTGCCTTCTTTTCAGGTACCGCTTTCTTTTTCGGGAGTGGTCTACGGTCTTGTACACTACCGCTTGCGATCTCTACTTCACTATCGGGAACATCAGTAATTTCAACGTTTTCATCATCATCATCATCTAATAAGAACGAATAATTAAGTTTCTTTGTAGCTGCGCGACGCGCAGTTTTTTCTCTTGCCGGTAAATCTGTTGTCATTTCCAATTCTGAATCATCCGAATTTTTATCACCGTCATCATCATCATTACCCATTTTTCTTTCGAAATTTAATTTGGTTTGTTTAGGATCATCTTTTTTGGATCCTTTTGGTGCACGTTTTCTTGTTTCGCCTGGCTCTTTTTTTGATTTAACGGCCGCTTTTTTAGGTTTAGCAGCATCACCACCACCCTTAGTTGCAGCGGTTCCATCCACCATTGCATCAAATTCATCCATCTGTACGCTATTATCATGACCACCATCCTCGGGTTTTTCTTTTTTAACTTTTCGTGAATCAGCTGAAATAGCCGCTTTTCGATGTTTTTCTAGAATATCAGCCGTCACTTTATATCCAACTGGAATGCCGTCTTTTGAGGGGAATATTTCGGAAACTGCTAATTGTGCTTTATTTCCTCTTTTATTTTTGTCTGTTTTAATTTTACTCATTGCTTTAGCTTGCTTAGAGGTAATTCCCAGCTCTTCATTCCTTTCCTTTTCTTCGACTTCGTCTAATTTTTTTTCGAGGGCATCTAAGTCATCCATCCATATGCTCTCAGCTGTTTTCGATTTCAGTACATTCAATTCTGCGATTTTATTATCGCGCTGCTTTAATAATTCGTTTTTCTTTTCTTCAGTTAACATCCATAGTGACATACCCAATAAATAATTATACTTCTTGACATCGGTTAACTTTTGGAATGCTTTTTCAGGGTCGGCTGGTGTTTTACTCGATTTTCCTGGTTTGGCATCTTCTTCTTGCGATTCACCTTCTTCCTCTCCAGGCTGATCTTCCTCATCGTCTTCGGCCTTCATTTTTTCCTTCCACGTAGCAATCGGATCAGGATCATAGCC
This sequence comes from Tipula helvola, assembly GCA_963556165.1. NCBI lineage: Eukaryota > Metazoa > Arthropoda > Insecta > Diptera > Tipulidae > Tipula > Tipula helvola. The sequence goes on along the minus strand of OY744482.1, from coordinate 76,415,523 downwards.
GCGCTGAATCAATTCATCGATCATAATTTTTCGCTTTTTATTTTCAATGGTAAGTGTTTTATTACACTTTTCGAGAATAAATCTCGCCTGATTCGATAATAATGAGGTTTCAGACTCGAGCATTCCCTGCAAATAATCCTTACGTTTTTGATAATACTCCAAACGAAGTGTGAAAAACTCTTTCAGGATAATGTTAGCATTTTCATAGCGGCGAAGACAATTGTTTGAATCAAACGCATGCATTTGATTTAAGGATATAGACGAGGTCAATTTGAATACACGATGGAACCCAGAATCTTCACATTCTAATTTATGAAACTCATCCGGTGCTATCGTTATTACAAAACGCACGGTCGTATCTGTATGATACTCTTTATAATCTGTTATGATTGCCTTTTGCTTGTCGTTGTTATTTAGTAACGGTTCTAGGCTATTCTCTTTAAAATTTTGTGTCCATACTCCGACTGGTAACTCTGTGATTTCAATTTTGTTCTCACCTAAAATTGAAATATTACCAACAGTTACGTAACGATTGTCTCCAACACTTTCCAATGTTCCTTTAAAGTTTTTGTACCATGGTAGCAATGGTTTTGCATCCTCTTTTTGAATCATCCGGCGTAAATTAGAAATTATGTCCCGAGGATTATGATTCGGTATTTTAGTCGACCACCCCGTACCAATACCTTCCGATCCATTTACCAGGACCATCGGTATGATTGGTAAATACCAGGTTGGCTCAATTTTTAAATTATCGTCTTTCAAATATTCAAGCAACGGGTCATCGTGCGGATGAAATATAAATCGGGTTAAGGGACTCATCATTGTAAAAATATAACGTGGGCTAGCGCAGTCCTTTCCACCTTGAAGCCTTGTGCCAAATTGACCATTCGGCATAAGTAAATTTATATTGTTGCTGCCAATATAATTTTGCGCTAGATTAATGATCGTACTGGTCAAAGACTGTTCCCCATGATGGTAAGCGGATTTTTCTGCGACAGAACCAGCCAATTGAGCAACTTTTACTTCACGCTTATCATTACGTTTAATACAAGTGAATAAAACTTTCCGTTGACCCGGTTTTAATCCGTCCACTATACACGGTATAGAACGTACATTATCCATATTCGAGAAAAGCACCAATTCCAGATTTATAAATTCTCGATATGAAACTTCCTTGGTGGTTTTGGTGTATAAATATCGTTCGGGTAGACCAAGTATTTTACGCTGTTTACATTCGTCCATAAATTTTGTCAGCCATTCTTTTCGCTGGTCTATACATTTTTTGGAGAATGCCATCAGGATTGAATCGTCGTCATCGCTCCCATTATATTTGAAGAGAATTCGATGGCGTGCCATGTCTGAGAAATATTCTTTAGCTTCCTTCGATGAGGAAGTACCCAAACCTTTGTAGTACTTTACATTGTAAGTCTTAAAATTTGCTGTATTTGCTTTCCATTCTTCGAATTCTGGTAGCGAATAAAACGAGAGTTCTTCGCGTTTAGATGTTACTTTTACGATTGGCGTGATAAATTCTTCCAGGAATGGTAATCGAAGTAGTTCCGGCCAGTTAGTATGTATAAAATTAATCAATAATCCCTTGATGTGGGATCCATCCTGATCCTGATCTGTCATTATCATCATTCGACCATAACGCAGAGTTTTTAAATCATCCATGGTAATATACTTCTGTTTATACTGAAGTCCGAGGATTTTGATCAAATTATTGATTTCAGCATTTTCGAGAATTTGTTTATGGGTAGCCTCACGTACGTTCAACAGCTTACCACGAAGCGGAAATACGCCATAATTGTCGCGTCCCACAACACCCAAGCCAGAAACAGCTAAAGATTTAGCTGAATCTCCCTCTGTTAAAATTAATGTACAATTGAGTGAATTTTTGGTACCTGCATTATTTGCGTCCTCCAGTTTAGGAATTCCACGCAACTTCGAATGTTTTTTACCACTAGTCTTATTTAACTCGGTTTGTGCTTTAAATTTGGCCCATGAAAGCACTGCCTCCACAATACCACACTTTGTTATCCCTGTTATAAATTTATCGGACAGGGCACATTTGGAACCAAAGTTCTTAGCTTGAAGGGTCATGTTCTCTTTGGTCTGTGAGTCGAATGTAGGATTCACTATTAAACAATTTATGAACACCCATAAATGATTTTTGACCTGGAATGGCTTAATTTGAATACCACCTTTATTTTTCTTTTTCAAAATTTCAATAAGCTGTTTTATAATCATGTCGGTGATATAATCGACATGACGACCTCCTTTCATCGTAGCTATGGAATTAACAAACGAAACTTGTTGAAAACCTTTTTCGGAAATAGTAGCAGCCACTTCCCACCGTTCGTTAACATTTTCATAGACGATTTTAAGAGGGCCTCCACATTCATCTGTCTTATCCTTAATATACAAATCGATGTAATCTTTAAATTGCTTCACGGGAAGTTTCTGGCCATTCAAGAATACTGAAACGCCACGGGTTGAAGCAGCAATGTCAAACGCACGACGAGACATGAGCGCAACCATATCATCATCTAGCTTTTCCATTTTAAATTTTGATAAATCGGGGGAAAATGTAATTTTCGTGAAATCTTCGCCATGAAATTCGGATATTTTAGGCTCTGTGGTTTTTGTCATGTTGGCACTCCAAACTTGTTTAAATGATTTCTTGTATTTTCGAGCGGCTGTCTCGACAGTAAACATGCTACTAAATATGTTGCAAAGTTTAGCGCCGTACCCGTTTCGGCCACCGGTCACTTTTTGTTCTTCGTCATTATAATTCGAAGAGGTGAGTAAATGCCCAAAAATCATAGAAGGTACAAACATTTTTTCTTCTTGATGCATTACCACTGGTATACCTTGGCCATTGTTCCATATGGATATTGTGTTTCTCTCTTGAGATATATCAATTTTGATTGTGTTCATATTTTTGTCACGTTGCTTATTATCGGCAGCATTTACCAAAATTTCATCAAAAATTTTATAAAGACCTACATTACAGAGAATTCAAATACTATTATTAGTAATCAATATGTAATAATAAATATAATTACGTACCTGGAACAAACTCAATTTCTCGTTGTATCATTTTATTATTTTCTTGATCGTACACCCATGACAATTCTTTTGTCACTTCAACTGATCCTATATACGTATCAGGGCGCAACAATATATGCTCTAATTGCGTTTTTTTCTGGTATATGTCCTCAATTTTTTTCTTTCCACCAGGCTTCGCACCTGAATCGCCGTCAGCCATCATTTGCTAAAATTTAAATTAAAAATACGTTAAGTTACGATACTAATGTGATGGATTATCAGACCAAATTAGCTTCTGCTTAGCGTTTTTATCTACAATCCTGACCGTAAACCATTACCATTGCTGTGTTCCACTACATACTTGATTCAACTACTCAGAAGTATTTCTTACTTTGAAGTTTGAACTATTCACACTGGTGATGGTCCGGTAGATGTTTTATTTGGGTTGTTAAGGTTTACGCTCCGTTGAGCAACATTTTTGTACTTTGCAAGTAGGAAATTTTTCCCATTGGGCATAAGGTTTAATATTTCTATGCATGCGAATCTTGTGTATGGAAAAGTTCCAGTGAGCAAGAAAAGGAATTATGGAGGGTTCGCAAGTAGTTGGTTATTACCGTGCCAATACAATTATGTTTTTAAACGACTGATTTTCTGCGTGCCAAATCAAAATATAATATTAAGGATCACCAGAATTCTATTTTAAGATTCATTTTATTATCCCAAAATTCGGGATCAAAGTCTTAACCCGGACAATTGTCTTAGGCCATTCTATTCCTAATTCTTTTCAACATGTTCATCTATAAAAATACGAACCCACAAGGATATTTGGAACAAACATTTTTTATCTGTATATTTTAACTATTATGAAATGGTGTGTTAAAATCTGTTACACGATGATCTGGCATCGTCAACTAAATGGTCAAGTAGGTTTAAGTAGATGAAGTAAAACGATTCAGAATTTTAGATCTTCTTACGAATTTCCAGTTTTAAATCTTTACACGTGAGAGTTAACCTTTCTGCTAATCGCATTTCTCTGGAATTTTGTTTAAAACTTTTGGTTCAATGCCTTTTTAATTAATTGATATTTAAATTCAAATTAATAACATTTTTTCATTCAAGAATACTATCGCAAAAGTGCTTCTTTATTCTCGTAATTTGTAGTATTAAAAAAAACCTGTATTAAAATTACAAGCTTACGAATAAAATATCGCTAAACTCACCCATTTGAAACATACCGGTACCTAATATCGGTAAAAATATATTATCACCTAGTAATTTACTTTCGAACTTTCCGTATTTGTCGAAAATACTTGACATTCATTTCAAAGGTGCTTGTTTGTATGACCAAATTGATTTCGTCTTTTCCTAGTTCTCCAGCATTTCAATGTATGCTGCTCGAGCTAAGATAAATTTCCTATACAAAATACATGTAAAATTTAGCTAGCTAAATGCAAACTAAAAAATTTCGCTCACGATTTCGCTGATCGGTATGCTGCTCTACGCGAAAAAAAATCAAACTGATAGTTTGCGTATTGTAATTTAGTTGGCTCTGCTAAAAATGTCTACACAAATTTTGCAGCAAATTAAATGCACGGTGCATAGTTTTGATATTTCTGATACGAAATAAAAACAAACAAAAGACACAATTTTTAAACCACACAGCGAAGTATAAACTCAAAATGTCAGAAGAATTGGCAAAATGTATCTCTACACAAATTTTTTAGCTCCAAATTTATCTGTACGTTTGTGTAGACCGCGTAAAAATTTAGTTTAGCTCGAGCAGCATACCGAAGCTTTAGGCTTTATTAAAATTCTAAAAGCCTTGTCTCTTTTTTGGAAAAATTACTACGATTGTTGAGTACCTACTCTAAAATTTTTTGACGAGCAAGGCCAATTTTTAAACGTGCAAAAATACAAAATTTATAAAATAAATGCAACATAGCGAAACCGGAAAAAAATCTGTTGAAAAAAACGACAAAATACACTTGGCTACCCGGGGTGGGTCGTATTACTAACGTAATTTTTTTTGAGTATACACACAAAGGTTAAAAAAGGAAAATCGAGATGGTTTAGTTTAGTATTTTCTTTTTCCTGTTTGTGTGATTACGACATGCGAAATGCGTAGTATCTTTTTTACTTTTTTTATGTACTTTTTATGTGTATACCACCGATTACTACAAATTAGATAGGTGGGTTAGGTTAAGTGGCTGCTATCGCACACTTAGGCCAGCAGTGGCCCAGTAGATAGGTGGGGCCTAACTATAGAATGCAATACCGAATTACAAATTTCATGAATTCCGGATTCCAAGTCATTTTTTGACTCCTTTTCGATTCCGGAATTCAATTATCAACACCTGAATTTGTTATTTATTATGACCATTTCAAAATAATCAAAAAGAGTTAATGATTTTCTTAGTTTGTTCCATATTTTTTGTTATTGCTGTTCGAATTTTCCTGTCCTTTAAAGAATGGACCTCTTCACGAAACAGGCGGTATTTGAATGTCAATGTTCATGTAGTAGAAAAGTCGTGGAACTTGGGATTAGTCCGGATTTGTTGATTCTTAGCCACCGTGAATTATATTCATTGTTAGAAAAAGGGTTCAAAGAATATGAAATCGACCTAAATGCAGATATAGTTTCCATAACTACGGATGGGGCATATACACTGCGCTAATTAAAAAACGGAACAGAAATTTTCTTCGAAAAAATACCCAGATTTGAACACCTCCACCTGTATCTTGGTGAAATACCACCTTCCAAAAAAAAATCTTGTTTCTAGTTGAAGGAAATTTTGTTTTCTTTTCGATACTGGAAACCATTTTACTTTATTTTGTTTTTTATGACTTTTATGAGTAAAGCAAAAGGTGTCCAAAAAAAAAAAAAAATTTGCTGCTGTTTGAAACTGTAAACGAACTTGCTCGATATTTCATTCAAAAATCCAAATCAGCCATTTTATAGAGAATTTCGAAACCTTGAAAAATGATACTAGAAAAATTTCTGTGCGGCCACTCCTTGTCGAGTTATTGAAGTTTTAGAGAAAACGTACCAAAAAGCATAGAAGTAAATTTTTTTTTCTTGTAAACTTAGCACTCTACGATAAAATGTTCAGTCACTTTAACACTAAAACTTTAACACGCTAAAACTTCAATAACTCGACAAGGAGTGGCCGCACAGAAATTTTCCTAGTATCATTTTTCAAGGTTTCGAAATTCTCTATAAAATGGCTGATTTGGATTTTTGAATGAAATATCGAGCAAGTTCGTTTACAGTTTCAAACAGCAGCAAATTTTTTTTTTTTTTTTGGACACCTTTTGCTTTACTCATAAAAGTCATAAAAAACAAAATAAAGTAAAACGGTTTCCAGTATCGAAAAGAAAACAAAATTTCCTTCAACTAGAAACAAGATTTTTTTTTGGAAGGTGGTATTTCACCAAGATACAGGTGGAGGTGTTCAAATCTGGGTAATTTTTCGAAGAAAATTTCTGTTCCGTTTTTTAATTGGCGCAGTGTATAAAATATGATCAACAATCACGGATGTGCTTTACTGCCGATGACGAGCTGTTTTCCCTAATGTTCATGCAATTACGACAGATATTGCGCTAAATGATGATACTAGCGAAGATGAAGAAGACTATATTGATAATACCAAGAATGATAGTGGACTTTCCATCGATACCGAAGAGAATTTGCCGGATAGAACTAACAAAGAAGCAGACGAATTTAGAATATTTAATCTGATTGAACCGTCAAATCAGGAATAAAGTTTTTGGAGGAAGACGGTTTCCGAGGAACTATTTTGCAAGCTGCTTACTGATATTTACTAACCATACCAGATACCAGTACAGATTCGGAACAGGCGTTTTTCATTTCTGGCAATTTCTACGCCAAAGTACGATCGTGAGTATAGGCGATGCGGCTCTTATACCCGAGACAGACTGTGGTTTAATAAATCCGATTTAGCTAAACTCGTTCAAGTAATCTATGCAATCAAGGTTGACATACTGCGACTAAACTCGAAAATTCCCTAAATCCGTTTTATTAAATCGCAGTGTGTCAGGGGTATAAGCGACCTATGCTTTTTAAAAGCATATTTCGCCGGTTTACAAATTTCAAAAAATAAGCAACAGTAATAATAAGTATTAAATTAAAAAGACTGTTTATATACATAAATTTTATGTATTTTGATCAATGTTAATTATTTTTACTGAATTCTTGAATACAATTTTTTTTTCATTTTTTAAGTTTTTTTCTCAATACCGGAATATTCCGGAATCCGGAATTGGAAATTTTCTAATTTCAAAATTCCGGAATCGTAAATTCAACGAAAATTGCAATACCTAGCGCCTAACTATGTAATTTGACGATAATTTTCGACGGCGATCGTTTTATATTAGAAAGTGCAGGTAGAAAAAAGAAAACAAAAGTTATTACATATTTTGTTTTTCTTCTTGTACTTTCAATTCAAAACGACAGCCGTCGAAAATAGTCAATCGAATTGCATAGTTAGGCCCTTGATTTAAAATACTATTAGTAATTCAGTTATGTAATTTCTAGTAATCAATCGTTTACAAAACAAACGTTTTATATAAAAAAAATTAAAAAGGTATTACACATTTCACATGTCGTAATGGCAGAATCAGGAGAATCAAGAAAGGGCAGTACTTTTGATGAAGCTCTGGGATATGGCCAATTTATATGCAACTTGGTTATTTTTTAACCGATTTTGATGAAATTCGACAAATGTGATGGAAATTGAATTATAAAAATGAGGTTTAGATAAAGTTCTGGAATATGGCCAATAAGCATGGAAATCAGCTATTTCTCAACCAATTATGATGAAATTCAACAAGTGCTATGGAAGTGGGATTCTAAAATGGTCTTAATCATTAACCAATAAAGTTACCCTTTACTTACTAACTAAAATTACTATTTGCCTATTTTGGAATTTTATTTCGCTTAATATAATTGAAGTTTATAAAATGAATATCTAAATTTTTAGTTTTAATTTGTCTAAATCTAATTTTGGAAAAATATGTACATACTATGCGATTCATTAGTATTTGTGATGAGAAAATTTAAGGTTACGTTTATGTTTGTTGTAATATAAAACCAAGGAAAATTATTTTTTTGAATTTTCTTTTTGTCTTATTCAATTCAATTATAAATAACGTTTTATTTGATATAAATTTCATAAATAAATTCATAACTGTAATGCAAATAAATTCAATTAAACTTGATTCAATAGTATTTGTGATTCATATTTTTGATTCATTAGTATTTGTGATATGCAGAAAAATTTAAAAATACATAATTAGTAAATCAATTATTTTTAAAATTATTTTTTACTAATTAAATAGTGATTAAGTCACTTATAATTTGTGAACCATTGGAACATTTTTATTACGCCTCCATCACGTCTCGGAAGTGACCAAAAATGTTGTTCATAAAATCGCAGGGAATCTTATCCCACAAGGTTTTATAAGCACCCCATTACAAATTTTTGGTCTTGCTAGATTGCGAGTATCCTCCGCTTTTATTTAAACCCTCGCAAGGACAAATAAAAACTTTGCCTTGGCCTAGTCAACTAATTATGTTCAATATTTTTATAAAATTTCGTGCCAAATTCTCCTTCTTGTGTATGGGAGCGTTATTGCGCTGAAGAGCAAATTGAGACTCGACTGTTTTTCAACAACTGAGAATACTGCCTCATTCATAAACCGAAATTGAACATTGACCTTGAAGTGTTGTAATTTATACAGCCAGATATAATGTTTTATTTCTTCCGCAAGAGATGCTAACGGAAGCAGTAAGCACCGTATTTGATATTCTCTGTAGTACCAACATTTTTTTTTCTCCATATTTTCGAATTAACGACAAAACGCACTAATTTTGACATAACAAGGTTCTCCAGAGTTCAATTGGCAATCCAATATAATAACGTTTACATTTTGTTTCCTCACAGTAAATCATTTTCTGGTTGGCTATGCGTTCTATAAGCTAACAGTCGCAGGCTCTGACTTTCGAGTCAGTCGGACGTTTTTTATAAGTTTTCTTCAAAAATCATATTTAAGAGATTATTTTTTTACGAGTAAATATTATATTGTACATAATTAAAAATTTGTAAGCGAATTGCCGGATATGCCTTAAGTCAACGGACATGTGATGAAAGAGGACGGTCTCCATCGATTGGAAGTAGTGCTGTTGGTCGAGAAATTATGCCGCTATGATGTGAACTGAGCTGGGATATATACGAGGACATTTATTATTATGTTACCAACGTTATTCTGATTGACACCCTATTATGAATGAGCCCATGCTCAAAATGGGGTGTCGTAAAATTTAAAAGTTAATAGTAAATAAATAAATAAATAAATAAATAAAAAAATAACCCTCTGCAAGGCCAATGTTCAATTTCGGTTTATTGAATGATATAGCATTCTTATTTGTTGAAAAATTAGTCAGGCCTAAATTTTCTCTTCAGCACAATAGCGCTCCCATACACTAAAGTATCATTGCTTCGAAATTAAATAAAAATATTGAACATAAATGGTTGCTTAGTCCAAGGCAGAGTTTTTATTTGTCCTTGCTGGGGTTTTAATGAAATCTGAAGGTATTCGCAATCTAGCAAGACCAAAAATGTATAATGGGGTGCTTATAAAACCTTGTGGGATAAGATTCCCTGCGATTTTATGAACAACATTTTTGGTCACTTCCGAGACGTGATGGAGGCGTAATAAAAATGCTCCAATGGTTCACAAATTATAAGTGACTTATAATCACTATTTAATTAGTAAAAAATAATTTTAAAAATAATTGATTTACTAATTATTTTTAAATTTTTCTGCATATCACAAATACTAATGAATCAAAAATATGAATCACAAATACTATTGAATCAAGTTTAATTGAATTTATTTGCATTACAGTTATGAATTTATTTATGAAATTTATATCAAATAAAACGTTATTTATAATTGAATTAAATAAGACAAAAAGAAAATTCAAAAAAATAATTTTCCTTGGTTTTATATTACAACAAACATAAACGTAACCTTAAATTTTCTCATCACAAATACTAATGAATCGCATAGTATATGTATTAGCCCTTCAAGTTTATTTTTATGCATCGAAATTATTTTTAAAAGAGGAACCAATTTTGTACCAACATTAAAATGTAGCAACTAGCCAAATTTATTCGAAGAGTTTTTATTATTTTAATAATGATTTTGTTTTTTCGAATCACTACTTAGTATGAACTCATTTATAAGTCCATATGTACATATTTTAAAAAAACGTAACGTGTAGAGCAGGGGCGTCCAAGCCAAATGAGTATTTTTGGCAAATTTTCAAAGTATCTAAAGCAATAAAACTGCGATTAGAATAAAAAGCCAACTGGATAACGCGGTAACTATTTATGTATCCATTGTCACATAATTTATTACTCTGGGGTGAGTGGGCAGACCACCGCAATTTTTATTCCATTTTGAGGCATGCGGCCCGCGGGCCGCATGCTGCAATATATAACAACTATTGCGGTGATCTTCAAATCTATTCCGGAGTCATAAATTCTTTCGCCCTGGATACATAAATAATTACCGCGTTGTCCAGTTGGCTTTTTATTCTAATCGCTTATTCTAATTTATTCTTGGACGCCCCTGGTGTAGAGGTTATTTTTATTAAATAAAATTATAACTGGTTTCAGAGATCGGATGGTTACCGCTCTAAAGAACTAGCAAAAAATATTAGAGGATTATCATGGAGGTCATATTTGAGGAGTGTCTGATCAAAGGTAGGTACATATTTACATTTTCCAACATGTAATTATTTTTTTCTATAATTTTTTTTTCGATATCATAATGGACCAAAAGTGGCTATTTCTCTATCAAAAATATTCATAAATTCAGAAACAGTCGAAACAAGCTATTTACTACAAAAAAGTAATCCTTAAATGTGCGTTTAAAACATTTAGTAGATCAAAACAAAATATTTTTTGAATAGCGTAAATAGCCACTTTTGATCAGACACTCCTCATTTGGCCAACACTACTAACATCAGAAGTGCAAAATTAGTCCATTCCATATAATTAGAAAATTCCATTCTCTCTGAAATCGGATTTATTGTGAACTGTATTGTATGTGATCGACTTGCTTTGAAGTTATTAGGTGTGCAGCCGAAAATTCGTTTTTAATGTAAATGGGAGGAAAATATTTGCATTGTACGATGTACGGCCTTTAATTAAATCAGTACGTAACACTTAAACCCTTGACGGACTATGGTTTAATAAATCCGATTAAGACTGTGTCCGAAACCTATGATAAATAATTTTTAGAACCTACTAATTTTTGACATTTTGAAAAAACTGCAGACACCCAAATTTTCATAGTTAATTCCTATGATAATTTGTGACAGCTTCAGAATAAATTCATTTTTTGATTTACTAGTGTGATTGGCGTACTGTACCGATTTAACTATATAACTATACTTAAATAAACCATCCATAACATTTTTTGTCCAAACAACTATCCATTTCTCGAAAATTATTGTAATTAAAATAAAGCAACAAAAATGTGAAGCGGGGAAATATACCAAAAAATGATTACAACTATTCCGACAACATAATAAAATTTTGTGAATGTAGGGTGAATTTTCGAAATTTGCCGTAGTTAGATTTACGGTATTTATGTTTTATTTTGAGTTTAGTGACAAAAACGATATAATCAGAATGTATTATAGTTTAACAAATATTATGAAAACAATAACAGTTTACGTATTAACCACAGGGACAATTTAAACGGGCATACAAGAAAAAATTTTTGGCGACAAACATTAGCATCAAAAATAATAAATTGGCATCACAAATAACATTTTGGCACCACATATGAAAAAACAAACAAATATTTTTGAAGGACATTATTAAATACTGTGGCGACAAACATTGACATCAAAATTAATAAATTGGCAACAAATATAATATTTTGGAACAGAAAAAATAATTTTTAGTAGTAAAAAAAAAAAAAAATCGAGACAAAAAATTAAATTTAATCGATTTTGTATTATTTAATATTTGATGGGGGATCGATATAAAATATTGTAGTGTCATTAATAGATTCTATATAATCCGCTCCTACGTGCGGCACGCAGTGCGACATGTTTGCCTATCCTGGCTCCTACGTCCCTCGAAGTTTAAATCTAAAGCCCCTCGGAGGGCTAAGCGGGGGGGAGCGAAGCGACCTCCCGCGTGCCCGTGAGAGTTACCGAAGCCGTTAGCCTCTACAATTCTAAGTTAAATTAGGGATCTCCATTTTCCAGAATATTTTAAAACTAATTTAATTTTTTTAATTTTTAATTTATTTATTTATAACTTTGTTGCCAGTTAATTATTTTTGTCGCCCAAAATGTTTATTTCGATGCCAAAAAATAATTTTTGTGTACCCTTCCAATAGTGCCAAAAAATTATAAATGTTGCCAAATTATTATTATGATGCCAAAAAATTTTTGTTTGTTGCTCAGTAATTTGTGCCGTTTTATTATTTCTTTGTATCTCAAATATTAATTTTTTGTGTGCCGGTTTATTGCCAGCCTTAACCATAATTTAAAACAAGTTTTGCTAAATCGGATTTTAAAAAAAACAGTCTGTCAAGGGTTATAATGGCCACAGATTTCAGAATGAACGATGGCATTATAAGCTGGAGACAGAATTATGTTCTAGCGACTCGGCAAATACAACACGGTTATGTCCGAAACTAACACCACAACACATTAATCCAAAAAAAATTGATAAAATGCGAGTTGGTTATGCAACGCCAATTTTCAGTTGGACAGTTGCCCCTGCAATTCGAACAATGCATCATTTTCACCAGTTTTTACCTACCTAGTGTGTTAAAGACACGTCATTATCGAAAGCAAACTTTATCGAAAAAATTGATAAATTGTTCGTTAATTTAAATAGTAGAAATTTAAATGATAAAAAAAAATTTAATTTGCAATTCAAGTAAACAAACACGTTTTTTTAAACCTAATGGAAATAATACGTATGTAGTACATCAATTGAGCCAGTGCAAAAAAGAAATATTTATTGTTTCAAAGCACTTATGCAAAGTGTTAATGGCATATTACAGTTATTAAATATGTAGTCTGAGATCGGAAAATATTGAAATATTTGTTCTATGTAGAAAATCAAGATGCAATCCAAAATTTGTTTGGACTAATTAGGCAAAGATGAGGTAATAGAGAATCGGCGAAATCCTACTGCAAAAGAATTTAATCACTTATTAGGACAGATAATGTCAATTAAATTTTTAAAAAATTCAACGTTCACCAATTGCGATGAAAACGACGATGAATTATTAGTTCAGCGATTATAATGTTCCAGTGACCTTCAGTCCAAAACACAATTAGAACTATCAGCAATTGGAGACCAACATCATGAAAGTGAAACGACAATAATCGGTGTGATTGCGCTGCAAGGTACTACCTTGGATGCGCAATTTTTAAATGTTTGCAACGACGATACTATCAACTGGGCGACGACTTATGGGTCAAAAAGAGAAATGACACCATTGCAATGAATACGGAGTATTTTATTTTCATGAAGAATTATGTAAATTACAATAGGTTTGCCTCGCTGCGCTCTCCAACGGAAACATTGTTTGAATTGTGCAAACCATATTTACAAAAATTTGAAGAAATATTCAATGAACGTCAGCGTCACAACGAAAAAAAATTAAGGAAACAATATTGATCGATGCATGCACTTCTCTAACGGTCATTCAAAATATAAATACGGCTTCTATTCTACAAATCCTTGCTATGAACGTAATTATACATTACTAGACTTCTTATGCACAGTTGCACAAATAAAGAGGCAACAGCCAGTTAAGTAATACATACTTCATCTTTTTCTTCATATATGTAATTACGATTTGTTTCATAATAGAAAATCAATGCAAGCTAATTATTTTTCTTTTTACTTGAACATTGTAACAGGAGAATTAAATATTTGACTACCAGATTACGTTTTACTAAATATTTAACTGGATGACAAATATTTCTACGTAGAAATGAAACAAAATTAAGTGTCGTTGAATTCATATTATGAAACAAGTCGCATTTTCATATCAGAAGAAAAAGAGGAAATATTAGATAACTGGGTGTTGGCTTTTTTTTGTGCAACTGGGCATTAGTGTTAATACTTTTAAGGAAGCACACAAAATGGATTTATGAAAAAATGGCAAATAAAACTATTAATGTTTCATTATTAAAAGTCAATTAGAAATTCACATTTTTTCGGGTGTTTTTACGAGTACAACACTCGTTCCTTGGACTGCAATATACATAATAAATTTGCTGTTTTCAGAAAATCAGATTAAAAAAAGGATTCATATAAAAATATATGATTGATGATTTTTTTTTTTAGGAATCGACCTTTCATGACAACTGAGACGTACTTATAGTTTGTTTGCTTCTATAAGTATATACAATCTTTTGCTAGAGTTCAAGGCACTCTCAACTCTTTCGCAGTCCGCTTTTATCGTCATACCTTAAGCAGCAGCGAAATCGAGGACGCATGGCTATGGGTCCCTTTTGCGTAGATCACCTACGCATTTGCATTGCTTAACACCAGCCTGCAGGGCGGACGTGAATGATGGGATGGGCCATGAACTCTGCACTCCAGCAGGGATCATAGTTGTGTTCATCGTTTTGTCCTTTCGATTTTTTTTTCATCGTTTTGTCCTTTCGGTTTGTTTTCATCGTTTTGTCGTTTCGATTTACAAAACTGAATAAAACTCCAAATAAATATAATTTAACATCGGAACTCAAAATTCTAAAGTGATAAATTTTATTCCGTTCTTCAGTCTTAATGGATATTTTATTGATATTTTTACCTTTTACCTTAAAACAAATTTTGCTCATAAAAGATTCTTTTTGAATTAACGAATTTTAGTGTCACATTTGTGTAGACATAATTTTCTTCTATATTAAGAATAGTTCTTGAGCACAAGCTCCAAAGGAACTTACCTCATACTGTCTTAACAGAGCGGTGTAAGGAAATTTCTTGCAATTGTCAAAAAATGTAATTATCATGTGCACGAATATTCGAAATTCGAATGTACATCTTTCCAGAGTCACGGTCGTTATGGCATATTTCATTACGGAATATGGCACTACGCAGTTCACTACGGCTTAAAAAAATTCTGGTAACAATTTTTCTTTTTTCAGAAAATTAAGAATCCAGTTAAACGTAGTAAGAACTAGCTTATACAAAAAATTTCAGTATACTTCATGAACTAAAATTTTTTTAAGTTTAATCAAATTTTGCAATTCTGAATATGAAATTTTAATTCTTTCAGTATTTACCCGATCGAATTCATTTCTCTCTTAGTTCAGTTCATATACGAAAATATTTAAAATATGTACAATTTTTAATAATGTCAAGTTTTTAATGTTAATTTGGCTTCATTTTTTTTAAATCTTGCCACACTTTTTGGGAAGGACTTTATTTAAAAAAAATTAAGTCGAAATTAGCATTTGTAGATGTAATACATACTCTTTATTGGAAGCGACGATATACTGTCCAACATAGCGGGAAAATATCCGCTTTTTACATTCCACGAAAATTCTTAGTTTTCTTTATAAAACAAAAAAAGGAATAGCACGTACTGGTGCGGTGCGATAATGAACCAACACAAATGGACAGTAACAACGGTTGTTTGTAGATGTCGGAATATTACAAAAAATGTGAGATGAAATTGAATATGGAGATTTCGAAATTGAAATAATGCGTAAAACTGTAAAAATCGACTTATCACCTTTTAAATCTTCACCAAATCGCCGGCTGAATGCTTAAGTGTCCTACAGACCACTTTTTGCCAAAATGTCATTTTAATGGAATATAAGATTTTCGGCTCAGCTCTTTCAGTATTCGAGATCATAATTGTCCTATCTTCTTTAGTTTTGATGATCATTTTTAAAAACACTGTCCTACACAGACCAGAAATTAATTCTTATTCAAATTTTCTTTCTGCTTAAATGTCCTACAACAATATTTTGTAAGCGTTAGGACAGTTTCTTGAACAAAATTTTTGAAAGTATTTGTACGTGCTTAAATGTCCTACAAACCATTTTACGCTTATTTGTGGCATATCAACCTTTAAAAGGAAGTGAATTTGTTGTGAAAATGTTAGTAGAGCATCAACACTCTCCTAATAAACATAAATTACACAGAATGGTTATTAACCCTTAGTGGCCACAAGGGGTGAATATGTACCCCAGGCCAAATCACCTTAATTTAAGTTATCAAAAACTACGAAAATCATACTTGTCGCGCCATATACAGGTTGTCGAAGAATGTAGGTTACTTGCATGGCACATAGAATGAAGAAAAAAGTATTAGTAGCGTGTATAAACGATGAATTTCGGAAGGAGTAATGATTTTTCAATAGTAATGATTTGTTTTCTGAAGAACGTCATTTTTCCTGACTTTGCGCATTTATAATTTTTTTTTGTCAAATTATCTTGATATTGGCTCTTGTAAACCATATTAGAAATAGAAAAACATGTTTCAGAATGTCCATGAATTATTTGGAGTCTCAATATTTAAAATTTGTCTTTGACTGGGGTGAAAAATCACCCCAATGTGGCCGCCATGTTACGGGAGCGAAGTGTGACCGCTAAGGATTAAGTAAGTTAAAAAAGTAAAATTGAGTAAAATTAAGTAACCACGCATTCACAACGGTCCATTTATTATTTTTACAAAAATAACTATAATTAAGAGACTGGCATTTCCAAGCCATCATCGAAAGGAAAACATCAAAAAACTAAATTATCTGAAAAGATATTTTGGCAATTCGTAGCCACATTGAAACTTCTCCGTGTATCGACGCACATTACGTACGAGTTGATAGTCATAAACAATATATATTTGGAGTCTGGACTTTCAACAGCGAAAATGTATCGATTAATTAAAATAACAGAACAAGATAGTAAAGTAACGTATTCTGTTTATCAGAAAATATTTAACACCGAATACAACTTGTCATTTTAAAAAAGACATATGCGAATGCGACCAATGCAGCAATTATAAAAACATAATCGAGCCGAGTGCTGACAAAGTTTTAAAACAAAATAGACACAAGGAATTAAATGAAAGTGCAAAGGAGCGTCGATCTGAGGATAATCATTAATCAACAATGAAATAGCAGTTATTTCGTATGGCCTACAAAATGTTTTCTACTTGCTTCATGGGAACGCTTCGAATTTTTATTACAAAAGAAAATTTAGTACATACAATCTTACTGGACATTGTAATCTAAACGGAACAACTTATTGCGCAATATGGTATGAAACACAAACAGGTAGGTCTGGCAATGATATCGCTAGTGCACTTGTGAAGATATTAAAAAATGTTATAGCCGACAATCCAAGTGAATAAAGGACATAATTTTATGGTCTGATGCCTGCATTCCGCAAAATCGAAACAAAGTCACTTCGCTTGCAATACTAAATTTTTTAAAAAAATATTATGTGCAATCAATTTCTCATCGCTATTCTGTTCCGGGGCATTCCAGAATTCAAGAATTAGATGCTGTCCACAGCATTGTCGAACGCCATCTTCGAAATATTCATTACTTCATCCCTGTTTCTTTGATCAAGAATTTAAAATCAATGGATTATAGCAATGCACGTCGGATGATTTCCTGACTTATAATACCGCTAGTTTGAAATTGAATTTTAGCAACCTGAAATATAGTTTAGCTACCGAAATACCATACAGCAAAAGCGATACATATATCGAATCAGTTACTGAAAATTTGAAAAACCAGATAGTTCCCATCTTAAAAGGTAGTGCGAGAAATCCCAGGAACACAAATCACTACCTTTTTTAAAAAATAATCGCTTGTAAGAATTCGCCAGTGATGTTTGAATATATCGTCCCTCTAATAATGAAGCAGCGTATAAGAAAAATAGTAGTTTTAAAATAATTCGCATTTAAACGTTTTTTGAAAAAAAAACGTTGAATGTTGAAAAGTTTTTTCAATAAATATTTAAATGCGAATTATTTTAAAACTTCTACTTTTTTTATACGCTGTTTCATTACTAGAGGGGCGAGATGCCCGAAGAGGATGTACAATTTTATAGAGCGGTATTTAAATTGAAATAATTATGGTTCAAATGCTCAATATAGACTATAATATGATTTTCCCACTAAAAGTATGGTTGTGAATTAAATCTTTATATTTTTTATCACTAAAATTTAAACATAGACATTCATACTAGATTTCTCATTTCATAGTAACTAAAGGAAAAAAACAAAAACTTCTGATAATTCCGATGTATCGTTGTGTTGTGTATTTTATAAAGCAATGATTTTAGAATGCGTTGCAAATATAATACGTATATGCAATACATCGATAACATTTGAATTGAAAATTTTTGTTTTTATTTTCTGTTTTTAGTCAAATGAGAGATCTATTATGATTGTCTAAGATTTAAATAAACTTTGTATTTTAGTAAAAACTTGAAAAATTACTATTTTTTAATAATCAATGGTTAAATTAAATTTTTCCTGTTTTAATTTTTGGGGTTAAATTTCTTTTAGTAAAATACATAATCCATATAAAATTAAAAAAAAAAAAACAATTTTTTTTTATTTTTCCAAACATATGGTGGATGTCCTATATCCTTTAGGACGACTTTTTTTATAAATTTAGCTTTCATTTAAAATTGAATATATTTTTGGTAATTTGATGGATTCACATGAAAAACCAATGATAATTTATTGAAAACTAAAGAAACCCGCTCAATTTGTATTAGGAATAGTACAAATTTTACTTTAAATATTAAAAAGAGTCTCCTGAAAAATAAATTGTTTGGTTTATACTATAGGACACTTAAGCATTCACTCAGCGATATGTTTCTCGCTTCAATAAAACCATTACAAAATAATACGTTTTGAAATTTCGAATGACATTTTTTTGTACTGAAAAGACTACTCTTATATAGTGCTCAGCAGACATCAAAGATGCATCATTTATGAATGAGCAAAAAAACATCATGAATATTTAAAACGCAAATATGGAGAATTTAAATATTCACGATTCATCGTTTTTCTATGATCTTCGTCAAAAATATAATCACATCATTTTACTTCTCTGAGAGGGATCAACAAAACATCACACAAATCAACAAAATAAAAGATTAATACAAATCTGAGATTTTTTTTTTGTATTTTGTTTCAACGTGATGAAAAAAAAATCAGGAAAAATTGAGAATTTAAAAATCATCAATACAAATGCATCACGAAAATTACGATTTTAATTTTTTGTGAATATTTCGTATTTCCTTTTAATTTTTATTCCGTTGTTGTAGGGTTTCACTGTAAAGGCCAGTTTACACCTCTCGTGAACATGAACGTGAACAAAACATTTTTTGTTGATAAATCTGAAATTACTTGATTTTTTTCATTAAAACTGATTGGAATAAACTTGAAATAAAATTACGTATCGAATAGTTATGAAAATAATGAATAAAATGTCATTATAACAATATTTTTTTCAATTCCCCGATGATTTCATTTTGTTCACCGAAATTTCCAAATTATTTTTATCCAATATTCCGTTATTTTTTCAAACAAACTAGAGAGTAAAAAATATTGAAATTGCGCAAATACATACATATATTAGCCGCATTTCTTGACGTTTGATCTGACCCGGATCAGATCATGTCTCATGAAACGACACCAAAATGCGTAAAACAAACAAACATCAAATTTCAATTTTCTGTCTCGTTTTGTTTTGAATCTTCCCGGGGAATCCCGGGATTTCCTGGGATTCAAATTTCGAATCCCGAATCCCGGGATTGATATTTTCCGGGATTTTTGGAAACACTAGTGCACGCACTCCTAGGGGGTGCGACATAGGTTAGTTAGGGGTATGAGTACCATTAAGCGTTTTTTTCGATTAATTTTAGAACTATCGCACTTTACATTCACATTTTGGTTACTTTACATACTTTGGTTTAAAAAAATTTCAAATCAGTAAAATAAAGCAATTATTTCAAAGTTTGCATAGTTCTAGGCGCAAATGCGACTATGCAACTATGTTCGCTACGGATTTACATACACAACTGAGAAAGATGGTACTCATCGTCCACAAGGTATGTTCTGTTGTGTTATTTATTCAAATTCTAATCTCAAACCATCTGAACTTGTTACAACATTTTAACAAGCAGCATGGTAATGAAGCTGCTACTCAAAATTTTGAAGTTTTAATCTCAAAAAGGGCGCACGATTCAACGGTAGTGGTACGTTAGTATCTTTAGGATTCACGTCAACTGATAGACCTTTGCTACAGGCATCTGATCAAGTTGAGTATTTATGTGCTAAAAAGAAAAAGTCGCATATAATTGCTGACGAGTTTGCAAAACCATGTATTTTGGAATTGGCCAAACTTGTATTAGGACCAAAAGCAACAAGGCAACTAAACCAAATTCTGCTTTCAAATGACGTAATTCACAACAGAATTAAAGATGAGTCAAGATATTTTACAGCAGGTAATTGAAAACATCAAGGCGAGCCTCTTTCAAATAGGTATACAGTTGGATGAATTTACTGATGTAGAGAACTGCAGTCAACTGAGTCGCTCAGAAGCCAATGCGGTTAAGTCCATTTTTTGAAATTTTCTGATTTTTGTAAATTTTAATTGAATAAATTTTATTCAATTAAAATTTACAAAAATCAGAAAATTTCAAAAAATGGACTTAACCGCATTGGCTTCTGAGCGACTCAGCTCATGGTGTTTGTGTGTTACTGAAGCATGAAATCGTAGAAGAATTTTTGTATTGTGAACCATTCAAGTTTATTTTGTACTGTGAACCGTCAAACATTTTTTTATCAGAACATGAGGTGCCAATTATTAAAATAAATATACGGGCAAAAATACGGGCTTTGCAGCTTAGATTAAAAAAGAAGTACCCCATGTAGCAATTACACATTGCATTTTACATCGGCATACACTTGCGGCGAAGACTTTAACGGAAAAATGTATAATCACGTTTCGTTTTTTTTTGTTCGGGGTGTAAACATATATTTGGAAAATTTGGGATGCCAATATCCAAAAAGGTTAACAATCACTGATCTACGGTGTAAAGCCAGTACATATTAAGTATTTTCGCTTTTGGACACAATAAATCATCCATAACAAAAATTACCACTTGGAGAAGAAGAATGAACAGATATGGAAGTTCCATGTCAAGTATTTACATTGAAATATTCAAGCCGCATACTACAAAAAAAATTCAGTAACTTTTATGGTAATTTCGTAATAGAAGAACTTGACGGACATAAACTTTTCTCAACTTTTCTGTAATTTTTTTCCCCTCCATACCAACTTAAAAAAATCATAATTCTTTTTTTCATACGAGAAAAAAAAATTATGTTTTTTTGGTGTGGAGGGGAAAAAAATTTACAAATTATATACACCCCCGTTCAAAAGTTTAAGACCACTGCAAAATATACCGTTTAATGAATAATGACTTTTCAACAATCTTATTCTAAAATTGGGTTTTATATTGTTGACAAAAACATGCATTTTAATTTATCAACCTATTACAATAAATAGTTTTTACATTTGTTGTCAGCAAATGCAATGTGCATTGTGCAATGTGGTGTTAAACTTTTGAACGGGGGTGTATATGAGAAAATTGTATGTCCGTCAAGTTCTTCTGTTGCGAAATTACCATAAAAGTTACTGAATTTTTTTTGTAATATGCGGCTTCAATCTAAGAAATTTATTCCTGCTCTAATTCTAACCAGTTAAGACAGAGGCAATATAATACAATATTACATATTTCACTTCTCTTCTTTTTGTTTTTACACAAAAAAGAAGAGAAGCGAAACATATAATTGTATTATATTGTCTTTGGCTTAACTGGTTAGATTAGAGCAGGAATAAATATCTTATACCGTAGACAGACACAGAGTTAATCGCGATTTTCAGTTATCATTTTGGTCAAAAATCGAATTGTGGAAACAAAATAATCCGGTTTAGGTGAAAATCGTGTAATGACAGACGACTGTCATTACACAATCTTCACAAAAAGCTGGATTCTTTTCATTCTTTTCTGTGCTATATGTACATATATATTACATACTTATATTTATGTATATAGATTATGTAGTATACACATAGATTCGAAATCAAAAAATTAATATAAAGTAGAATACAAGAATATATCGCAGAGCGTAAAATTATTTCAATCTCTTTTTAAATTTACGAGGTAACCCCAAATCACGACGTAACCCCAGAAAAAAACTATACGATACTCTATTTGTAGGTTTATTTCTGTATATTTTTTTTTTTGTTCCCGAGTGCGAGTACAACTAACAATATTCGGTTATTACAAACTTTTTGACAATCATTTGTTATAAACGATGTCAATTTAATATACATAATGAACTCCGTTCTCGTTTTCCCTTGGGTGTTTGTTATAACGGGATTTCACTGTAATTCGAATAAAATACGCTTTTAACATATTCAAAAACGAATTTCATAAAATAAACAGAAAGCTGAACACCAATTCAAAATAGCTATGTACATGAAAAGTCATTGGGAACATCCAGCAGAGTGAGAAAATCTCAATAGAAAATTGTTTTTTGAAAATGTGCGAGACCTATTTGATTTTTTTAGCATGGCTTCACTCCACTGTGCTAGATGCGCCCATTAACAAGCAATAGCTGTAGCTCGATTATTTTTAGTTTAATCGCTTGAGATTTACACACATAGCACGCATCTACCAAATTTCAATAGGAGCGATAAACTACATATACTAACAATAAAAATAATTTCAAAAAATGAAAATTTGCATTCTGCTCTCTTGAAAACCACACGATATTGAGAAAAAAAAAATGCAGACCACGTGACTTTAGGGATCTTACTTTCAAAAGGTACAGACGCAATTGTCCAAATTAATCAGAAGATGGAAAGCGATTAAATGATAAATAACAAGTATAAAACATAAAATAGTAATTAAAATTATAATTTATTAGATGCGGTAAACCTGAGATAGATATGTATGCATGTACAATTGTTTACCATGTTACCCCCCAAACACCTAGGCGCCGTTCGATACGCCGCTAAAATTAAAATACATTAGCGAACACAAAGATCTATGTTCGCTAATATGGAACTACATAATATTTTAATTTTAGTTCGAACGGCGTCTATGTGTTTGGGGCATTAGGTTCGCGATATTTGCTTATGGTACATAAATTTAACTGCTAAGAGTAACGGTAAACAACGAAAAACAATTAGACCCCTCGTTTAAATCGCTTTATTCGTAAAATATTTAATAATTTGTAAACTATTAATAAATAATTGGCAGAATAAAATTATTAACATTCAAGTTTATTTATTATAAAATAACTGCTCTCCATATTAATTTTTGTAAATTTATAACTTACACTTATATCCGCCATTGCTGTATTCTTATACCGCCGTTTTTTTTATAAAGAGATTTTCAACCAACACCAAATTACACTAGTAAATTTTTTGTCGGTAAAATTTTGCTAATTTTCGTTTTCGGTAGTAAAATTCACACACTATTTAATAAGAACGATTTTTTTCTTCACGGCGTCACTAATAAAACATTTAAAACTAAAAAAAAATTAAAAAACAATATAAAATAATATCAAAGACAAGCCGATAAATTTTTGATGTTATAACTTTTAATGTTTAAGCGCAAGTGTGTTTGATAGAGAAAGGTGGAGAATAAAACAATCGATATTACTATCGAATAATATCGATAATTTTGACTATCGGCGAATATCGATAGTTTTTCGATATTATTCGATAGTGTACTAATTTAAGGCATTGCCCCATGCACAAACGGCAAACAGGCATTGCAAACCGTAAAATCCAATTAAAATCGATTTATAAAGCGCTTTGCCAATTGAGAACTTAAAAAGTACGTGTAAGTGACATCTAGAATTGGAAATAATAAATTGATTGGGTATTTGGAGAAATGTATTCGCGATTTGTGTGCAGAACCTAATGGAAATTTCACAAACGACACTAATAAATATTTATTAATTCAACAGAACTAAACTTTATATACAAATTTTTGTATTTAATAAATAAATAAAAAACTATTTTTCGCCCATTTGTCTCCATCAAACTTTAATTTCCTGCCGCCAGATCCACATTGAGTTCTCGATAGGAAAACGAAAACGAAAACGGATTTTACTTTTTTTACAATAACTCCAAAATCTTTAGCATATTACAGATTAAAGACTCTCAAACTTGTTCATAAACACAATATAAAAATATTTTAATTTAAAAAATAATTTAAAAATATTTACCATTCCCAGAAAATTAAATTTTAATGTTTTCTGTCAGAAAATTTAAAATATTTTTTTAATTTTTCGTCAGAAAAAGTACACGAAAATATTTTTCGTGTTGTTTTTCTGTTATAATTTTTTATTCTGTTATAATTCTTTATTCTGTTATAATTTTGGTGAAAAATTTGCTACTTGGAAGTACTTGTGAGTATACCTAATGGGGAATGCTTATAGTAACAATATTCGCCGCTGTTTTTAGTATGCAGCACCCTCGGTAAAGGTTAGAATGTCAAATGGTATTAGTGTTTTGTATCGAAACTGTATTGTGAATTTAATAACACAAAAGAATTTTTATATTTTAAAATGTGTATAAGTCGTTTCGCGACGCGTTCGAACTTCGCAGCCATAAAATTAAAAGTCAAACATTGTTGTAACCTTGATCACGACGGTAATGACATCTGATATGCGGAAACAAAAACAAACTCGTTTTGCATGCCCTATTGAACGAGAAATTGAGTGGCACAAGTAAAACACAGCCTTCTGTTTACATAGTTGTTTTGTTTTGCCTTTTGTGTAGTTGTTCCACCTAGTGGAAAATTTTTAAACTGAGCTAGCAGATAATTTGACGTTCGAAATTATTGAAAACAATTCCAATTTTGAACAGTAAACACAATTTTTACTTACCGGATTGCAAATAATTGTAAATAACCAATTTTGGACTATAAAAACCATTTTTAATTACCGCATTGATAAATTTCCTTTCGTCGCATTTGTGACAAATGTCATTTTATCAGGTGCATCATTTTAACTTTTTCCCTCGAGAGGCGCTTTCTCTACTTTTATAATCGTCAATAGTAAAGACAATAAATAAAATTAGATTGAAAATATGATAAAAAACTGGACATGTATTGAAGGGAAAGCATTAATATTTACCGCATTGATATTTTAATTCATTTTTCTTAAAAATGTAACATAAACAACAAAATAATTTTGTATTCATTTTGACATTTTACATCACCAAAAAATGAAAAAACTCGAACGTAATAAGAAACTCTCGAAAAATATCGAAAAAGGTCTAAAAGCCATCTATTGGAATTATCGCAACTAAAATCTACCTACCGCAAATTTTATGCGTAACTACTTCTGTTTTCTACACCATCGTATGAGCATGGGTAGTTGTGACGTGAGTAGAGACAAGTACTTGCGAATAGTTTGCTTACGCCAATGGAAGACGCTTAATTTCAGAAATCAAATTCAAGCCGCATACTACAAAAAAAATTCAGTAACTTTTATGGTAATTTCGTAACAGAAGAACTTGACGGACATAAACTTTTCTCAACTTTTCGGTAATTTTTTTCCCCTCCATACCAACTTAAAAAACATAATTATTTTTTTCATACGAGAAAAAAAAGTTATGTTTTTTAAGTTTGTATGGTGGGGAAAAAATTTATGATACAAATTCTATGAGAAAATTTTATGTCCGTCAAGTTCTTCTGTTGCGAAATTACCATAAAAGTTACTGAATTATTTTTGTAGTATGCTGCTTCAAATTTATTTAAAAACGTAGGCGAGCAATTGTTGAGCAATGAAATTGTTTTTGAAATTTTGTCAACAAAATACACTTTCAGCGTTAAATAAAATGTGGCGCAATAATTTAGGTGAAACAAACCATTGGATTCAAACAAAGTACGACAAATTACGTGTTTGTTCTTTGCACTTCCGACACGAATGATTTGAAATTAATTGATATAGCTATTATATACAGAATAAATATTTGTATTAAACACTTTCAAATAAACAATAAATTTTGAAATAATCAACTTTGTTTATTTACGTTTGGCTGACATTGTAATTCGAATTTTTCATTTGTTGCGGTTTTTTTAGTTCATAGTTCAAATATTTACTTAATATTTCAAGGGAAAAATACGAAAAAATGATTTAAATATTTTCTGGAAATAGGCAGCAAACTGTTTCATTTACTAAATTATGATTTATGTACGATAGAAATGGGACTCTAAAATTGTTTTTGGATGTAGTTCTGGAATATAACCAAGTATGATGGAACTTGCTTATTTCTCAACCAATTATGATGAAATTCGATATGTGCGTTGGAAATGGGATTCTCAAATGATTTTTGGTTGAAGCTCTGGAATATGGCAAAGTATAATGGAACTTGCCTAGATCTCAACCGATTAAGATGAAATTTGAATTGATTTTTGGATGAAGTTCTGGAATATGGCCAAGTTTGACGGAACTAGCCTTTTTCTAAACGGATTATGATGAAATGCGACACGTATGTTGGAAATGGTTTTCTAAAATGAGTTTTGGATGTTGTTCTGGAATATGGCCAACTATTATGGAACTTGATAAGTTCTTATCTAATTTTAATGAAATTCAGCGTTATATTGTCACAGCTTTCGTATAAAGTCTTCCAAATGTTTTTATGCGAAGAGGGACACCGATTAAGAACATTTCTATCAAGCTCTTCTCACAAAATTTCAATATGAATCCATTGCCAAGTAATCCTAGCCCAGAAGGAATAGTATGTTGCTTTAGAACCAGTTTATACTGCTCTTTTCACAATTTCTTTGATTTGTACCAAATCTCCAATTCCATGGTCCGAGAAATAACCGCAACCCGTAAAGGGAGCACCACCATGCTCGATAGTTGGCACCACACAATCTGGCATCATCTTTTCTTCGGCTTTACCTCGAACAGTTTAGAAACATTTCGAACAGTTTTTATCATAGAAAATTCCATTTTAGTACAGTATAACTTTCCGCTATCAATTAACTTATTCTATTCTATCCTAGGTGTCACCGTAACAATACTTAGTTTTATGAGTTGGTGTTAAATAACAATTCTCAATTTTTGGATAAATCGCAATTTTAAATGTTGTTAAATATTATTTGGAATTATTTCGTCGGAACATCGGATTTAGTTTTTTCGGTTCTAAATCAATTTTTCGGAAGAAAAAAATTAAATTCTAATTTTCTCAGCTAATTAAATTTTTTTTTGAATTTTTGGAAATTGAAAATAGTATTGTCTGGTACATTCGGTCAAGAACCAGAAGATTTTAACGAAAATAAAGTAATACTTTTAGAATTATGTATATCAAAGAAACTAAATCCAATTGTTCTTTTCGTTTTTCAGTGGGGAAAGCGCTTTAACCAATTGTGGCTGTCATGATAAAATTCGGCATGGGTTGGTATCGTTATCCAAAATAAAATAATCCCGAAACACCGAAAAATCCCAAAAAATCAATTTTAAATATTATTTTAATTCGTTGTATAAAAAGATGACGATTTTTTGAAATTGGAGGATTACGCATTGTATCCTTTGCGCAAAGATGATAGGAAAACGTCAGAAAAATTTCAAAAATATTTACGTTTGTATTTCACATACTAAAATAAAAAACTTCTCAAAGCGCTTATCATTGGCCCTTTCCGCACAAGGATGATATGAAATTATGTAGATTCCTTTTGTTTTCATATTGTAGTTGACAAAAATTGAATGGGGTATTCTTGCTCGATTATGAAGAATAATTACCAATTTGTTTATCAAAAAAGTGGAGTAGAAGTCAAGATATATCGAAAAGAACATTTTTTGAGGTTAAATTAAGGGGTGGTTTTAACACCTAAAAAGGGCTTGGTTGCCGATAAAATAGGTTTCGTTAATGTCCAACAGAGTATTACAACTTTTATATAATTAGTTAGAATAGTTTTCATAATTTTTTGGATTTGACAGTTCAAATAAGGTTCCCTTGTTAGGTCACTTAGAACTGATACGTGTTTTCAATTTTTCATCTTCGACCTTAAAGGTCGCTGCACGAGTATGGATATAAATCCGTACAATCTGAATCCGGTCATTCATCCAATGAAATTACCCAAATATTATCATGTGACCGAAAAAAAATTTCCCCTATTTCTCCTCTCGAGTTAAAATTATTTCAACATTAAGCAAAATATCCGCAGAAAACCAACATAACCATATCAAAAAATATATATTACGAGCTATTTTTCCCCAACTTATATTTTTAAATGGACTGCTAGTTGCTTACTTCATATGCGATCCAACATACAGTGGCGGTCAAGAGGCAAATCGTGGCGAATTCGCTAACTAAAAAGTTCGTTACCATTTAATTTATTAGGAATAATCGAAAAATCAACATTAAGATTAAATTTTATAAAAGAAAACATCATTAATATTTGAAATTATAAGCAGTTGCAAGCACTGAATATTAAAATAAACATTTATTTTTGTACTCACAGATGCAAAGAAACAGTCTTATCTGTCAATGGCAAACTGGTATCATAACCAACTACGACTCACTTTCTACCCATTTTCAGTAAAAATAAAAGAAACCGAGGAAAAATTTTGTGCAAAAATCACAATTAAAGTATCTCAAATCAAATTAAATTGAATTTAAAACTATAAAACGGTGACAAAATAGAAAACACACGAAAAGGAGCCAAAAATTAAATAAAAATTTATTGATGTTGACAACTTTGACAAATCTTTAGTTTTCGTTTTTGCCGCAATTTGCCTCTTGACCGCTAGTTGTATGTTGGCATCATCATTTATTTGAAAATTATATTGAACTGTCATTGTATTAGCGGTCCATTCTAATTTTATTGTCTAAGGTTTTCGGTCACTTGGGAACTTTGAAGTTCTCAGCGTGTTCAGACGTATATTTTATACTCTGTGTATTTTCCTCGTTCCTTACCTCTTTGCCAACAAACTAATTTTGGAGTGGGGATATTTGTGTGGATTTTTTCCTCAACAATTTTTATTGCGGCACGACTTGTTACACACTAATACATTGACAAAGTAATATAAAAATTTGTATGGTCGGATTTTTTTTTTTGTTTTCGCTATTCATTTGAAATATGACCGTTGTGGAATGAAGAAACAAATTATGTTTTCGATTTT
This sequence comes from Tipula helvola, assembly GCA_963556165.1. Lineage (NCBI taxonomy): Eukaryota > Metazoa > Arthropoda > Insecta > Diptera > Tipulidae > Tipula > Tipula helvola. Next base: position 76,386,205 of record OY744482.1, on the reverse strand, counting down.
GTTTCAGGATTTTCCGTCTTTTTATAGTTTTAAACATTTTTTAGGTTTGAGTACATAGCTATTTAATTGTTATTAATACACACTGTTTTTTATCCAATAGCCAAAATGGGGACGACTAAACAAAATTGTTTGCTAAAAATGTTTGATTTTTGATTTTTTGTTGTTGAGTACATTTCTTCTCAAAGCATCATAATGAAATGAAAATAATTTTACACATACATAGATAAATTGCAATTGGTGTCGAGAGTTTGAGATTTTACGTGTGAACGCGAAATGTGTGTAATTATGTCATGTAGAAAATATACGTCTGGACACACGCAATAACTCGCAAACCTAAACATTTTTCGGCCTGATCATTGCGACTGTACATTTTCTAGGATTGCATGGTTATACAGCATATAAATTCAAGAAATGTACGCAATGTTTTACATCATGAAAATAAAATTTTTTTGACCTTTTTTATTTTTATTTTATAGCTTTAAATCAATATGGCGTGCGGCATGTTTGATCAAGTTCATCATTATTTAATTAAAATTGAAATTAAAATAAATATTAATTATTTGTTGTTTTAATTTTTTTTCAATTCACAAATTTTTATTTAACTTGGTTTAATTTTTACAGTTTTTGAAACATTACATTTATATTATCAAGGGACATTGCTTTAATCAAATAAATTTCGTAAATAAGTCAATTCCGTGAAGCGCGTCATCACAATGAAATGTTGGTTTACCCCCATATACAATTGCGAACAAAATATTTGCAAATAATGCAACTAAATAATTCAAAGTACATAATATTGGAATTAAAAATTGCATTTAAAATATTTTTATGTAAATTTTTAATTTAAAGTTATCTATATACATATGTATATAAAAATGAATTCCTGTTTGTTTGTTTGTCTGCTCAACCGATCGCCATGAAATTTTTACCATGTACAAGTTGCATATTCAGAACCAACCTTACGATATTTTGGAAGGGGCTGGACCCCGGGGTCTAGGGGCTGCGGTACAAATTTTTTCGAAAATTTTAATTTTCTTTAAATTTTTCCACGAAAATGAGTTTATGGGGCTGGTTATATGAAATTACTGACATGTTCGAATCCGAGGGGCCCAGCCCTGGATCAAAAATTAATTTTTACATGTATAGATACAAATATTTGATTATTTCTAAATTACTTCTAAGTCGCTCAACCGATCGCCATGAAATGTTTACCATGCAAATGTTGTATGTTCAGGACCAATCTTACGATATAGTGAAAGGGGCTGGACCCCGGGGCCTAGGGGCCATGGTACAAATTTTTTCAAAAATTTAAATTTTTTTACGAGAATGAGTTTTGGAAAGGGGTTATATGAAATAAGAGACATGTTCGAATTCGGGGGGTCCGCCCCTGGATCAAAAATTCATTTAAAGATACAATTATTTGATTGTTCTGAAATAACGCCTTAGCCGCTTTACCGATCGCCATGAAATTTTTACCATGTATATGTTGCATGTTCAGGACCAAGCACACGATACTTTTGAAGGGGCTGGACCCCGGGGTCTAGGGGCTGTGGTACAAATTGTTTCTCAAATTTCAATTTTTTTAAGATTTTTTTGACGGGAATGACTTTAGGAAAGGGGTTATATGAAATTAGTGCCATGCTCCAATCCGCAAGTCTGCCCTGGATCAAGAATTCAATTTTACATGTATAGATACAATTATTTAAATGTTCCGAAATGGCGCCTTAGCCGCAAATTTATACACCAAAAAGGATATCTAGCGTGCGATTGTTATACACAAATCATACCTCTACTATAATTGATTTAATTATTCAAATTAATTTTATTAATTTAAATTTAAGACAATCTTTCATCACTTTAACTGAAGACAAATCTATGAACACTTATATTATCCATACTAATAATCCATTTTTACTGGTTTGACATGTACTGTTTAGTGATATCCTATTTATCATATCCTGTTTTGAAATGTACCATAGTCAGCGAGTTATAATTTCCACATAACTTCAGAAATAATTAACATTCTATTTTAATCCACTATTGCAACCGGCGGCTTTTAATGAAAATGGTAGTTTCATACTAAACGCCAATAGTTTATTACTTTATTTAGTTTATTACTTAAATAAATCAATGATTGTTTCATAAAATCAATTCTAGGAAAGGTACTAAAAAATATTGTACGTATAAACTGATTTACTTTGAAAAGTACTAGCGTTTTATATTTGAAAATAGAATCTTCTACAAGAAACATCGTTGGATTCAAATTATTGTACGTGTAAAATTGCCTTACTTTGAAAAAACTTCTTTTGTTTTTCGAAATGTCATTTTCAACCACAGTTCGCGGTAAAACGTATCGAAGTGGACGTAGTTTTAATCGTTTTGAATAAATTAATATTAATTTGTGTGTTCGGATCCCGTTGTTCTCGATTAGTTAGCTATATTGCAATAAAATAATTGTTGGTGATTATTTTCCAGGTATTAATTATTATTTCAAGTGAATATACATTCTTATTAGATTTAAGTTTTCAGTTTATAAACGTGTTAATCTATGATTACTTTTTGATTGTAGATAACATTTGATTTTGCTTAAAAAAAATTCCGTAAAGACATTTTCAAACACAGTTCGCGGTGAAACGTATCGAAGGGAACATTAAAATCGTTTTGATAAATTAATACTAATTTCTGTTTTGAATGCCCGTCATTCCTGATTAATTAGCTACACGTTTTATTTTTGCTTAAAAATGCCACCGAAAAAAAGATCAATTGGGCAGGTAACTGCAAAGTCGAAGAAGATTAGAGCCGCAAGGGTGGCTGAATCAAGCGAACAGCGTGAAGCACGACTTGAAAATGATAGAAGCAGTACGTCTTCTTCTAGAGCTAATGAAACAACTGAATAGTGTGAAACAATACTTGCAAACGTTCGAAGCAGTACATCTTCTTCTAGAGCTAATGAAACAACTAAACAGCGCGAAACACGACTTGCAAACGTTCGAAGTAGGACGTCTTCTTCAAGAGCTGATGAAACAACTGAACAGCGTGAAAAACGACTTGAAAATGTTCGAAGCAGGATGTCTTCTTCTAGAGCTACTGAAACCATTGAACATCGTGAGGCCCGGCTGGAAGTCGATCGGTTACGATATGGACGATTAATAGAAACTTTTAGAGGTAATTTAAAGTTAGCTAGCAGCATTCAATTACGAGAAAGACTATGATTACAATGTTTCAATTGGGCAAATGGAAAACATTTGTTTGTATTGTCATGCTTTAAAGTTTCACAATGAATCGCCTGAATGTGTTATTCAAATGGAAAAGTGAATTTGCCTCCTCTGGATGATCCAACTGAACCTCTTCTAGCTTACGTCTCCGGAACTACTGAGTTATCCAGACATTTTCTACAAAATATTCGATAATACAACTCATGCTTTCAAATGACATCCTCACAACCATCCTCACAAACAGGATGTCCAATAATATCATTACAAAATTTCGCCTGGATGCATTGACGGAGGCACCCGTTACTGAATACAGCTACTTATAATTTTCTTTTCATATGTGATTGCAACTACAGCGATGTAAAGAGAGAATTCTTGCATAACAATCAAGGTACTTGAATTATATACCTCCCGTGCAACGCCGGGTAACTCAGCTAGTTACTTATAAATTACATAATAACACTCATATTACTTATAAATTACTTAATAAAAATACGTATGATTGTTATCTAACAGTTGCAAATTTCATCGCGACCGTATAATGAAAACAATAAAGACATATTCCTACGCCAAAAAATATAGGTTGCTTTTAAAAAAAAAAAATTTAACCTTGAAATGACCTTTAAGATAACCCCAAAATATAAAATAAATAATATTATCCTCGTAACCTTATACTTGAGTACTGCGCCCTACTATTTTAAGAGTAAGGTTAGGTTAGGATAAGGTGGCGGTCCATTAGGACCGGCATAGACAGAGAAATGGTTCGTAGCCATACCACAATCTATTATTTTATCCACCTTCTCATTAAAACCATTATGAGCTGTAAACAAAGCGCTGGATACTTCTGACGTCCATCCTACTGAGCTCCGTCAGGTCATTTAAAAGGGGTGCCCCTAGAAACTTTAGTCTGTTACGCGCCAGACGAGAACAGGTGCAAAGAAGATGAAGTACTGCCTCTTGATCTTGTTCGTCTTCATAACTGCTACAGCATTTCTGTGAGAAGAATCCAAGTATCGATTTCCTACCTAAACAGTCCAACAACCAAACTGACCTGATTCCGCTGAAGTGAGCTCAGTTGTTTAAATTTCGCCAAATCTAGCTTTGGTCAGACTTGCAGAGTTATTACACATGATGTACTATTTGATCATCTCTCGTTTGTCAACTTACTAGCTTCTTTCTGAAGCAGTAGTTTGCAAAAGGCAAGAGGCATACCTGCTTTTTGAAATTTGGTCCATGGTGCCATGCTAAACCAGTTCATCGGCTTTCATATTTCCTGCACTATTGAAATGCTCTGGCACCCATATAATGGATGTTGAACTGATCTTCCACCTCGTTAAGAGATGAGAGATAGTTCTGGACTACGTTCGACGTGAGGGGTGTGAATGTATGATTGAAGCGCTTTAATAGCCTTACTGTCCATATTAGGTCTAGAAATGTCAAATTATTTAGAGCGCTGTAACTTCATCAACCAATACTGGTCTGGCGTCGGCATAATACAGATTAGCTGTGACAACAGTGTTGATATTTTTAATAAATCAATAAATAATTTCAAATAATTTCAAAACTTCTCTACTAGTGTTTCTTCCCGAGAAAAATTTCCCGAAAATTTCTCGGGAAAATTAAGAAACAACCATTTCCCGTTTCCCGAGAAAAAAATTTTTTTCTCGAGAATTTTTTTTATTAACTTTTTCATGTTGAATTCGTTGAAGCTTATTCGTATTCACTCTGTCATATTTTAAATGGTCCTAAATATTTCACTATATATGTTATGTGGAAAAACCATAATGTGTAAAGCATCATCGACTAGTGGGATCCATAGACACTTAAGAGGCATACAAAATTTAAAGAGATAGAAGCCGGCATTTCTAGTTATCAAGCAAAGCGTTAGTAGAGCGATAATAACTATCAGAAATTAGATAAATTTGTAACGCAACAGCGCCCTCTAATGGATAAAGTAATTTCGGAAATATCGGCAATTGATGGATTTTCCTTTAATCGAATTGTTAAAAGCGAGTTCATTAGACAAAGTATGATTGCAAAAGCTTATAACTATGTATTTCCAAAAAATCCATCCGCTTTAATAAATTTATTGATGGAGTTTTTTTGGAGCATAGACAACAAACGATAAATGGATCTCCATATTATATTATAAAAATAGTGAATCTGATAATTTGGGGCTGATCCCGATTAGGGGAAGTTGCTCAGCGGAGACTGGGTTAGATCTCTAGTAATCAAAAAATTAATACATTTTGAATTCAAATTAATTCACATATAATGTATACAATTTTTATGTCAGGTGGTGCCGCTGTAATGCAAACATTTGGAAGATTCTCCTCTGCCTATCAGCAACTGTGCTATAAGCAAAGGCAGTCACTTAGAAGTTGTTAAAGTCTTATACCTAAAAAAAAATGATTTCACTTTCGTTGAAGCATCTCAGTCGGACAATAATGATACTAATGAAGTTGAACTGTCTATGGTTGTTCTGATTCATATAATAGAAATAATCGAAATTAATGATGTCTGTATACGGCCAACGATTGCAACAGCAATAAATGCCATACGAAAAATCGTAAATATTTGTAAGAATTCTCCAATTCGGAGCGTAATTTTTCAAACCGATTATCACATATCGACGAGAAAAATCCCTTAAAATAAATTTTAGACTACAAAGCTCGGTGGAATACGTTAGAGGCGACTATATTAGATCGATGTAAAAATTAGACAAATTAAAGAACTTGTTGGATGATGAATATATACAAATTGCAGAATCGATATTAGCTACGTTAAAACCACTCTCAATAACCGTAAACTGCCTTAATATACAAGATGCTACATTAATAACGGCCGAAGGAGCTTTAAAATTTTTATTTGGGAGCCTTGAAAAAATCAATATCGATTTAAGTAAAGAATTACTTAGTGCGTGCACTGATAATTGAATTGTACCGACTTACAAAACGCTGTAAATTTAACCAAATAATATTAAAATAATTATTATTAATTGATATGAATTTCAATACTGATAAGAAATTTTTACTTTAATCCTGCTCAAACCAACATATTTTGGCTATGTTAGTAAATTTAAACTAAAATAGATGCAAAACATAATCAACTTAACGTTATTTTAAAAATCAAATGTGCCAAAAATACACACCTTGGTTGGATTAGGGTTAAAAATGTTTAATACAGAAAAATGTAAGTTTCTTTGATTCTACTATAGATATGATGTGGGTAAAATATTTTTCTTCTATCATAATATTTCTCGAGATTTCCCGGGAATTCCCGGGAAATTGATTTCCGATTTTTCCTTCTCGAGAAATTTAAATTGCGGGAAATCAGAAACACTATTCTCTACGAAATGTAATTACAATTAATTTCTTAATTTATACAGTTATAAGATTTTTGTATTGTTTTTTTCGCTTTATAATTAGTTGTAATCTCCTTTTATGTATTGTACGATATTTTAATTATTGTGAGGCAGATTGTAAATGGAGCTTTGCTCTGTATTCTGCCCGAGTTACCAAACAAAAAATATTTTCTGTCAACAAATTAAAAATCATCAAAAACTAAAAAGTATAAAAATTGTACTAGATTTGTTTTTTTCAAGTAATTTAGCCCACTTACGTGCAGAAAAATTAGAAATAAAATTCAAATCGCAGCATTCTGCATGGTTACAGAATATACTCTAATTTCCATGCTTGCAGAATCCTGCATATCTATGTCCAGTATTAAAGTAGATATCCTTTAAAGATATAAATGTGAAGAAAAACCTCGAGTAAAACACATCAACAAGGGTATCTGAAGTCTAATCAAATTTTAATTTTTCTTCTTCATTCTTAATTTAATTTAACATCATTATGTTTCATGATTTTTATTTCTTTGCCGTCCTCACCATATAATATACCCATCACCCATCGTACATGCAATGCAAAATTGAGGCAACAAAATTTTTTTTTTTTTTTTAATTCAGTCTTCTCTTATATAATATTACTCTATATAGAGTATATGTACAACAATTTTCAATGCGTCGTGTGTTTTTATTTCATTTGGGAAATGTGGTTTTATCGGCTTATATTTATAAAATGTAAAGTAATTTTCTTATATACCGAGTTATATTTTATATATGTATATAGTACGTTGAAATAACCATCACCCCATTTAACATTGAATGGATTTTATTGGGTATTTAATAAAAAATCGTTTATCGTTTTTCTAAATATAATTAGTCAGCAAATTACCCAAAAGCTTTTAAAATATTTCTTTAAGATATTATAATTAAGCTTTATGAAGTTGCTAAAGGTTATTTACCCGTTACCATTTGGGAATTAAAAAAATCAAATAAGGGGTCTTATATTTAGTTTTCCAATTATATGTCTATTGAAATAAAACAAAATTCATTAAATCTGTAAGGTGAGATAATCAGTTTATGGTGACTTGAACCCCATGTAACTGAATAGAAGAAAAACCCACCTATTATATAGTTTTGTAAAAACACACACCATATATTGACTTGCTTAACTGAAAGTTATGTTTGAAAGTTATATTTGAGTATTTACAGTCCGATAAATTTAAATGGAAATGTGTAGATTCTAGATTACATTAACGCTGCGTCGCGGGCTGTACAAATTAAATCACGAAACAACTCAATTCTCCTAGCTATGAAGGCAGTTTGAGTTTGTTCGGTAGCTTTCAAACTCCCTGCACAAGACAACTCCATGAACAAAATATTAAGCTTTTAAATGTTATAAAATGAAAAAACAAATTAAAACCGCTGCTATTGGCTTCCAAGTTGAATTGAAAATTTGTATAGTGGAGTACCTCTCACCAGCTACATAAGGAACACTTGTTACAAAGCAAGAATGCAATCAATCGCTACAAATATGTTTGAACGTCGCACGGAAACATTTATTGTAAAAAAATCTGATTCAGACAACCCTGCTAAGATATCATCTCAAGCAGATTTATTGAAACTACAATAATCTTTAACATTTGTTTATTGTTTATTATTTTTTTGTATATAATTATTACAGTTAACTAATTTTCATTTTCCTTTTCTTTTTTCTATAACGACGTATAGGGACGTATTAGGTACTACTAAAATGCCTCTAGTATTCGAGATAAAGCTAAATTATTCTTGCTTGGCGTGCTTGACAACGATTACGATGTGATCATTATCTGGGAAACATGGCTTACTAAAAGTTTCAATTCGGCGGAACATTTTCCACCTAACTACATCGTTCACAGAAATAACCGATATGATTTCGATTTCGAACGAGCTCATTGCATGCCATCCAACTTATGATGTTATTGCTGTACGTATTAATGTAGCCAGTGCCTCAATCCTCGTGGTTGCTGCATATGTCCCCGGCGAATCTACTCTGCAATATTATCTTGGAATTATTAATTTCATCGATTCTGCTGATGCGCCATTGGTTCGTATTGGTGAACAACGAATTGCAACTTCAATCTTCCTGATATTACTTGAATATTGATGTTGATGAAGTTTTCATGGCCTCTTCCATCGACCAAAAAGGATTAGCAATCACTGATTATTTTGCTAGCACAGCATTGATGCAGGTGAATCGAATAAGCAATAGTCGAGGGAAATTCCTCGATTTGGTTTTTTTAACTGACCTTATGTATTTGAAGCTTTCGCCGTGTGAGGACTTTACTTGATGTACGAGCATATATCATACTCCAATTATGATATACATTTTTCAAGAGAATTGTAATACGATGTGCACTTCTAGTAATTCTTTTCATTTCGATTTTATACATGCTTACTACGTTCCTTTATTAAACAAATTTCGTATCGATTCGGACTGGGTATTTCTAGAACGAGGAGGAGACTTGAAGGCTTTTCAAGTCTGGTATTGAAAGCTATATTCCATTCCTTAACACGGTTACACGGTGTTAAGTTTAATAATAGCTTCATCACTGCTCGTAGGGAGTTTAAAACTTTAAACTGGTTCCTTTACAATAACTATATTTTGCAAATCGAAGATGAATTAACTTCCTATCCTAAGAAATTCTGGAATTTTATAAAAGGGTTTCCTAACCCTATGACTTTTCAGAACTCCTTCGCCAGTCAGCCCTCTGATATATCCAATTTGTAGCCAATTTTTTCGAGTCGCCTATGAAGAAGCTGGGTATTATGTAACAAGCCTTTAACTAACCGCGGCTGATTTTATCTTTTTAAAATTTACGGAAGTAGAAGTCTATGATGGGTTACCTCAACTTGAAGTTGATAAGGAGGCAGGACAGGATGGCTTTCCACTCATCCTTATTAAGAATTATGCAGAGAGTCTAGCCCCTCCACTGACTATTATCTTTAATAATAGCCTACGTACTGGGATTTTTCCTGATCTCTGGAAATTATCTTTCATCCGTCCGATTTTCAAATCTGGCAAAAGAAGGAAGTGAAGTCAGCAACTATCGCGGAATCTCTATTCTTTCTGCTATACCAAAACTATTCGAATCCATGGTACAGAAATTTTTATTTTTTCATGTAAAAAGGTTTATTTCTCCTGCTCAACACGGATTTTATCTGGGTAGGTCTACGGCGACTAATCTATAGTCTCTTTTTTTGGACATTTATATAGTAGACTAGAATATAGGCAACAAGTAGATGTAGTATACACCGATTTGTCAAAGGCTTTCGATAAAATTGATCATTTGATTCTTATCGATAAGCTGGAGAAAGTCGGCATTTCCGTGTGGGCTTCCCTTAAGATTTCGATCTAGAAATTGTAGCTTTGAATACGTTCGATCCAGCGTGCTACCTGTAATTCTGGATTCTTGAATTGCAACAGCCATTCCAACAGAAAAGCTTAAAACATTCCAATATAGTCATTAATACTTTCCGAGTAACGCAATAATTACACGTCGGTTTTGATAATGTTTTGGAGTAGTAGGAGTAGTACGCAATAACTCGTTCTTGGCCATTAGTTTCCTATGTGATAACACTCCTCCTATACCGTCATTACTTTCATCGGTGTCCAAAACAAATTTCACGTTGGGTATCCCCGTATACGGTATACGAGGATTGGCGCAATACATAATCGTCTCCTTAGCTCCACGAACGCTTCTTCCTGGTCATCCTTCCATTCGAATGTCTTGTTCTTCCTGGTTAACTCGTGTAAACTCTGCGATGTTGGCGAATCCTGGCACGAAGCGTCTATAATAGGTGCACAATCCCAGAAAGCTTCGCAATTCGTGTAAATTTTTAGGTCTTGGTCAGTTCTTTACCGCTGCGATCTTTTCTTCGTCGATGTGAATTCCATTGATCGTTAACAGAATGACCCAAATATTTTACTTCCGTTCTGAACAGCTTACACTTCTTTGGGCTTAACTTTAATCCGGCAGCCTGTATTCGATCGAAAACCTCTGCCAAGTTACTTAGATGCTCGTCGAAATCCTTGCCTCCAATGTAATTCCCTTTAGCACCTAGCACGCGTCCCATTAATAGTTCAAAAGTTGCAGGGGTATTACATAATCCGAACGGCATAACATTAAATTGCCAAAGCCCGTTCCCCACACTGAACACCGTTTTCTCACGATCTTCTTCATAGACTTCCAGCTGCCAATAGCCGCTTCGTAGATGATATGTTGAAAATATTCGAGCACCTGATAACGTGTCTAACGTGTCATCGATCCTTGGCAGTGGGTAGCTATCTTTTTTCGTCATAATCGAGTTTTCGGTACTGTAGAGCTCCATGGGCTGTTAGATGGCTTGATGATGTGGTAGCTCTATCTATGATTGTTGTAAAATATTAGAATAGAAAAATTATGAAAATAAATTGCATAAAGCGCGCGTGGCGAATTGGACAGTGTTTAGCAACTGGTCTGGTGTTCTGGATATAAAAGTCGCAAAGGAAAAAACAAAAAGAAAATAAATATACTTTTAGTTTTTTGTGAAAAATCGAATAGCGATATCCTTATACAATATATGTAAGTCCCTATAACGGACATAGTAAATATTAGAAAACGTTGGAATACAAAAGATTTATAATCATAAATAAATAAACCTAAAATAAATTAAGTGGTTTAATTTATAACCGCGGTGGTGCTCCGCACGGCAAGTAGATCACCTTACGATAATGCTATGGGTGTCGTACATCATACCAAATAAGCGTGTACGATATACCCCATAATGACACCTGCCGTCTGCATATCTGTTACGATCCGGTTAACTTCTTCTTGTTTTACTAATGGTAACTTCCTGGGTGGTTAACGAATCGGCATCTCTGTTCCTGTATCAATTCGGTGCTTTACTATTGATTTCTGCATGAGTTGTTCTACCATTTCTTTCTTCCCTTGCATGTCGGCTTTTCCCATCGGACTTTTCTGTTCACATTTTACTATCGTTGATACCTCGTCACATTTGCTGATGACTGTTCCTTTCTTAATGGTTTTTGTATTATCCGGAGATTTAGAGTCCTAATTGGTACTCTGTAGTCGTTCTCTGGTTTAATTAGAGGTTTTCCGATTATAATTTCCTTTTCTCCGCTCTTCTCTTCATTAGCTGCAACAACCCACAACCTAGGTGACCCAGAACCTCCCTCAATCTTTCCCACACAATCGTCTCCGAGTTCGGTGGCAGCTTCTCCCGATGATCAACAATAATTCGCCTGGTAGTTGCTGCTGCTAGATTGAAGTGGCAACTTGATGTGATCGTAAATTAATATTCCTCCTCCTTCATCCTCCACGACGCCATTTGCCCTGATGAAGTCCATCCCCAAAATAACTTCATCCACAATATCTGGAAAATAGATCTCCCGATGTTTATTTTCACGATCGTTTTGCGTTTTATTATTGAACTATCTCCGCCGTTGCCGTTTGTAACTTCAATCCATTAACTGGTTGTATAGCCCCACAGATCAGATCTTTACGGACAATCGTGCGATTTGCTCCCGTATCCAAAGTTATGATGCAATCCGTGCCATCAATGTCGCCTTTGATTGTTAAGCTGTCACCGCCTCGTCCTACACTCGTGACAGGGAAGTAAGTTATGGGGCAACCCAAGCTGACTTGTATCTTTCCAACTTTCCCACTGTTGCTATTTGCTCATTCGATTCTCTTCTGGGTGCTCTTTCTACAGAAGTTGCCGATCCTTGCCGTTTCTCCCTTGCTTCCCAACAATCTCGTGATATGTGGCCAAACTTATTATATATCCAACATCTTGGCTCGCTGACTCTAAGCCTTTCACCCGACCGTTTGACGGTCGCCCGCATAAAAGATAGCGATTTTCTCCCTCCTTGTACTACTTTCCGACAGTCTCTTCAGATGGGACCCAGCTTGTCACATTCCCAAAACCTAGGCCTGGTGATATTTTTTTTTTTTTTTTGTATTTATTGGTATTTTATTTAGTTCATTAGTGCACAAGCTATGGTTTCTGCGAAAGTCGCCTTAGGTGACAACATCACCGCCTTGCGTGTCTCTGGATCTCGAATGCCGTCGATGAATGCGTCAATCTTAAGCCTTTCCATATAATTGGCAGACGTACTTGTATATGCTAGATGCACTACTCGCTTGATTGCTGTTGAAAATTCCTGAATCGATTCTCCTCCCTTTTGGTAGCGGGTTTTCAGTTCCATGCGATAGATTTCCCGTTTGTGGTCATTGCCGTACTTTCGATCCAGCGCCTTTATAATTTCAAGATAGCTGTTGCGATCATTTTCCGTAAAGGTTGGTAATGCTTCCGGTGCTTTACCTTTAAGGGTCACTATTGGAGCTGCAACAAGATGTTCGTCGTTCCAATGATTCTGATTGGCCGCTGTTTCAAATTGAATTTGAAAATGCCGAGAGATGTTGTTCCGCCAAATGTTGGTGGCTTTACCTTGATCGAGTGAACGGTCTGAACCACTTGTGTCGTTGTTCCACTTGCTTTAACATCAGTTAACTCTTTTTCGAGACGTTGAAACTTTGTTTGAAACTCAGCTTGTAATTTATGTTCCACCTGTTGAACCTCCGTCTTAAATTCAGTTTTAACATGTTGAATTTCTGTTTACAATTCCTTCTGCAATTTCTCTATTTCACCATGAACATTTGTGGACAATCAAGAATTGTCTCGTCCATTCGCTTCTCTCTTTCGGCAATTTTCGGTTTGACTGCTTAATCTGGCCCAACTGTTGTTTCGTTTCTTGGTTTGACTTGTTTTGTTGTTCCATCTGGATTTTCATTTCTTGGTTTGTTTATTTTGTTGTTCCATCATTTGCGTTGACTGCTCAATTTTCTCCACTTGATATTTCGTTGTTTAGTTTGACTGCTCTCCTTGCTGCGCCATCTGATTTTTAATTTCTCCTAGCTGTTGCACCATAATCTGGTTGATAACAGCCATTAACTGCGGCACATCCAAATTTCCAGAAGATACTTGCACTGTTTCGACTGACGGTTGCTTATGTCCTGTCTTCTCAACGATTGCCGCAACCGTTACATCCACACCAAAATCATGATGGTTAGCGTTTAACCCTTCTCTCTCCTTGGCCTCACGTAGTCTCGCTTGTAAAGCTGCTTTACTACCATCAGTAGTCAAACCCCATTTCTCAAGTTCTCTTTTTAACTCTGGAACCCTTAATTCGGAGAGAATCATTTTCTTTGTTTTATTATTCACAAACCCACCGCTGCCACCAATTGTTACGATTTTGCCTTGTCAATCAAGGTTCGTAACACTGGATTGTGAATAAAACACAACACTTCAATTTATCACAAACGATTTTATTTATTAACACCAAAAACTAATTTAACACAATTTATTTTCAATAATTCATAAAACCACTTTTTATTATTTTTTGCACAATTCAACTGTTCACTTATAACTTTTATTTCGCACTAAAACACTTTTTAATTCACTTTTTAATTTCCTTTTTAATCTTCACTTTATCGCTTACCAAAAATTAATGTTCTAATTCAAGTTGTTTCGCTCCTTATATACTGAAACCAAAACTTCTCGAAATTTCATGATTGTTCCGGTAAGAATCAAATAAATTATAATACATATAAAGGACATAACTATACTTTTCCATAGTAAACTTGAGGTCAATGATATAGGCAGATTTATCGATAATGCAGTATTATTTAATACGTGAAAACATAGTACGGGATTACTTCTAAAGATGTCAGCTTTAACAATTGTTAATTTTTGGTAAATAAATAAAAAATAAAATTAATTTTTTTTATAATTCATGTCTAGTTGTAAATTTTATTCGTGTATTTTGCTTTTGTTTACATTTTTGTTTCGATACAACAAAAAAAAAAAAATTTAAAAAAAACTACTAGTGCCATCTTTAGATTTAATCCATTTATCGCCATTTTTTGACAGCAATGCCCTTTATTGACGATTGGAGCATCACGGATTCCACCTAGTGGAACATTTTTAAACTGCGTTACCTGATAATTTGACGTTAGAAATTATTGTAAATAATTCCAATGTGTTCAGTGCTAAATTTTTTTTTCGTCGCATTTGTAATAAATGTCATTTTATCAGGTGCATCATTTTAACTTTTTCCTCGAGAGGCGCTTTCTCTACTTTTACAATCGTCAATAGGTTATTATAATTTATTTGGTAAGAATAGTCTAGATTCTAGTCACATTTAGGACAGTTTTATCATGGAAAATTTCATTGTAGTACAGTAAATTTGTGCTATTAGTGGCTTTCCAATCGACCACCGCAAGTACTTATAAGGGTATCCCGTCAATTCACAGAAAAAAAATTCACAGAAAAACAATTCACAGAAAATTTACAGAAAAAATAATAGTATTTCCCAGAAAATCGCGCAAATATCTGGAAAATGGAAATTTAATATTAAAATTAGAATTAAAATCTCCCTTTTCCAAAATATTTCAACACAAAATTCTGGATAAGTCAGATAAAATCTTCATTTTCCAAAATTTCTGTATTTTTTTTTTCTGCGAATTGTTTTTCTGCAAATTGTTTTTCGGCGAATTGTCGTGGAATCGCAAAACATAACCTCTAAATTTTTAATTCGCATAATACAAATAAATAATGCGATTGTGCTTTAATTTTTTAAATGTATGGTAATAGAATATTAAAATAAATATTTAAAAAATAAATTTTAGCTTTATTGTTGCAAATTATTATTAAATATCACCCAGCGGAGAATGTTGACGTAACTGGTTGTAGCTGCTCATGAAAAATTAGGTAGAACACTTGCGAGCAGTTAATTTAGCAAAGACATGAACCATAAGTGCTTATAAGTACTTGCGGTGGTCGATTGGAAAGCCACTATTATTCTATTTTTCCCTAGGGGTCACCGTAACATTATTTAGTGTATACTACTCCATCTATCGTTAGTAAAAATATTAATATGTGCCTTAGGTAGAATTGCGATGACGTGTTTTCTTGCATTTGGCCCGTAATAAAATACGACCGACAAATTAATTCAAATAAGCTATTGACGATTGGAGCATCACAGATTTTTTCGTGTTGATTGTGTGTTTTTACTTGTTTCGATTTTTTTTTTAAATTTAGGTTGGTTTTAGTAAATAATCTGGTTAGCTCTTGCATAATCTAAACGTTAATCCGTTTTTTTCTACATTTTTTTTTTTAATTTACATATCCAGTTCAATTTTAATTTTTACCGCCAGAGGCATTTTCCCTACTTTTACAATCGACAATAGGTTTTCAAATTACCACCTTATTTTCTGGGGGGATTATATTTATTTACATCAGTATTGCGACCAAATGTCTAAAAAATTAAATACATTATGCCGCAACAACAACTACTAAACGCAATTCGATATAACTTCCGGGCACCAGCGATACTCCATCATAAATTTTATTGTAAACAATCATTAAAAAAATAAAAACTATCGATAAAAATCATGTACCCTAATCTGGATTAAAGCTCGCAATTAACTATTGTTTTCGATGAGTTTATAATAATACTCGTATACTATACAAATTATTAGCCGCCGCGTATAAATATAAAAAAAAATTCAAAATTATTGTGGAATTTTCATTGCATTGTTCAACGAAGTGGATCATAATTTTGAGCCTTAGATTAAAATTAGAAACTCGGTGAATTGTTGTATCGAAAATGATAAACTTGAAAGTGAATTTTGGAATTATTTTGGTGATATTTTTAAGTTGTACCATTAATTTTGGTGATTGTTGTGTAAGTTATAATTTAATTTATCATTCAAACTGTACATAAAAATTGGTTTAAAATAAAAACTCCACTTATAGTAGTTAAGCTATTCATATTTTGGTGTTTTAGAATCAAAAACTGATTTGCTGTATTCTCGTTTAAAACAATTCTTAAATAATCAATCTGCTCTTTGGGTTTCTCACTTTTACAATTTTTTTTTAAATTCAAAACTCACAATTTTATCGCAATTTTTTGAGACCAAACACACGTCTATTAAATTAAAATGCAAGCCAAGTACCAGCAGCGAAAGCTGTCCAAATTTATTCGAAAGGCTTATTTTAACATTCAAATCTACAATAGGGATAAAAAATTAAAAGTTTTTATGAATTAAAATTTATATTTACAAGAATTATAATTTCGATTTCGTTTTTAAATTACATTTTCAATTTCACATTGCAATTTTGGGTATTTATTATTAAGAAATGTATCAGACTATAAATCAACAAATAATTTGAATAAAGAAAATGTCTTTAGAGAAAATGAGCCCGTTTTATTCTGAAATTGAAACACTGGAGTTCTCAAGTCGAGAAATTTGGTAAATTTGGTCACAGATGAGTAATTCAATAATTTTTTAAAAGATCAAAAAGGAACCAATACAATATATTACAGCTTCTCAGAAATGTGATGCTTTTGTGGGGAAGTAAGTCTGTTATATACATAAACGTAATCTTTTAAATATCCACGAGGTAGCCAATAAAAAAAATCTTGCAATTAACCTAAGAAAGCATCGGCTAGAGTGAGACGATTCAAAATATTATTTTTGTAAAACCGCGTGCCCGCTTGTTAAATAAACAACTGGTTTATTATTATTACCAAAACCAAAAGTTTACCTCTCAGATCAACATGGGCTTATGAAAAAATTGCAATATATCAGATAACAAAATTTAATTCTGTAAATTACCGCAAATTTTAATTAAGATAAAATGTTTGTTTTATTAACTAAGTGCTTTATATTATTCATTACATACATGGTGCATACATACCATATATGTATATTCTTGAAGCATTTAAATTATATGTTGCGGTGAAATGAAATGACAAAGTAGCGTAATTTTTTATGATTTTTCCGTCGCTTTATGTTACAAGAGTTGGGTCTAAATGGAAAAAAACTGATAAATAAAATTCAAATTTAAAGTTTTACATTGTATTTCTAGCAATTGAAATAGACGGTTCCACTGCCTCAAAGAAATTTCAATAACAGCATGATTTACAGAAAGCTCATCAGACAACAATTTAAAAGCCATATTGAAATATTCCTCACTCACAACCTCATCCAAAAAAAAATTTTGTGTCACATTTCCTTCTATTAGTTGGAAACATCAAAATTCATCATAATCGGTTAATAAAAATAGCTAAGGTACCGTAAAATGGGGTGAATAGAAACACTTTTCAAGTTTACAAGCATGTGCTGCTAAGAAGATATTTGTTTTTAATAATAATGAAATATCTTAAAATATGGGTCTTGGTGTACTCTTTCCTTTTCAAACTACTTTGATCTATTAGAAATGAATATGGCGGATTTTTTTTTAAAAAACTTCACTGTTTCTATTCACCTGCTATTGGGGTGAATAGAAACAGTCATTGAATTTCGGTTTCTTTCTATTCCTATATTCATTTATGATTTCTGGTGAAACAGCAGCTCGATTTCTTTTGGTATTTTGGCATAATCGGCGGTGAGATAATGCTTGCTTGTATCGTTTCAGAGACGAGCAGATGAATTCTTAGCCGGGTAAGTTGTCCTTAAATTTGTCGACCTATCTCTCTTGCCGGTTTAACAATTCTTGAATATTCATTCGTAATGTTATTGTATCAATGGGATAACCCACTCTGAACAAATGATCAATTTGTCCACAGGGATTTTTTCTTCAGTTTCGTTTAAGCAGGTTGGTCCCCCCTGATTTTGTATTTTATCACCTTTTTTAAATGGCGATATATCACGGAATGGTGTATACCGTATTTCTCCGATGATTTCCTAAATCATAGCTTATTATTTTTAACATCTTCAACTGCTTGTTTCAATATCAGAGGATCATGCTTTTTGTAATATTTTTGGCTCTTCGACTTGTATTGCCTGAGCATTTTAATACTCTGTAGCAATCAAAAATCGAAATA
This sequence comes from Tipula helvola, assembly GCA_963556165.1. Taxonomy (NCBI): domain Eukaryota; kingdom Metazoa; phylum Arthropoda; class Insecta; order Diptera; family Tipulidae; genus Tipula; species Tipula helvola. Next base: position 76,367,715 of record OY744482.1, on the reverse strand, counting down.
TATACTATAATAATTTAACATTAGGGAAATTTAGTAATTTCGAATTAAGGAAAACTTGGTAATGTGAATAAAAACACTAATTTCTGGTGTTTCTATTCACCCCACATTTTCTAATTTTTGACACTAAACTACAAAACGATAAAATTTAGGGAAAACGGTAAAAGTAAATTACAATTTTAACTACAAAAGTAAGAAAGAAGACATAATTGAACAACTTACATGAATTTTCTCTGATATTACTACAAATATGGCTCAATTACATACAAAGTTTTTTAGAGTATTTTTCGAACCAAAAAATGTTGATTTATATTTACCAATATATTCTTTAAAACTGAGGGTGTTCAACCAATAATCCCTATTATTTCTATTTTGGCACTCATCACCAACTTAAAAAAATTAACGTTGCTTTTTTTTTATTATGTATTAGGAAAAATTATCAAGTTAATTATTTTCTAAAGTTTTGTTTCTATTCACCTCGCTGTTTCTATTCACCCCATTTTACGGTATATCCTAATTGCCATATTCCAGAATTTAATCTTAAAATCACTTAAGAATGCAGTTTACAACCCATTTGTCGAATTTTCTCCAAATCGGTGCAAAAATAAGGAAGTTCCATCGTACGAAGCCGTATTCCAGAATTGTACCTAAAAATCATTTTAAAATCTCATTTCTAAGGCATATATCAAATTCCATAATAATCGGTTAAGGAATTGACAAGTTACATTAAACTTGGCTATATTCCAGAAATTCTTCCAAAAATCATTTTAGAATCCCATTAAGAAGGATTAAAATCCAATGTACATGTCGTATTTCATCAGAATCTGTTAAGAAATAGGCAAGTTCCATCATATTGGCCATATTCCAGAACTTCATATAAAAATATTGAAGATACTGAATTTCATTAAAATCGGATAAGATATAGAATCCCAATAAAATGTTTATAAAAAAATCACAAATCCTCAGTTTAACTGCTCACTACAACCTAATCCAACCCCAACTCAACCCCAACTCAACTCCAACTCAACACCAACTGAAATTCAACTCAACCCGTAAATTGACCCTAACTTAACCTTCAAATCAACTCCAAATTCAATGCCCAATTTAATAATGAAACCAGCATAAATAGAAAAATCGTAAATATTTATATAACCAGCTGTTTTGAGTCAATTGTATGGCAAGTACTCCACCCTCTTGACGTACAGTCTCCAAAAGCTTTTCAAATCTCCACCTTGACCATAGAAACAGATTGGCTTAAAAAAATTCCAAATCGGATAAGCCGTTCTCAAGATATCATGGGTACAGACATCCAGACACCCAGACGTCCAGACACACGGACGGACATTTTTTTTTTGTTGCTTTTTCAAACTCAGGGACTTTCAAAACGTCGAGAGAAGTGGTTTGGACCAACCAGCAGATTGGCTTAAAAAAATTCCAAATTGGATAAGCCGTTCTCAAGATATCATGGGTACAGACATCCAGACATTCAGACACCCAGACACCCAGACGTCCAGCCAGACGGACGGACATTTTTTTTGTTGCTTTTTCAGACTCAGGGACTTTCAAAACGTCGAGAAAAGTGGTTTGGACCAACCAAATGTTTCATCATTTTTGAAAGGATTTCAATACTTTGGCCTTTTTAGACCGAGGTAAATATCACTAAGGTCGTCAGCAGAACCAAGATGTTGTTGTCTATAGTTTAAACAAGATTTAATTAAATTTAATTGCAAACCCCGGAATCCTAATTTTTCCAGTTTATAAATTAATATGGAACGATCAATAAAATCAAACGCTTTAGCCACAACAATGGATAGTCTCGTAGAGAAATGACAATTATTTAATGATGAACTAATGTTAGGTACCAACTGAGACACCGCTGCTTGGGTGTTAGAATGATCTTAAAAGGCGTACTGAAAACTATCAATTAACTTAAACTTTTTGGCAAATTGAGTTGCAACAAAAAAAAATCAATTTGCAATTACTTAGCTGAATAACTTACTTAAGTGCCGGAGGAAAAATGCACCACTTAAGCTTTCTATATGTTAATTTTTTATAAAGACCAAATAATCGTCGAGTAGCATTTCTACAAAAGTTAGTTTGGAAATTGGTTGGTCGAATTATACTAAGACCCAGTAGGTGCCTGCTGTAGTTGTTGCATTAATACGAATTAAGGAGAATTAAGAGACCTGGGACCTAACTATGCAATTCGAAGAAAAACGAAAACAATAACTATTGTTTTCTTCTTTCTTCTTGCACCTTCTAATATAAAACGTTCGCCGTCGAAAATAGTCGTCGAATTACATAGTTAGGCCCCTGCGTTTATTTCTATATGGTAGAAATATTTTGGTAATCGTCATTTATGATGTAACATTAAAATTGCTGCTATACTCTCATCTATATTTTATAAAGAAAGGCCAGCGGTTATTGACTAGGTTTTTTTTTAAGAAAATGCGTGTCACCGAAAAAATTGACAAAATAAAATATTGGCTCTATTTTGTTCTTGAGCAATCTTCATCTCGAGCAAATAAATTCTCTACACCTTTCAATTTATCAAAATCTACTAAAACATGTGAAATCCTATATTCAGCACTCTCTGTAACAATTCGAAACTACTAAACCTACTCGAATGTGACGTTGCAATGACTATTTTAATATGAAGTACACAGCTATTCTTCCCAATTTTTTGAGGACATTCAAATGAATGAAAAATAAGAAACTCCACGGAAATTCAATGGATTTGTTGCTGAACTATTGCAAATTTATAAAATTTTCATTCCATACAGTGGTAGACATTCGTATAAACGCACTTTAGAGGGCCTTCCCCGCGAATAGATTTGAAAAGTGCCATCCGTGAATGTTGGGCCACAGTTGATCCGAAAACCCTCAAAAATTTAACAAATTCAATGCCTACTCGAATTTACGAAGTTATTCAGAAAGGTCGGGGCCAGACCAAATATTAAATAAAATAATATATGAAAAATTGCTAATTTTGGTTTTTATTTTAGTACATTATCAGAAGTGCGTTTATACGAATGTCCACCTGAAATTTAGATTTTTCAATTTATTAAAGTAAAACATTAAAATTTTTACTAATGGTTTATCTTATCAACAGATTTAAGATGATAGACATAATTTAGACTACTTGAAAAAATCAAAACACTTTACTCTTAGAACTATATTCAAAAAACATAGTGCGTTTATACGAATGTCTACCACTGTATGTGTCAAGTTTAGATGAAATGTAGTGCTGGACTGGAACGCAGTCTTTCTCGAAATTGTTACATCCGAATATAGTACAGTTCATGAATTTTTCGGACTGATCAGTATTCTGAAAAGTCAAATCGCAAATTTTGGCACCTTTTGAAATGATTTGATTTTTTTATTTGTCCTTTTACTTGGCATCTAATTTGAAAGAATTCGACCACAGATACGGAAATCAAAAACAGTTAAGGTTAACCAATTAATTTAAACTTTTCGTTTAATCGATCCGATATAATAATCGATCTTTATCGAGAATAAAATGTATTTTGAATTATTTTAAATTTTGTGAAAAAAATAATTTCTCAAAAGAATTAGAATCAGCAAGCAAATTGTCAGTTATTATAATCCATCCATATTTCAATTTCACCTCCTTGAGTAACCTCTGAGTGTCGTTTATGTATCTCTCGTTTTTTCAGCTAAGAGTTTTGAGAACTCAATTTAGAAAGACGCAATTATAGGAATACGCAATTATGTAAGTACAAGGCACGTGAGCTGACAATTTCGTACATAATCGCGTTTTGTCGCAATTTTGCAAAAAATCTGTAAACTCATCTAATACTTACATAATAATTAACACATGGTTTAACATTTTTTTCAATAAAGTTTAATTTACCTGCTGACTTACTACTTTATTAGAGATCGTTACATTGATTTTTTAAGGTTATTCGAGAATTCTAATTTTATTCGAGATTTTCGGAATATTCGAAATTTCTTGAGAATATTCAATATTGCGATTATTCTAGCTTATTCGAGTTTGTTCGCTTTATGTTGAGATTTTTGGTATTATTCAGTTTTATGATCTTATAGAGATGAGATTCTAAATTCAGAGTTTTGGATTTATCTAGATTCCCAAATTTAAATAGCGTTGAGTGGCTTATGAGAGCAAAATTATAACTTTCGAGATCCTTACTAGTTTCTAGTTTTTCCAAGATTAAGTGTAGTTTGTTGGCAAAATTACAAAAACAATTGCATTGGATATATGTAAAGCGCCGCATGATTTAAATAAAGCCAACAAAAATGTTTCTTTATTTAAATCGTATTAGTATACAATACAGGAAAGAATAGAACAAAAAATAAATCAAAACTGGTTAAATTTTTCTCAACAAAATACAGCTATAGATCATGTTTTCCGAAAGAGGCAGCACGATTGTTGAAAAAGTACCGAGCGTTTTCCAAAAGAGGCAGCACGGTCAAAACGAGTACAGAGCGCTTGCCACTAGATGTTACTACACAATTAATAAAATATTTCTGTCGTTTTTTAAAAGGGGATAGCCAAAATCAATTTAATTATCACGTATTAATAATAATCTCTTTTATAACACGAAAATATTTTTGTTTATGTTTACAAAATGCACACATAAAAATATCATACAATCATTGACAGCAAATATTTAGTGACACCTAGTGGCATTATGTGAAAGTTGCTTGTGTTTTCGGAGTTTTCCGAAAGATGGTAGCTCTTGCGGTTGTTGAAAATATGACATTTAAACATGATCTATTATTTGATCATTTCGAAATTTTTCGGGTTTCTCGATATTCCTCGAAATTACAGAGGTTTGAGCTGTATTTTGTTACATAATTAGTGATTTTATCGAAATTTTTAATGCATCGAGCTATATACTGATAAGCTTGAAGGATGTTGAGCTACATAAACGATATTTTGTGGGAATATTTCAAATTTTCCCATTTTTGCTTGTTATCGAGTTTATTGTTTCAGACTTGTTGAGAATCTGAGATTAGTCATTCGGTAAATTTTCGCGATTATTGCCAATTTTTCAAATTATATTCGAGAGTTTTTGGTTTTACTGAAAATTATTCAAAGTTTCCAAAAGAAAATTATTCAGAAGGATAAGCAAAGTTGTTATTGGAACAAAAATTTTGAAAACAAATTGTTTTTCACCACTTGCGGTCGTTCAAAAAATAGGCTCTAAAAAGCCTATATATCTGCCCCAAACATTACTATTACAAGATTTTGGTCGAGGTGACCCAAACAACGTCATTTCCTTTTTTATTATATTTTCACTTGCATGCTCAATTAAAATGGCGTTTTCTGCATTTAAACAGCGACTACATACAAGTTTTGCTTGTGATGAATGAAACGAAAATTTAAGTTGCCTAAAAATTAGGACCGGTAACGATACAGGTCAAAAGAAGAAGTATGCTGTACATCTATTTCAGATTTTTCCATTCTTTTTCACCAAACAAAATGTGTGGTAAATAGTATTGAGTAATAGCTGAGTTGCATTTAATCTTCTGCTCTTTTCTAAAAGACCAAAGATGTACAACCAAAAATGCATTTTTATATGATTTCCTAATATTAAAATGTGAATAAGTACTCAAAAAATATTATTTAATACTAAGGGAGAGTCTCCGGTTGTGGGCACTGTTTTGTTTTTGACCCATAATTTTCCTTCGAGTCCATATTATGCGGAGATATGAATATCAATGGAAAGCTAGAGGTATTAGCTAACTGTTTGCTAAAGTAACTACATTGATTCCGTCAACTAGAAACATTTTACGACTAATTTTGTGAAGTCATCTTTTTTGGCAAAAAAAAAATCGTAACCGGTTATGGGCACTCTTCGAAAATTCGCTGAAAATGGGCATAGTTTAAGGAAAACGCACCTAATTTAAAAGAATTTCAAGGATTATTAATTTTAAAGGCATTCAGTGGCAAACATAACAAAAAAAGGCTTTTTAAAATATTATTCAACTTCTGTCAACTTCGATGGCAGAGGCTTCAAACAGATGATGCAAAGTCGATATCATCATCAGATGATGGAGAGTTCGTTTTTATAAAGCGTTTGGTCGACGGGTTGCCTTCTTTTTTTACTCTTCCTTGGGGGGAGGGGAGATGGACGCTTTAAATGAAAAAAAAAGAGAGTGCCTACAACCAGTTACATTTAAGTGCCCACAACCGGAAATCCGAACCATTCTCGAAGTAACCATAAAACATGTGATGTGTCACGATTTTGATATAAATCGATGTGGCATCCCAAATCACAACGAAAATACTATAGACATATCGATAACACTTACCTGTTTGAGATTATTCACTTTGATTTATCGCACTTTTAAAACATTGAAAAATTACAATTGCGTTGATTTTTACGGACTTTTTTTTTAATGTGATCGCAGCAAATGAACAAGCCCATCCATTCACTTTTACTATGTTTCCATGAACGATGTTGAGTTAAGTTGGATTGAAATTAGGTTTTCGTTAAATTTAAAATGGCGTCGATCGTTTCCATGAAATTGAGTTAAGTAGAGTTCAAAGTTTTTGTTTCTGTTTAACAGCCCGCTATAATTATAGCCATTTAGGACTTTTTTATTGCACCATTACCTTTTTGTCAATATTTTTTTGTTGTATTGAAGTATTGTAATATTTTTTTATGGTGTTAATAATAAAAATCATTAATATTTATTCGCCGCGCCATTTTGAATTTCAACTCTACTCAACTCAGGTATTTTCGTTGAGTTCAAATTAACTCAACGAAAATCCAACTCAACCCCGTTTCCATGAACGCTAACCTAAGTAGGTTCAACCTAGGTTGAACTCTGCATGGAAACAAAATATTTAACTGCGTACTGTCAAAATACAAGTACGACAACAGTCAGATCAGCCATATTTGCATTCTGTCAAAAGTTATTCAGGGGTGTCCACAACCGGAGAGTGCCCACAACCGGAGACTCTCCCCTACTATTTACTGCAACACACAAATTTTTGGTGAAAAAGAATGGAAAAATCTGAAAAAGATAAACTGGTTTATCTTTTTTCGTTAAAGTTGCTCGAAATGTATAAAATCAAAGTAACATTTTGAAAGGAAAAAATTAAATTTTGATTAATGCCCGTCCCATTTTTATATATGGGTAAAATGTATTTGCTTTTTTCTTCGTGATTCTATTCTTTTGAAAAAGAACGAAAAGGTTGAATGTATTAGCCTTAATAATTTTGAGTAAATGCATTTTTTGTCGTACTTCTTTGGTCTTTTAGGAAAGAGCAAAACATTAAATGTAAATCAGTACAGGGATTTTGGTCGCAAAATGAGGATTGAGGATTGAGAATTTTGTATATGTACACGGTGTATAATATACATTTTGCTATTGTGTGCCGTCAAATATTTGTATTGTATTAGTGTATTTTCTCATGCGTTTTCTCATGGGGTAAGTATCAAAAACAAGCCAAGCGGGTGAATCGGTTCAAATTTTTGGTGCTTACGCTCGCCTTGAGTTATTTTTCCCTTTCTTCTTACTAGTGGAATTCATTCGTTAATAAAAACCAAAACAAAATACTTAAGCGCTAGTTATATAGACGAAAACGAAACGAAAACGAAACGGACCGAAACGAAAGACGGAGAAGACATGGTTATATAGACGAATTGACGAATTCGTTTTTTGACGTTTGAAAATTTGGTTATACATATTTTATTTCAAGAATTTACTGTCGTGCAATTATAAAATTATTCAAATAAAATAAGTTTTGACAAAAAATGGACACCGACTTTTATTTAAATTAGTATTTTATTACTAATAAAAAAAAAAACAAATAACAAATTTTAAGGGTTAGTAAAAAAACAGAACCGATAGTGAATTACCGGAAGAACGAAACGAAAGCAAATTGAATTGAATCAATTTCACCGTCCGTCTTCGTTTCGTTTCGTCTATATAATTGGTCTCATATGCTTTCATGTATTCAATTCATTCGTTCCGTTTCGTTTTCGTCTATATAACCAGCGCTTTAAACGTAACCAAAACAATTTCTCGCAAATAAAAAAAAACAAAAAGCAACATAAATGAATGATTTTTAATCATGATACAAAGAATTAATAAGGTATGCTCAATAGATGTAATTACGCCATCCGGTGACAGAAATTTGTTTTTTATTTTTTATTTTTTGTACAAATTTCTCTATTTTGTTTTGTTTTTTAGCACGTCATTCGATGCTGCACCACGATACTACCGAATGACGTGCTAAAAACAAAATAAAATAGAAAAATAACAAAAAATAAAAAACAAATTTCTGTCACCGGATGGCGTAATTACGTCTATTGAGCATACCTTATTAATTCTTTGTATCATGATTTTTAATTTATGTATTCTTCGTCGGCTCCATTCGTAATATTTTAAATTTTTAAATTTTGAACAAAGGAACCAAAACAGAAAGTAAGAAAATAAAATGATTTTGCCCTCCAGACCAGGCGTAACATAAACGCACAGTTTACGAAGACTTCACTCTACTGAGGTGTTCGTAAACTGTACACTAAAACAGTACGGATATGGTTCGTAAGGTGTACTTTTATCACATGAGAAGTGAAACAAATTTGCGAAGACTTTTGTATGTATTGGTGTGTATAAAACTGTTCATAATGTGTACGTTTAAACGTTACATTTACGAACTGCTTAATCGTAACATTTATGAGCCATCTAGGTGTAACATTTACGTAAAGTTCAGAATGCGTTCCCAGATATAATTTTAAATGGAAATTAGTTATTAAATAATAAATACAAACAAATTGTGTTTTAAATTAAATTTATTTTTATTGTATACTTTTCAAGCGTACATATAATTCAATTTTATATTTTGGTTTCTTAATAATATACATATACACTAATAATATATGTATAAAGTATTTCAATAATCTTTTTGTTTTAACATTTTAAAAGATTAATAAACAAGCCAATAAATGTAACAAAATTAAAAAAAAATAAAATGTTTAAAAATTTACACAATTATAACAATATTAACAACAATAATAATAATATACAAAATTAAAAATGTTATAAATATAAAATAAATTAAAAATTACCAAATAAAATTGCTCACTAGTTTAACTTGATGCGCAGTTGTATTAAGATTAAGAATGAAAAATTGAAAACAAAGCCAAAATAACATATGTATATGTTGATGAAACGTATTGTATGTGTATTAGTGTAAAAAACCGTTCGTAAACTGTTCGTAAAATGTACACTTTCGATGTATACATTTTTGCGCCTTGAGGGTGTTTATTTTTTTAGTATTGTGTTGCCTTGCAGCTCGTGAGGGTTGTTCCTTTACTATGTTATGTCGAAGTGTGCGGACATTTTATTCTAAACAAAAAAAATTTGTATATAAAAAAAGGTTACGCAAGTTAAAAAGGAAAGTAATAAAATAAACCATCTTGCTTTTTTATTTGCTGTGTATGAATATGCTAAAATAAAATTTCTCCAACCTCGGACATAACATCGTATAGGAGCAACCGACCATCATGAGTTGCAACACTAAACAAAATAAACAAAATCGTTTTGTTTTCTAGCTTTTTTGGTTTTTTTGGTTAATATTTTTTATTTTGAGTCTCTCTCGCTCAGTGTTACCACTTTGATACAATTGTATCAAATTTGGTACATTTTTCCGCCCCAAGAATTTCGGTACGTACCTTTTAACTTTGGTACATTTCTTTGAATACTTCTACCTACTTAATTTGTGTTATTTAATTACATATACAAGAAGCTCGTTTTTTTAACACAGTTTACCGTATAAACTTATGCATTCACTACCAAAATTGATCCAAACTGTTTCGCCTAGTTCAATAAAAGCGCAACAAATAAAATGTGGTCGCACGAAATCCACAGAATACGTAAACACAATAATTTGGCCGTATACCGCAGAAAAAATCAGCAAAATTCTTCAACAAAAATTTTCACTTATTATAGATGAAACTACCGATCTAACGACAGAAAAATGCCTGGCAATAATTTGCAGATATTTCGATCCAACATCTCAAAAAATTATTGATAATGTTTTCGGCTTGATAAAATTAAAAAAGTCTACCGCGACAGAAATTTTTGATTTATTGAAAGTACATTTTCATAAATTTAATATAAATTTTGAAAATTTAATAGGCGTCGCCAGTGATAAGGTGTCATGTATGGCAGGTAATTTTAACGGTGTTTATGCAAAAATTAAAGAAGTACAAAAAATGTTTTCTTTTTGGCTGTACATGCCACTCCATTTCTCTTTGCGTAAACGCCGTCTTAAAACATTTTCCCGAGGCTATCGAAAGAAACATTAGAAACGTTTATAATCACTTTTCACACAGTCGCAAACGACTAAACGAATATTCTGCGTTTCAAGCGGATTTCAATATTCAAAATCACAAAATTTTAAAATTTTGCAAAACTCGTTGGCTTTCACTTGAGATTTTAAGAATTTTAGAGCAATGGGAGGCCTTATTTGATTTTGTATTGCTTCAAAGTAAAGGATAAAACTGATTCTGCCCACGATATCCTCGAATTCCATACGAACGGCGAATTTAAATTATATTTGCTATTTTTATCATTTATTTTAAAAATTGTGAACGATTTTAACAAAATTTTTCAGTCTGAAAAAGCCGAAATGCAACACGTTTACCAAACAATCAAACGCGTTTATTTGGAAATTTTAAAAAATTTCATCGTTTTGGACAACATTAATTTAAAAGTTGATGTTAGAGATACTAACAAACATCTCCCAATTACCTAAATGTTTTTTTTTTCATTTGAGGAAACATTTTTAGCAGAAAACAAATTTAAAATCGCGAGCTTTGCTGCCAAATAAGAAAACGTTTTCAACTTAATGACAGCAAATTGGGAATTCTAAAATTTTGAAATGTGGCTGAAATTGTAGCCGGAACTATGCCAACAATTCGACCTTTGTTAAACAATTATCCTTTTAAAAAAACGAATGTCTCAATTGAAACACTAAATGAACAGTGGCGAAGCTTAATTGGAAATAAAAATTTGTTGACACACATGAATTCTGATGACGCTGTTCAAAATTGGATCAAAGTTAAAAATTTAAAAAATAATTTAGAATTTCCTATTTGTACAGAATTAGCCGACTACATCCTAACACTGCTGTCGTTGCCGCACAGCAGTGCAGCAGCGGAAAAGGCCTTCACATTAAATTTAATAAAAAATAAGAAAACAGATCATCTTGATAATAATATTTACTATTAGTAATGTGATGTTTACTAGAACATTAGTTAAAGTAAATATGGATACAGATATATACCGGAAGAAGATTTGGGAAAATTTGCTGCGAAATTTAAATTTAAAGACGCTGCTTTTGAGCCATATTAAGTTTCATTTGTTGCATGTTTCAACTGTTGAATCAAAACTGATTATATTTGTGATATGTACTACGAAAATAATGGTGATTTTTGCAAATAAAAACCTTGAAATGATTTTATATTTTTGCTTTCTTATGATTTTATTTTTGGTACTTTATTTTCAAAAAAATGTATCAAATTTGCTACTAATTTCAAGTTTCCAAGTGGTAACACTGTTCTCGCTTCGTAATATTTTTAATTTTTTTTTTCTTCGGAATTTGTTGTTCCGTCTCAGTCTCTCTTAATACATCCTCTCAATCGTTCTCTTCTGAGCTTATTCCTCTTATTTGTATCATGTTATCCCTATTACTCGCGTCAGTTTATCTCTTTTATTTGCATCATATTAAACGAAAAACTGAAAGAAAAAATGCACATACAACACCAATACAATTTATCAATACTATTGCCTTCCGGTAATCCTCAAAGCAACCCTCATTTTGCGACCAAAATCGCTGTCCAGGTAATTAGTTATTTGGTTGATCTTTTTTGGTTTCTGCTGAAAGTCAGGTTTTGTTTTTGTTTTTATGTTTGGTAAAACATTTAGGGGACTAGTTTTGGGTTCATGTTACACGCTGCGTTAGATATAATGTTATGTTAAATGTTGTGTTAAAATGTTTTGTAAAATGTCATAAATTTTTCTTCTCTTTTTATTTAACACATTAAAATAGAAACAAAAATATCAAAAAACATAGGAAGTTAGTTTCAGTGTTCACGTTACATTATGCTGTGTTAAAATGTCATACTGACATCATTGAGGCTAAATATTTCTGTGCGTCCGACTTTTCCCAATGTAATGTAGCTAATTGCATATCATAAATTTTCAATGATCATTATTTTCAAAATACAAAAAATAAGAAAACAAATAATGTCATGTAGCAAAAACATTGTTACGAACTGGGCTTCTGAGTTTGTCCGGATTTTGCAATTAAAAACACTTGTCACAGACTTTTTCACTCTACTTCTATACACTTTGATATTTGTTTTGACTTCACTATTTAAATCTGTCCGCTTGCCACTGGTGGGGGCTATGACAAGCAACAACAGATTTATTTCCTTGTTTAACGATTTAAAGTAAATCAAAAACTGCCCTCTACTTGCCATCGGGCGTGTTTATATACCAGTTTGATACTGCTCTCGAAATTTTCTTTATTGCATGTCATAAATCGTCTTCATTCTTGGTTATTCTGTTTATGAGCCATCATCATCTGAATATTGTTTATGGCGTATCATAATCATCATCATTCATCATTGTCGACGGGCGGTGCGTATGTATTTGTGTTGTTATTCATTTCATTCGCAATCACTAAACCACGCCTTCCTTTGTACGCTATATCTCGAACGTTCTTGTTTTGATTCGATCATTATGAACTAGTGCGGTAGGGTATAAACATATTTCGATGTCCATAATAAATAATTGTAATAAAAACATTGGCTACGACGAGCATCGATCGAACCATCGACCTTTTCGTTTATAACATGCGCCAACCGTCTAAGCTATTGCTGTTCATAAAGTGAGCTTATTGTGTGATTGCCAAAATCGTTTTGCTCTATTTTTGACCACATTTTATCAAACATTTGCGGTTCAGGTGGAGTTTTTTTCTTTACCGTCTTTCAGGCGGACTATGAAAATCCTTTATCCATTTTCTCGGCTCCTGGACTAGCACTCATTTTTTCCAATGAGCACTAATTAGCACAAAATCTGTTCTAACGGTATGAGAAATTTCAAGCTTAAATTCGAAAGTTTCCCTCCTGCAGTTACCCACATGAACCGAACGTCCAAAGAAAATTGTCTGAGCTTAAGATATTTGACCCAACTCCGAGATAATAAAATGTATCTTAAGTTATTTTATTCGTCTATTCCTGTAAAAATTTACGTTGAATTAACAAAACGAAATAGGGAAACAGAATTTTTGATAACTAACAAAAATTTGTATTGTAATGTACATAAATACAGACTCGCAACATATAATTATTGCCTATAGTATAAAGTAAACCTAATTATTAATTACTTACGTATAATATGATCATAAATCAAAAAATAATTATTTGCAACACGATGTTTTTATACTTTCAGAATGGCTACAAATTTAATCTACTGCGTTTAACTAATTGTAACGGTAGTGAAGCGGTAATTATCGCTGATCAAAATATAACCGCTAGTATGAACAAAAAATGTGATGTCACCCTAAACGGATGCATGACAACTTTAGGATTTGAAACGGCCCAGGTACATTATCACATTGTAAAGAATGGTGCAAAATTGGCTCAGGGTACAAAAGACGCATGCAAAGAAATGGAATCGGCAAACGATGAATTAAAAGCTGTATTTCGTTTATTATCATTTCCCGATAATTGTCCCGTTCCAGCGGGCCGAGTATGCGGAGATGATGATAAAAAATATAGCCTTGCAAAATATAAGAATATGATGGGAATGGCTAAAGGAAAAATACTTGTTAAATTATTCTTTGAATTTAATGGGGTTCGTTTATTTATGTTACATAGAAACTTCTATTGTATAATCTTCTTGTTAATAATAATGTACAATTTTTATTTCAGGGCCGAACTGCATGTTTCGAAATGGAAGTGGAAATCACCAAATAAGATGTTTATCATTAAACTGCAAACTTAAATAATATAGAGGACGTAATATCCATTAAATAACAAAAAAATAGATTTTGGTGCACACATGAATAATTTTTGTTTTAGATTTTAATCCGTAATAATAATGATTGCATGATCATGACCTTTATTTAAAATTATTTATCCATTCAATATAAGAGATTAAAATTTTCGAAATAACGCTCAACCATCTAATTGCATTTTTTAATTACAAAAATCTTCCACCCACCCAACCATACATGAGGATTTGATACACGTCAGATGTATACACGGCTTTTGTGCTTTCATATCACGATTTTGTGATTGCAGTCATGAACTACATATTATGTATAATAACAAATGACATATATTGACTTATAGCCTTCAGAGATAAACATCGTATCTTAATCAACAAAATTACTATAGATTAGTATTTTTATATCAAGTTCTTAAGAAGTTTTAATTGAAAATTAAATGAAAGTCACGTAGTGATTATTAGTATCCTTCGTATATAATATTGTTCGACCATTATATAATTTAATTGATCCAATGTATATTTTGTGTACAATAGTTTCATATAATAAAAGTTTTTGTTTTTATTTATTAGCTCAGTAGATCTTCTAAATACTTTGTTTGATTAATTCCATTAAGGTCAAATAAATAAAGCGCGAAAATTTGAATAAGCATCGTTCGACAATCGAAAATGGTTTGTATAACTTTTTCAGCACCGCTATTATTGTAACCGGAGAGGTTGTTGATGAGTCGAGTGCACAGAAGATAATGAACGAATACCAAAGAGAAATTATATAACATGAATTTGGTAACGTCACGTTAATTGTACAGTATAGAGGAAACTTACATACAGTGGAGAACCATATGATATCGGTAGGGATATAACATTCCCTTACACTTAATTTCAGTCAATACTTTTCGGGCTAAACCGGGCTGGTGGGAAACATGAGCGCTTAGATCGTCTCACGACTGAAGATGTTTCTCCAAAACTTCCCTGAACTCACATAGAGTTCCCTTGGCGGTGACTTCATATCAATGCC
Organism: Tipula helvola; assembly: GCA_963556165.1. Lineage (NCBI taxonomy): Eukaryota > Metazoa > Arthropoda > Insecta > Diptera > Tipulidae > Tipula > Tipula helvola. The sequence continues at coordinate 76,352,681 of OY744482.1, read as the reverse complement.
TGGGCGAGGCTGGGGTTCCGGAGCTCCTACAGTATCTTTCTATGATATTGGCACATATGATTGAGGTGCTTCTGAGCGTGATAGCGGACTGCCTGCAGAACGAGTAGACACGGATAAATCCTTTCCATGTATTGAGCAAATAGGTATGGACTACAAGAAAATCGATTAAACTGTACAGTACATCCATTCTAGTTACCTGTTCCTTGTGGCGGTGTTCATTTTGACCGACGACTCTTGAACGTTGATGTCTTCTCAAAGTACCAATGCCTGTGTCTATCAAGTACATGCGCCTTCCCTCTAGTTTAGCAACAGTTCCCTCCACCCATTTTTTCTTCTTCTGATACTGCCGCGCGAATATTGGCTGGTCGACTTTAAATTTTGTCGGTGTTGTCTCAATTTCTTCAAATCTCTTGTCACTTGGTTGCTTAGAATACCATGCAAATATTCAGCGAGTGACTTTCCTGAACTCTGCGGGGTTGATCAATAGGTCGACAGGTAAATTAAAAGGGCCATCTCATTACTCGTGCAACTCTCCAGGTTTTTAATTAATGCCATTTTAAATGTACGCACTACTCGTTCAACTTCTCCATTTGAGGCGGGGTGAAATGGAGCTGAAGTTAAGTGATTGATTGAATTGCGGTGACAAAAATCTTGGAACTCCTGAGAAACGAAAGGTGTTCCGTTGTCGGACACGATGGTTTGTGGCAAACCCTCGATAGTAAAAATAGTTTGCAAAGCGTTAATGGTCGCTTTGGATGTTGACGATGACATCTTTATAACAAAAGGGAAATTGGAAAAGGCATCCACTACAATCAGCCACATCTTTGATAAAAATGGACCTGCGTAGTCTACATGAATTCGAGACCAGGCAACAACTGAAGTTGGCCAACGTAAACTGACTGGCACACTATACAATTATACACTTAACAATATCGGCGGGCCAATTGTTTCATGCGAATTATTCCCCAATGACCCTGGTGAAGCATTTGGAGTACCCTTGCTTGTAAGGTTTTTGGTACTACTACTCTCGGCTGCTCAGTCTGTAACAGAAAAACGTTAGTACTTACATTCAAAGAAAACCTCCTACGGAAATAAGGTAACAAATCGATGTCATGTCAATAACGACATTTAGATTTGTTCCACTTCCAAACATAACTCTTATTTCTCGTCAAAATCTTTATCAGAATCCATTGGGAGTCTCGACAAAGCATCTGCATTTCCGAGACGATCGGTTGGTCTATACCGAATAGTGTATGTGTAACTCATTAGCGTAATAGGCCATCGTTGTAAACGATGAATTGTCATCTCCGGCAACTGTTTATTTGGGCTGAAAATCGTTGTGAGCGGTTTATGTTCTGTCACCAATTCGAACTGCCGACCATATAGATACTGGTGAAATTTTTTAACACCGAAAATTATCGACAGAGCTTCCTTCTCTTGGCTGTAGTTTTTCTGACTGTATGTTAGTGATTTCGAGGCAAATGCGATAGGCTATTCAGAGCCGTCTGAATAAATATGAGAATTATGTTACAGCGCCTAACTAACTGTGTATGTTTAATAATAATTGCTTGTTTCAGTTGCTTGAAAGCTCTTCCTTGTTCATCAGTCCAGATGAAATTAATAATCTTGGCCCTCAACCGATTCAATGGGGGCCGCCAATTATGCAAAATTTTGTATATACCGATTGTAGTAGTTAATTTTTCCGATAAATGCTTCCAATTCTTTAAGGTTTGTTGTACGTGGTTAGTGTTCGATAGCCTTAACTCGACTTCCCGATGGCCGAATGCCTTTTGAATTGATAACATACCCCAGATATTCGACTTCATCGACAGCGAATTGACATTTATCTCTTTTGCAGCGTAACCCATTCTCTTCCAGTCTTTTACACACCTCCTCAAGATTGTGCAAGTGTTCGATGTTGTCGCGTCCGGTTATAATTTTTTTTTTTTTTTTTTTTTTTGCTGGCGCTACATCCCATGGAGGGATTTGGCCGCTTCATTCTGAAGTTTCGTAATCATTTTTCTATTTAACAGATAATGAATGATTAATTTATTGATCCTACCCTTAACCAGCCGTGATTTTTTCATCACCCGCCGGGAATCGAACCCGGGACCTCCGGAGCTTAAGCAAGCATGCTAACCATTGTGCTACCGGGGCGGCAGTGAGTTTCTTGGCTTGGTTATCCAATGGAATTTGCAAATAGGTAGATAAATCTATTTTGGTGAAAAATTGTCCTCCCTGAAGCTTATGAAACAGCTCATCTATTCTGAAAATCGGCTACCGATCTACATTTAATTGAGGATTAATCGTGACCACAAATTCTGAGCGTCCCATTTGGTTTCGTAACTACGACGATTGGTGCAGCCCACTGGCTAGTATACAGCTCTTTGAGTATTCCCAAAGAAATTAGTCTTCCAATTTCGTTTTTTGAGAGGCTTAATTTTGGTTGGGCATTCGGTTTTAAATCAAACCGGGCTACATATGTATGTATTACACAATCCTAGTTCATCTTTATATAGTTACGTGCTTTTGGATGAGGGTCGCGGCCTCTAATATTAAGTCCGGTGTCTACTTGAAATTCCATCGCTGTTTTGTTTACTTCCAGCTTTAACGTAAAACGTTGGCCTTTGCGTTCCGGCGTAGAACGTCTGTGTGCTTTGGATATGTTTCCATCGCCACCTCCACTGAAAACAAATTGTCGCCTGACTTATGAGCCCTTCCAACGCCTTGAGGCTGCCTTATCTCTACTGAATGTACGGTATGAGCCGTTGGCCCTGAATTACGATCGAAATGGGTGGCTGAGTCAACAGACTTTGATTGATTTATCAACCATATTTTTAAAGTTATAACGAAACTTTGTTTGCTTAGCACCCGTTCCTTGTTTCCTTCTGGAGAGACAAACGCTTTCTATATGACCTTTCAGTTTGCAATAGTTACATATTTATTCGGCATGGAAACACTGGCTGCGATTATGATTTACACCGCACCCCGGGCAAGATTTCCGACTCGAAAAACTAAATGAATTACACTTACCTGAATTTAAGTTCTTATTTCCTACCTGATTGACTCCCGGTAGTTCTGGTAAACTTCTTTGGTATTCGGATCTTTTCAAAACCGCAATAGCCCTTTCTGCTGACTCGTACGTATTTACTAATCACTATATCCTCGAGTTCATCCAATGTTGAATTTTTCTTCTCCATAGCTAATTTCCGAACTTGCTCGTGTCGCATGTTAAATGTAAAGATCGTTTGCATGCCTCGTTTGTGCAAACAAAACCATAATCACGAGTAATGCCCTTTAGCTCGGCGATCCATTCGGAATAGGATTGGCCTTGTTGCATTTTTGTTTCTAACAACTTATATCGTGCCGCAAGAATATATAGTCTCGATTTAAAATAATTGATTGGCTTTGAGCTTAAGTCTTTGATGTTTCATTTAGCTCCGATCCGTATCCTACCATAAAATGTGCTCAAATTCGATGTTGGAATAACGTCGACTAATGGCGTTGGAATGACTACTGATGGTGCGGATGGAGCGTCTTCCGAATTGGCAACATCATTCGGAAGAATCGATTGAGGTTCAATCGGAACGGTAGTTGTATTGTTCATCAGTTCATCGGTTGGTCGACTTCGCAACTGATCAATATGACGTCTTATTGATTGGTCTTGTTCAGTCTCTACAGTATGTATCCAGGTATCCATTTTGGTCCCGACGAGTAGTTTTGCGCCCAAACTGTGGAACCCTCAGACAGTTTTCGTGGCAGGTCGACCACTGGTTTGGACTTATAAACGCGAATGTTGTCAGGGTGAAGATGATCGAAGAAAGTTCGAATACGGCGATTAAATAAGAGTTCTGCTGGTGATCTACCGGTTGCAGTTGATGGAGTTGCATGATGGTAGTGCAGGAACTTTGCCAGACGATGTTGAGTGTCGCCAGAACTCTCTTTCTTAAGAAATATTTAGTCATTTTGACCATTATCTCCTCCTGCCCATTTGAACGTGGATGGTATGGAGCCACATACAACGATCGAATACCATTCCACGAGCGGCAAATATCTTGTGAAGAGGCTGTATGCCACAGGCAGCTGATGTTGTGGCCACTTGAACTACCTCTAACCACTTGGAATAAGAATCGATTAATATGAAATAAATCTTACCATGATGAGGTCTGGCATAATCGATATGGATTCTCGACCATGGTTTTGTCGTCTCCTCCCATGGGTGCACAGGAGCCTGTGCCACATCAGGACGGCTTGATTGACATTTTTTACAAAGACGCACAACCTTCTCTATGTCCGCATCTAGATTGGGCCACCACACGTAGTTCCTCGCTAGTGCCTTCATTCTCACAATAACCGGATGAGCAGTGTGTAGAGCAGCCAAAATTGGTGCACGGTGACATGGTGGAATTATTACCCTATATCCCCAGAGGAAGCATCCTTTGACTGTACTCACTGCGACACGACGAACCTAAAATGGCTGGAAGTGCTCAACGGGTTTACACTCTGGCTAGCCTTGCAGTGTCCATTTAAGGATTTGCGAGAGAACCGGATCTTTGGTTGTAGAAGCGGCAATGTCATCGGCATGGGCGGTCGGCTTGTGTACCGTATCTATAAGCAGCACCTCTTCTTCTTCTGTGATGATCGTAGTGCCCGGAACGAGAAGCCTACTAAGACTATCAGCATTTCCCACATCCTTCCCGGCACGGTAGATGAGTTTGAATGTGTCGTAGGCATTGAGGAAAGTACTCCAACGAATCATTCTCGGCGATAGGATCTGTAGAGTTGAAACATCTGTGGTAAAATGACCAAGAAGCGGCTTATGGTCACTCCCGCAAGAATCGCCAAAGCCTCGCGATCACCTTGGCTGTATCGTCGTTCGGTTTCGGTCATCGTTCTCCAGTGGTAAGCTATGGGACGCTCTTTCGTCCCCACTCGATGTGACAGTATGACGCCAATTCCATAGGGGGAAGCGAAACATACCAGCAACAACGGATATTTTTCACTAAATGGCATTAGGACGTTGCTGGACATCAAGGCATCTTTAAGCGCATCGAAATTGTGCTGCTCGGTAGGTCCCCATCTCAAGAGGATATTTTTGTGAAGCAGCTGGTGTAAAGGTTCCGCAAGGGTCGCCTTATCTTGCATAAAAGAATGATAAAAATTAGTTAAGCCTAGGAAAGCTTGTAGCTGCTCTTTATTCGTTGGTGGTGGGGTGCTTTTAATTTTGTCGATCTTTTGTTGCATTGTGTGTAGACCTTCGGAATCGATTCTTTACTTGAGAAAATCGGTGGATGAACAACCAATTTGACATTTGTCTTGTTTTAGCCGGATACCAACTTGATCAAATCGTTGGAAGATGTCAATCAACTTCTGGCGTAGATCTGTATCGGACGAAGCGATGACGATAATATCGTCGAAATACGGTAAGACTCCTGGAATCCCTCGAAGTAGATTCTCCATGAAATTTTGGAAAATTCCTGGTGCTGTACTAATACCGAATTGGAGTCGGTTCACCTTGAATGCACCCTTGTGTATTGTAATTGTTTGTACTAGTGCGGATGCATCGTCTACGATGAGCTGTTGGTATGCTTGGGCGAGATCGAGTTTTGCAAACACGGAACCGTTTGGTATCGTCGATAATAGGTGATTTGCTGATGGAACCGGAAAACAATGCGGTGTGAGAGCTTTATTCACCGTTGATTTATAATCGACGCAAATTCTCACACTGCCATCGGCTTTCGGAACAGGTACTTTAGGCGTAGCCCACTCGCTGTATTCGACCAACTCCAGGATTCCCTGTCGAACTAATTTATCCAATTCAACTTCAACTGCTGCTCGCATAGCAATTGGAATTCTACGTGCTGGCAAACGTATCGATACTACTTTTGGATCCACTTGAATAATAATCGGAGGCCCACTGTATGAACCAAGCTCAGGTGAAAACAGGTGGCTGTATTTTACCAGTATATCAGAAAAACTGGTGTCTATGATTGCATGGACTCCTTGGATGGAAATCCCTAAAGGCTCGAACCAATCGATCCAAGAACACTGGTTTTGTTCCCGGTGGTGATGTATAATGGTAGACTGGAAACTGATTTACCATTGTAATGTACATCAATGTCCAAACAGCCCAAAATGTCAATCGGATTCCGTTGGAAATCGACCAATTTCAAATTTGCTTCACGAAGTGGTGGTAATTGTCGAAATATTCCTTGGAATGTTGTCTCGGAGATGATAGTGTGCCTTGAGCCAGAATCCACTTCGAAACGACACGGAACATTGTTGATGTTTACGGTAGCAGATTTATTTACAGCAGAAGGGTTGGAAATACTTTTCACTTCTCTGTAATAACCCGTTGGAGGTGTCCCATTATACCACAAAAGGAACACGTGATAGTATGGTATCGGCAGGTGGATAGGTCATGGTCCTCCCCGCAGCTGAAACACCCTTGTGATCGTAACGGTTTCTTCTGTTGTTGATTAACTTTGGCCGGGGCGGTTTGATGTTTAGGCATGATTTGCTTCACTTATTGAGCTTCAGTAATGACTTGTTGATTCTTCTCGGCAGCTTCTGCGGCAACGCTGCGATCGATAGCAGTATCTAACTGTAAATCCTTTTCAGCCAAAAACATCTGTTGCAACTGAATATTGCGCAAACCGCAAACTAGGCGATCTCGCAGCATGCGATCTAGGCTATCCTTGTGGAAGTTGCAGCTTTTGGCAAGACGTCGAAGGTCGGGTACATAATCGGCGACGCATTCTGCCGAACGTTGGCCACGTTTGAAGAACGTATACGACGCCGCAATTTCCGATGGGTGAGGGGAAAAGTGATTTGATAATGTTTCAATAATTTCTTTGATCTAGACTAAAGAATGTGATCATGAGGTGATCACCTACGTTACGGTAAACGCAACTTGAATATGATGTTACAATTTATACAGCGTGTACATTAAGAATGAGTACATTACACCAACCCTTTTCAATTATGATACTAGGAAAGAGAAAACTCAACTTGATGAAATTGAAAACTAGTATAAAACGACGATATATGTTCAAACGCAAAATATAAGCAAAACTAAAAATTTTGTAGCATTCGAGAACCCTCAGGAGCAGGTAAATTTTGGAACTAATGGTATATGAAATTACCGGCTTATCCACATTACGATAAACTCAAAAAATAGGTTTCTAAGCTTTTAAAACCATTGTATGGTTTGCAACAATCTGGACAGCAGTGGCATAAAAGTGAATTTCTGAGAAACGTTGGCATGACGCAATCGGAAATTGGCAAAGTTTGTGTGCAAAAGAGGATAATGCCAGAATCATTATGCTCTTAGTATGCTTCTAACGGTGAAAATACACCGAATAAAATTAAGAGAACTTTATTAAGAGATTTATAATATTTTGGGTATGACCATTAATTGGGAGGGATAAACATACGAGTAAGATAAAAAAAAATCGTCGAAATTACTAGAAAAATTGAAGGACTACAAAATTAAGATGAAAAGTCTAAAGGAAATGTTCTGTTACACCAATGCTGATTGGGCATTTGATTACAAGGATTAAAAGTCGTGTACCGAAAACGTCTTAATGTTAGCCAATGGCCCACGGAGTTTTAAGAAGCAAACATCAGCCTTATCGATAATATAAGCTGAAATGGAACAATAGAATTAATCTAATACTGAAGGACTTGATGATATAACTAGTGATATAGTAGAAGCGACAACAACCTGATGCGACAATCGAAGTGTTATAAAATTTCCCTAGGAGAGGGTCAAAACAGATATCAGATATCATTTTGGTATACAAGTACAAGCAGAGGAAATGATTGTGTAAAGTACTATATGTTCCGACCGACAAAATGGTTCCCGACGTTCTAACGAAGCATTTAATGAAGAAGTGTGATTGAATAATGAGAATCAACAAAAAAGTTGCGCCAATAGAAGGAGATCGATGTAACTTTACTCGATTAAAGAAAGAGAGCCCAAATTGAACTATTGAAGGAGTAGATACATACATGCATAAGTATATAAAACGCATTAGAAACCTTATACTAGAACTATTTTATTTTACCATTCCACACAAGCAACAAGATCTGGGTTTCATTTTGAATAGCGAGAATGTAGAAGCAGATGAAACGATTGAATATAGGGACTCAATCATAAAACAAAACTCTACGTTTGCGTAGGACCGTCCTCTTTTAAAATCAGTGATTACAGCAAAGTTCTATCAAAAAAAATATCAAATCAGTTATAAAGCAGACCATTCGTCATACAATAAGATTTACAGTTTACGTTATTGAACCCTAATGATGAAGAAAATAACTTATGATGGGGAAAAAGAACAATACTTCCCAAATTTATTTACCGTATTGTTCAACGGTCGAATTTTCGAGTAAATCCGCTAAATGCATTTACATTTTTTATGGAGGGTAAACGAAATAAGAAAAGGTAAATGTTTCATGTTCATTGCCCCATGCACAAACGGCAAACCGGCATTTCAAACCGTCAAATCCAATTATTGACAAAATTGTTTGTTTTTCAATATGAAAATTATGGAATGATATCAAAGGGCCGAATGTCGAAGGGCCGAATGTCGAAGGGCCGAATGGGTCGAAGGGCCGAATGTCGAAGGGCCGAATGTCGAAGGGCCGAAAGGGTCGAAGGGCCGAATGGGTCGAAGGGCCGAATGGGTCAAAGGGCCGAATGGGTCGAAGGGCCGAATGGGTCGAAGGGCCGAATGGGTCGAAGGGCCGAATGGGTCGAAGGGCCGAATGGGTCGAAGGGCCGAATTTTTTTGTTTATTTTTTTTTTTGTTTATAGAAATATAATTTTTTAAATTTCTTGTTTTAAGGAATATTTTTTAAATGTATTGAATTTTATATTAAGAACTATAATTTTGATTTATTTATGAAAAACGATATTAATTGTCCAGATATCAATACCAGGTTAAAATGTTGTTTGTCAAAATGACTCATATCAAAATAGGTAATACATTTCAGGTTGAAACAATATTCAAAACAACACATGAGACAACAATATACTTTAAAATAAACAGTTTCGTTTAATTTAAGTAGACATTTTGGAAATTTTGCCTTAAACTGTAATTTGTCTTTATAATTATGTACTAAATTGTTAGGAGTATATTCACTATATTCACACCATTAAATCACAGAGAAATTATTTTATTCGTCCAAATAGAATTTTCCTTCACCCTAACGAATAAAAAATGTTCTGATTTTTATGACATTTTATGGCAAAATTCTTTTGTGGTTTTGGTGAAATACCTATTATGTACAAATATTTTTCCACTTGATAATTACAAAAAGAACACAAAATTAATGCAATATTTTTGCCGATAGAATATCCAAAGATTAAACATAATCAAATATGTATAAACTCAAAAGAAATTAATTTATATTTGATAAAAAAATTTACAAAATATTCCTTAAATCAAGAAATTTAAAAAATTATATTTCTAAAAACAAAAAAAAAATAAACAAAAAAATTCAGCCCTTCGACCCATTCGGCCCTTCGACCGATTCGGCCCTTCGACCGATTCGGCCCTTCGACCCATTCGGCCCTTTCGGCCCTTCGACATTCGGCCCTTCGACATTCGGCCCTTCGACATTCGGCCCTTTGAAATTCGGCCCATTGTCCTCATTCCGAAAATTATTAAATTATTAGGGCCAACCAGTGGGAAATTATAAACTTAAAAAAAATTAAGAATTTCAACGAATCCAATTTTTTTTAAGTTTTTTTGACATTTCAGCCATAGAGAAATTAAAAATTCTTTAAGTAAATGACAGCGATTTTCGTATTTATAATTTTTATTTTAGGGTATTTGTATTTTTGAGGGTATTCCATGAGACGTTCGTGTAACTTTTAGGAAATAGTATGTCTATAGAAATAGCATTTTAGTTTTTAGTAGGATCAATTTGTGCTTCAATCATTTTTGTAGGTCACAAATGTTGCCAAATTAAAAATAAAATAAAAGACTTCAGTGAGAATATGAAATTTAAAAGATAAATTTAGAATTTCCACTTTTGCACAAAGGAAACCAATGTTTTTGACGTCTTGTTTTAATTTTTTTTAAGTTTGGACGGAAAATTTCGCACTCATAAGTTTTTTTAAGTGACAGATAAAATTTGACGAACCTTCGTTGGAATTTTTAAGTTAATTTAAGTTCTCCATGGGTGAATACATTGTAACGACTTTGGTTGAGTCGTTCCCGCGGTAAACGAAGTAACACCAGAGATTGGTGTTATTACCCTGTTCACATATCTCAACGGTTGTGTTACTTCCAGTCTTGTATGTGGTGAGGAAGTGAACGAGAGGAAAGAGGGGAAAATGGAATGATGATGATAATGTTTTTTTTTTGGTAATCGGATGGTCAGCGTTTTAATTTGGAGAGTCGAGTTTTAGATTTCAAGAGGGTACGATCGAGATACTTAGCTTGGTTGTATTTTGATTAAGATTTTTTTTTCTGTTGTCCGGCGTAAAGTATAAAATTTAAATTTTTTTTTTCTGAATGCCGAGAATTTTTGTTTGAACTGATATTGTGCAATATAAGTATGCAAAGTTTAAGTTTTTTTTAATTATGTGATAATTTTCAATTAATATTTGAATTAATCCAGTTAATTGATTGTCATTTTTTTTCCCTCAATGATTATATTTGTATATATGATGTATAAATCAAAATAAACAATAAATGGTGCTAATGTAGCTTTATAATAAAAAAAAAAAAAAAATGAAATATGTACTGGAAATATGGTGTTCGTTATTTTGTTACTGAAAAAAAAAAGAAATATTGCAAAAAAAATAAGAAAGACAGTAGGAGTGTGAGTCATTTTGGTGCATTTTGTGAACTGTTATTTTCTAGTAAATTCTATGAGCCGATTCAGACGTGTTTTCTTGCATCAGTTTCTTTCCTCGTTTCTTTACCCCTCTCTCAATAAACTGATTTCGAAGGTCATATTTTTGTGATTCTTTTTTCAACAAACATTTTTTGTGATTCTTGTATTTCTCTGCACTAATACAAACAAAAAGTTATATAAAATTTCCGAAGGTCATATTTTTATTTCTATACCAAGTATGCGACGAGAAATATTTTTACACATACATAGACGAATAATTCAAAAGAATCACGTTTCAAGAAAACGCGTGTAAATGCAAATTGATTTTTTGAAAGCAGAGAAACGTAATGCAAGAAAACATGTGTAAATTGGCTCTATCTGACTAGAATCATAAAAAAAAACAACGATTATACTACAAATTTAAATCAGTAATGTGCAACTATTTGAACTCGTTGCTTTAATTGAGTGCATTTTAACGTACCTGTTACTGCTTATTGAATTACGGTAGGATTGCTTACGTGATTGCCGTTGATCAGCTATATCCAAAACGAAAAGATAGTCTGCGGTACATTCGTCATTAAAATCAGTCTGCGGTACATTCGTCATGAAAAATCAGTCTGCGTTACTTTAATAATAACATTCTGTTTGTGAAACCTTGGATTTGCGCAGCATAACATTGGTTGCCACCTGTGGGTTGTTGTATGGAGATTGAAGCAGTTTATATATAGTATACTAAGAGCCCCTTCGGTAGCTAGTATTTTGGAATCTAACACCGGGTTAAGGTACAGGATAAAATTAGAGAAGCAGTTTACGGTTTTGCATAAATATCTGTACCCAAGGAGATCCAGAATTAATTTAAAGGTCATTTATGACAGTATTCATGCGGTGTGGATATTTGAAGATGAACAGTTGCTGCCGGGTGAATCACTAAAAGGAAATCGTTCGTTATTTATTTATCTTTATTTTATATATTTTTTTTTCTTTCCTAATTTTCTAATTTAAATTTTTTTTTACTTATTGTATTTAAATTTTCTTCAAGTTTTTTTTTATTTTTTTTTGTATATTTCATTACTTACTAATTGTGTCATTGCTATTGTTATTGACTTGCTTTCTTAATTTTTTTTTTCGGTCATTTTAAAAATTTAACTTTAAATTTTGCCTTCATTTTCAATTGATTCAATTTTTTTTTATTATTCTTATTTTATTTTAACATTACATGATTGGTTTTCAGCTATTTCTTCTCGTTCATTTTCTCCACGTTCATGATTTTTTTTTTACTTTCCTCCATTTCTTTTGTAAATATTTTGTTTTGGTTTTTGTTTTTTTTGAAATCCTTAATATCCTGATGATGAAGGGATAGAGGAAGTGATCGAGAGAGGGCTGATACAGGGATGCGATTCGGAGTTTTCACGGATTTGAAATGGGTGTGAAGCAAATGACATGCGTGTGTTTTCAGTTTTTTTTATTAGTTTTATTATATTTTTAATTAGGATTAGTCTTTTCTAAGTTCGCGGTTATACCAGCTCCAAACAAGCTTCGAATAAACCCCACCCCAATACCCTGAGCTATAGCCAGCTAATAATGCCGCGATTCGAAGCCTCTGTCGGAGATTTCTCTAACGACATTCTGGTGTGACTTGGAGTTGAAATGGTCGGTATCATTTCGGATTAACTTTTATGATATCGCCAAACCCAAGCACACTGGAGTGTCGTTACAACATATAAATGCCATTTACCGTATTCTTAATTTTTCTTAATTTAAGTTTATAAGTTTTTATAATTTATCTATGGTTACCAAGTTCGAATCTATAAGTTCAACCTTATTCGTAAATTTTTTTATTTAAATTGATTTAATTTCATTCAAAAAAACTCCAATTTTATATTTTGACGAACGGATTTTTGCTTAACAGCCGGCAAAACATAAAATTGGGGCTTTTTAAATAAAATTAAATCAATTTTAATAAAATTTTCTTAGAATAAGGTGAAACTTATTCGCCGCAAGAGGCACTACGATTTTTACGAGCCAAAGGTGATAACCGGTTATTTATTTACCGCATTTATTTTTAAATTGAAATATTATTGATAAATTAATTACCTTTCTAAATGACTTTAATTTTTTAATTGCAAAAAACGATTATTTTGAAACAAATTCACAAAGAGACATGTCTAATTATACAATTATTTACCGGTTGATCACCTTTGGTTGTAAAACCGTTCACCAGATGTCAAATACTCTGCGTAAAGGTAACATCTAACAGAAGTTAAAATTATGTTTGTGAATTAAGCTAAAGGGAGGAACCTCCTCCAGATATTAATTTTTTTTCATTTTTTTTTTTTTACTTTAAAAATTCATTTATGCCCAGTTGCACAAATAAAGAGGCAACAGCCAGTTAAGTAATACTTCATCTTTTTCTTCATATATGAAATTACGATTTGTTTCATAATACAAAATCAATGCAAGCTGATTATTTTTCTTTTTAATTGAACATTGTAACTGGAGAATTAAATATTTGACTGCCAGATTTCGTTTTACTAAATATTTAACTGAATGACAAATATTTCTACGTAAAAATAAAACAAAATTAACTGGCGTTGAATTCATATTATGAAACAAGTCACAATTTCATAACAGAAGAAAAAGAAGAAATATTAGTTAACTGGGTATTGGCTTTTTTTTGTGCAACTGGGCATTAGTATCTGAAGAATGTATTTCCAAAGTTTCAAGCCCAACAGAAAGTCCTAAAGATCCCTAGGAAGTCACCGAAGTGATGCGAAGTAATGCGTTCTCTTCAAGAACGAAAACTTCAGTCGAGTTTTTCTTGAAACGTGTTTTTTTGCGCGCCGTGGAATGTAACTCAAAAAGTAATGGACCAATCAACTTGAAATTTTGTACACATGTTCTTTAGCTTATCGGCCTTTGCACAAACCTAAAATTTCGTATAAATTGTTTAAACAAATATTGGTTTTAACGAATTGTTTATAAAGAAACACGTGTTTTTTTTTTCTTTTTGTCCTCTAATTTTCAATTTTATTTTTTTTTGTAACTTTTAGGTTCATGCAAAGCGGAATGAATTATTTTAATACAAAAAATTTGTTTCGTTGATTTTAGTTAACTACAAGGACCTGAGCGTTCCACGGCGCAAACTTTAGTAGTCTAGTTCGAGCACCTCCATAAAAAAAAAATTTTTGTATTCATTTAAACGTCAATATTATTATGCAATTTGTTTCATTGCAATAAATGCTCTCAATTTTTTGTATAAAATGATTGAAAAACCAGTTGTCTGGAGGAGGTTCCCCCCTAAATTCAACATCAAAAGAGGTTAATCTAAAGTTCATTTAATCTCGTTTAAGGGCTTTTTTCAAAGGTTTAGTTTCGTATAACAATTTTTCTTTTCAAACTATGTACATACTTCTAAAATAACTATCATTTATAATTAATCGAGCAGATTTGATATTGCTTAGATTGAGGCTATTCCATTGATTACGTATCAAAATTAAATGAAAGAGTTCGATCTGTGGTTAGTTCTAGTCGAGCTGAATTACAATTAAACTCATAAATTGTGTAACCAAACAAGTAAAACTCTCTACATAGTGTTTTATTATTTTAAATTTCTCCTTTACTAGAAATTACATAAAATTGTTGAATGTTGACAACTACTGCAATGAGATGAATAGAATATCAGTTAAAAATACTTTTTTATTATGTTTTATCAACATTTATATTTATTATTATTTTTAGTTAAATACATAAAATTTTAAAATATTTTATATAAAATTTCGTGAATTTTGTACCGATTAACATATTAACTGTATATTACTATTTTTTATAAACTAAATTAAACAATTCATTTGTAATAAATAATACATTTGTAGATTTTATTTCAATATTTGTTGTTTAAATATTAATATAATATAATAAAAAAAAGTACAACTACATTTAAAAAAATATAAATTAATGAATTTTGATATTAACATTTTATAAATTACGTACGTTTAGTGTAAGTGGAAAGAAATAAAAACAAAAAAGTTATTGTTAGTTTATCAATAAACTTAATGTGAGAGATGAGTAAACGTAGGTCGTAAATTTATTGGTAATTTTAATTATCAGCTCTTTAAAATATAGCTATTAAATTTTACTAACAAATAAAATGTTGCCTTGTATTTTTTTTTTTTTTCTTAATTACATACTCTTAAAAATCACAAAACATTACGCTACAATATTATTTATTGTTTAAAAAGAATTTATGAATAAAATAATGTACTAAAACCTAATTGATTTTTTTTTAATAATCTAATGATAAAATAAGGAAATTACAATGCGAAATCACTGTCATCGTCGTCATCTTCGTCATCACTGGAACTCGAATTAAGTAATCTCTTCTTCTTCTTTTTTGGTTGCTAAATAAGAAAAAAAGATGTTATTAGAAAATTACTTAAATACAAATAATTTTGTAAAATGTTCTCATTTTCTAAAATCTATAAATTACCTTGCGGGTAATCAGGGGTCTCCTAAATGATGTCACAGTTTTTAGGAGTAGAGTGAATCAACAAAAGTGTGTCAATTAGTGACGGTGGCGAGAGGTTTATTCCGTCGTTTTGCTATCACAAAATAAACTTGAAAGTTTTATCATCGACATTTTTCGTCAATTCACTTGAAAGTTTGTGACAAATGAGGGAAAAGGTGTTTAAAAATAGGAATAATTCTGACATCATTTTTGGATATCCCTTTGTTTCAAAATTTAATACTTAAATTTGTAGGCTCGTTGATTTTTAGGATATTAACAAATATTAGGCATTAAAATAAGAAAAATTTAAATGAGGGGGAATATTGAAAATAAAGGTCTTAAAACTATTAAACAAAAATTTATCTAAATTATAAGCCTTAAAAAAAATGTGGAAATTTAAATGTATAATTTGACACAAATGGGAATAAAATTGAATAATATTTTAAACAGTTGATTATTGAGATCCAAGGTCTTTCCCGAAAGTTATACTTATTTAACCTTTACAATGATAGTAAGTTTTCATAACAAAAACTTAAGAGGAGTCTATGAGACTCCTTATGTAGAATTGTTGTAAAATAAATAATTACAAAATAGTTTATATTTTTAAATTCATAATTTACAGCTAACCCCCGCTTTACACGGTACTCGCATTACACGGTTTCGCTATAGCACAGTTATGCAAATGCGCAAACTCTCGGATAACACGATTCGTTTAACACGGTTTTAACTTTAACACGGTCGTGAAAGTGACTCGTTTAACACGATTTCAATTTTAACATAAAATCCTCAATCAATTACCGTTAACGTACATACTAACAAAATTTCGGTTAATAACCGAGTTTTATTTAATTCTGCTGTCTATTTTACGAATGTACATAATGTAAAATAAATGTGTTGGTGATAAAAAGTGGCTTATGGATTCAAAGCAGCTAAAGACCACACTGCTGTCGGGTGATTTAATGACAAAACCAATTCTTATTTATAGATCATTGAGCCCTAGAGCCTTGAAAAAAATTGACAAAACCAAACTACCTGTATATTGGCGAGCCAACAGAAAAGCTTGGATGACAGAAATCAGTTTAGAGATTGATTTTTTGATTGCTTCGCTCCAGAGGTAGAACGATATTTATCAAAAAAAAAAAAACCTTTAAGGTGTTACTTCTTTTAGACAACGCTCCTGGATACCCTCAGGATTTAACGCACCCAAATATTCAGGTAGTTTATCTACCACCAAACACTATGTCGCTCATTCAGCCGTTGAATCAGGGGAAATTTCAACCTTCAAGGCCTACTATATCAAAAGAACTTTTCAGCATATTTAGGATTTAATGGATAGTGATACTAACCTTACAGCTTCTCAGGTATGGAAGCAATTTAGCATTTTTAATTGTGTGGAAATCATTTCTTTGGCAACTAATGTACTAAAATCATCCACTTTAAACGTCTGTTGGAAACCAATATGGCCGGAAATTGCTTCTTAGGATGTTGAAGTTCCAGCATTGAATGAAGAATATCATCAAATCGTTGACCTGTCATATGCTGTAGGAGGAGAATGATTTGAGGACTTAACAATTGACGATATTCACGAGCTGGTAACTCAAGAAAATGATTTGACTGAACAAAATCTATTGGGTACAGTTGATGAAAAGACACTTGATGAATCAACTGATTCCGAAAGCGACTCAAGCGAACCGCCAACTCCAAAATTTACATTCATACCAATTAAAAAAATATTCGAGCTTCCTGAAAAATTAAAAAACAAATTTTAGAGAATGACCCATCCATGAAGCAGAGTTTAAAGTTTGAACTGGAATTGGAAAATCCTTTAGCACCATGCAAGGAAATTCAGAAAGAACTTGACAGTAAAAAAAGGCAGCCTCTGATTACGGAATTTATAAAAATCGGTAAAAGAAAACAAAATGACGACCTCCAAAGTTGCTCCAGTGAAGAAAACCTTAATTTTAAAAGGACACATACTCAGGCTACCATCACACAGTTCCTTCGCAGAGATAGGATCGAAAATGAAAATGATGAAAGTAGCAGTGTGAGCGATTGGGGTAAAATGTGCTAATTTTTAACCACACTACATAAATGAATTTTATATGGAGATTTTGTATTTTAATGAAGTTTATTATTCCTAAAACATTTCTATAAGAAATTTGAATTCTTTAAATTTTTTTATTTTAGTTTTTATTTAATTTAATTTAATTTTTATGAATTAAGCGGTATATGTACTTTCTAAAAAATAAAAAACTTACAGTATAAAATCAATGTTTTAATATTTTATGAAGAATTTAGCTATATTTGAGAACCAAACCACATTAATTGTATGGATTCTGAGTATCGCTTAACACGATTTCACATTACACGGCATTTATATGGAACCAAACTACCGTGTTAAGCGGGGGTTACCTGTATTAAAAATAAGGAAAAATTACTGATTTTTCAACTTCATAATTATATTTTTAGCAACTGAAATCATTATAAAATAAAAAATTAGTCTCAAAGACTCTTCTAGCAGGATGTGATTTCTTATTTTTACAATCGTCAATTGACGGTTGGAGAATCACGGATTCCACGTAGCGGAATTTTTTTATACTAAAACTATATATATATTGACGTTTAAAATTTTATTTCGTTGCTGAAACAACTGCCATTCCTTCTTTCAATTTTTCCTGTATGCAACATAAACTTAAAATGGATGGTTCTTTTAAATAAACAATTTTTCCATGAGAGGCGTTCAGCCTACTTTTATAATCGTCAATAAGAAACTCTCAAAAACGGTCTAAAAGCCATCTATTGGAATTTTCGCAACTAAAATCCACCCAGCGCAAATTTTATGCGTAACTACTTCGTTTTCTACCAAGGTATATAGAAACAGGTAATATATTGCGCATATGTCAAAAAATTACATCAACAATAATGGCTTACACGGGTGTCTTGTTTTCGATTATATAGTACAATAAAATATTGTGTTTGTTTATAAATAAAAATAGCTTTTATAAAAGATTTTTTTTAAATTAATTAATTAATTAAAATAGTTTTATTTAATTTTCCTTTTCTTTCTGTTACGTTCTCAGTCATTATTAAGGCTTTCTATTCGAAAATGCATCCGAGGAATCAAAAAAGGATATTTCACTCTTTATATCCTTCGATGCATTATTTGCATTACACCCAAACACTGCACAACGCATTTTTATTCAATTTTTATAATTTATTTAATGAAAAATATTATTCAATTAATTTTTAATATTTTCTTAAGGAAACATAGAAATACAAACTTTTTAGGCACCCAAAAGCGCCATATTGGAAATTTTTAACACGGGTGGAATGTTGTAGTAACATCACTTTCGATTCGATTTCGATAGATTTTATGTCTCATGTTTCAAGAATAAAACTGTACTCTATTTCACTTTTTGATTACGCTTTTTCTATTGTGATCTCTTTTTGTTGCGTAAAGTATCACTAAACAAAAATTTGAGTGATAAATAATCATGAGTATAAGTAGAAATAGAATGTTGTTTTATTCGAGCAAGCTGAGATAGCAAGAAAAAGAGCATAATTGAAAAACGAAATAGAGTAAAAATTTATTCTTGAAACATGAGACATAAAATCTATCGAATTTGAATCGAAAGTGATGTTACAACATCTCACCCCAGATGCGCGAAATCGAACGAAAATGAAACCTTCTTGTATATTGCCTATTGTATGTGTACTGTGGTTTTCTTTACCATCGTATGAGCATGGGTAGTTGTGAGTAGATACAAGTACTTGCGAGTATGTAGTTTGCTTTCGCCAATGGAAGACGCTTATTGATTAAGTATGATTTTTCACATATAATTTTGAAATTCATAGTATGTCTAAATAAATAAGTATAACTTTCGGAAAGGGCAGACTTATTTCAAATAACAGAGCATTCACAATGAAAAAAAGTCTCCTCGCGAGGTGACTTATTGTAGACTTCCAAATAAGTCAGTCTGCACAAATTATGTCTATTTAAGCCTAAGCATCACTTTACGAATGTCACTTACCTTTTTTTTAGCTAAAACTTCATCATCACTGCTTTCTTGTGATGATTGTTTCTTTCTTGGCCTCTTTTTGGCTTTCTCGCCATCATCGCTTGATATTGATGCAACTGTCTTCTTTTTAGGTGTAGCTTTCTTTTTCGGGAGTGGTCTACTTTCTTGTTTGAGTGAATCAAAAGCATTGCCCCCATCAACACTACCGCTTGCGATCTCTACGTCACTATCGTCCGATGCAGTAGCTGCGACGACAGGAACATCAGTAACTTGAATATTATCGTGGAAAACTATTTCTTCATCCGAATCATCTTTCGGCAGTCCATCATCATCATCATCTAATAAGAACGAATAATTA
Source organism: Tipula helvola (assembly GCA_963556165.1). Classification (NCBI taxonomy): domain Eukaryota; kingdom Metazoa; phylum Arthropoda; class Insecta; order Diptera; family Tipulidae; genus Tipula; species Tipula helvola. The sequence goes on along the minus strand of OY744482.1, from coordinate 76,332,949 downwards.
ATTTTCTTTGTAGCTGCGCGACGCGCAGTTTTTTCTCTTGCCGGTACAACTGTTGTCATTTCTATATCTGAATCATCCGAATTTTTACCATCGTCGTCATCATCATCACTGCCCTTTTTCTTTTTGAAATTTAATTTAGTTTGTTTAGGATCATCTTTTTTGGATCCTTTTGGTGCACGTTTTTTTGTTTCGCCTGGCTCTTTTTTTGATTTAACGGCCACTTTTTTAGGTTTAGCAGCATCACCACCACCCTCAGTTGCAGCGGGTCCATCCACCATTGTATCAAATTCGTCCATCTCTATACTTTTGTCTTCGCCACCACCACCCTCGGGTTTTTCTTTTTTAACTTTCCGTGCACCAGCTGAAATAGCCGCTTTTCTATGTTTTTCTAGTATATCAGCTGTAACTTTAAATCCAACTGGAATGCCGTCTTTCGAGGGGAATATTTCAGAAACGCCTAATTGTGCTTTATTCCCTCTTTTATTTTTGTCTGGTTTAATTTTACTCATTGCTTTAGCTTGCTTAGAGGTAATTCCCAGCTCTTCATTTCTTTCCTTTTCTTCGATTTCAGTTAATTTTTTTTCGAGCGCGTCCAAGTCATCCATCCATATGCTCTCAGCTGTTTTTGCTTTTAGTACATTCAATTCTGCGATTTTATTATCGCGCTGTTTTAACAACTCATTCTTCTTTTCTTCAGTCAACATCCATAGTGACATACCCAATAAATAATTATACTTCTTGACATCGGTTAACTTTTGGAATGCTTTATCAGGGTCGACTGGTGTTTTACTAGATTTTCCTGCTTTTGTTTCTTCTTCTTGAGATCCGCCTTCTTCTTCCTCTGCAGGTTGATCTTCCTCATCGTCTTCGGCCTTCATTTTTTCTTTCCACGTAACAATCGGATCAGGATCGTAGCCGCGCTGAATCAATTCATCGATCATAATTTTACGCTTTTTATTTTCAATGGTAAGCGTTTTGTTACACTTTTCGAGGATAAATCTCGCCTGATTCGATAACAATGAGGTTTCAGACTCGAGCATTCCTTGCAGATAATCTTTACGTTTCTGATAATACTCCAAACGAAGTGTGAAAAACTCTTTCAGGATAACGTCGGTATTTTCATAGCGGCGAAGACAATTGTTTGAATCAAAAGCGTGCATTTGATTTAAGGATAAAGACGAGGTCAGTTTGAATACACGATGGAATCCAGATTCTTCGCGATCTAATTTACGGAACTCATCCGGTGCTATCGTAATTACAAAACGCACAGTCGTATCAGTATGATACTCTTTATAATCTGTGATGATTGCCTTTTGCTTGTCGTTGTTATTTAGTAACGGTTCTAGGCTATTCTCTTTAAAATTTTGTGTCCATACTCCGACTGGTAACTCTGTGATTTCAATTTTGTTCTCACCTAAAATTGAAATATTACCAACAGTTACGTAACGATTGTCTCCAACACTTTCCAATGTTCCTTTAAAGTTTTTGTACCATGGTAGCAATGGTTTTGCATCCTCTTTTTGAATCATCCGGCGTAAATTAGAAATTATGTCCCGAGGATTATGATTCGGTATTTTAGTCGACCACCCCGTACCAATACCTTCCGATCCATTTACCAGGACCATCGGTATGATTGGTAAATACCAGGTTGGCTCAATTTTTAAATTATCGTCTTTCAAATATTCAAGCAACGGGTCATCGTGCGGATGAAATATAAATCGGGTTAAGGGACTCATCATTGTAAAAATATAACGTGGGCTAGCGCAGTCCTTTCCACCTTGAAGCCTTGTACCAAATTGACCATTCGGCATAAGTAAATTTATATTGTTGCTGCCAACATAATTTTGCGCTAGATTAACGATCGTACCGGTCAGAGACTGTTCCCCATGATGGTAAGCGGATTTTTCTGCGACAGAACCAGCCAATTGAGCAACTTTTACTTCACGCTTATCATTACGTTTAATACAAGTGAATAAAACTTTCCGTTGACCCGGTTTTAATCCGTCCACTACACACGGTATAGAACGTACATTATCCATATTCGAGAAAAGCACCAATTCCAGATTTATGAATTCTCGATATGAAACTTCCTTGGTGGTTTTGGTGTATAAATATCGTTCGGGTAGACCAAGTATTTTACGCTGTTTACACTCGTCCATAAATTTTGTCAGCCATTCTTTTCGCTGGTCTATACATTTTTTGGAGAATGCCATCAGGATTGAATCGTCGTCATCGCTCCCATTATATTTGAAGAGAATTCGATGACGTCCCATGTCGGAGAAATATTCTTTAGCTTCCTTCGATGAGGAAGTACCCAAACCTTTGTAATACTTGACATTGTAAGTCTTAAAATTCGGCGTGTTCGTTTTCCATTCTTCGAATTCTGGTAACGAATAAAACGAGAGTTCTTCGCGTTTAGATGTTACTTTTACGATCGGCGTGATAAATTCTTCCAGGAATGGTAATCGAAGCAGTTCCGGCCAGTTAGTATGTATAAAATTAATCAATAATCCCTTGATGTGGGATCCATCCTGATCCTGATCTGTCATTATCATCATTCGACCATAACGCAGAGTTTTTAAATCATCCATGGTAATATACTTCTGTTTATACTGAAGTCCGAGGATTTTGATCAAATTATTGATTTCAGCATTTTCGAGAATTTGTTTATGGGTAGCCTCTCGTACGTTCAACAGCTTACCACGAAGCGGAAATACGCCATAATTGTCGCGTCCCACAACACCTAAGCCGGAAACAGCTAAAGATTTAGCTGAATCTCCCTCTGTTAAAATTAACGTACAATTGAGTGAATTTTTTGTACCGGCATTATTTGCGTCCTCCAGTTTAGGAATTCCTCGCAATTTAGAATGTTTTTTACCACTAGTCTTATTTAACTCGGTTTGTGCTTTAAATTTGGCCCATGATAGCACTGCCTCAACAATACCAGACTTTGTTATCCCTGCTATAAACTTATCGGACAGGGCACATTTGGAACCAAAGCTCTTAGCTTGAAGGGTCATGTTTTCTTTGGTTTGTGAATCGAATGTAGGGTTCACAATCAAACAGTTTATGAACACCCATAAATGATTTTTGACCTGAAACGGCTTAATTTGAACACCACCTTTATTTTTCTTTTTCAAAATTTCAATAAGCTGTTTTATAATCATATCGGTGATATAATCGACATGACGGCCACCTTTCATTGTAGCTATGGAATTAACAAACGAAACTTGTTGGAAACCTTTTTCGGAAATAGTAGCAGCCACTTCCCACCGTTCGTTAACATTTTCATAGACGATTTTAAGAGGGCCTCCACATTCATCTGTCTTATCCTTAATATACAAATCGATGTAATCTTTAAATTGCTTCACGGGAAGTTTCTGGCCATTCAAGAATACTGAAACGCCACGGGTTGAAGCAGCAATGTCAAACGCCCGACGAGACATCAGCGCAACCATATCATCATCTAGCTTTTCCATTTTAAATTTTGATAAATCGGGGGAAAATGTAATTTTCGTGAAATCTTCACCATGAAATTCAGATATTTTAGGCTCGGTGGTTTTTGTCATGTTGGCACTCCAAACTTGTTTAAATGATTTCTTGTATTTTCGAGCGGCTGTCTCGACAGTAAACATGTTACTAAATATGTTACACAGTTTAGCGCCGTACCCGTTTCGACCACCGGTCACTTTTTGTTCTTCGTCATTGTAATTTGAGGAGGTGAGTAAATGCCCAAAGATCATAGAAGGTACAAACATTTTTTCTTGTTGATGCATTACCACTGGTATACCTTGGCCATTGTTCCATATGGAAATTGTGTTTTTCTCTTGAGATATTTCAATTTTGATTGTGTTCATATTTTTGTCGCGTTGCTTATTATCGGCAGCATTTACCAAAATTTCATCAAAAATTTTATAAAGACCTATATGTACAGAGAATTTAAACATATTAGTATGTAATCAATATGTAATAATAAATATAATTACTGACCTGGAACAAACTCAATTTCTCGTTGTACCATTTTATTATTTTCTTGATCGTACACCCATGACAATTCCTTTGCCACTTCAACCGATCCTATATACGTATCAGGGCGCAATAATATATGCTCTAATTGCGTTTTTTTCTGGTATATGTCCTCAATTTTTTTCTTTCCACCAGGCTTCGCACCTGAATCGCCGTTAGCCATCATTTGCTAAAATTTAAATTAAAAATACGTTAAGTTACGATACTAATGTGATGGATTATCAGAGCAAAGTAGCTTCTGCTTAGCGTTTTTATATAAAATCTTGGCCGGAAACCATTACCATTGCTGTGTTCCACTACATACTTGATTCAACTACTCAAAAGTATTTCTTACTTTGAACTATTCACACTGGTGATGGATGGTCCGGTAGATGTTTTACTTCGGTTGTTAAGATTTACGCTCCGTTGGGTAACATTTTTGTACTTTGCAATTAGCAAATTTTTCCCATTGGAGTACAGGTTTAATGTTATGCATGCGAATTTTGTGTATGGAAAAATACCAGTGAGCAAGAAAAGGAATTAAGTATGGAGGATAATCTAAAATAGCCGAATTTCAGCACATATTGGAAAATTTGTATACGCTCTTCTTGAAGACCATAAGGGATTTTTAAATATGCAATTAAGAGCTGAACTGTAATTATAACGCCGTTGACTCCTTTGTAGTCTTACTTTGGCAATTTTACAACAACAATGCCGTGTATTTTCATTCCGGAATGAAGAGATTCATTCCGCTGAGAAGAAGGAATAGCAAAATTCTCTTCTTCTCCTAGTTGTAATGTTTACCACTAGAGTACATATATTAGATATATTTAGTTTTATGAGTTGGTAGTAAATAACAATTTTCAATTTTTCGATAAATCAGAATATTAAATTTTATTAATTATCATTTGGAATAATTATACCTTATTCAATAATTTGATATCATTTTTTTATATTTGTTAAAATTCTAAATAATAAATTATATTTTAGAGCTTGGTACCAACTGTTGAAAGTAAAACAAAAAATTATTCTGAATAAGAATTGCTCTTACTTTGGGCAAAATTTCATTCCTATCCGGATAGGAATAACTTTTACCAAAGTAAGACGGCACTTATTTTATTTTGACAACCCCTTGCAAATGAGCCCAGGATCAAAATGGGGTGTCCCAAAATTTATGTAAACAAATAAATAAATAAATTCTACCCTAATGTCGTTAGCCTGGAGACTGTTTATTTGGGGCCTGTTGGATAATTCGCACGGTGTGGTGCGGTGCCTATTATTTCCTTTATCTACTTTGATGTATTTTCTAGTGGTGAAAAAAATAAAAATTGTACACCGCACTGTGCGAATTATCAAACAGACCCTTGATAATCAGCACGGTGTGGATCCAGCGTACAATGTTTTCCTTCTCACACCAATAGATTGAATACTAGACAACTTCATTGTAATTTTTTGTATTGAGGAAAACAAATTGAACATCAAAATATTGTTCAAATCTTTTGTATGAAGTGTCTCACAGATACAATTTTATTTGTATCATTAAAGACATTTATCTTTATTTTCATTTTATGTCATTTTAAGCTGTGCCGTTATTTTTTTTTTTTTTTTTTTTGTGAAACCGAGCGATCTTGTACCGTTTGAGTTTTTCTGTGGTTCATTTTTATTAAAATTAAGTTATTTTCAAACATACGATAGTTTCATATAAACCGCTGTTTGTTTTCCTTAACACTCAAAAAAATCTGACATATTTTAGCTGTCAAATAATCGATCTATTCAGATAGGAATTTGCCCAAAGTAAGAGCCAAGGATAATTTTTTTTTTACTTTCAACAGTTCCAAGCTCTAAAAATATATTTTTATTTTGCATTTTAACAAATATGAAATAGTGGTAACAAATTATTGAATAAGTATAATAATTCCAAATGATAATTAACAAAATTTAAGATTCTGATTTATCGAAAAATTGTAAATTGTTATTAAACACAAACTAATAAAACTAAATACATATCGTTGATGTCAATTCATTTTCCCGTATCTAAAAATATTGAAAAAAAATTTACTTATCTAAAAACGTTTAAAATTCGTCGTACATGACGAATGTCGATGGAAGTGACCAATATTAAAATAATATTATGCGTAATAAGTTATTATCATTGGTCACTTTCATCGACATTGGCCATGTACGACCAGTATAAACGTTTAAAGATAAGTAAATTTTTTTTCAATATTTTTAGATACGGGAAAATGAATTGACATCAACGATATGTAGCCTTTCTTTGGCAATTTTACAACAACAATGCCGTGTATTTTCATTCCGAAATGAAGAGTTTCATTCCTCTGAGAAGAAGGTATAGAAAAATTCTCTTCTTCACCTAGTTGCAGTGTTTACCACTAGAGTAAATATATTACATATATTTAGTTTTATGAGTTGGTATTAAATAACAATTTTCAATTTTTCGATAAATCAGAATTTTAAATTTTGTTAATTATCATTTGGAATTACTATTTAATATTTGTTAAAACTATTTAATGTTTGTTAAAATTCTAAATAATAAATTATATTTTAGAGCTTGGTACCAACTGTTAAAAGTAAAAAAAAAATTATTCTGAAGAAGAGTTGCTCTTACTTTGGGCAAAATTTCATTCCTATCCGGATAGGAATAACTTTTACCAAAGTAACATAGCATTCACAATTATATTGTATATGCTGCGAGTCGAGTCGAGTTTAATCCTAGTTTAACTCTCACTATATACGGAGTCGAGTTAAACTCGACTCGACCTAATAATTTGTCGAGTCGAGTTAAACTCTACTATAAAAATGCACTATATACGCAGAGTAGAGTAGAGTTGAAAAAACAACAACAAAATTAAAAAAAAATTCATACACACCAATTCGTCATTTTTATTTTAAATTAGCTATGTTATTGAAGGATGAAAGCGATATATAATATATTTAAATAGGTATATTAAACAATAAGATTTTAATTAATAAATTTGCATAATATTTTTTTTTTCAGATTATTCAGAAATATCGGTGGTCTATATCCTTTAATTTTCAAGGATTTGAAAATTACAATTTTTTAGACAAAATATCGCTGGAAAAATTAAAATTACACATATATGTATGGTGATCAACAAAAAGAATAATCAATCTGATTGATCATTTGAAATGATTTTTTGTTAAATTTCTTTTCGATTATTTTAACTCAGTTTCAATCCTATTTGAACTCTGCATGTTTTTAACTCTGCAGTATATACACCAAGAGTTGGTTAGAAAATAACTCGACTCTGTATATAGTGAGAGTTAAACTAGGATTAAACTCGACTCGACTCGCAGTATATACAATATAAATGAAAAAACTTTTTACTTTTGTTCGTCAAGTTGAATATTCATACAAACCTTAGTAAAAGGTAAAAAGTTTTTGCATTGTGAATGCTCTGTAAGACGGAAATAATATATGCCGTCTTACTTTGGTAAAAGTTATACCTATCCGGATAGGAATGAAATTTTGCCCAAAGTAAGAGCAATTCTTCTTCAGAATATTTTTTTTTTTTTACTTTCAACAGTTGGTACCAAGCTCTAAAATATAATTTATTATTTAGAATTTTAACAAATATAAAATAGTGATGACAAATTATTGAATAACGTATAATAATTCCATATGATAATTAACAAAATTTAAAATTCTTATTTATCGAAAAATTGAAAATTGTTATTTAATACCAACTCATAAAACTAAATATATCTAATATATTTACTCTAATGGTAGATCCGCGATAGATCCGCAACCGCGAATTCTATAATCGACGTGATTATTAATTGATTTAGAAACCCAATTTTATAATTTTCTTTTCATTTTCCTGGGAAATCAAAGTTTTTTACAATTAAGTGGTTATGCTAAATTTTTTTTTAAAGAAATTTTGGCTTAAATGATTTAAGTTGCTTTTCCCCATTGTAAAATAAAGATAAGTCATTTTACCAAATAACCAAAGGCATTTCATTTATTTACAGATCATTGGCAGTAATCGACCCATATCTCATGTCCCTTACGAGTAGGGCTGCCAGATTTTTAAAATTAGTTGGCGGGACAAATTATAAACTAAATAAAATAAAAAAATTAATTTAAATATTAACTGCTATTTGCCCGAACTTGACTTCTAATATTTTTTTATGTTTTTGTTATTCGACAAAATTTGTTTCAAACGAATTTGTTTTAACAATAAAGTAAATAATAAATTTAATGAAATTTGAATTAATAATTCTTTTATTTTAATATGTTTCACTTAAATCAACGATAAATCAAATATTAAATTAAGATAAAATCACAAAATATCACATTACAAGGCAACGAAAAAAATTATTTGGTGTTACAAAACATTGATTAAATTTCATTTTAATATCAAAAAATGATATACATAGGTACTAATCAATATTGAATTAGATTTTTAAATTAATATCTAAAGATTCTCTGGATTTGTCCGTTAATAAACTTAAGCAGCTCAACCATCATACTTTGTCTGCACAAAAACTTGTAAAATTTTCCATAGGCAAGCTACTGGAGGAATTCGATTTTTTAAACAATAGATAGCTACTGATTTTGAGAGCTCATTGTTCTAGAGCATAAAAAGCTAGGAGTTCGTTTCTAGTACCAACTGCTTATCAAAATATGTGAAAACTAGAGCAAATGTTTTCAAATTACCATTGTTGGATGCATTGGTGTTAAATGAAAAATATTGCGCCATATTTATTCCGTTTAAAATATGATTTTTGGTCTCTGGTTGAATCATGGTTACGCCGAAAATCAATTTGTAATTTTTTTCAAAAAATTTGTTTATTGCGGGACATAATCCGATCTAGCGGGACGGCGGGACTGATTTTTTTAAGCGGGACGTCTGGCAGCCCTACTTACGAGGTCAATTGAACCATTTTGTACATATTGCATGCTTGTTGTAGGTGGTCAGATCTATGATCGATTTTATACACACTAGTTTTATGCTTATAACAGGTGAGAATGTACGGTTGACAGGACTCAGGCCGTCTATATACGGTACAATTAATTATACATTATTGGTCAGTGGCGAGAATCGGACTCGAAACCGTTGCGAAGCAAACTTTTTAGCATCACACTCGAACGATGACTACAAAAGACAACACTAAAACTGTTTGAAAAGAAAAACAATTTAAACAGTAAATTCATTTATTTAAACAATACAGTAATTTAAAGATAAATTCACAATACATTAATTAAAATAAAAATATCTTAGTGATTTTTATCAATTGTAACATATACATTTTTACTCATCTTCTGAATCTGTAAGATCTGGATGTACATTTCTTATACATTCATCGGTCTGTAGACTGTTATAGAATGAATGAAATTGTTCGTTTATCAATGGTAATACATATAAATTAAGTCATCCTTTTTGGCCTTATTAGTTTTAAGAGGACCATTATAGCACTTTGGAATGTCTAAAATATCTACTTTGTTTACGCCTTTTTTGAAATTATGAGTTCCTTAAAAGATTCTGCCTCATCGTGTGAACACTTGGAAGTACATATATACGGCCGAATTGCCGTGTAAACCGCATCCATTTGACGTCTTTCCAGTAAAATTTATTTCCATTTTTATCGTTTTTTTCGGAAGGTGAATTTACTTTTAGATATAGTTGAAAAATTTAAAAATTTGCTTTCCATCTCTATGAATGAAAAATCTCGTTTATTCCCAACTGAACTAATAAAGTTGAACCAATCCCGAGGATGGTGTATTTTCATGTTTTTTTCTATAATAGCATTATCCGAATCACATTCCATATGAGTGTCACCCGGGATCAAAAATTTACGATTAATCTCGTCCATATGTGAATTTTTTATCATAACGGAAAACATGGCGGCCATATAGGAATTATTGTTTTGTCCTGCGCATGAATCACTGTAGTATGTAACTGACTTAATGGTTTCTGGCATATTTCGTAAATGTCCAAAAACGCAGGAAGCAATGACATTCCTCTTCCTCCGATACCTTCATGCCACATATAACAGAAAGCATCGTTGGTGACGCAATCGTGGATTGTTAAATTATACCTCCATAGTGGGCGTTTATAAAACGAAACAGATGTCTTGAGGAAAGGTGTCGGAAGACATTGGTGGTCAAATGTAAAAATCTTTGTCGTGGTCAGTAACACCGCAGTTTCCTTGTCGATTTTTTTTGCATTGTATGCTTGTGTTGCACTCTCCTGGTGCTTCTTTAGTTCGGAAATTAATCTCAATTTTGTCGTTTCCTCTAAAGCTCCTTCTATTTGCACTTTAAGAATTTCGCATTTATTGCATGTATCAAGCTTTGGTTTTTTAAACTAAATTCCCATTTCTAAATACAATATAAAATATGCATATTAATTAAATCTAATATTAATTTATTCATCAATTAATCAATCAGTTACTAACCTTCGAAAATTTCAGAATATTTTGAAATTGAAACTGGTTTTGAATGACTGGCAGAATAGATTTGTGCATTTTTGTTAATGATGTTAAATCTGATTCCAGATATAACTGTGATGTATGCGCTCGTGTGTAATGGCTCTCGTAAACCGGAAACGAGGAAATGTGTGCCTTAATTTCCTGAATTTTATGAGCATCCAATTTGTTGTAAGGCACTGCTTTTCCTCTGCGATCTACAAGATACTCGTTCACACTATATTTTTCCAATTTTTTTTTTTGCCACTGATTTTATAAAGTTATCTGTTTCACCAAGTGTTTTTCTAAAACACTTTTGACACAATTTTGTATGAAATCCATTAATCTCAACCTGATAGGTGTAACTATGCAGTCTAACCTTCGACTTCAGTGTTTTGCTAACAGTGGTTCTTTTGATAGGGTTTATTTGTATTAGCCCCGCTAAATAGCATATTCGTTGCTTATAATTTCCTAAGAACCAGTATTTCTTGAAAAATTTCTTTTTCTGTTATTCAAAAGAAATCGTATTTTTATAATTAAAGCGGCAAGCTTCCACTGGCGTACACTCTCTGGCTTTAATTATTTTTTCTGTGCTGGTTGTATACCTCATGCCAGAATTTCGACATTTCTTTATGTTTTGACGAATTACAGATTTCGAGGAGCTTTGAATGTTCCTATCCAAAGTTTCACTGTTTGCATGAAATACCTCTGTGCTATTACCATAATTGTTGTACTGACTTGTGAGTTCACTTGAATTTGGACCAAACACAGATTTTGAAGTGCTTTGAACATGTTGGTCTAAGCAATCATTGTTTGCTTCGATTTGCCTTGTCATATTATTTATATCTGATTCACTATCAGAAGAACTTGGAACAAAATTTGGGTCAGCATCAGAATCATCGTAATCACTCATACCGTCATGTGGGTCGCTTGGCAAGTATACATATTTTAAAAGTTCCAATTTAATTTCAATCACACATCCTCCATTAACACAACTTGAAGATTCACCTTGTTCTAATGGTCTAAACCAAGAAGAGCAAAAAGACATTTGAGCTTGCTCGCTATTTAAAAAAGTATGTCTTAGCTATACTAATATAATACAATACATTTTTATTAATAACTTACTTGCTATACTTAATTTTAAACCTTCTCGCGTCTCCTCTTTGTCGTAATTCACAGAACATTGATCGTCCGGCAATTTCATTTTCACACCACGTTGATCTAAGTCTGACATTTTTAAATTAATTTTAGCACTAGGCTGGTTTATTTTGTTAGCTAACAGCATCATTTTTTTCCCTCGACTGAACATACTCGTAGTGTTTTTCTAATTGCAATTTATATTTTACACGTGTCACAAAGTTTACTTAGATTATTCAATTTATTATAACATATCTAGAAAAAACACTTATTATAAAATTAAAGTAAATATGGCTTTTAACATAATCACTTAACGTACTTTAAAGGCAAGGCTCCATGATACGACAAAACGTACGATTCGAATCGGTTTTTCGTGATCCTGGCTACGTTGACGAAAAAATCGTTTCGAAATTCTACGCGTACACACCAACAAAAATAAAATTTTTCAAATGAGGCTTTGACTTTTGTGTCTATGTATACCACGAAAAAAAAAATCGTCGTACTGGAAAATGAGTTCGTTTTCCGGTTAAACGATTTTTTTTTAATTTTTTTTTCTCAAAATCGCCATATCGTACGACGAAAAGGAAAAATTACCTGTTTCAATTAAAATAAAATAATTTGCTACGAACTGTAGTTCGAAAATTAAAATTTACATGTTCCGTTAACATTTTTAATTAACCATTACTTAAAAAATATAATAATATAAGTAAAAATTGTAAAAGCGTTCTAACGAAATCGTTCGTGTTAGCTTTCATGGAGCCTTGCCTTAAGTACACACTTTATTTTATTTTAGTAAATGGAAAAATCACTTAACTGACTTAGTAACGGTTGCGAAATTGATTTAAAGGTATTTTTATCTAAAATTGCTTCAGGAAAAATAACTTATGTGCTATTATACAAATTTTATTGTACAACTGAAATTTGGTAAAAACACTTATTGTCACTTAAGGTTTTTTGTGATTTTATTTTCAGTATTTATTTAAAAATACCTTTCGATAAGTCCTAATAAGTTATTTTTCTAACTCGATATTTTTTTATATTCATTTAAATATTAATAAAATAGCTCAACTGAAAAATGTGAGATAAGTGATTTTTCCAAAATCATAATGTAGCGCATTATAGTTACGTGTTTTTTTTTTCAAAAAATCATAACTTGGTGAAAATTGAAGCGAATTAGGTGAAAATTGGTGTAGTTAGTAAAGGGGCAATAACGAACAATAAATAAAATTTGGCAAAACCACTTAAGTGGTATTAAGTGATTATATTGAATTGCCACAGATATAATATATAAACTCCGTTTAGAATTTTCTTGTTTTCCCTTGGGTGTTTGCTATAGCAGGATTTCACTGAAATTCGAGCAAAATACGCTTTTAACATCTTTTAAACAAAAACGAACTTCATAAAATAAACAGATGAAGGCCGATTATCAATTCAAAATATGTATGTACATGAAAAGTCATTGGGAACATCCAGCAAAGACAAAATAGAAAATTGTTATTTATCACATTAAATGTGCGAGACCTACTTGATTTTTTTAGCGAGGTCTCACTGTGCTGCATGCGCCCATTAACAATAGCTGTAGCTCGATTCTTTTTATTTTAGTCGCTTGGGACACATAGCGCGGATTTACCAAATTTCGGTGGATGCGATACTATACTAAAAATAAATACACCCTACGCCATTGAAATGTTCGGTTAAGTTTTAAGGCACTTTCGAAAATGAAACGGTTGCGAGATAAGTCGGATCTGATGCAAAGAGGAAAACAAAGGTGTGCTATGGCATTGGACAATATATTATTTAACCAAACTATACAATTCAATGGCGATCCGGATTAAGGCTATCATAAAAACCAAGGGGTGGGGGGGGGGGAATATTCCTTATCCGACGTTTAGGTCTAAAATGTTGGATCAACGTTCTTTTTATTTGAATATACATACATATTTGGAATAGTGTAAAAATTGTGTTGATAATCGAATCTATCATTTTTGCCATATAATTTTGAAGCAAACGGCGGTATTTCCAATATTTACTTTAAAAATACAAACCGAACATTTCAATGGCGCAGGGTGTATAATTTCAAAAAATGAAAATTTGCTTTCTGCTCTCTTGAAAATCACACGATTTGAGAAAAAAGAAAGGCAGACGTGGCTTTAGAGGATCATACTTTTAAAAGGTACAGACGTAATGATGTAACATGGAAAGCTATTAAATGAATAATTGTAAAACATAAAAGTTATTAAAATTATAATTTGTTAGATGCGGTAAACCTGAGATAGATATATGTACACCATGTTAGGTTTCCGATTTGATTATGTTGTATGTACAAACTAACAAAAAATTTAAATTTAACGGCTAAGAGTGAAAGAGGTAGAAAAAAACAACAACGAAAAACAATTACAGACCCCTTGTGTAAAGCGCTTTATTCGTAAATTATTTAATAATTTGTAAAATATTAATAAATAATTGGCAGAATAAAATTATTAACATTCTAGTTTATTTATTATAAAATACATAACTGAACTCTCCATATTAATTTTTGTAAATGTATAACTTACCCTTATATCCGCCATTGCTGTACTCTTATAATGCCGCTTTTTCTATAAAGAGATTTTAACACAAAACTAAACCAAAAATCCAACACCAAACTACACTAGTAAATTTTTTGTCGGCAAAATATTGCTAATTTTCGTTTTCGGTAGTGAAATTCACACACTATTTAATAAAAATGATTTTTTCTTCACGGCGTCACTAATAAAACAACATTTAAAACTAAAAAAAATTAAAAAACAATAAAATAGTATCCAATCAGTTTTTGATGTTATAACTTTTATTGTTTAAGCGCAAATGTGTTCTTTCTTCTTTGATTCGCTAGCAAAATTTTTTTACCGGTATGGAAAAATTCTAGTTTTGGAGTGGCATCTATTGTCAAAACCGAAAACTGATTTTGTTTTATTCACCCTATAAACAAAAACGTCGAAGGTAGGCCCTTTCCGAAGTTGTCCTTATTTATTTAGCCATTGGGCGCTTTCAGGTCCGCTAACATGTTGTTTGTGTATACCAATCGGTATCATAATTTAATGATACATGTTGCAATCGTAGTTGTGACCTGAATGCAACTGATTTGACTTATGTCAAAATTCATGTTTTTTTTTATTAAAGTGTAGTTCAACATAAATTTTAACAAAGAATATTATATATTTTAAAAGTAAAGGTTTTTTTTTTTAGATTACGGAATTTTCTATCCAGTAAATCTACTGTAATCTCATAACCTCTTTTTTCGAACTAATTTTTTATTTCGACCCACATCTTTTTTTTAGTTTTGGATCTCTAAATTTGTGTTTTTTGTCGCTGTATTGCTCAATAATTAATAAGGTAGTCTTCTTAGTCCATTTGAATGTGCCTAAAAAAAATTAACAAGCTAAAATACCGATGGCTGAATGTATCACAAAAAAATAATGATGGCTAAAATGACATTTAACACATCAGTGTTGCCATAAAAAAGTTAATCTATCAATTGCATTCACAACTCAACATGTTGATTTTATGCAATATGTTGCCAACAGTTGGCGGACCTGAAAGTGCCCATTATTTAAATAAGAAGTATGTTGACGAAGTAACTTATTGACGATTGGAGCATCACGGATTCCACCTAGTGGAAATTTTTTAAACTGAGCTACCTGAGAATTTGACGTTTAAAATTATTGTAAACAATTCCAATTTTGAACTGTAAACACAATTTTTACTTACCGGATTGCTAATAATATTGTAAATAATTCCAATTTTAGACTATAAAAACAATTTTTAATTACCGCATTGCTAAATTTTCTTTCGTCTCATTTGTGACAAATATCATTTTATCAGGTGCGTCATTTTAACTTCTTTCCTCGAGAGGCGCTTTCTCTACTTTTACAATCGTCAATAATAAGTATATTTCTATCCCTTTCTTACAAAAAAGATCTAAAATGAAAACAAAATGATTGATCTTGGCTTATTCTTTAATAATTAAAACGATCTTTGGTATAGAAGCCTATCAATTTATTTTCTAATTAAAATTATATCGTTGGATGTAGTCTCATTGTTCACTAGCATTGACAGCAATTTAGTATTGGACTTAGTCAAAAAGAATTGGAAAGAAATTACTTATAATTAATTTTAACAAATTGTGAATTTTCTTTCAATGGGAGAAAATACAAACAACTTTTCGGTTCACCAATGGGCTCATCAGTAAGTCCTGGTGTTGCCAATATGGTCATGGAATATTTAGAGACTAATTTTCTTAAGTCTCTTGATTTCAAACCTTTGTTTTTCTATCGTTACGTGGATGACATTATTACTGTCATACCAGAAACTAAAATTCAATATTTTTTAGATAAATTTAATTCGTTTAACAACAATTTAAAATTTACCATAGAACTTGAGATGGACGGATGTTTACCCTTTTTAGATCTTTTAATCATTAGAAATAATGTTACACAGTTGTCTGCGTAGTTCTGCATTTACTATCTCAACACTTGTAACTGAGGATGTTGGTGATCTTTGCACTATGGAACTCCTTTCAAATGGATTTTCAGAGTTCATCACCTCTGAAGTATTGCGGTCATTGGATATCGACGACTGGGAACCCGCTTGCTTACCCCTCAAAGTCGCCGGCATTGGGTACCCGTTTCCCTACGCCGTAAGGGTTTCTCGATTAGAGCCCCCATAGTGGTTATTATATTCAGGGAACCATCCTTAGCTAGTTTTGGTTCACGAATGGAATTTTATTTTCCATTTGCCCGCCAACAAGTCGGTTAGGATTTCCCCCTATCCGCCACCTGGGGACGGGCCCGATGGGAGTCTACCAACTCCACACGAGAAAAAAAAAGGTTGCACAAATTTTTAGCACGAGAAATAAAAAACCAGTTTGGTAAAAAAATTATTTTGATTTATTATTTATAAATAAATTAAAACAAGAGTATTTGACATTAAATTTAACTGTTAATAATTTAGTAATTATAATATATTTAAAACATCAAACAAAACTAATAAACTAAAAAAAAGTTAATTGAGATATTACCACAGAATAATAAAAAACCAGAACCGACATTACGTGGACCAATAAATTTTTGCTCTTACCTTATATTTTACATATTAATTTTGAATTTTCAGCCACTGAACGATAATTTAACACTGAAAATCTTACCTTCTCCAAGGTCAAAAAAATGAGTCCACTTTTGTCCATATAAAAACCGCGTTATGTCGCTTCTGGGTATTCTATGATATTACATTTTTTTAAAACAAAAAACTCTGTAAATACATATAGTGTTTCTGTATCACTATACATATTACATACATATGTTAAATGTAAATTAATAATTTTTTACGACATAAATGAATTTAATATAATTTTTCCTAAAATAACTAAAATATTTCACTTTGAATGAACTTAAAAGTCGAAATGTCAAAGTTAAATAAGAAAAGCTCAAATTCTGGATGATATTTAAAATTCTTATTTGACCAAAATAAAATTTTTTGATGAAATATTTAAAACCAAATTAAATTTGGATTTTATTTCATTTTGTCATTGTTCATTTCCTTTTTTTTTTTTTTTGTCTCTATCTCTGTAATCTTTTTCTGGTGCTCGAGGCACTCCCAATTCTTTCACAGTTGCCTTTTAACGTCCTACCTTACGCCTTTTGCCAGCCAACTCGAGGACATACATAGACCCACTTTTGTTTAAACCACCTGCACATTGCATTGCTTCATGTCTGCCTATAGTACTGACATGAAACTTGGGTCGGCCCATGGATTCCGCACTCTCAGCAGGGGTTCATAGATATGTTCATCGGCATCATCGATCGTAATCAGATGATGAAAAATCCATTTTGCATCTCGCCCCTATTGACGATTGTAAAAGTAAAGAAAGCGCCTCTCGAGGAAAAAAGTTGAAATGATACACCTGATAAAATGACATTTGTCACAAAAGCGACGAAAGAAAATTTAGCAATGCGGTAATTAAAAATTGTTTTTATAGTCCAAAATTGGAATTATTTACAATTATTAGCAATCCGGTAAGTAAAACTTGTGTTTACAGTTCAAAATTGGAATTGTTTACAATAATTTCGAACGTCAAATTATCAGGTAGCTCAGTTTAAGAATTTTTCACTAGGTGGAATCCGTGATGCTCAATAAAGTAAAGTATTCACATAGGAAAAATATTTCAGCTTGCTTTGTTTATCGGAGGATTGAAAATGTTCCTAAACAAAATAAGGGAAATTTTGACTTTTTTTGTAAATGCAAAATTTGCAATGGAAAAGATGTAGGCATGACCACTTTTGATTGCAAATCGTATTGTAAATTTGTCTATAGTTGCGTAGACAAATTTATATACCGATATGTATTTTTTTCAATGCATACTATTCGTGTGACAAAATTTAAAACAGATTGCGATTATTCGCAAAGGCATCCCAAGTGGAAACCCACAGTAATGTTATACTCGTGACAGACTAGGGATTAGCTAAGCGCGATTAGTGATTTTTTCGAGATTAGCTGTAGTGTGTTTAGTTGAAGATTAGATAATCTCGTTTTATTTGAGGATTGGTGAATAATCGAGATTAGTGCACTAATCTTTGAAAATTTTCGAGCTTATCTCGTCGTATTTGGGTTTAGTGATGCTACAAGTGGCAATATGTGAAATAATTATTTAAACATTGCTGAAAATGCAAGTGGCGTGAATTTACGATAGAAGTTATAAAATCAATGACATCTTAAACAATTTGTGCTGAATAAATTTTGAGGAAAAAGAAAATCTAGTGTGTTTTAAATGTATAAATCTTAGAAATTATGAATTAAAAAATGAGTCCAGCTGTTTTACTAGCTATATTTCAGCGAATCACCATAATAATATTTTACTTCTCTGCAAGAAACTAATCCCAAGTCTGTCAACGCATATGAATTTGTGGTGGATTAGCTAATCTCGTTTCACTAATCGCGCTTAGCTAATCCCTAGTCTGTCAGTGGTACATATTACGTTTACGTAGAATTGTTTCATCAATTTACTTCGCTTATGTTACGTTAATGTAACACCTTGTTTAGAGGGGGGAGCAGTGAACTTCGTCCCTAAAAACAACCCTGCCGGCGAATTTTTTTTTTTGGTTATGCTCAAATAGCTCAATTAATTGAGCGATTTTTGTTGTGTTTGGTGTTACTAGCAACCGCCATTTTCGATCACTTCGAAATGACTTTACATTTCTTAAAATTAGACGAAAAAAGAGAACTTTGTCTTTAAAAGAAGTCCAGTCGCGAATATTTACTGAAATATTAAATAAAGAAATCTAACTATAAAAAAAAAATTAATTTATTATTTGTGATAATATATTTTAATTAAATAAATATGCCTTTTTATTCAGGTGACTATAATTTTGCCTCTCAGTAGTGAAGCATGAAAAAAACGTGTCATTGTAACATTGATGTTTTTCTCCCTTCAGTTAAAGTAAAATGGGGCCGTGAAGTATATCCAAATATTGAAGTGAATACAGATGAAGAGCCTATGTTATTTAAAGCACAGCTATATGCCTTAACCGGGGTACAACCTGATCGTCAGAAAGTTATGTGCAAAGGAATCACAATTAAAGATGACAGTTGGAATGTTCAGTTGAAAAGTGGGGCAACTGTATTGCTGCTCGGTAGCAAAGAAGACGTACCACAAGAACCTGTGGAGAAACCAAAATTCATTGAAGATATGAATGAATCGGAGTTGGCAACAGCGGTATATTGCAATTTGATAAATTTTGAGTAAATTTTAAAGTTTAATTTGCATTACAGATTGATTTGCCAGCTGGATTAGCAAATCTGGGTAATACTTGTTACATGAATGCTACTGTACAGTGTTTAAGATCGTGTCGTGAATTGCGCGAAGCTTTGAAGGAGTATAAAGGAGATGGGGCCGCCGACAATTTTACATCACCCCAATCTCTTGTCTCGGTCATGAAGAACATGTTCACTCGTATGGAATCGAACACCACCGTCACTCCTTTTCTACTACTTCAAACGCTTCACATGGCATTCCCACAATTTAATCAACAAGGTGAAAATGGTGGCTATCGCCAGCAAGATGCAAATGAATGCTGGTCCGAGTTAATGAAAATGTTGCAACAAAAGCTCCCACCGCGAGGAGACGAAACCAAAAAAGGCTCGTTTATAGAACAATATTTTGGAGGAACAATGGACATTGAAATGAAATGCAAAGAATCACCTGAAGAACCATCCACCTTCTCGAAGGAAAATTTCTTACAGATGAGTTGTTTCATTTCAACCGAAGTAAAATATATGCAAAGTGGTTTAAAACTCAAATTGCATGAGGTATTAACGAAAAAATCATCCACCCTGGGTCGTGATGCAGAGTATACACGCACTTCATTAATAAGCAGACTCCCAGCATATTTAGCTGTACAATTTGTTAGATTCCAATATAAAGGCAAGGAAGCAATAAATGCCAAAATCCTTAAAGACATTAAATTTCCAGTGGATTTTGACGCTTTCGAGCTGTGCACCCCGGAGTTACAACAAAAACTGACTCCAATGCGGCTTAAATTTAAGGAATTGGAAGATAACAAGATGTTTGAACCAAATAAGGCCAAAGAAAAAGTAAAAGAGGAGATCAAAAGTTTAAAAACCCGGCCCGAACCTTATTCTTTCGAAGATGGCAAGTCTCCCGTTATAATAGACTGACTATTTTCTAAATTTGTATTTTATTCCTTACAGATCTCGGAAGTAATAATAGCGGTTACTACAGATTACAAGCGGTTCTAACACATCAAGGCCGCTCATCATCATCCGGTCATTACGTAGCATGGGTTCATCAAAAGGGTGATGCCTGGATGAAATTTGACGATGATGTCGTTTCGCCAGTTACAACCGAAGAAATTCTTCGATTATCGGGAGGCGGCGATTGGCATTGTGCTTATGTACTTTTGTATGGCCCATCAATTTTAGAAACGCCAGTCGAGGATAGATCCGCCAGCTGTGCTGAAATCAGTGAGGAAAAAGACTCGCAAATGAATGTTGATTAGAAATGATCCGAATATTCCTTTCAATATAAATCTTTTTTTATTAAACTACATATAAATAAAACAAAATTGAATTTAAACAATTAAAAAATATTTAAACAATATCCATCTATCTAGTTCTTATTATTATCTATGTAGTTCTAAGCTCGTTTCGGAAATTATCGAATTAACAAAGAAAATCCTTCTATATCACAATAAAATACAAGATAATTAGCGGCGTGTTTTGTAAGATCCAATCCCGGGAAGCTGGCACCATTTCCAAGCAATATTCAATCACGATTGCGTTCGCAGTTATTTGCTCATTTAACAGTTTTCACTTTGAGCTAAATTCTGTCGTGGTAAGTGTACACCTCTGAGATTTAAATATGTTTTCAATACCTGTTTTTAAAGTTTTGTTGTGAATTTCTGATTAATATTTTCAATCAAATAAATTGCCAATTACATAAATACAAATTATCAATTATAACATTTTTGCTAACAAATTCCGAATTTACGATTAATTACAGTCAGACATTTTTAGTTGATTATTGATTTTTTTTGTTTCTTTGCCGATTACGGAATTAGTAAAATTTATGGCATTACGTTGGGGAATTGTCTCGGCTGGTAAAATATCTCACGATTTTGTTAGAGCTCTAACATTACTACCGGAGACTGATCATAAAACTGTTGCCATAGCTGCAAGGGATGGAGAACATGCACAAGCATTTTCGCATTTACATAAAATTGACAAGTATTACGATAACTATGAAAAATTAGCGAAGGATCCGGATGTTGGTAAGTTTTTGCTTATCACAATTTAGAAGGGTTCTTCTTTATCACCAATCTCATGTCGTTGCAGAGGTTGTGTACATTGGCAGTATAAATCCACAGCATTATCCACTCGCTATGCTAATGCTAGAAAATGGAAAACACGTTTTGTGTGAAAAACCACTGTGCATGAATGAAAATCAAGCCCAAAAGTTGATTTTGTTTGCAAAATCGAAAAATTTGTTTTTGATGGAGGGAATCTGGTCACGATTCTTTCCAGCTTACCAATATGTTAAAGAGCGACTTGATGCCGGTGACTTGGGTGAAGTAATTGAAGTAAATGTTTCTTTCGGATTCCCCATAAGTGATGTCGACCGGTTGAAATTAAAAGCGCTTGGTGGAGGAACAATTTTGGATTTAGGAGTATATGTGATTCAGTTATCACAGTGGATTTTTAATGAGCTTCCAATTACGATTCGGGCCCAAGGTAAACTAAACGAGGAAGGCGTTGATGTAGAAATGAAAGGTCTGCTGATTTATAGTAACAATAAACGATCAGTAATGATGACTAGTGCCTTGGAATTATTAGATAACTCGGCCGAAATTAAAGGAACTAAAGGTTCTATCATTATCGATAGTTTTTGGTGT
The DNA here is from genome assembly GCA_963556165.1 of Tipula helvola. Taxonomy (NCBI): domain Eukaryota; kingdom Metazoa; phylum Arthropoda; class Insecta; order Diptera; family Tipulidae; genus Tipula; species Tipula helvola. The sequence continues at coordinate 76,310,915 of OY744482.1, read as the reverse complement.
CCCACATCTGTAGTAAATATTGATGGTTCCTCAGTCCATTTTGAAATTCCTACGAATAACTTTAATGATTATAACTTCAAAAATAGTGGTGGACTCCATTACGAAGCTGAAGCTGTACGACTAGCAATAAGGGCAGGCCAAATAGAATGCCAAAACATGTCGCACAACGAGAGCATCTTAATTGCCCACATCCAAGATCAATTCCGGGAACAACTCGGTGTTCATTTCCCTGAAGATTGTGACTAATAAAATTAATTATTTGTTAATATATTTTTTTATTTACAAAGATTTAAACTTTCTTCGGTTGTTAAGATTTAGAGTGAGGATAAATATTTAAACTAATTTTTTTAATTTTCCGCTTTAATCGAGAATTTGTTCATTCGGTTCTCAATCTCTGGTCTAAAATGTCTAATTAATCCTTGTACTGGCCAAGCCGCCCCATCACCTAACGCACAAATTGTATGTCCTTCAATCTGTTTTGAAATTTCCCATAACATGTCGATCTCTGCAGGTTGTGCATCACCGCTAACAAATCGAGTCATAATTTTATTCATCCAACCGATACCTTCACGGCAAGGGGTGCATTGGCCGCAACTCTCGTGCTTGTAGAACATAATCAAACGAGAGATGGCTTTAATTACATCGGTTGATTTATCCATAACGATAATGGCTGCGGTACCTAATGATGTCTGGCATGCAACTAACCCGTCAAAATCCATAATGGCGTTTGTGCACACGTCCTTTGGAATAATAGGGGTTGATGAACCACCTGGAATAATTCCCAAGAGGTTATCCCATCCTCCGCGGACGCCACCAGCGTGTTTCTCGATTAATTCTTTTAAGGGAACAGACATTTCTTCTTCAACTGTGCAAGGATTATTAACATGTCCCGAGATGTTAAACAATTTGGTGCCTGAGTTACGAGTTCGACCAAAACTAGCGAACCAAGGTCCACCCCGTCGACATATTGTCGGTGCCACTGCCACCGTTTCTACATTGGCAACAGTTGTTGGACAACCAAATACACCAACATCGGCTGGGAATGGCGGTTTCAACCTTGGTTTGCCTTGTTTTCCCTCCAATGACTCAATTAAGGCTGTTTCTTCACCGCATATGTAAGCTCCAGCACCACGATGCATAAATACATCAAAAGCAAATCCAGAACCACAAGAATTCTTACCAATTAGTCCAGCTTGGTAAGCTTCGGCAATAGCCAATTGCATGTTTGACGCTTCATTATAGAATTCACCTCGAATATAGATATAAGCGGCACAGGCCCCCATGGCCCTGCCAGCAATCAAACATCCTTCGATCAATTTATGCGGGTCATGTCTCATAATCTCACGATCTTTACAAGTACCAGGTTCTCCTTCATCCGCATTAACGACTAAATATTTTGGCCGTCCGTCCGAAGGTTTATTCATAAACGACCATTTCAATCCCGATGGAAAACCTGCTCCACCACGTCCTCGCAATCCTGATGTTTTCATTTCATTTAATATCCAATCGGCACCCTTCAATATAATTTCTTTCGTTTTATACCAATCCCCTCTCTTCAAAGCACCTTTTAAGCGCCAGTCATGTCGTCCGTATAAATTTGTAAATATACGATCTTGATCAGCGAGCCCCCCAAACGTTGTTCTTGTTTGCGGCGGAGGTGTTCCCGGAGGTAGCGGTGCTGGATTCGCGTATCCCCGCAATGATTGTATTAATGGTATTACTGCTCCTAAAATTATATAACAAATATTAAAGCGTAATTAAATTAAGGCACGATACAAAATTATTTTAATTAAAATAAAATCGTAAAATGAAAATTACATAATTTAGAGCAAACAATATGAACGACGTTTCACTAAACTCGTTCTAATTAATAAATATTTAGCATGAATATGGCAAAAAATAGTGTTAGGAATAGTTTTGAAAGGTTCATTAGAATTTATATTTACCCAAATGGTGCTTGGGAACACAATTTATTCGTGCTAAAACTCCAGCCATTTTTTCACATCAAGAAAATATTTTTTTGTTCGACTGAAATTTTTGACAGTTGTATGAATTGCCAGCGTTGAAATTGTTTGTATAGTAAAAACTTTCACGAAACTATAAAGCAAGCTTTAGTATTTGTCAGAAAAATTATTGCGATTGCTTTTACCAAAATCTATAGCATGTTCCAATAAGTACCAATTATAAAAACAAGGAAAATTTGAATAATTTCTCAAAAGTAGCGCATATAGACTATGCAAGGACAAAATTTGATAAAGACAGTCTATCAAATATCAATTTTGGCGATAGTACGGTAGTAATACGTACAAAAAAATTCCTTAGTGCTGCCACCTTAAAACCGTCTGTCATTCATGTTTTTGACAAAAAGTCAGTAGTAAAATTTTTATTTTTCTTGTGCTGTTTGCAAAACGTCAAACATTTAATCGCACCTATAAATTTTTATTTGTTTAAAGTAAAATTTTAATTTAGAAAGTAATTTTTCAGTATAAAATAAACAAATCATGGATCGATCACCAACAAGCATAAGATATGTTGAATCGTCCGGATCACAAACGCGAACCGAAATTATTACAGAAACAACGGATGGTGGTGGTGCCACAGCACAGGTTAGTTGTTGTTGTTTTGTAATTTTAACATTCTTTTGACTTTACGATTACGATTATATGCGTAAGCGATAATATGTGAACAGTAGTAGTTTAGTTTTATCATTAAACCGACGAAATGAAGCTTTTAAATTTTACACGGAAAAATTGGAGGTATTTTTCTCAAAGTGTGCACAGTGAAACGGAAGAAAATATTCTCAGTAAAGCATATCCATTGAGCGGGATACGGGTGTTAGATTTAAGCCGTATTATTGCTGGCCCATATTGTACCATGGTCCTAGCTGATATGGGGGCTGATGTTATTAAAATCGAGAAACCTGGGCAAGGTGATGAAGCACGAAAATGGGGACCACCATTCTTGAAAAACTCGAAGGATTCGGTTTATTTTACTGCGATCAATCGAAATAAACGAAGTGTATCCATCGATCTAAAGCTAGGTCGTGATATAATCTACGATTTAAGCAAAAAATGTGATATTCTCGTCGAGAACTATGTACCAGGTAAACTGGATAGTCTCGAATTAGGTTACGAAGATATCAAAAAAGTATCACCTCATATAATCTTCTGTTCGATTACGGGATATGGGTCACGAGGCTTGTACCGAGAGAAACCCGGTTATGATGTTATTGCCGCATCAATGGGTGGTCTCATGCATATAACGGGCGAACAAAATGGTCCACCGGTTAAAGTAGGTGTAGCAATGACCGATATTGCAACTGGATTGTATGCGCATGGTGCAATTTTAGCTGCACTGATTCAACGTGCAAAAACAGGTCAAGGACAAAAAATTGATGTAAACTTATTTTCGACGCAAGTATCAACTTTAATCAATGTCGGGGCCAACTATTTAAATGCTGGAATTGAAGCGAAACGTTGGGGAACGGCTCATGAAAGTATTGTCCCTTACCAGTCGTTTAAGACTAAATCTGGATATTTAACAATAGGAGCGGGAAGTGATGACCAATTTAAATACCTTTGTACCATTTTGAATATCTGTGAAGTTTTTAGCGATCCTTTATATAAAACTAATTCAGACCGCGTAAAAAATCGAACAGCTTTAATCAAATTACTTTCAGATATATTCATAATGGAGACCAGTGACTATTGGATGGAAAAGTTTAATAAAGCTAAATTTCCCGTTGGTCCAATTAATTCAATAGCCGAAACTTTTAATGATCCACACATCAAAGAGATTGGTCTGGTAAAAACCCTTATACATCCAGTCGCTGGAACAGTAAAGGTTGTGGGCCCCCCGGTTGAGTATAGTTATGCCAAAAATACTGCGCGAACTGCACCACCCACACTAGGCCAACATACGCACGAAATATTAAAAGATATTTTAGGGTACGACGACAGTTATATAACACATTTGGCAAATAAGAAAATTATACAATAATTTTGTAAATGGATTTATTTTAAAATAAACTACTTATTATTGATTGTAGTAAATTTTTGAACATTTTATTCAATTCTAACAGGCGCCAGTTTTACGATTACGATTACAGAAGCCAAAATCGGGTCGAAAAGTGTCATGGACCTCTGAGACAATCGATAACGAGGAACTGAATAAAAAGAAATCAAAATGTAAGTATTCTTGTTTCTTTGGCTATTCACCCGATCCAATTCAAGCAAATTAGGTCTTTCCGCTTTCACAAAATTGAATTCTATTTTTAAACAATAAATAAACGATTTAATTTATTTAATGAATTGATAACGAATTGTTTATTCTGTTCAAGATAAATGTAATTTGAGATAAGATTCTGTCTTATTATTTCACAGGTTGTTGTGTTTATCACAAGCCACTTGAATTTGGCGAAAGTTCATCCGAAAGTGAAGACGATTGTCAGCATTGTTCGGGCCATGTAGAAAAGCGCAAAAAGAAAAAATCACATTCCCGTGATGGTACAAATCACGCAGATTGCTCAAGTTCGGACAATACATGCACCTCGCTAAAAGAAGAATCGCCCAGTTCAACAACAAATCCTATTTAAATAAAATTCTTCCAAAAAATAATTTTTAAGTAATAATAAATTTAAGCTAAAATTATTTAAAATGTGTTATATTATAAAATATAATCTAAATGTTAACATAATTTAGGAAATTTATTGTGTATAATTTATGATTTTATAATTAATGGTCAAAAGTTAAATTTTGTTGCTAAATTAAAATTACCAACCAACTTTCGTCAAACATTAATTTTTAAATTTTTAGGAATGTTAAGTGTGATAAAAATTCTATTAGGAAATATAAATTAATTTGAAATGATCCAAATCTAATAGTTTTATTGTGCTATCTATTCTGGGCCGAATATAAGCATTCTCTTAGCAGTAATTTATGCCAATTTATATAAGGCTTAAAACTATGAGAAACTGAGAGCATAATTATGCTAAAAACATGCATATGATTAAAGACAACAAAACAAAATTCATTCATTCTTGTAGAAATAATAAATCAATTATGACATATTCGTTTCATTATTATTATACTATTCACAAGAATTATAATTTCGGTAACGGCTTATTTATAAGAGGGCGGAGTGAGAAGTCTGGTAAAAATGAAACAAGGAATAATATTTTCGGCCAAAAAATTTATTTTCAACGTAGTCGCCTTTTAGCTCGATACACTTAGTCCAACGTTTTTCCAATTTTTCAATCCCTTCCGAACAATACGATTCCTCCAACCCTTCAAAATAGGCGTTTGTTGCATCGATGATCTCCTCAATAGAGCCGAATTTCTTTCCGCCGAGCGATTTCTTCAAGTTCGGAAACAGGAAATAGTCGCAGGGGGCCAAATCTGGAGAATTTGGCGAATGTGGAAGCAATTCGAAGCGTAATTCATGGATTTTGGCCATGGCAACTACACACGTATGCGCCCGTGCATTGTCTTGATGGAAGAGAACTTTTTCCTTCGCCAAATGCGGTCGTTTTTCTTTCAAAGCGTCGTTAAAACGGTCCAATAAGTTGCAGTAATATTCGCCGTTGACTGTTCTCCCGTTTAGAAGGTAATCGATGTAGATTATGCCGCGTGCATCCCAAAAAACTGTGGCCATGACCTTGTTAGCCGATAAAATCGCCTTAGCCTTCTTCGGCGCAGATTCGTCAGTAGAAATCCACTGTTTAGACTGTTCTTTGGTCTCCGGTGTATAAATCCATGTTTCATCCACAGTTATGAAACGACGCAAAAACTCCTCTCTATTTCGCTTGAACATCGCCAAACCTGCCTCTGAAGTTGTCACACGTGTGCGTTTTTGGTCGATTGTAAGGAAACGCGGGACCCAACGCGCGGATAGCCTTTTCATATTCAAATCGTGTAATATATTTTGCACACGTTTATCTGAGGTGCCTACTATCTCAGCTATCTCGCGCACTTTCACTCTGCGGTCTTGCAATACCGTATCATGGATTTTGTCAACCATTTTTGGTGTGGTGACTTTATTTGGGCGTCCTGAACGTTCGGCATCAGTTGTGCTTGTACGACCACAACGAAAAACATTAAACCAATAGTGAATCATTCTAATCGATGGTGAAGAGTCCCCATAATATTTATCAAGCTTTGTTTTGGTTTGCGTAATGGTTTTTCGACGCAAAAAATAATGTTTAATTAACACACGAAATTCACTTTTTTCCATGTTTGCAAAAAAACAATGAGTTGTTTGTTGTTAAAATTGAACTAATGTAGTTTTGACGTTTTCGATTGATTTTTTACCCCTCTTTGAAAGTGCAACCTCGATTTCAGTACATTAACCCCTTAAGGACCAGGCCCGAGATATCTCGGGATATACTATATGGTCCAAAAAGACCATACCCGAAATAACTCGGGCGGTCACATATTGATTGTACGTTCCATTATGTATTTGCCAGAAATAATTTCTGAAAATAATATGTATAATTTTTACAATTGTTTGAATTAAAAAACAATAAATTTATTTATAAAAATAAAGTTTATTTTTTAAACAGACCTTTTTTTTTGTTCCTAATATGTCAAAATATTAGTTCTATAATTATTAAAAAAAATTGATTTTTTTGGTGCATTTATTTGAAAAAAATTCGGTCCTTAAGGGGTTAACAATAGAGTTAAAACTAAGGTATTCGCTTTCTAACGCAAAGTGGCTGACATCTGGTGGACGATATTGAAACTAGAGTTAAAGGTGAACAGCAACCAAAAAATATATATTTGGACAATAATGAAAGATATATTTCTTTATTCAGCGGCAATATACATAATTTAAAAATAACACAAATAAACGCTGAATTGCTGTTCACCTTTAACTAGCGGCGATCGTGGCACCTCTTGCGGTGCTTAAAAGGCGAATAGAGCAGAAATAACAAACGTCAAGCGTAAGCAAAGCGGTGGGAAAAAGGGATACAGATAAAATAGAACAAGGCCATATTTAAAATTGTATTCAATGGAATTCAATGGAATTGCTTGTGCCGATAACCGGCCAGGCTGAGGGCCCAGTCTAAAAACTAGCTCAGTCGCAAACGGTGGATCCGGATACCTGGCGCCCTCCGGATTAAGTAGCCTTGTCTGTGTATTGCGGATCTCTGCACAGATGGACACTCTTTTCTCCGCTACTCGTGGGACCAAATATGGGAGACCAGGGAAAAAAACAAACAAAAGAGTCCGGTTCTCTTACAAAACCGGAAAAGGTAGAGAAGGAGACTCGGGTCTTTAGGCCTATCTCTAAACCTGCCAATAAACAACGGGACAAAAGCTTAGATGAGGCTGGTCCCTCCACTCGGGCCACCAGGCCTGAGCAAAGAATTATAATTCGGAACCAAAGCACCAATGAAGCTGGTTCCTCAAAACCAACATATAATACTAGGAGAAAGGCATGGAGGGCCCTGGAGAAGATAAATAATATCCCTCCAGAAGACAGGTCGGAGAAAGACAAAGCTACGCTTGTGTGGGCGAAAAAAGTCACCGAACAGATGTCGGAAGGTCCTTCAGCCGGCTTAAAGATTAAAAGGAACAGATCTCAGGAGGATAGTCCAAAGATCGCAAAACGAACTAAGCTCCATGCTACCGAAATGAGGCCTTTTAACGAGGTACTCAAGGATCAGCTGGTTGTGGCAGTTGTTGACCAGTCCCAGGAGGATGGCAGTATCACGCCCGCCAATTGGAGAAAGGTGGAAAGGGCCTTAACCACCATTTACCTGGATATTCTTGCAGAAAACCCAGGACCTGCTCCGACTTGTCGGGATGCGGGTTGGCACAGGAACCAGGTGAAACTGACTGCATGTGTGGATCAGAGATCTCTTCTGCTCTACAAGAAGGCAGTGGAAAGACTAGGCGAGGTATGGCCCGGAGCCAGCCTTGCTGTTAAAGCTAGAGAAGAAATCCCCTGTAGGCCAAGAGCCAGGGTGTGGATTCCTTCGGAGCCTAGCGATCCAAAGGTGATACTCCAGTTGTTGCAGGTTGGCAACCCAGATTTGCCAACGCACAACTGGAAAGTTGCTAAGCTCGAGGAGCCACGGGCCGACTACAGGTCGGCCGTCATAATTCTAAACAGAGAGTCACTGACTGCGCTGGAAAAAACAAATGGTATGGTAAGCTATGGTTTCAGTGCAGTCACACTCAAAATCTACAAGAAGGATGCGGACAAGCCGGAGGCTCCGGAATCTGAGGAAGCTGCAGGAAGCTCATCTGGGCTCCTTCAAGACGGGAACAGCCTGGTGGAAACCATCTCCACGGATACGGAGATAACAATGTCCTTGGAGTCATTAAGAGGAATCTCAGAGGACTTCACATCATCAGGGGAGGACTCTGGTGATACAGTGGTAGGGAAGGAAGTCTAAGAATGGTGACGTTCTTGCAGATTAACCTACACCACTCAAAGGCAGCATCAGCTGCTCTACTTTTAAAAATTGGAAAGGAAGGGACGGATATTGTCTTGATCCAAGAACCTTGGGTGGCTGGTGACCGGGTACTTGGGCTCAAGACACCCTGTTATAGATTAATGCACACGGAACAAGAAGGTAGGGTTCGGTCGTGCATTCTCGTTAAAAATAATATAAATTGTTTTCTGCTATCAAATTTCAGCAATGAAGATGTGGCAGCGGTCAGCATTGAGGTCAATAAACGAAGCCTCTGGCTAATATCAGCCTACCTAGCCTATGATGCAGTGAACATTCCACCAGTCATTCTGGGTGAGGCAATTTTGGAGGCTCAGAAGCGTAAGGTTGGAGTCATCCTTGGGAGTGATGTAAATTCTCATCACACAATCTGGGGAAGTACGGACACAAATGAACGAGGTGAGTTACTCCTTGATTACATTCTAAGTACTAACCTTCATATATGTAACATAGGCAATAAGCCGACTTTTATAAATAGAAATAGACAGGAGGTATTGGATATTACACTTGTCTCAAACTTTTTGACGACCAAACTATTAAATTGGAAAGTTTCGGAAGACCACTCTTTTTCTGATCACTGTTATCTTCAATTTGAAATGAGCTTGGTCTTTCCGAACAGCCCTCTCTACAGGAACAGGAGGAAAACCGACTGGGATATTTTCAGAACTATTCTGGGGAATTCACTACCAGTGCAGGTGCCTGAACCTCCAAAAACTACGGTAGAACTCGATGGATTAGTGGACGAACTGTCCAGCGCTTTTAATGAAGCGGTTTTAGGCTCTTGCCCTCTTAGCAGGCCTAGGGGCAAATCTCGGCCACCTTGGTGGTCAAAGGAGATTCAACAAATACGTCAACGGTGCAAGAGACTCTTCAAAACAGCAAGGAAAACAAAAGCCGCTGTAGACTGGGACTCCTATAAGGAAGTCCTCAAAATTTACAAATATCAGCTAAGAAGCGCAAAGAACAGATCTTGGAGACTATACTGTGGTAAAATTCAGGAGTCTTCAGAGATGTCCAGGCTTCGCAAAGTACTATCTACTAGTCCATCCATCCCAAGCTTCCTTCAAAGGCCGGATGGAGCATGGACCACAAATAGTATGGAATCGCTGGAACTACTATTGGAGACTCACTTTCCTGGTTGTTCCGAATCTGCACCTACTTTATCAGTAGGTAAAAGGGCAAGCAGCCTCGTAGGTCAAATTATTAGCAGAAGAAAGATTCTGTGGGCTATAAGCAGTTTTAAACCATACAAGTCACCAGGGCCTGATGGTATTATCCCTGCGGATATACAAAAAACTACGGATCTAACCATTCCCTGGTTAGAGGTAATTTTTAGAGGCAGCCTAGAACTATGTCACATTCCCAGTAAATGGACGGAAGTGAAGGTTGTCTTCATACCTAAGGCGGGAAAACGCTCACATTGCAGTCCCAAAGACCTTAGACCAATCAGCTTGTCTTCTTTCCTGTTTAAAATACTGGAAAGACAAATAGAAGCTCATATTAGAGGCACGATTGTGCCGGAAAAGCTGTCCAAATCTCAACATGCCTATTGCAAGGGGAGATCTGTAGAAACTGCTCTTCATTCTCTCACATATTTCATTGAAAAATCTTTCGAATATGGAGACTACGCGATGGTAACCTTTTTGGACATTGAGGGAGCCTTTAACAACGTGCTAACAGGGGCTATAACTCGGGCACTTTCGAATCTAGGAGTGGAGGATTCTCTTAAGGACTGGATAGATCAGATGCTAAGAGGCAGAATCATAAATGCCAGTCTGGGGAAATCCTCCGCCAGAAGATTTGCAAGCAGAGGCACGCCGCAGGGTGGCGTACTGTCCCCCCTTCTCTGGAACTTGGTCATAAATGATCTGTTGCTGAGGCTGGAGGATACTGGCTTCAAGGTGGTTGCCTATGCGGATGATGTCGCTATTGGCGTTCGGGGAAAATATCCCGGGACACTTAGCGAGCTTATTCAAAATGCTCTGGGCATTCTTTCATTATGGACCAATGATTGTGGGCTAAGTGTGAACCCACAGAAAACCGAATTGGTTCTCTTCTCTAGGAAATATAAAATTCCTCATGTCGATCCTCCTACTTTAAATGGTTTCAACTTGGCTTTTACAGGTGAAGCAAAGTTCTTGGGTCTCGTCTTAGACAGTAAATTAAACTGGAAACCGAATATTACGGAAAGGGTAAAGAAAGCTACGGTAGCGCTATACTCCTGCAAAAATGCAATTGGGAAAGGTTGGGGGCTGGATCCCCACATGGTCCTTTGGCTATACACAGCAGTAGTTAGACCCATTCTTCTGTATGGGGTAACAGTTTGGTGGCCTGCTCTGGACAAAACTGTCAACCTAAAGTTGTTGACAAAAGTTCAGAGAACAATCTCTCTGTGGATCAGTGGTGCAATGAGGAGCACATCCACTCAGGCACTGGAGACTCTGCTATTTCTAACTCCTCTAGATATCATGGGAAAACAGTGGGCAGCTAGCACTGCCATACGACTGAAATCCACCTTAATGTGGACCTGTAATAACACAGGGCACTCATCTATACTTTGTAACAAAGGGCTTCCCAAGACCACCGACTATACTGTCCCGTCACTATCTTTTGATAGAAAGTTCCGGACTATTATACCATCTAGAGAGGACTGGATGATGGATACAGTTTTGGAACCAGGAGTTTTGAACTTCTTCACTGATGGTTCAAAACGGGATAGAGGAGTAGGGGCTGGGGTGTTCTGCGAGGAACTAATGTTAAACCTCTCCTTTCGTCTCCCTGACTACTGCAGCATTTTTCAAGCTGAGGTAACTGCGATAAAGGAAGTCGCGGACTGGTTGAGGTATAATGTAATATCGACTAGTGATATTCGCATATATACGGACAGTCAGGCAGCCATTAAAGCGCTTCAATCACACCTTCTCACGTCGAAAGTAGTCGAGAGCTGTCTCTCATCTCTTAACGAGATGACAGATCAGTTCAACATCCATATCATATGGGTGCCAGGACATTTCGTTAGTACGGGGAACATGAAAGCCGATGAACTGGCTCGACGTGGTACAACGGACCACATTTCAAACAGCAAAAAGGATATTGAAATTCCTCTTGCGGTATGTAAACTGCTGCTTCAGGAGGAAGCCAGTAAGTTGACGAATGACAGATGGTCAAATAGTACCTCATGCGTAATAACTCGGCAAATCTGGCCAAAGTTGAACTTGGCGAGATCCAAACAGCTGATCTCACTTCAGCGGAGTCAGATCAGTGTGGTTGTTGGAGTGATTACGGGGCACTGTCTCATAGGCAGACATGCAAGTAGACTTGGTTTCTTCTCACATGACTACTGTCGTAGTTGCGAAGACGAAGAGGAGGAAGAGACAGTACTTCATCTTCTTTGCACCTGTCCTCGTCTGGCACAAAACAGACTGAATTTTCTAGGGGCACACCTTTTCAACGACCTGGCGGAGCTCAGCGAGAAGGACGTCAGGAGTATCCAGCGCTTCATAGCAAGCTCAAAGTGGTTTCAATGAGTTGGAGGAAAAATTTTTAATTTGTGGTATGGCTACGGACCTTTTTGTGTCTATGCCTGGTCCTGGTGGACCGCCACCCAAACCTAACCTAACCTAATGGATTGCTTAAAATAAAACAATTACACAAAATGTTTTTATTTTAGTTGCTAATACACAGATAGTTATTATTTAGTTCAATTTTTTAATAAAATTAATTTTATTATTAAAAATAACTTTTCTAAAAACGCGTAATTATTTTACACTTTTAGGGTGGATTGTATGGATCAGAATAGATGATTAATCCACCGATTTGCATTGTATGAACGACGATTAATCGGTGGATTAATCTGCGGATTTTTTTTTATCCTCTGTTTCTATCTTCTGTTTTTGTTGTCTAAATCAGAGGATATATATTTTTGTTGTTGTTTTTTTGAAGTTTCAAAACTACTTGTTTGGTCGCCTTTAAAGCGCCGCAAGAGGCCCTACACTAAATCTGAGCCAAAGGGGGTCATGTGTCAAAATGCTTTGGTAAATGGTGTAATGTAAGTATTATTGATAAACTATTTTTATTTTACAATCATAGTAATGATATAGATAGTAATGATATAGAGTATTTTTAGAACCAAAAAATGTTGATTTATATTTACCAATATATTCTTTAAACGTGCGGTTGTTTAACCAAAAATCCCTATTATTTCTATTTTTGCACTCATCATCAACTTAAAAAATTAACGTTGATTTTTTTTTATTAAGTCTCGTTTTTCGAACAAAATCCTTGCTGGGCTTATTGTTCTTCTTCCTAGATGTTTATTGTTTACTACAGCATCTACTTCTGCTAGAAAGACGGTAGCATTGGTACCCAAGGACTTCGAGAGGGCAGTCCCACTCCCGCATATTCATACCCCTGCCCCGTCTTACTATATATTCCGTTTTGATTTTACTCTTACCGAGTTGCTGGGAATGGAAAGTCGTCTGTAGCCTTTAGGTCACTCAGCTTTACTACAGAAAGGCTAAATAAAGCTGGAGGGCGCCTGGTATCCAGAGCCCGTATACTTTGGCCTGTTTAACCTATTAGCCATTCATCCATCGGCATAGACTGTCTATCTTAGATTACGGTTTTTTTGTGAAGGATTTCACCTTTAGCGCCGTACTTTAGCCTATGCCGAATGGCCTCAGTTACCAGTGGTTGCCACGAGGAGGTAGCACGTTCACTTGCGAATTTTCACCAGGTTACCCCTTACACAATTGTGCTACCTAATACATGACCAAAAAACTCACGTGCCGTAGACCCTACTGGAAGGTTACATAGCAGGTAGATTAATCTACTCAACTTTCCCCCACCCCCATAGATGCCAAACCACCACAATCGCCCATTTAACAAAATAACATTCCTTTGACGATTTGGGAAACTTGCCTTGGAATCAATACAAAAATATTTTGGATATCATTGGATAATTTCAAGAAATCTGTCTGGCGAGCTATTTGTGAATTCGATTCTAACGTATTCGAGTCATCGGAAAATTGGATTCTTATTTGAATTGAATCAGATTCGTTCGTTTCTTATTCAAATCAAATATGAATCTTATACTTCGAAGAGTCGAATACGTTCGAATCGAATTCACAAATAGCCGCCAAGTTCGTGTTACCCAAACAAAAGCCCAATAACCAAAGAGAACAATCAGTTGCGAAGGGTGGTTGTTTGGAGCGAAAATGATTAAATCGCAAGAAATTGACGATCGAATAAAATAGATTAGATATTCCTGAATAAAACATTATTATGTTTTTATTGGACCATCTGCTGGAAGTAATTTTATCTACCCTATTTTAATGCAATGTATGTTTAGACAGAGTAATTAACGGATGTGGTTTTAAAAAACCGAATCCAACAAAATAAAAATTTTTAATTTTTCGTTACCTAATTATATTTAGACGAATATACATTTAAAATGTGGAGTCTGTTTCAATAACAGTTAGGAGCTTAAATTTAAATTTTATTAAGCCACAATAGACATAACATATGAAAATTTTCATTTTAAATTTTAAACAAAATTGGTTTATAAAAGAATTGGTAAAATGAAAACTTTATAAATATTTATATGCATAATGGTGTTTCATTAAATAATTAGAATAAAAAAAACTATCTAAATTCGCAAAAGATAATTGCATTCAGCCATTAATTAGTCCCCTCATTGAGCATGATAATGTTGTGCTTTTGTTTCTGATATTCTGCCTCCTTCTCATTGTACTCCTGTTGTATTTGTTGTTCCTCGGGTGTCCACTCACCACACGACGACAGTACATCTGGTTCTTGGCTACGTTCTTCATCCTCTTTCTGTTGGGGAAGGTTTTATACATTAGGAATAGGAAGATTTGCTTAATTTCTGCCGAAGAAACGAACATAAACTATACACTTATAGGTGGACTTTACATGCTACATACTAGATATTATATTATAACAATACATACAAATTTAATTAGGTAATTTAACTTTGTCCTTATTCATTTATTTAAAATATTTATGACCAAAAACACAAAATCAAAAAAAATTATAGACTAAAATAAAAAGCTAAGATTTTTCCTCTGGTAGTACCTGTTTATCAGCGCTAGCAAATTTTTCAAACATTTTAGCATAAATTTTCTTCTCTTTATCGTTCAACTCCTTAATCTTTTGTTTACAAATCGTTATTTGGTTGATTGCAGCCTTATTTTGTGGTTCCAAATCGTTCACGGCTTGGAAATCTTTAAGCGCGTTATTTACTTCACCCAGCGATAAATAACTTTGTCCACGACGATATAACGCCTTAACGTTAGCGGTATCCAATTTTAAGACATTATCACACTAGAAAACAAAAATAAATTACATATAAGACTGATGTAGCAAGTGAGATGTGAATCAGATTAACACCCACCGATTTTTTAGCTTCATAGAAATCGTTTTGTTTCTGATACGCCAATGAGATATTTAAATTAACAGCGATTTTGATAGGTTTCGAATCTTCCCCGCTGCAATTTGATAAATACGAGTTACTTTTCTCATACATATTAAGTGCTAGGCCTAATTTGTTCCCTAATAAATATTTGGTGCCCTTTTCCTTAAATATTTTTGCCTGTTCAATACTTTCTTCATTATTCAGTTTCCATGTGTCGGGTTCACGTTCAAACTTGTGCAGGGTGATTTCATATTCGACCACTGAATTAGGTGGTACATTGAATTTCTGATTGCCTGCAGCACCAAACGCATGTTCTGGTTTAATAATGACACGAGCTCGCTCACCATGTCGCATCTTCTCAATTGACCGCTCAACACCAGAGACGATATCCAAATCAGATCCTTCGCCTAGATTAAATTCTACATCGCGTTCATCAAATACCATTGAATCTATTGAGCCTTTAATATGCACCTTAACCGCAGCTCCATCGTTTGGTGTTTTTGAACTTCGCCGCTCACTTGCTTTCAGGGTGAATTTTTCTATAGAACCGTCTGAATCAGGACTGATATCTTCTCCTGTCCAGTTGAGCATTTCTAACTAAAATGCATGATAAAATATACAAATGTTTATAAATATGTAACTTATTAAACTGCGGTCATATATATACATATATTATAAAGTATATAAGTACATACTTTATAATATATGCTGCGGTTTAAAAACTAAAACGAAACCACAAAATCTTACCTCAAACAGTAGTGTGGAGTCTGGTGGAATATTCGGACTTCCGGCTTTACCATATGCATAATCCGGCCCACATGTTAACACACATTTTTCACCTTTTTTCATTGTTGCAATACCCATGTCGAACGCCTTAATAACTTGACCTTTACCTAAACTGAATTCGAAAGGTTCATTGCGGTCGAGACTAGAATCGAATTTTGTTCCATCGACAAGTCGCCCGGTATAATGTAACAAAACTTTGCAACCATCCGAAGGTGTTTCAATGCCAACACCTTCAAAGGTAATCAACTTTAGAACACCTCCATCCCCCGATAAATCAATTTGGTTTTCTGATGCGCTCATTGTGTAAATGCCTATTCCCCAAAAAAAGTGAGGTTATAAAACTAAACATAATCAAATTTCGAACAATTCAAATTTTAATATTATAGTTTTAACATTACTTATTTAATTATAGATAAACCGGGTAGAATCTAAATAGTTTTAATTTATTATTGGCTGAAACTCGGATTACTTTGCAGTTTTTATTAATATGTACTTGAAGACTTGAACTGGAAGCAAAATGAATGAATACCAAAGAAAAAACTGTTTTCAGGGGAGGTCAACTAATACATATTTGTAGTCTAAAGGCCTAACCATACTTGGAATAAAAAAAATAAAAAAAATAAGAAACTGAACGAAACCTAATTTTTTTTATTTCATTTTGACAGTTCGACCATAGTTTGCTTAAGTTCTTAAGTTTACAGCGATTTTATTTTTGTAATTTTTTGTTTATTTTTGTGGAAAATTAATTAGATTAATTAAAAGTTTAGATTTTATTAATAACGATAGATGGAGTTTTGGTAAAAAACAGCTATAATAAAATTGAGATAAATTGAATAAAAAATGCCACAATATGAAGTTTAAAGTAATAATAATAATTTACAATAGATTAATACATGTATTTTGAAAAGTTAATAATCTATAACCCTTTAATATCCAGGAAAACGACAAATTAAAACAGCTAATTTTGATATATTTATAGCTGATTTATCAACCAAACTTATTGTTACATTTATATTTTTCAATGGAATTAACCAGCTTTCTCTTTATTTTCTATTCTTAAATACACAGTATTGCTCAAATCTCATATTTTGTTGACTAATAAATTTTTAAAACAATGAACATAACCTCATAAAATACCAAAAATGATCTCATTTTTATTTGTAATTTTCTCGGATGTTATAGGGTCAACGGATTATTAAATTTAAATAAAATATCTTAAATAGTATTTCAAAGTTTTAAAACAGCCATCAACGTTTCTTCAAGATAATTTTAATTAACAATTTTGCGATTTAATTGGACATGTTAACCAAATATTGAAAAAGTTGGTTAATTGCATCGAAAAATATAAATTTAATAAAAAGTTTAGTTGATAAATCAGCTATAAATATGTATATGAAAATTAGTTGTTTTAACTTATCGTTTTCCTGGAAGTTAAAGGGTTTATATATTATTATTACTTTAAACTTCATATCGTGACATTTTTTATACAATTTACGTCAATTTTATTATACATAGATGTTTTTAGCAAAACTCCATATACAAAAAACGTAAACAAGCATTTTTGACACAGACTAGCGAAACTAGTGAAAGTTTTATGAACTTATTTCACAATCTATTCTCGGGGTCGAGTCATCTTATACGGTAGACAGACACAAAGTTAATCGCGATTTTCATTTATCCCGATTGTCAAAAATCGCGTTCTGAAAACGAAATAATCCGGTTTTTGTGAAAATCGTGTAATGACAGACATTAAAATAATCTAGATTCGCGATTATTCGGTTTGTGTCTGGCTACCGTATTAGAGTTATCCTCATACTAATGTTTTGTTTCCCAAGTACCGAAGGTGCTGCATTTAAAAAAAGCGGCGATTATTGTTACTATAAGGCGCTATTCCACTTGACTGAATTGACTGATAGTAAAAAAAGAGGGAAAGAGAAAAAAGTTCGAAACTTTAAGTAATAGACAAAGGCAACGTTTTTTTTTTATTTTTTATTTTATAGCAAAATTTTGAGGAGAAATTTTGACAGCACACAAAAACATAACCAATAATTATAAAAAAAAATTAAATATTCCTATTAATTCAGTTAATTTTGTATCTCAAAATTATCTAAAAAATTAAATATTATTAATAGTCACATCAGAATTATATTTTTTAGTATATTTTCCGTAAAAATTCAAAAAATGCTTACCAAAAAAACGTCATGGGTTTTTTTATTTTTACTTTTTTATAGCAAAATTTTAAGGAGAAACTATCAAAAATATTTTAACCATAAAATTATTAGTGTGCGGGAAATATTACTCATCATATACAAATTTTATGCATGTGTGTTAGTGTGACTGCTATAAAATGTTCTCAATTTGATAGTTTTTATTGCAGTCACACTACTACAGACACAAATATTTCTTGACTGAGAAGGGTTTTTGTTTCATTCGCCCATCTAGCAAATGTATATTTTTATCTTCCTTTAATTTTACTATCAGTCAATTCAGTCAAGTGGAATAGCGCCTATAAGCATGCCCCATTTGATTTAATTGGCAAAAGCCAACTTTTCGAAATAAAATACCTGGGGTGAGATGTTGTAACCATCACGTTTTTCGCTTCGATGCATTTTCGATAGAATAACGGAACTTTTGAACTAAATTGTTTTAAAATTTTATATTTTTAACAAAGGAGTGCAGTTATTCTATCGAAAATGCATCGAAGCGAAAAACGTGATGGTTACAACATCTCACCCCTGGTGGCAGGTATCATAAGCAAAAATTAGAATTGGGTTTGATTTGACCCAATATTTTTTGGGGTTAATGTTATTCTTGCGAGGGTTTATCGTATGCAATTGTTGTTGTAAATTTGTCAAGGAAATACGCTTATTATTGTTTGTTAGGTTCGATTGAATTAAATAGTGTAGAAATAATCATTTTCGATTATGTTTATGTTTCATGAAAAAGTATTCAAAATCTATAATAATTTTAATTATTTTTATGTATTGCTGGCCGCATTATAGACTATTTTTTCTTTCAATTAATTTTATTATTTATAAGATTCTGATTAATTTTATTTTATATATAAGCCAAATTTTCGGTGTTTCGCACCATAGTCAAGGCTTTTAAAAACAACAATAACAAATTTTATTGACGATTGGAGCATCACGGATTCCACCTAGTGGAAAATTTTTAAACTGAGGTACCTGATAATTTGACGTTCGAAATTATTGTAAACAATTCCAATTTTGAACTGTAAACACAATTTTTACTTACCGGATTGCTAATAATTGTAAACTATTCCAATTTCGGACTATAAAAACAATTTTTAATTACCGCATTGCTAAATTTTATTTCGTTGCATTTGTGACAAATGTCATTTTATCAGGTGCATCATTTTAACTATTGTCCTCGAGAGGCGCTTTCTCTACTTTTACAATCGTCAATTTTTCAAAAATTTTTAAGGAGAAAATGTTTTTGATATTCCTATAAAATTGTTATTGTTGTTTTTAAAAGCCTTGACAATAGTGCGAAACACCGAAAATTTGGCTTATATATAAAATTAAATTAATCAGAATTTTATAAATAATGAAATTAATTGAAAGAAAAAATAGACTATAATTCAGCCAGCAATACATAAAAATAATTTAACAGACTAGTGATAAAAAATAATCTAAAATAATTTTAATAAGGGGAAAGATAACCTAAGTAGGCTAAACCCAGGTTGAACCCTAATGCCACAAACACATAGACGCCGTTCTATGCGCCGACGACTTGGCTGAAAGCACTGATTTCTATATCTATATTCTATTTCTATTCTATCTATCAATTGAGATAGAAATCAGTGAGGTAGTTTACACCACGAATTATTTAGTGGACTGGCCTAAATGGCGACTTATTCTAGTCCACTTGAAGCTATCACATTCACAACTCGACTACCAGAAGTTCTCAAATACTATTCAATCTTACCAAACTTGCCTATGAATTTGACGTTAGAGACTGCAGCCAAAGATCTCAAACGAATTTTCGGACAGAAGGAGTCACGCTTCGCTATAAAGTCTTTAAAATCAGAAAGGAAATCGGTGAAGATGACAGAAGCTATGCAGCCCGGGTATACATTCATCCGGCTGAAGCAAGTGCTCGCTTCTGACCTGGCCCTCACACACTATGATCCAGCCAAGAAAATCATCGTCGCAGCTGACGCGTCCAGCTGTGGATGGGGAGGGGTACTCATGCACCAGCTCGAGGACGGCAGCAATAAGCCCGTTATGCACGCGGCAGGATCTTTCACGAAGGGGAAAAAACTACGCACAGGTCCAACGAGAAGCCTTAGCTCAATGACTAGTGCGGACGGTTAAGAAATTCCATCGATTTGTCTACGGCCGCAAATTTGAGCTCCAGACCGGAACTGCCGTGACTGCTTCAAATCGTTGCCAGTCAACCTTGGCGACATTCAAAAGGCAACCATAGAAAGTAACGTACTTCAAAAGGTCGCTCATTACATCATTGATGGCTGGCCACGTCAACAAAAACAAATTTCCGATCCAGCAATAGCATAATTTTTGAATCGCAAGATAATCCATCGTATATTGACGATAGCCGTAGTTAAAGGGTTAAATAGCGTCTTTCTTCTCGTTAAAAATTCTCTTTATATCAATGCACGCCATCTCAGTTGCTATAAAAAATTTAATAAACTATTATCTGTCATTTCCACAATTTTTGTTTGTATGCATTGCAGATTTGCAGTTGAAGCCAACTCTTTACCACAAAAAATGGAAGAATCCGAAGAGACGGTACGAAAATCGCCAAAACTGAATAGAATGAAATTACCAAAGCGAGCCCGTAATTTCAGGTAAATTTGTATTACATAGTAGGTATAAACATTATTAAAATTAATTTAATAACTAATTACAGTAAAGCTCAACTCCTCGAAGCGCTCAAAATGAAAAAAGAATGCAATGCCAAGGCCCAAATTGTAGTTAATCGATGCATAGAGGTGGAAATTACACAAGAAGAATTTTTGGAAGGCGTAAGTTTCATTTTCCAAATATTCAAACTAGGTAACTATTATTTTGCTTGATTCCAGCTGGTCGACATTAATCAATGCCACTACGAAGACATCGTGATTGAGAGGGCTATAGACTTAATTTGTGGATACCCCTTATGCAATGAAAGACTTAAAGACATGCCTAAACAAAAATATCACATTTCAATTCTAACAAATAAGGTTTATGATTTAACAGATCGAAAAAATTTTTGTAGTGCAAAATGTTTTAAATCATCGAACTATATAAAAGAGCAAATGTTAACTAGCCCATTATGGCTTCGAGATCAAGAAGATATACCTGAATTTAAATTATTGTCATTGAGTTAAAATTAAATATGTTTTTATATTTTATTAATTATTATTATTTTTATTATTAAAATCATTTAATTATGGGCAGGCGTAACGTAACTACCAATTTGCCAACTGCTGAATGTGTGACAGCTGTCAAAATATTTTATGAGGTTATAGCTAAGTACATAGTAGGTTAAATAAAAATACTGCTTAATCGGTCATAAGAATTCATTCAAGTATTTTTTAATTTAGAGATGTGCCTTAGATAAGATAAATAACATCGTACAACATAATTTATGTGAATAGTGATCCTTTTTATATAAGTAATGTAATGGAGGAAGAGTCTGATTCACAGTCAATGCCGTCCGAATGGGATTTATTACCAGAACCAATCTTATTAAACTTATTTTATCATTATTTATCACCACAAGAAATTTTATTAAACGCTGGCCTTACGTGTAAACGATGGCAATCGATTTCGGCCGATGACTTTTTATGGAATAAATTATTTCATCGAGATTTTAATGTTCATCGCGGTATTGGAATTAAGCCCGGTGCTGAATCTTGGTATCTAGAGTACAAACGGTTGATCTATCATACTCCACATGGGTTAACAGAAGTGCTTACAGATCATGTAGACCGCGTTCTTCATGTTAGTTTTTCGCATAATGGTAAAATGTTTGCAACTTGCTCGAAAGATGGTTACGTATTGGTAAGTAATTAATCTAGACCCTCTCTAGGTAGTTCCTAATATTAATATGTTTCCCAGATTTGGAAATCAGAATATCCGGCCACTATCAAATATTCCCATGACGTAAAGCGCTTTAGCTGGCAGTCGACCCTTTATTCCCAGTTTAACGAAAGCGATACTCTACTTCTGGTAGCTGGGACCCATTTCGGCAATAGTACGTCTGGGGAAATTGCTGTATTTAGCGTTGAAGGTGAATCACACCTACGATGTCGAGTTGGAAATCGACCCTATGATTTATTCGGAACATGGTTTAGCGACCAGTATCTAATATCAGGTGATCTACATTGGCTAGACCACCTGATAAGCACATCTATACTGTCGTTGACTAAAGCCGACCAAGAAATTAGTTCTGAAAGCGTACCTATAATGAAACCGCTTTACCGCTTCTATAATCGTAATGCAAGTGCCATTCGTTCGATTATGATTGCTAATTGTCCTTGGTTATCGACCATAGGGCACCATATTGAAGCAAAGCAAGATACAAACTTAAATTGTGATTTAGACGAAGAAGACTACAACTTCGAGTACGATATAGACGTCACATATCAAAAATTGTGCGAATTATTTCAAGCTCCGAATACTATTTTCTATCGAGAAGAGTATCGTGAAAAAATGTACAAGCACAAAGCTTTGAATGACCTTAATTCCACAACAGATTCCGAAAGCAGTTCTGACGAAAATGAAGACAACACTACAATATTTGACTTTACAAGCGAATTAGAAAACTTCACACCCAAATATTTAATATTCACTACTGGCCTTAAAACATGTATGCCCCATCTGATCGGTATAAAACGGATCGATAAAGTTTATTTTCCTAAGAAATTGGATCGAGGTCTATCGCTTAAGGATCGACTAGAAATTCAACGAAGAGAACGCGAACAGCATGAGCCTGAACCTGACTGGGGCGATTACGATTCCGTAGCCGATCGTTTCGATAAAATTGATAAGGTAATAGATTTTCATGGTCGTGTAATTGGTATGTGCCTTAGCCCCGATCACCGGTTTTTATACGTCAATTGTCGATCGTGGCCGGAGAATTGTATAATCTCAGATCCGCTAGAACCACCGCCGATTGCACAACAAATTGATATACATGTTATCGATTTGGAAACGCTCAGTACCGTTGGAATTTTACAACGAGCTCATAAGGCTTATACATCGAGTGACGATAGCTTGTATATATACTTAGATGTTAGTGAAGATTATGTCGCCAGCGGTGCAGAAGATTTTCACGCGTACACGTGGGACAGATTCTATGGCCATTGCATTGCACAATATCAACATTCAAATGCTGTGTCCAGTGTGGCTTTCAATCCGATAGACCGGGAAATGTTAGTAACTGCTAGTGATGATCATAAAATTAAAGTGTGGCGCTCCAAATCGAATATTAAGTCATTAAATGCCGAAGTGCTGAGCTATTCAACGCAATTTAAACGGAATTAAATTTTAAAACTTTATTTTAAAACGAGAAAATCGTAGGAGAAAATATATTTTTACAAAATGAAAATGGATTTTTTCTCTGGGCTAATACTTCCTCTGATGTTTTCTAATTATGTAGCTTGATTTCCAGTGGTTTACAAGTACAGTCAAACCTGTTTTTGTGCGGTAGATAGGGACCGTACAAAAAAAAACCGCACAAAAAAAAAATATTCACAAACTTCATAAATCGCTATAATAAATAATTGTGGACAAAAATTTAAAAATAATTTTTTAGTTTATGTTCAAGGTTATAACAATCAGTGTGGCTTATTACTACGCATTTTGTTGGTTGTGAAATAAACATTTCTTTTAACTAAATTATATTCTTTGTGTGCAAGATAATAGGTAATATTACATATTGAAATTTGCTGGAATATGGAATATATAAGAATATTGAGCATGTCTAATGATTAATGAACTTGGCTGATGCAATAGGTATGAAAATGGCTGAACAGAATCTCGATATTCATATACCGCATAAAAAAAAATCGCACAAAAAAAGTCGCATACAAAAAAAAATCGCATAAACAAAGACCGCACAAAAACAGGTTTGACTGTATGGGCAAAATCTTAAGTAAAACAAATCCTTTAAAGGTACATTGAAAACCAGCAATATATTTTAAAATACGTAATATACTAATAATAATGATACTGCTTGACTAGAAGAAAATTAAATTAGGTTGTTTTGTTCCATTTATATAAAACAATGGATAAAAATTGTCCATTTATTGGAATGTCTTATAATATACTAATTTAAAATTGTGCTTTAAAATGGTATTCTTACTATCTAAATAACAAATAAAAAGTTTAATTATGCTAAAATATTGCACTTAAAGCGTTAAATAAGCTTTCTAATACGAGGTCTAATAAAGTCGTGTTCCTTCCAGTCGACCACCTCAAATACTTAGGTTTGTGTCTTTGCTTAAATTTAACTACTCAGAAATTGCCAGAATGCAAGAGCAGTTACGAGTAATTAATTTAGGTAAACTAAGTAGGTACGTGTAAGTACTTGAGGTGGTCGACTGGAACACGACTAATATTTCGTGTAGGTTGTATCCAGAATTCATCTCAGATGAATCTTTTCTTTCTCGTGTGATTTATTCTACAATTAATTAAAATAAGAGAAAATATGCTTATTTTATTTGCTTCCTTATAAAATAAGGTAAATTATCATTAATTTTCGATAACTTAAGATGATTATAATGTTAATATTTTATTTTAATTAATTCTAATAATTTTCTAACGAGCTCATCGTTGATTCAATCAACAAATCAAAGTCCAGCTCATTTAGGCTTGCTTTCGCCGTTAGCAAGTCCAAAAATGTATCCAATGGCGATAATTTATTGGCCGTGGTTGGAAAAGTAGCGGTACAATGTTTTCGAGGCTGTGAACTTCCTCGTGGATGTATTGGATTCCCCGACAAAATATTCGAAGCGTGGTCTCGTGCCTTAATCATAAGGCTAACGGGATGATTCCAATTATTTAAAAGGCGTCGAGATCTTGATCGTGGTAGTATGGATAACAGAGATAATTTACGCCTAATACCGTCATCATTGTCGGGGATATCGTTAAGAATTATTTTAAGAACGTCAATTTGTAACTCAAATACATGACGATTGGCATACTGCATAAACATATCATAGTTCAGAGCGCGATATCCTAAATAAGTAAAAAATGATGAAAATCCCTGCGGTAGCGGAAATGACAAAGATTCTACGGCGAGACAAAATCGTTCCAAGATGTGAAATAAAATGTATTGTTGCGTAGATGATATATGATCTATTAAAGAAAATCCCCGAATCGTTTCTAGTCTTGCATCAATACCAGCAGCTCGGCAGACCAGGACACAAAGGGCGCGAGATAAATCCAATTGGGAAGCAGCATATTGAGAGGCGACAGCATGGACATGACTTGCGGCTGGAGTTTTATCAAAATACGCGTCTTTCAACCAGCGAAATCCGGTATTTTGCTTTACGCTGTGTTTCACCAAATATACGCTAAGTTCACGTAAATTTACCGAAATAACATGCTCCTGTTTACTGGCGGTGCACGTTTCAAGCTCGACGAATGGTAAAACTTCATTCTGTGATCGGCGGGATGTTGAGGACGATGCGAAATCTAGAAAACTAGCGCCCATTGATCCGCAGCTGGGTGACATTGGTGTACTGCATCGAGATAGCGCTTCGGGTTGATAGCAAGCTAAGGAATAAAGCAGCTTTTCTGTGACCTGTTCAGATGAAAATCGTTTCATTTCTTTATTTTCATTTAGTTTTTCCCATAGCCGCGTCCAAATATCGGTTCGATACGGAGAAAGGCGCTGTTGGGGCGAAAGAAGCATCATTGTCGTATTCCACAGTGTTTCATGTGACAAACCAACCGTTAAATTTAGTACTTTTGTTTCAATCGGTTTCGCAATACTAGTCGTGGTTAATGGTAGCAATTTGATCAATGAGTAGGCTTCTTTTGGAAGTGATTTTTTAACAGCCGCGTATGTCCCCGCAACCAGTGCTTCTTTGAGTAAACTAACTGTATCGATATTAAGAGGATGCTCCATTATAATGTTCATCAACTCGGCGAGAACATCGATATCATTGGAATGTACCAAAAAATAGTGAATTATACTGAGCCGATTATAAATCGAGGTATCATTCCGAAAAGCCTCGATTAGATGCGATTTAGATATGTTGATCGCGATAAGATCGAGTGTAGCCGAGTCGAAAGATAGTGATCCCCATTTGGCACAGGGTACCAAATAAGTGAAATTTTGATTAGTGAATGGAGGACACACAATGTGACAACACGGTTCATGTGTTATGCCAATATCCAAGAGATGCATGAATAGCTCTGCCTGAAATACTAGTAGATGATGATCACCTTGTAAAGCAAATGTTGGTTTCATAAGCTTTGCTTTTTCCCATGGGATTCCAGGTATAACGCAATGAATTACACAGCCATGGTGTATTACGGTTACCGAATAGGCAAAGTGGACTAAATTTTCTTCAGACTCTTCTGGCGGCTTGATCGGCTGGTATAGGTAATAGTGACATACGAAAAGCATTCCATTATCATCCGAGACGATTATTAAATTTAAAGATGAATCATGGATTCTGAGCGGAATAGTATCATCTTCATAGATATCCTCCCCAACATTTGAAGAGCTTGTTGATGGCAATTTAGGCAGATTAAGTGGAATGTTCAGCTAAAATTGAACAGAATTAATAGTCATACGCTTTAATTAGAACTTTTACGTACCACAGTTTCGGTTGGCAGATCCTCATGAAACTGAAACGCTGACAGTGTTGGATTTAAACAACTCTTGCCCTCATTTGAATTCTCCTCCTTTTCAAATAATGTTTTGGTGACTGGTTTTAAATGTATGTAATAGAGCGACTGAATAACTGGGTCCCATTGGCACCATGTAAAACTCTTAACGATCGACTCAATTTTCATTGAGCTCGGCTCCAATTCCCAGAGTGTGGGTCGCATGTTTAATTCACTACACGCCTCATCGAATTTAACTTGGTTACAAGTGTACAGGAAAATATCTGAATGGTAAACAGTAAATGAAAAACTAATATTTTTATTACCTAAATAGGGCATTTACGTTCTTCGTGGATCATAACCAAAAATTTTTCTTTCCAGGATCGCTGACTGGATACACTATCCTTGGTCCAAAGGAATTGTAACATAATTTGTCTCATATTTTCTATTTCGAGAAATTTTGGTTCACGCTGTTCGATATTTTTGTCACTATTAATCTCAACCAAATACGGCTTATAAACGTTACCATCCTTAATTACGAACCCTAATAAATTATGGTCCGAATTAAGAGATCCCTGTATCACATTCTCCTTCTCATCGAATTTATACAAAATATCGAACGTTTTCTCAATTGGATTATAAATTCCAATGTTACTTTTCGGCATCTTATCATCGTATGACACTGATATCCACGTGGCTAATAGTGATCCATCAGATTCTTGGCCCAAAATACGCCATTCAATAGCACGATCTGCAAATATATACCCGTACCGAATTTACTATTTCGCCACTGTCAATGAAATTTTGTAAACAAATTTACAGTTTACATATAACTGCAAATTAATCAATTATTTACCTCGTATTCCTGTTTGGGATAATAAACCACAGAAATTTGCGGCTAAATTTTCCTGTTTAAACATTATTTTATGTTAACTTTTTGTTTTTATCCGCGACCAAAAAATGTTTTCGCTTGTCTATCGCAATTTTTATATGACATCAAGATTCAGCCAGTGAACTTGAACTATACGCAATATGAAATACAACAAAAGTAGATGTCTCTACTGGGCTTCTTGGGCTAAAATGTCAAAATTTGAATAATTTGTAGGGAAAATATTGAACTTTTGAATTAAAAAAACATTATAAATTAAACCGTAAATATAATTTAAAAACATTGGGCACACAAATAAAGTTAACTATCAAACAATTTGAAATACATATAAACTTAAATTATTTAAATTCATTTTATTACAAAAAAAATGGTGCAGTGTTATGTTGTGCCATAATGTAAATCGAAAAAAGTTGCGGGTGATAGCATAAAATTCCACCAATTCCCAGTTAATAAGCAAATGGTGACGAGATGTTTAGGGCACTTAAAAGGGACAAAAATCAAGTAAGCATGCCAAAATTTGCAGCTTGCATTTTACAGAATCGGATTATTTAGTGGAATGGGTATGAAGACTTGAAGAGCCGAATTTCAAAGGGCCGAATGTCGAAGGGCTTAATTTTGAAGGACCGAATGTCGAAGGGCCGAATGGGTCGAATGTCAAAGGGCCGAATGTGTCAAAGGGTCGAACGGCCCAATTTTTTTATTTTTTTTAAATTGTTAAATTTGTTGTTTTGAGGAACATTTTATAAATTGTTTATCAAATATAAATTAATTTCTTATGAACTTATGAATTTTATTAGGTTTAATCTTTGGATATTCTATCGACTAAAATATTATATTAATTTTGATTGTTTATAATTTGTGTTCCACGTAACCAGTCAGTGATACATTTCGGTCATTATAAACTAATTTAAGAGGTATGATCAAGCATGATAAACCAATTGAATAAGGTATGATTGACAGCTGTTTCAAATTCGTCTTTTCTTGCGCATATCGTCATTCGGTGCGATAAAATCACAAGGTTTCGTTGTTTTCACAAAAACTATCACCGCAAAACAATTCGATTTGTTTTTGTTTGCTATGAACTAGTGTTTATAAAAAAAAGTATATCAAGAAAAAAGCACCAAATGACAGAATTTTTTAGTGAAAGAGATAGCAATACATGCGCTTGATCATACCTACTTAAATTGGTTTATCCTGATGATCAAGCGCATGTATTGCTATCTCTTTAACTAAAAAATTACATCATTCGGTGATTTGTGCTATACTTTTTTTTTTTTATAAACACTAGTTCATAGCAAACAAAAACAAATCGAATTGTTTTGCGGTGATAGTTTTTGTGAAAATTTTGTGAAAACAACGAAGCCTTGTGATTTTATCGCACCGAATGATGACATGCGCAAGAAAAGACGAATTTGAAACAGCTGTCAATCATACCTTTCAATTGGTTTATCATGCATTTTGGTGACCCAAAATTTTGTCATACGCCACCTGGGACATTCGGCCCTATGGCATCCTCTGATAATAGGCGTATGTAGATAGGTATAAAGCTCGTTCGTTTGTGGTGAATTAACTGAATTGATATTGAGTTACTATTCCGATAATTGAGTTATTATTCAGATAATTAAGTTATTATTCAGATAATTAAGCTACTGAAGTTAATTGGTCGTTCGTTTGCTACAATTCAGATAAATATCAAATTGTTAAAAAGTAGTTGGCTTGTGTTATAAAATAATTAAAATAACTCAACCATTTTCTAGGATCAATTATTTTTGTGTGTCACATTACATTTTCACATTTGCAAATTCTTCGTGATTTGCGAAACTCACATATTCGATCAAATCGTCATCCATTATAACAGAAAAATAATTTAAAATTCTCTAAAATATCCTGGCTTCTTCGATGCGTAAAACAAAATAATGTCATAAAACAATTATCTGAATTATCTACACAAGCAAAATTATTATTCAGATAAATCAGTAGCTCAATATTTTTAAGTGAAGTGAAGCATACCAAACGAACGGGCAAATCACTTCAGTTAATTCAGTAGTTGTTGTTGTTGTTGTTATTTTCTTTTGCTCAGGTCGACTAGCACAAGTAGCTGTATATGACCAATAACTGTATGTAGTGGTGAAAATAATTAAATTATTAGGTTAAAAGTTATAGGTTATAATTAATGTCTTTTATGAAATTACACAGTATTTTATAATTATTTATATTGCATGATTTTAGTATGTCTATTAATTTATTATTTATTATTAATGGAAATTTAGATCTTATATTGTTATATTTAGAACATTTACTTATGATATGTTTATTATCTTCTATTAAATTACATTTATCACATAAATTATTATTTTCAAAACCCATAAGATGTTTAAATTTTTTATTAAAAGCATGACCAGATCTTAATCTATTAATTAGTTTAATGTCATGAGAGTTCATATTAGTGTTCTTAAACCAAACATTATTTGGAGGAATGATGTTAATTTTTTTATTGTATTTTCCTTTAGAGATAGTCCAGTCATTATATATATTATGCCATTCATTTGTTATTAATTTATCAATTATTAAAAAGGAGTCTTCTACAGTAATTAGGTTATCTATTGTATCCTGATTGTCACAAATAGCTTGCTTAGCCAACTCATCAGCAATTTCATTACCATGTATTCCTGCATGACCAGGAATCCATTGTACAACAATATTGATATCATTGTGATTAGCCAAAATATTAATTATTTCATTTTCATAAAATTTATTTTTATTGAATTTTAAAGAATTAATAAGTGAGTCACAATTAATTTTTGAGTCTGTAAAAATGATAATATTTCTTAATTTCTGATGTAATGATATTTCAATGGCCTTTTTAATAGCAATTAATTCTATTGTTTTAATAGAGGCAAAATTTTTAAGTTTAAATCTGAAATTCATATTCGAATCCTTAAAGAAAATTCCAAAACCACCAGTGTCTGATATTAAAGAACCATCAGTAAATATATGACAATGATCTTTGTATTTATTTGAGATTTGTAAAAAATTGGATTGAATAATAAAATTATTTTTAGGAAAATTATCAAGATTATTAAATTTATTATTAATTATAATATTATTATAGTTATACTTAGTATTGGAAACATTTATTTTTGCAATATATGAAAGAAAATCATATTCTGAATATAGATCTCTGAATTTAGGAATACTATTATTATTGATAATATTTTCATATATTATATTATTTTTATAAATATTTTTAGATATATAGTATAATGTGTTCTTTTTATTTTCAAGGTGAGCTGGAAGGGTATTTGATTCTGCTAATATTGTAGATATTGGGGTTGATTTAGTATATCCCAAAATAATTCTTAAGTTTTTGTTAATTAATTGTTGCTTAATATTTAAAGAATTTTTAAATTTTAATGGGGTAATGATGTCAGCAAAACTAATTTTTGAATTAATCAAGGACTTGAATAAATTAATCAGAATTTGGGGGTGGGCACCTCCATTTTTATATGAAATCATTTTTAATAGATTTGATGAGTTAGAAATATCTTTATCTAATTTTTTGTAATGACTGAGCAATGATAATTTGTTATTAAAGCTAACACCTAAAAGTTTTATATCTTTGACTTCTTTTAAAATATGATTATTGATTTTTATGTTATAATTAGAAGGAATATTCTTGAATAAACGAATATAAGAAGTTTTTTCAATGTTAAAACCAAGATTCAATTCTGATAATTCATTATTTAATTTTGTCATAACACGATTACAAAGATCAAAAGAAGAAGATTCATTAGTACTCTTTATCAGAATAGCAAGATCATCAGCAAATTGATAGATTGAAATGTTATTATTTTGAATGTTATGAATATTAGATGTATAAATATTGAATAAAGTTGGGCTGAGACAAGAACCTTGTGGAATACCTTTATTTGTTACTTGTTTTATTGAATTCGTACCATTATTAAAAATTAAAGTTCTATTAGTTAAGTGTTGATATATCCAATTAACAATGTCATTAGGTGTTTTAAAATTTATTAATTTGTTAATAAGTATATTTTTATCTACATTATCAAAAGCTTTTTTGATGTCTGTTGTAATGAGAATTATATTTTTTCTTTCTTTTTTATCCTTATAAATTTCAGAAAAAAGATTAACAAAATAGTCTGTTATGCTATATCCTTTTCTAAAACCAAAAGAATTATCAGGGATAATTTTATTGGTATTTAGGTGTGTCAATAAATCATCTAAAATCATTCTATCAAAAATTTTTGAAATTGAATTTTGTAAACAGATCGGTCTATAGCTATCAATAATTAGATCATCTTTAAATGGCTTTTTAATAGAAATAACTTTAAATGTCTTCCAATTAGTTGGATAAATTTTACTATTGTAAATTTTATTTAGAAAATCAACAACAAAATTTAAAATATTAGGATTATTATCAATAATTATTTTAAGGAATTTGAAGGATAATTTATCGCAACCTGGAGCAGATTTGGACTTATGTTTTAGTATATTAATAACAAAACCATTTACAAATTTATTATCAACAATGCCATCATCAACGTCAATAGGAAATTTAATATTTTCAACAGAATATGGAAAATTATAATTAATAAATTCTTTAGCCATATCATAATTTTCCAAAAGATTAAAAGAAATGGATTTTTTATTTCTGATTTTATTAATTTTATACCAAAGATCTTTACTATTTATATCATTATTTAAATTATCAATAAAGGAAAACCAAGAATTTCTTTTAGCTTTTCTTATTTCTCTTTTTAAAAGTGATGAAGATTTCAAAAGTTCAATGGCTGTGAACAAATTTTTATTTCTGTTATAAATTTTTTGTTTAATTAATTTAATTCTCCATAATCTGTCAAGATGTGAATTCCACCAAGGTTTTGGAGTATTATTTTTATTTATAATTATTGATTTTGTGTTATTCAAAATTATATTGTTAATAATGTTTTCGATGTTATTATTATTATCATTAAAAGAAGTAATTTTATTAGTCTCATTGACAACATTCGACCAATTTATAATATCTTTTATAATGTATTTATTTAATTTTAAATTAATCAAAATAGGAAGGTGATCAGAACCAATGTAATCATGTATTACCTCCCAAGATATTTTATTAAAAATGTCAGGGGAAGATAGAGATATGTCTATTGCAGAATTGGAATTATTTCTAATATCAAACCTTGTTGCATTACCATTATTAAGAATTTGAAAGTTACTATTTTTTATTATGTTAGCTATGTTATTACCTTTTTTATTGTTAGTTGTATGTTTATCCCAAAGGATATTGCGAGTATTAATGTCACCTACCACTAGGGTGTTAGGGTGGTTATTGAAATGTGATAATATATTGTTAAAATCCTGTATATCCAGATTATTAATGCTATTAGGAGAGTTGTAGAAATTAATTAAATTTAAGTTTAAATTTTTGTATTTAATGTTTATGTTTAAAAATTCTAAGTGATTACAAGTAATATTTATATCAATTTTTTTAAAGGCAATTTTTCTATGAATAAAGAATGCTAAACCTCCATAACCATCATGTCTATTTTTAAAAACAGTATTATAATTTTTAATTCTAATATTATCACAATCTTTCAACCAGGTTTCGCTAATAATCGCAATATCAATATTGTATTTATTTATGAATAATTCAAATAGATTAAAATTACTTTTTAAACTTCTTATATTTAACTGTAAAATTTTGAAGCATTCCATAAAATTATTTAATTTTAATGTTTTTAATGGCATCCTTGATGTCCATTAACAAAGCATCAGTCATATTCATTCCATAGGATTTATTGCTAATGTTAAATATTTTATTTAAAACCGTGTTAAAATTATCAATTTTATTTTTTTGTTCCTTAATTATCAAGTCATAATTGTTAGCTTTGTTAATCCAATAATTTGGTGCATTATCAATGTTATTTAAAATAGGAAAATCAGATGGGTTAGTATTTAGTGGTTTATTTTTAGGAAATAGTAAATATTTAGCTTCACTGAATGATATTTTATTTTTAATTGAATGGATTTTAATTTTGATTTGTTTGTTTTTTTCCGGGCAATTTTTAGAATTAGTAAAGTGAGGATCATTGTCACAGAAATTACATTTTGGTACATCAGAGCACTCATGAGATGGATTAGCAGAAATGTCTTTAGTGCATTTCATACACATTATAGATTTAGAAATACAAAATTTTTTAATATGACCATATTTTAAGCACTTAGAACAGAATCTCAATTTCGGAATAAAAATATTTACTCTAACATTGACGCCATAAAATTTAACAAATTTTGGGAGAACATCATTTCTAAATTCAATTTTTAACAAATTTGTATCTTTAAGAGCTTTAGTTTTAAAATCCCAAAATTTAATGATCTCTAAATTTGTAATTTTACAATCGCTAGTCAAATTTTTAGTAATTTCATCCATATCAAAATCGTTGAGAAGTCCCCTTAAAGTACCCACAACTTTAATATAAGCATCAGGTATAAAAGGGGAATACTCTTTATCTTTTAATATTTTATGCAAAGGATCATCACATCTTATGCATTTGTTTGCTATATCAAAAGAACCAAATTCTACTCTAGCCAAGTTATTTTTAATCACAATAATATCAATAGGATTAATTCTAAATTGCAAAAATATTTTTGATAAAATAATGGCCAACAACCTATTTGGATTTTTTGCTTTTATAAGAACGTAGAATGGACCTTTGTCAGAGTTTATATATAAATTATCTTCTTTTTTATTTATTTTTTTATCATCATGGATGTCAGTAACCATGGCGTCTATTTTTGAGTTATTTTGTGTCGCAATAATAGGTTTTGGATTAATATCCGAAGTTAAATTATTTTTATTATTATGTTTCATGATTTTAGTATTATAGATTTCAAATAAATCATTAATTTTTCTTTTTTGATTATTTATTTCTTCATTGAAACCTAAAAAACCATTTTCATTAGACTTACTGTTCTCTAGAATATTCGGAGGGCGTGTGACGCCTTCCTCTAATTTATCAGATTCACTTTCCACTATTATTAATTATGAGAAAAAATAACAGAAAAAGAACACAATAATTATTATAAAAATTATTATTATTAAATATTATAATATTATTAATTAGAATTAGTTATAAAAATTTATTAAATTTATTAAAAACACACCACTATCAAAAACACACAAGTTATTCGGTCGAGCTACAAACTGCGTAATTGTTAATTCAGTAAATTCAGATAATTCAGTTAATTCACCACAAACGAACGCACTTATAGTAGTATTCAAATCTCGCTGGAATTCTGACAGTTCTCGCGCAGAAAAAACATGGCGGATACACAGTGATGTACTATTTCGGCTTAATTGTTTACATTTTTATGTTGTATTTGTACTTCAGTTTTTAGGTTAGGTTTTTATTTATATCATTTTATTTTATTATTTATATGTTATAACGTTTTGAATCACAAAATGTTTTTATAATTTTATTTTAAAAGAATCGTTTGAAATCGATAATCGAAGAACTAATGCAATTTAACAATTTTTTTACGTTATTGTGGTTTTGATCGCTATGTCTGGCATTTAGTTATTTACATATTTTCCTTAGTCCGTCCGAAAATTAAATGTTGACGTTGTTTCCATAGGCGTGCAATATTTTTTTACACCTATTAATTTTCACATGAAATTTGATTGTAATAACATAAAATCATAAACATTTTGAATGTTTTGGGTATTAAAACTGAAATATAATACATTTGAATGATTATTTATCATATTATTTTATTTAGGTTTACTATCTAAGATAAATGCGACTCATCAAAATTTTTATAAATTTTTTTTCTACATCACTGGAAGCTGCGCAGAACAATTAAAAAAAATTTTTTTTTGAGTTCTGAATAGGACTATAGGCGTGTATAGGTAGATTCATGGTACATTCATATTTTTTTCTTAGATATTTAAATCTTATTATTCCTTTTGTTACAAAAGTAATACATGTATAAATCTACATATTATGTACATTATACATACATGTATATTCCATTTATATTGATATAATAAGACTTGGTTTTGGTGAAATACCTATTATATACAAATACGTTTTCATTTGATAGTAGTCCCGTCACTATCTTTTGATACAAAGTTCCGCATTAGGATCCCATCTAGAGAGGACTGGATGATAAATGCAGTTTTTGAACCAGGAGTTTTAAACTTCTTCACTGATGGTTCAAAACGAAATGGGATAGTCGGGGCTGGGGTGTTCTGCGAGGAACTTATGTTAAACCTCTCCTTATGTATTCCTACTACTGTATCATTTTTCAAGCTGAAGTAACTGCGATAAAGGAAGTTGTGGACTGGTCGAGGTTAAATGTAATATCGACTTGTGATATTCGCATATATACGGACAGTCAGACTGCCATTAAAGCGCTTCAATCACACCTCCTCACATCGAAAGTAGTCCAGAACTATCTCTCATCTCTTAACGAGATGACAGATCAGCTCAACATTTATATTATATGGGTGCCAGGACATTTCATTAGTACATGGAATATAAAATCCGATGAACTGGCTCGACGTGGTACAACGGACCATATTTCAAAAAGCAAAAAGGATATTGAAATGCCTCTTGTGGTATGTAAACTGCTACTTCAGGAAGATGCTAGTAAGTTGACGTAAGACAGATGGTCGAGTAACACCTCATGTGTAATAACTCTGCAGGTCTGGCCAAAGTTAGACTTGGCGAGATCTAAACAGCTGATCTCACTTCAGCGGAGTCAGATCAGTGTGGTTGTTGGAGTGATTACGGGGCACTGACTCATAGGAAGGCATGCGCGTAGACTTGGTTTCTTCTAACATGACTACTGTGATAGTTGCGAGGACGAAGAGGAGGAAGAGACAGTACTTCATCTTCTTTGCACCTGTCCTCGTCTGGCACGAAAAAGATTGAAATTTCTAGGAACACCCCTCTTCAATGACCTGACGAACCTTAGCATGATGGACGTTAGGAGTATCCAGCGTTTCGTAGCAAGCTCAAAATGGTTTCAATGAGTTGGAGGATAAATTTTTAAATTGTGGTACGCTACGGACCTTTTTGTGTCTATGCCTGGTCCTAGTGGAGCCACCTAAGCCTAACCTAACCTAATACATATGTATAAACCTACATTATATGTATATTCCATTTATATTGATATAATAAGACTTGGTTTTGGTGAAATACCTATTATGTACAAATATTTTTTCACTTGATAGTTACAAAAGGAACACAAAATATAAACAACCAAAATTAATGCAATATTTTTGTCGATAGAACATCCATCATTCGGCCCTTCGACCCACTCGACCCTTCCACCTATTCCGCCCTTCGACACACTCGGCAATTCGACACATTCGACCCTTC
The DNA here is from genome assembly GCA_963556165.1 of Tipula helvola. Lineage (NCBI taxonomy): Eukaryota > Metazoa > Arthropoda > Insecta > Diptera > Tipulidae > Tipula > Tipula helvola. The sequence continues at coordinate 76,274,122 of OY744482.1, read as the reverse complement.
GACATTCGGCCCTTTGATATCATTCCGAATTTAGTAAGCTTGGTTATTTTTAAGAATTTATAAATTATTTGAAGTTTAACAGGTTTATTTGTAATTTTAGGTAGTACAAAGTGTTATTTAAAATCTAATGTGATTTCCAGCCAAAACTTGCCAAAAACCAGCCATGAATCGTAAGGTTTGAGATGCCGCTGACAAAAAGATGATAATGTACAAGCTGCTGGGATTAACAAAGACCCGGAGGTTTCTGTGTCAGAAATTAACAAAATAGGAAGCAATCGAACTCAATCTACCCAGAGCTCCCAATTAGTGGCAATAGCGCTATATTTTGATCGTTTGTCGGAGGAGCAATTTAAGCGATATACCGGGCTGACCTCCGGCAGATTCGAAATTTTATATTCGTTTCTGGCTCAGACTCATGCCCGATTCCAGAACAAAACAGTAATTCTTCAGTTAAATAATATTTCCTCTCTTCCTTCTTATATGAAATTGCAATTTGTTTCATAATTGAAAATCAATGCTACTTGATTATGTATATTTCTTTTTTACATGAACTTTTTAACGGCAGAATTAAATATTTGACTATTCAATGCCCCGTATTCTGGTATCATAAAATCCATGTTATGTTATTTTATTTCCCCGCTTCCTATTTGAATTTGTATTGAAAAAACAAAAATAACATAACATAACATACAATTTTAAATCCCAGAATACGGCCTAGCTCAAATAAAAATTTAATTCTCCCTTTAAAATTCTCATGTAAAAAAGAAATAAAATCAGGTAGATTTTGAATTATGAAACAAATTACAATTTCATATAAGAAAGAAGAGAGGAAATAATAGGCCGTATTCTGGGATTTAAAATTTTATGTTATGTTATGTTATTTTTGTTTTTTCAATATAAATTCAAATAGGAAGCGGGGAAATAAAATAACATAACATGGATTTTACGATGCCGGAATACGGGACAATGCCCCGTATTCCGGCATCATAAAATCCATGTTATGTTATTTTATTTCCCCGCTTCCTATATGAATTTATATTGAAAAAACAAAAATAACATAGCATAACATAAAATTTGAAATCCCAGAATACGGCCTATTATTTAACTGAAGAATTACTGTTTTGTTCTGGAATCGGGCATTGAATCGTCTCCTCTTGATAAATATTTATCAAAAAGGTACTAACAAATGAGGGGCTCAGAACCATAGTGGCCTAATCCACATTTTTAAACATTTTCGTTTAATCGGCCATAAATGTTCTTGGAAATGGAATCTAATTATAGTGACCTTCAATTCCGAAAACAGTTATTTTCAGTTTACTTATTATTATATTTGTTTTATAAGAAATTACCATTTCAATAAACATTTATGACCGATTAAATGAAAAAATGTTGAAATTTTGAATGTGGGTTAGGCCACTATGGTTCTGAGCCCCTCAATACTGTGTCTGATGAAATATACACTAAATAATTTTCTCCTTAATCGGTGATATGTGTGGGTTGTCTTTAATTATCACCCTGAAAATATTTGTTCACTGGACGTATCATATATTATGAATACCGCATTTAAAACAGTTAACTGGTTATCTCTACGATATAAAAATCCAAATGCCTACACGATAATATTATATTGCTCCGAAATTGCAGCCCACCCTGCAAAATCCCGAACTGAAACAAAGCTTGTTCTCGCAACATAAGAATAAAACTATATTAAAATATTTGGTTGGGAGAGATGAGAAAGGAAATGCAACTTTCTGATCCGATGTCCTCTGGGGTTCAGTTAGTGATCGTGCTACATTCCAACAAAGCGGAATCAACGATCTTCTTAGTGAAGGAGACATTGTTTTAGCAGATTGGGGGTTTGATATAAGTTGAACTCTTAGAGAGTAATGGCTTTTCAGTTAATATCCTCCATTTCTTAGAAATCAAGGACAGCTCACCGCGAACAAAGTGCTCGAAACACGAATAATCGCTAATATTAGAATTTTAGTACAAAATATAATTGGATTAGCCAAGTTTACTAAAATTGTATACCATAGAATGCCGTTACATTTATAGCATTATGCCAATGAGATAATTTTTGTATAATTTACTAAATAATTTAAAAATAAATTTATATAATAATAAATAAATAGCATATTCGTTTTGTTGTTAAAATTAAATGTTTAATTTTTTAAATGTTGGAATCTTCATTTTTCACATCCGAATCGTTCGGCTGGTTGGCATTGCTCCGTTGGCCCTCAATTTTCTGCTGTTCATTAGTCATTGGGATGACGTAAAACGTCCTATTTAATTTCCTTGTTTTCCAAGTGTTAAACCTAAATTTTTTTGCAATTTATTCAATTAAATTCCGCATTTTAACGGTCAGTTTTTTAATTTACCTTACAATAAGAGCTGTAGCTGTCTCAATCCCATATGATTTACCGCTATAATCTTCAGCCGTTGCTTTAGCGCGAGATTGTGTCTGTTTTCGTATCTAATTTTATAAAAGATAATCATTCAGATTAATATTAATTGAACTTAATTCCTTATTTATTCCGCAATGTACTATACTTACTTTTTGGGAAATTATCGATTTTTAAATAATTTTAATTTTTATGTTAAGTAGACAAAGCTATTTCTCATAGTATTTTGTTTGTTTTGGCATTTCTTAGCCCAAGAAGTACACTTGCGCCACCATTTTAGTACGTTTTTTAATCACTGTGTTCCATTGGAAACAATTTGCTACTGCTTAGTACTTGTGACTGTGAGTAGATGTTCAATTATGGTACGCGAATTTTGGTGACAGTAGTAAATTCTAAATTATAACCTCAATTTAAATAAAAGTGCTGGATTTTGACAAAAAATACTTTGTTCCATTAATAATAATTAGTAATAATAAATAATAAAACATTAAACAACAAAATAATTAAAATATTTTTGCGGTTTGCCTCAATGTTCTCCTGAATTTCATTTACCATGAGGTTTACAAACGTAGTGAATCATTTAACTGAGAGAAACAGATCAACATCAGTAATAACAGTATTGCATCACTTTTTCATCGAAAAAGTTGGTCTTCGACAATCGGCGTAGGTACCCATATTTTGCAAGAAACAAAAATGTTTGGACTACATAAATAAAATTTTTTTTTGAAATGTATATTGGTAATATGGTTGTCATTTTTTAAAAAATTATTTTGCGATTTTAGCGCCTCTAATGCTAAATTCGAGAATTAAGTTTGGGAAAATCACTACATTGAAAAAAAAGAAAATATGTAAATTTTTGATATTTAGTGGCTTTTTAATCAGTGATTGTTGTGCCTGCGTAGACACTTAGACAGGTCGTTTTGAGATGGTGAGCCGTTAATCGAGACAATTTGCGTGCGGCTTATGATTTATACTGTGAAACGGGAAAATATAACGGTTGTTTCAAAATTGTCAAGTTTTACTGTTATATAAAGTAGCGTATGTAGCGAATCTTCCAGATAAAAAATAAAAAGAACTAATGAAAAAATAGAAAAAAAACCCAAATAAGTCCTCGTTTTCTGGTCTGAAAAAAAGGGTTATGATGACTAAGTGAACTTCAGATCCTTCATAAACATTGTTTTTTTGTTTTGTACATGTCTGGTGTTTGAGGGTGGCTCCTGACTTTGGTAGCTCATCCCATGTGATATTGAGTAGACATACCATAGATAACTGTTTTTCTTGTCTTTTTGACACCAACGGTGAATTACCGCAACTAAATTTTAGCAGTTATCGCGTGAAAGTTATAATTGCAGCAGTCCTGCCAATCAAGAGAGGGATCCTGCGACGGGTGGCGTAATTGGCCGGACTGGTCGGAAGGTAAAATTTTTTTTAACACGACAAGAACAAACTGGACATTTTTCCATAGAGTTAATTTTTTAGTCCAATTTTTCTGTTTGATGAAAGTAATTTTCAAATAATTGTTTAACGTAAATTAAGTGGCTGATTTAAAGTTTTTGGACCTCATTTGGGAGGTACCCACCTATAGTGAATGTTTCCTATATAAAGATTAATTTGTGATTTTGTGAGCGACCTTGACTGGAACGCGATTATCCTATCAGTTTGTTCTCAGATTTTTTTTTATTACTATATTTCATTTGTTTAGATAAACTTTTATTTCAGCTTTCGTGTGGGGTACCGCATGTACCACCACCCAAGTCAATTTGCATCAATTTTTATTTCTCCGTTATTCAAATTTTCAGATTATCTTGTTTCATTTTGTTTTTCTTCAAATTTTGGGTAGTTTACATAATTTTCCGGTTTTCTAGTTTTCTCTTTTCTTTGCAAAATCACGTTACATAAATTACAGTGAAAAGTACAGTTATTTAGTTTGATTAAATCGCGTGTTTTGAGTTACAGTTTTTTATTACTCTGTGTGGCGTGTTTGGTATACCGTTGTGATCTTCATAGGGTCACCTTGTTTGAAAGTAAAACGGTATGTCAACACGTTTTGTTATTCCCCCCCCCTCCTGTTATTTATGTTTTCCCTGATATATTTTTCCCTGTAATTTTTTTTGGTCAAGTGATGATGAGGTGGGTCTCGTGGGGGGTCGGTAGTTTCATTTTCTTTTGATTGGGCCGTTCGTCCCCCCAGGACAGGCTGTGCTGGGTGCGGCTCAATATATGTGTTGACTCCCTCGGGGGGTCGTTATTGGGTTTGCTATTAGAACGCCCTTCCATTTATGATCGGCATCGGTAACCGCTGCGACCGTAACGGCAGTTCCGTTAGGCGGCGGCCCGATGATAAGGGGGTTCTGATAGTAGACATGATGGATATCGCCGGGGGTTGAATCTTGCGCTCCAGGCGATCACACCTGGTTTATTATTTCTCTAATCCTTTTCTCTGTTTCAATCATGCGGTTATTCAAGCATGAGATTATGTTTGGAAAATCCCACGCCGCACCGTGAGCTCTAGCCAGCTACACAAATCGCACCAAACCTCTAATCTCATGATTCTGTAAACGAAATCTTACGATTTCGTTACAACCATTGCTGGAAATTATCGATATTTAATGAAGGTACCTGGTATTTGGGACTTTCGCAGATATTATTGAAGCATGGGTAGAATTTACTCCCGAAATGGAACATTCTGAAATTGGCAGAACATGACAATCATCGTTTAATTTAAATTTAAAACAATATACAACGTATACCTTCTAAAGCAATTGAAAACAAATGAGTTTATTCGAAGCATCATTTTTGCGAATAACAATGAATAAATATTATTTTCAAGGGACCATTATTGCTATAACAGAATTTGTTGATTGCGATTTAAACCCTAAAATTTAAGGCTATATGAGGATTTTTAATAATACACTTCTCCAGTAAATATAATCGAACATTTTCTTTGGAAATCGCTTAACGACAGGACATCAAAACCTACATAGTAAGCCCTTATAAATTAACCTAAAATAGCAGATGATTATGGTCACGCCATTTCGTTAATTTTTTTAATTAAAATACCCAATACCTTATCGATTGATCAGCCGTTCGCCAAAAAAACCACCTTGCAAATATTATATTCTAAACTATTCCCGAAAAAAAAAATGGTAAATAATAACAATAAACAAAACAAACAAACAAACAAACCTAAAAATACGAGATACGAGGGGATTGAGTAATGAGAAAATGTATAAATTAGGCAGGAAAAAATGAGGATAGAGGATATCGTGAAATGGGGAAATTCGTGTTTTTTTGTTTTGTATTTTAATGTGTTTATTCAAGTTTAAATTACATTATTTTGTTATTTCATTTTGATCAAATACATAACAGTATTCAACAACCCCGGATCATCCCCTCGCTCCAAACGTAATAACAATACTTGTTACCGTTTTCCACGCAGTTTTTTTCCCAAATTTTATTTTTAACGTTCCTTCCTCCTATACATAGTGCTTTTATTAGTTTTTGTTTTGTTTATTGAATTAAACATGAAACAGTTACTGTCTGACTTTACATACTGTTTCGACTAGAAAATTCGATTTAAAATTTTAGTTTTGTTTTTAAATTACGTTAAGTTGGTTTTGTATGGTCAATTTTGAAAAAAAAAGTCAAAATCTGTTTTTTTAAATATTTTCGATCAATTATTTTGAAGGGATTCCGCACGAATATCTTCAATAAATTATAGGAACTAATAAATTCGAGAGAATTCTCTCAAGTTTCCCTTTACAAAAAATATTTTGGTCATTTTATTTTAAAAGAAACAATTTCTCCTAAACCTTACATAAATAAACGTATAGTATACACCAAGTGGTATATGTAAGAATAAAAGTTACAATACGGAACAAAAAAAAAAATTAAAGAAAAACAAGGGAAAACACCGGAAAAAATAAAACAAAATAAACACAAAACTTCCTTCCATCCGAACAGAAAATTGTTATATACGTTTCGTAAATTTAATGAAAATGTGGATTTTATTTTGTTTACGTACCTGAAAAAAAGTTAATTTTTTTATTTTTTTTTAAGAAATTTATAACGAATCCGGGTTCAAGCAAAATAGGGAAAAATCAAATGGATTTAATTTAGAAGTTTATACTAAATGGGTAGTTTATGTTTTGGTTTTGTGTTCTATGATGTTTCTTTTGACATGTTGACGTTGATTTTAAAGCTTTTTTTTTGTTGGAAAATTAACATAAAAAACATAAAAACTAATGGTGTTGTGCAGAATACTGATAGATTTGGGGGCAGGTTTGGGTTGGTATTGAAACAACATGTCGGGCAAATTATATTGCTTAAACTTCCCTTAGTTTTATGCAAAATCTCACATTAAAAAAAACATTTTGAGGCAGCTCGAAGGACTGGATCCACCATCATTGTTGAATTGTGTTTTTTAATTGAAGCGACTAGTTGCTATTTGCTTATTTTCGCAAGAACTCAAAGCTTGTCAAAAAGCTTGAAAATAAACACAGCACACGACTTGATTGATTGATTGATTGATACGGATGTACGACCAAGCCTCAGCAAGATTCCCGGATACGCCGGATCCACCGTACACCCTTTACATAAAACAAAACCGAGGGATAGGAAAGGAATGTTAGTATTAGAGACTCGACCCGGTTTCAGCCACCTATGCAGTCGATAGTTAGTAAATTATTAGTAATAAATATAATAATAAAATAAAATAGTTAGCACAAGACATCACAATTTCTAACTACAAGCTTATTAACGTCTTGTTGACCCTGGAGAGTTGAATCAGGCTGTCACTTTATTCTGAAAAACGGGATTCGGTTTGATCCTTATAAATGATTAATTCTGGAACTATGTTATATTCTGAAAATTAAGTTATTAGTCATATTCTTCACACTTATATTAATAAATAGGGTGCTGCGCCTGGTTTCTTCATCCTGGAATCCCAATGTAGCCAATCCAATCCTAAAACTACCGTTTAACTCAAAACTATTATTTTAAATGAAGCATTTTTGTGAACCCACCACTTAAACCACTTAAAGTATAGAAGTTTGATCTGTGATGACTGTTCTGTAATAAATTACAATTAATATCACCAGTACCCAAAATTAAAATTGTAAGACACCAATTATTATCTAAAGTATGAATTCAGAACTGAAGTTCTGAAATTTACGAGGATCAAAATCAAAACAACAGAATTTCTAAATCTTTCTAAAGCATTCTTGGAATCTGTGTTGGGTTTCCACGAATACTTCTGAAAATTAAGATCGAAATTAGTTAATTATCATTAAATACTACTTTTAGAATTTAAATTAACATTATTAAATCAGAGCTTAAAATCCTACTATTTAGCTTTTGAATCTACTATAGTACAAGTAAATAATTAAATTCATCACCATGGTCACCAATATTTCTGAAAATTCAAATCAAATATTAAATCGTGTCCAACTACACGCTCGTGAACATAAGTATAATTCTACAAAGAATTGTTGTAACTTGATAATTATTATGGAAACATAATTATATTAGATGAACCCGACATGATCCAAGGAGTTCTGGAAATACTAAACTAAATGGATATCCCGACCATCAAATACCTTATCTGCACATTTTTGCAATTTTCATCAACCACAAGCTGCAAAATCAACTCATCTCATCATGGCAGAAACATCACGCAACATCGAAAGATTGATTGATTTTGATTAGAATGTACAACCAAGCATTATAGCAGGGACTCCCGGATTACGCCGGGCCCACTGTACACCCGGTTACATATAACAAAAACCGAAGGATAGGATAGGAATGTTAGTTGGGACAGACTCGAGCCGGTTACAGACACCTAAGCGATCGATAGTTAGTAAATTTGTTAGTAATTATATAATAAAATAGTTAGCACAGGACAACACAATTTCTAAACTACATCTTATCTATTAGTTTTCTAAATCAAGAACCCGATTTCATTCACTCGCTATACAGACAATAAATAAAACTAACTAAAAGAAAATTAAAAATTATATTCTTAAAAATTTCATCATTTTACCTAGGGCATACCTTTTCGGGTTTTATCCAATATCGAGAGTTCCGAAAAACGTATATTAACTTAATCAAAACTGATTTTGTATCTTACTTCCACCAAAAATATATAATACCCGGGGCATTCCCTCCGAACACAAATATTCGTATTTCCCGAAAAAGTTATACCCTAAATACCATAATTATAAATAATATTATCGTTTATGTGTAAGAACCACCTAAATTCCATAAAATCGATTAATTTCAATGTATTTAGCGTCACGCACTTTCACTTATTTATATAATTAACGTTGTTCCCATTCCTAGGGTCCAAAATAATGCATCTTCAAATACTTCATTTTCAGTTCAATCAGAATATAATATTTATATTAGTTTTTTTATTTATAAATTTATTGAAATTTTAATATTTTAATTTAATTGAAATTAATTTATTACAATTTATAATTTAAAAAATGTAATGCTACTTATAATACCCCGTATTAAAAAATAATCATGCTTAAATAAACAAAAATTTTATATGAACAGTGAAATCTCGAAACAGCGCAGCCAAAGGGACCGGAGAAATGTATTTAATTATTTAATTTAGTCGTGTATTTACATATGTAAAGTTTTATTATTTTATTTCCTTATTAACCATATATTTTCACATAAACACTTATCACTTTGGCGAATAAAATTTCCTTGCGAAATTACAATTTCCTTAAATCAGTATTCACTATAACGAGACCTCACTGTATTACATACGATAGTTTCTGGTTCAACTCAAATTTACTCGATAATACAAAGTAAACAAATCCCATTAGAATCGAATACAAGAAACTTTTAATTCTAATTAAATTTCCAATTCAACTCAGAATTACTCGATTATACGTAGTATAAGAATCTTATTTGAATTGAATACATGAAAATTTTGCGTTGTGTAGTTCATTGTATATAAAGAGCACTATAAACACAAAGAATACAACAACGCCAAGTAAAAATAATAAAATCGTATTACAGTACAAAACTAAAACCACCAACGCACATAGAGAAAACAAACATTTTCATGTAATCCTTCACGTGCGCAGCAGGGAAAGTATCGATGTGTACATAGTGTGTTTTGGTACATGCCTTCTCTATATTATATACACACATAATAGGCTTCACTATATTATATATTAATGTATATATTTCCGAAAATAACATCGTACACTACACATACACGACTGTGAATACAATTCAGAAACAAATATAAACAATCGAACACTATAGAACCAATGATATAAATAAAGAATACATGTGTTTGTGTCGTTTACACATAAAACAAAAATACAACACATACATAATCTCGTAAGAGGAAAGAGAGAAACCGAAAACTTGTATATTCATGTACAGAAACAAAAATTTAATGCGTACATTTATTTATTCGATTTTAATTAAATCTAAATACGAGATAATGTATTTGACCATTCGAATTTTATGCACCAACTACACAAATTTAAGACATGCATTATTAAGCGAGAAAGCCAAAATTTGACTTGTTTCGCTATAAATATGAAAATAAAAATAAAAAATATAAAACAATGCCTGTTGAATGCATCCCGATGGATTGCATTCTATCCATATTTAAATTTTCACTATTATTCACTTTATATACACACTTTTACTTAAATAAATTAAATTAAAATATATTATATATAAATTATATATTTAAACACTTTACACTACATTAGAAAATAAAATAAACTTAAAATTAATTTAATTAAAATTTTCTCGAAGAAGACGACAAAAACACGTCCTTCTTCTTCGAGCGTCAACGACCGACCGAAAATAAACACAGCACACGACTGATACAATAACTGCAGTTATGGGTCGACATCTCTCATAGATATGTAATAATTCATGATTTGAGAAAATTGAGCCAAAAAAAAAAATAAATCTCAAATCTCAAACGTCAAATATAATTTCTTTTTAAATGATGAAATGTTTTATTACCTAAACAGACACTCTCAGAGGTATCCATAAGGTCGATCGCGATCGACTGATCGATTTTTGGTCGATCGGCAATTAACTTCCATTGTATCGAGAACAAAATAGAGAATAAAATATCAGCATACTTGAGTGCACCTTTACATTAATACCATTGGAAATCAAAAAGTAGATCCCTTAAAAAATTAGTGGACCCGCCTGCTCTATAATCGCAATTTTGGATTTTTAAAAATTATTTAACCAAAAGTAGACTTTCATCAATTGAGCCGTTTATTTTGAAAGTGGGGCAAGTCCACATTTTGTTGAAATGAGAAAATGAAGGAATAGAAAAACAATAAATGGAAAAACATATGGGATTTTGAATTTTCTTATTTTTTGAACAAGTATTAGGGATTTTTATTTTTTTATTTTGACTATAAATTGTACACCGTTAGAAAGATTATACTTTTATTTGTCTATTGTTATCATTAACTTAAATTTTTTGAAAAATGGACTTGCACCACTTTCAAAATTAACGGCTCAATTATACCTGGTACGTTAGTTGAAGTGAAACAAAAAAATTCACTGGTCTTCAATTCAACAAGATGTGAAAAAAATGTTGACGAGTTTCTTAAAATATATAGCAGCCCTAACTTCTTTGGTCGTATAAAGATTGAAGCGTTATATAAATAATTGGAGTCAACAAATTTTAACCTAGCCATTTACTTAATTTTTCTTTCGAAAGCAAAATTGTATCAATTTGCGTGTGTGTTGCTTTTTCTACTTGTACAATTGCAAACTGTACGATAAATGCGTTTGCGATGCTATAAAATATGTAAAGCTATAACCAGTGGCGGCTGAAAACTTTGATTCTCACAAACAAATTCCGGTTATATTTTATTTTTAAATACTAATTTAAATAAAATAAATAAATCATTTTCAGTGAAATGCTTTCATTATCGTTCCAGTTCGACACGCCTGTCTTCGGCTCTGGAACGCGGAGAACGTCTGCGATTAAAGTAACATATGCAAGAAATTTTAGCTTGAAGATTACAGGTATAAACGACGAAAAATATTTGCTTCGGCCATAAACGACGAAAAATATCTGCCAATTAAATTTTAAAATTTCATTAATGTCAAACAATGCAAACAATAATTTTCAGTCTAACATCAATTAGTCAAACGAACAACGATAACTCACACTAGGTAAAAAAATGTCTGAAACCACTAGCGATTGACAAACTTTCAGATTGACGTCTATTTTTCTCCATTTTTGACGCTAAACAATAATTTTTTGCTTCGCTGATGGTTAATCGAAGTACTATAGGGCCTCTCCACACCAGTATTTTTAACAACCGTATTCACCCTCGTTTCTTTACCTCTCTGCCTACAAACCTAAATTTGTTGTGGGGATTTGTAATGCACTTTTGCATTATGAAATTTCTGGTATTCTCGTGTTGTTACACACTAATACAAATATAAAGTTAAATAAATAAAAAAAATTGAATGTGCATTGGCACGTGTTTTTCTATTGTTTATGGTGGATTCAGCGAGAAAAATTTGCTAGCTCGTGATCACGAATTATTGAAATTTCGTCAACTTTTTTACCCCCTCCAATTTTTTGTTTACTTTTTCTTATGGTTGCTCTTTTAAAAAAGTAAACAAAAAATTGGAGGGGGTAAAAAAGTTGACGAAATTTCAATAATTCGTGATCACGAGCTAGCAAATTTTTCTCGCTGAATCCACCATTAACGCGCAAAATGAAATAATTGTCTTGAACAAAGCAATCCAAAATTGAAGTAAATTGACACATACATAAAGAAGAGTAACAACAGTGTGAATACAGAATGCTGTTGTTACCGTGTTGTTAAAAATACTCGTGTGGATAGGTCCATAGACTTTTCGATATTATTCGAATTTAGATTGGACTGAATTAAACGGAGCATCTGATTAGGTGAGATTCTCGAAATCCGATATCATTTGATTAGTACATTATATGATTATGTAAGTTGTTTGGCATCGAATTTTTCAACATTATTAGAGATTTTTCAGTTATTTTTCGAGTAAGATGCTTTTTGTTTTTTGAATTGCTAACAGCCTAGAGACATTTCAAGATTTTTTCGATTCGAGTTTTTCGGGAATATCCGAATTTTTTCAGAATATTTATTCGAATTTTTCGACATTAAAGTATATCAACTGAAGCGCCATTAAAAATGTGACGAATATCGTCAATATTTGGGGCTAGACTTTGGACGTTTAAACTTACTACATTTAATAATGACCTATCAACTAACATAGATTTCAGGACTAGATTGGAATAGTTAAGCGACATAACCAAACTAAAAATCAAAACTTAGCGTAAACTCGACGTGGGCGTGATTGATACGCAATACTTACAAATAAAATTAAGAAACGCTTCATCCAGCTCCAAAAAGAACCTCAATCAATGGAAATCTAAAACGAGAAGAAACAAAAAACGATCCAAATTAACAAATTTCATGAAAAAGTAAACAATATTTAATCGTAGAGCCCTAAAAAACGAACGAATATTATTAATTTTTAAGGCTACTATTCTTAACATCTTCATCTTTGTTCGATTCATAAAGTAATTTTTTAAAGATGGATTTAAAATAAATCGAAAACGATATAATTATATACGAGTCCAATTGTTACGATTTTTGTTGTTGTGTTGGAACACTTGTACCTCACATATCTTGAAATTTTTAGCCGTATTTGGACACTTAATTATTATTTGAATTTTTTTTAACGAACTTTGCTGATATGTTACAAGAATTAAGAACAACAAAAATTTAGCTATTATGTATCTCTATCTTATTTGTTTAGCATTTGTTTATTCTATAAAAAATAAGTTAATGTGTAAGCGTGGAAACTGTTTTCTACTTATTATCACGTTTACTCAATTATCTCATTTTTTATACATAGAACAAGGCAGCTGCAGTATCTAAAAAAGAAAAGACTTACAGTATATCCAAGGAAAGATACTCCAGCCCTAAATTTTACAAATTTATGATGTGCAGTTATAATTCAATTCTGAATTTTCTAATGCTGTCAAAACAAAACAAAATACAAAAGTTATCAATCAAAATATAAATTTTCTATTCCGTTTTATGATTGTCGAAACATTTAATCCCAATTGTTTCTATCATGATCAATTTACATAAACGATTATGAAGAATTGTCGCAAAATTGTCTTTTCATAATCCTTTTGGCTGATAATAATTTTTTCGTATATGTAATTAGATCATTACGTTTTCAAAAAATAAAGTGTCTCGGTTTAATTTGTAAATAACAAAACAAACAAAATACTCTCAAAAGGATAATGAAATAAAATGTATGTAATATTTTATAAATAATTTACATTACAATTATTATACAGTACATCCTTTTTCCATTAGCATTTTGATTTTGAATGATGTTAATTTTCCAGTACCGCGTTTTTCATTCATTCATTTTTTTTTTTACTTCTGTTCGTTGTGTATAAAATGTACTGTGCACAATACAAAACAAAATGAATTTGATAAAAAAACAAGGATTCTTTCTCAACAAAACAAAAAAGGATAATTTACATAAAATGAGAATTTATTTTTGTTTTTATTCCATGCTTTAACTCCCACACTTTTATGGTGCGAGCGAGTGATTTTGTTGTACAGAAAAAAAAATAAAATATTGTAAAGAGAAAATTTATATTTTCACTCTCTATTTATCATCGGGGGGATATTCTCGTACTACACACACACAAAAGCGGAGTAAAAACATAAACTTTTTTCCTGTTTTGGCAACCAATAATTCGATACGATATGAATTTCACAATTTAGTTTAGTTGTTATCCTTCCTTCGGTCGGTCGATATGGATGGGTGGCGGCACACAGTGTGTCATAAATAGTTTTTGTGGAATAATAGTTTGTGAGTGTGTTTATCTGGAGAATCAGCTAAAAAATTTACGAATTGTGCAATAAATTGTTATTAATTTAGTTTAGTTACGCAAAGTTTTGTTTCTTATATCTGAAATTGTTTTAGCAAATTTTTTTGATTTTATTGTTTTACTTTTATTGTTCTAATTTAAATTTATTGATCAATCGGTTTTAAGTGGATATAAAAAAAAACGTTGAATTTTTTATACGTGTGGTAATTTGGTTCATTTTTTTTTTGTTGTTTTGTTTAGAAAATAAAAATAAAAAGTTATTTTTCAATAAAATAAAAAAAATAAAAGTGAAAAAAAAATAAATAAATAAAAATATATCTCTCTAAAAGTGTTTTGTACTAGTGAAATATCTCTCTCATATCTATAGTGAAAATTTATATTTGTGTTTTTCGAGAAAAGTCAGATTAATTTTATTGTCATTGTTTTTCATGTGATAAATTTCCAATTCAAATTAATTCCGGATTACAGTGATTTAATTATTTTGAAAAAAAAAAAAAGGATTTATATGTTTGTATTACACTATATGTAGTCTAACTAGACGAGTATATTATACATCCAGGACATTTCACGCAGAATACATCAGGATATTACAATAATAATAAAAATGGTATTTTTATATCCTATATTTATGTAGCTAGTACCTAGTAGTAAGCAATAAAATAAAATAATTTGATATGGTAATTTGGTGGATTTACATGTTTTAGTCAACCACTTTATTGTGTGGGGGGCTACGGAAGCGAGTAAATGGTGTATCTACATACACATATCCCTTAACCATTTATGTTTTTCGTTGTGATGCTGTTTTATAAGCGAAGTGTTTTGGAAACTTGAAAACGTACTGAATTAATTTTATTTTTAAAAGATTCTTTAAGTGGTAAACAGAGTAAAACATGTCTTTAGATTTAATGTTAAAGAGAGGATTTTAATAATTTTGTTGAATTTAGAACAAGTTCTAACAAGATAGTATTGAGCAATACAAAAGTGGAAACCGATCATACTCGTATGTACATATACCGGTCATACTCGTGCAATGCTAGCCATAAAAGAGGCGTGCTGCTACTGGCAAATTATACAGTCTTTTAACAGACTAAACATAAATTCTACCCGAAGGAAATATTCAACAATGCCGTTTGTTTGTAATTACCAGAAAAAGACAATGCTTGAGATCTAATTAATTATCCTCCTCACGAGAACAGAAATGTTATTTTTATTTTAATTTTATTTACTAAAAGAAATCGAGTTCGTTTTCTTCATAATAAAAAGCATAACTTGTTTCTGAATAATTTTAATCGGCGCATTCAGGCAAGCCAACTGTTGGCAACATGTTCGGTAAAATCAACACGTTGTGACCTGAACGAACATGATACATTCAAAATTTCATGGCATTGTGATTGTTTAAATGTCATGTTTTCCATCAGTAGATTTTTGATGCCAACATGTTGTGAGACCTGAATGTAACAGTAATAGAAAGGACACCTTATGATTGTTCTGTCTGGTTACGATGTAATATAGATATTAGAGCGAGAGGTATAAGTGTTATAAGAAAATCTTAACGAAGAGGTATACGGTCAAATTATGGATTCTCAATCAGAATATCGAAATTAACAAAAATTGGTACTGATCGACTACAGCCTGTTTCCTTTAAAATTAGAAAAAATTGTTTTTTTTTTAAATGAAGAGACATCCGCTTGAATTTTGCTTTATTAGTTAGATTTAATGTAAACAAACACGTTAGAAAAGAAATCAGTGAAAAAACTGGTCGACTACCGCATCAAAATGGCTATCAAATATTAAATTTCCGTTCGAGAAACATTAGAATTTTTTTTTTAACTTTTTTCGGTCTTAGGAGCTAGTTAAGCGAAAACGAAACAAAATGACGCAGAGCCCTTTTTTTGGTATTCACCCGAAAAAGTTATCGAAATTTTCGACTGAAACGACGTTTTTTTACTAGAAAGTGACTTTACTGGGCACTAGAACCTTTTGCTTTTTACTGCTGTATTTGGTGAATAACTTTATCAAAGAATTCGCCATATTTCGTCTAAGGCTTCTATTGGCGTTCTATATAGTGTCGGGTAAGTTGAAGTAAAATAATTTGTAGTGGATTTTAGATCAGCACAATGTTAATTACACTAAGAATTAAAGATTTTGTTCTTATACCGTAAGAAGTCCAAATCAAATTCAATATTTGCTTATATGTATGTAGAGTATAAAAGATAAGATCAATATACTTCGATAAAGAAGAGTTTCTTCCCATCAGCCAATACATCGTTCGCATACGGTATTATTTCTCGATTTACGGTAACCGGAATATGTTCGAGTCTGTTTGTAAAGTTGATGTGAACTGATCTAGTTTTATTTAGTTTTATTCGCCATCATTTTGACCATTTATGTATTTGAGTAACATCTGATTGTAACTTCTGGGTTGATTCTTCCTTGCTTTATCCAACTGCCTAAGATTGCCCTGTCATCTGCAAAATTATTCAGTAGGTATAAAACCGGCCATAATACATCGCCCTGTGGTACTTCTGCATTGATATGGTTCAATTTAGAAAAGGTATCATCTAACTTAATCCTGAAGAATCTATCTTTCAAGTAAGATTCCAGTATATTACCAAATTGAATTGGTGGAAGATTTATTAACTTGTAGTTAAGTCCTTCATGCCTCACTCTATCAAATGCTTGTGCAACGCCTAATAATATTGTTAAGCAGCCTTTCTTCTCCTTCTACCTAGTGCTTTCTGGATTATATTGGTTATTCTGTGTATTTGATCAATTATTGAGTGTTGGTTACAAGAATCGGACTAATGATTTGGGATCAAGTTTTTCCTATCGATTATCCAATTTAACCTTTTTATCAATAGCTTCTTAAAGATTTTGGACATGACTGGCAATAGCCAAATTGACCCATATAATGAAGTTTCGTGTGGTGGTTTTCCAGGGTTTGGGATCATAATTATGTACTTCTGAAATTTTCCACAAGCTGCGTACACGATTGGTGAGCTTTACCAAAGCTTTCCTAGGCAGTTATTTTAAGATTTCTGCAGTAATAAGATCGTAATCTGGAGCTTTTTCCGTATTCATATTAGCTTTTATCTCAGACATTTATCGGTAGGATTTCTTTACTTTCTTGCACAGCCTGTTCAGTGATTATTTCGAGGTGTTCAGCAAATTTTCGACCTTTATCTTCATTATTTATAGCCTATTTGTCACCTGCTGTTTTTATTGGAGGAACCTGCATTATTGGTTTTTTTATTTCTTTGTTTGCTTTCCAAAGTGAATCATCAGTACTGCTGTCATTAGTTAATTTTCTTAGATAGATATTGATAGATTCATCTTTCAATTTTTAGATTTCTCTTATTTCCCCAAGCTTGCGAACTTCTTTGTCTAATTGCTCCTCGTTTCTTAATGACACCGTTAAGTTATTTTTTCCATGATGAGACAAACATCGATTTTTTCTATTCATCGGCATTCTATGAAATTCTAAGATCACTGTTCATTTCTCTGTTTAGGGGTGGTTCCCTTAGTACTGTGCTCTGGTTTCTGTAATCTCTCATCAAACATATTGAGTCTGCTTAAGATCAATTGAAGTGATTAATTAATGTCGTTATTTTAAGCAGTTTTTCCTTGATTTTGTTACTATTCGTTACTTGAATGTAAGTAGGTTCATATTAACGGCTTTCTTCCTGAATAAACTTGGATTTTTAGCATTCACAGTTTTATTTTTGATGTTTGCAGTTCAACAGCCACGCTGCATCCTCTTTAGTTAGCCGGATGGTTTTCCCTACTGTGAACGCATTTAGGCTGAACATATTTAGCTTTTACGCAATCTCTGGTATTATATTTACTTAGACATTGGACACACCTGGGTTCCTTGTTGCAATATTTTTGTGTATTTCAATAGGCTTGACATTGTTTACATTGTGGTATAAGCTTAGATTTTCATAGAGGCTAAATAACCACTTTGCACTCCAAGGTGTACCTCATTTGATACATTTTTTTCGATATCTTTATCCGAATTGAAGGTCAACATACATAAACATGTTGATCAATTTGTTGAGCGGTACTTTGCCTCGCCAGTTTAGCTTAAATAATGCTTTAGTTGCTTTAAATCCTTTTGATTTTAGGTCACCAATTATGTTTTCTGCGATTTACACGAAGAGTGTAGGGTTTTAGCCATAACCCTTATTGGTCTGGTTTATTTGTTTTCAAGCGTGTTCCAATCATGATTTTCTTCATTTAATAATTTTGCCATTTCTCTGTAAGTTCACAGTCTTTCAAGTTTATTTTGATGGTGCTTCCTTTAACCACATTTGCATTAAACTTATCAGTTGTAGTTTTTGTTTTTTTTTCTGAGAGCCGTTTAAAAGGTAGTCAACCAGACATTCCCCTAAATTTTTTTCTAGCATGTTTATTTTCATTGAATATAATATTCGACTATGTCCGTGTGCCTCTTTGTTTTTTTTTAAACGAAATTCTTGTCTAATCTTAAAGAATACAGCGTACCACCTGTAACAAATTTTTTATTTCGATATTCTGATTCAGCATGAAAGGTTGGTTTTGAAAACCCATAATTTAGCAATGTTAGAATTTCAAATAATCGTCAAAGCAGGGTTTGGTGTGGCAGCCCCTCCCTTTAAAAATTCATTTGACCACTTCAGTAAATTCATTGTATATATTAAAAAAGTACGACGAAAATCGTATGACGAAATCAGTTGAAAATCCAAACGAATTAAGGCTTTCAGCATTTCTCAGTGGCGATGGAATTAAACATTTACTGAAATTGGTGAACGCTTTGTCTATTTATTAATGTTGATCGATGACTTTGACAACATTATAGGTGAATTCAACTAAATTATGTGGAATTATGCTTTCGAAGCTTTTGCCAACAATAAGCGTAAAAGGCATCAGCGAAATAGAGACATTATAGTCCCAACATATTTATGACCTCGAAACAATTAAGATCCTGTATTATGCCTATATGCGATATGTCAAATCCCAAATTGAATATGCTGTTAATGTCTGGTGTCCTTTTTACGACCAACATATTTGAAATATTGAGAATATCCAAAATGTTTATAAGTATGGGATTGCGATCAAGATTTACCATACCATCAATCAAGGCTGGACAAGCTATGTATTTGAGTAATTAAACTACTTTTACGAATTACGGCAAACTCCTCAGTTTTAAAACACAAATTACAATTACGTAATTAAAATATTAAAGCAGCTAGCGATACAAATATATTTTCGGGAGTGGTTTAATTCGCCGCCCGAGGGATCGGCCTTTTGCTTATTTTGTAAATTTTTTGCTGATAAATTGTCCCCCAGTTTGCTGATGCAGCTTTGTTTAATCGTTAGAACATTATTGCTGTCGATTTTTTTGACTAACTTTTCGCGCCAACCAGGCAGTTATCGAAAAGTTTCCTTGCGAAGTTACTTTTCAATTTAGTTATCATTTTTACAGTGAGTGCTTGAATTATGAATTATTAAAAGGTCGAGGAAAAATTAATTCCGTCAAATTCTTCTGTTGAACGATTATCAAAAAAGTTTTTGTCGACATTTTTGAAGTAGGCACCATAAAATAGAACAAGAGATACTATATCTACAAAATGTAATTATACACCCAATGTCAGCGTACTTTGATTTGTTTGTATTTTGATTTTATTAGTGTCGTCGCTCGTCGAAGTATTCCGTTGCTGGGGGAACCTATTGCTTCTGGTTAGGCCTAATAACCTTGACAGACTCCGGTTTAATAAACCCGATTTAACTAAACTGGTCCAATTCATTTCCTAATCGAGTTGTAAGTGTTTGATCTTGACGAAGTGCTGTTATGTCCGATTTACGGACAATATTGGAAACTGAAACAAAAATAGGATCACTGATAACAATAATAATATGGGTTAATTTATTGTTGACCACAATAGTAGATGAGGAGTCATCATCGTTGACAGTGACCTCTACAGCTATCAAAGGTTGGGTACATAAATACTGCATCATTCGAATCAAATTCCTGATTTCTCGTTTTTATACAAATCATATGTGGTCTAATATCACACGCTTGTGATTGGTCTCTTCATCACTTCCTCCCAGGTTTACTTAGATATGCCCAATCCGGAAGAAATACGGAAAACCTGTATATGCCTGGTTATTTTATTGAAATAGGAACAGCAGTGACATTCGGTTGACGTTCGAAAAGTCACAATTTAGGAAATGTAAAGTCAGGCATAGCATATCTTATTGAACCTACTACCATCTAAGAATGATCGATGTGAACTAACCACCTATTTCGAAAAGCCGAAAATTTAGGACTTCTGGTAATAAGGAGTGGTGAAAAATTGCGTGTACGGAAACCCACAATACCTATATGTACACACAAAAATGTGGCAACGAGCTATGGAGCCTTTGGTAAACCCTTTGCATATTTGCTTTGAGAACCAAGGAGAGAAAGTTGAAAGTTTAAAGTACTCTTAAATACATTTTTTTTATACCATACAAGTGTGGTTACATCTTTTAACACATCCTGCGCGAGGAAACCCATTATTTTTGTTTTAGCAAATCAATCAGCAAATTAACAATTAAGAAAGTTTCTAAATGTTAACATTTTGTCGGTACACATCAGGGTTGCCACCTTCTCGCGAGGATAACCGCTGCATTTTCCTAAAATAGCTTTTCATTAGTAAATATAACCAAAAATTTTGTTTCAGAAGTTATTTTGGAAAATGTGGTGGTTGTCCTCGCGAGAAGGTGGCACCCCTAGTATACATAGAACAAGTTGTAAAGGAAATTAAAGATTCCCCTCTCAAAACGTAGAATACGTACTATCTGAACAAATCTGACATTTATACGATTTCTAATTTTTGAAACAAGCTCTACAGCGTAAATTTAATAATTGAGAAGTTTGGGACTTCTTTGGAAATAAACTCTAGGGTAATTTAAACCTTTTATGAGTACCGAGATTTTATCTGAACGCAATATTTCAAAATGTGATACCTAAAAAGTTTTAAAATTTTAACGGATATAATTTGTTATGTTTGGAAAAAAATTTGGTAAAACTATTTCTTGTAGTCCTTCAAGAATACGGAGGTTTGGTAAAGGATTTTTATCATTCGTGTGGACCTTAATTGGTGATTTATCCATCTTCCCGATTTTACTTACTAAAGTACATGATTTAGAGTGTTCTGACCCAGGAAAATTAATATTCGAAATATTTTATTTTCTATATAAAGCGAATTTTCTAAATTTTTGGGCATATAAGGACAGTTATTAAAACTAAACAAAGTAATAAGAAAAATTTATACTCTGACTGTAAAATTGAGGACTAGATAATTGCTCTAAAATAATGTAAATTTACAAAAACTCTGGTGATTTCATTCAATGACAGGCAGAACTAATCGTACAACAATACCATAAGTACAAAAGTTTTGATGTGAGTCTGATTTTCTGTGGAACTTTTAACCAAATCCGATGATATTGCGGTCATTTTGTTTATAAAATTTTCAAATGCTAGTCTATAGATTGTAGTATAAAATAATCGTTTAAGTTTAAATAATTTTTAAGATTTTTAATTAAAGAAATAATATCATAGGAATTCTTCAAACTAACAATTCAATTACCAAAACCGCTGATTCTGAGATAATTTTAATTAAGTCAATTAAAAATATTTGGCATTATGTACATAAGCAGCATAGCAAAACTACTCCCAACCCAGTACAACACAACTATAATTAAATTTAAACACGATAATTTTGAAAAACCCATAAACATCCCGTTAAAATCAAAAATTAAATTATTTTCGTGTGTTTATATGTAGTTATACGATTTGGGGATTATACGAGTACGCCTGCGATATATTTTTTAAACGAAATCTTTTATAAACATAATTGAATCTTTACTACCATTAGTCACGCATTTCGAAATAATTAATAATTCTGTCACCAATAGAAACCCAAACAATTTGATGTGTGTGCACAAAACACCAGCAATAACAATGTAAACGACTTGTTTCTTATCACAATCGTAAAAAAGTAGTTTTGTGATTATGATTTTAATTTTTTTTTTATAGTTTTTTAAGCGAAATGTTACAAGGATTGTAATAAAAAAATTATGTAGTAGACATTTTAATTTTTCTTGACGAAGTAAAGTAATCATGAAAATTTTCAAATCCCAGATTTTTGTAGATTTAAATGTTTTGAGGTTTTCCGAGTCGGAAAAAAAAAAGGATTTTCGAAATGGTGTCTATTTATCGGTTACCTCTCTATAGAAAAACAAACCGGATTAATTGGTGAGCCTGAAAATTCTAGACAATTTTGTCCGAAACCAGAAGGGACAGTTTAATTAAAATATTAAAATGGCCGGTTTCACAAATAAAGATGCAATCTCCAGTTAAATAATATTTCCTCTCTTTCTTTTTTACGAAATTTTGTGTGAATGTGCGAAATGAACGCCAGATTATATTATTTGGTTTTCTCATGAACATTTTAACGGGATACCTAATTATTTAGCTGAAGATCAAATATTTATAACTCGCGGAGTTCAATAAAAAAAAAAAAAATTAACAAGGTAAAACCTTAGGTAATTTTAAACAAGGAATTTAATGGTGAGCTTGGATATGACCTTGAACCTCATTTACAAGGTCATTTTAAAATCAAGGGCATCTTTTAAATGGGAACCCCTATTTTTGATGCCAGGATCGAAAAGAGAGGGAAATTGTCCATCCGATAATGTATTTTCCATGACCTCCCAAGGTCACCTGAAGGAATATACATTGTGAGGAAAAAGTATAGAAACCCCTAGAAATTTCGGGTAGCTTGGTAAAATAAAAATTGCTAAGATTAAATCTTAGGTAATTTTCAACAAGAAATTCAATGGTGACTTTGGATCCTTGAACTTCATATTCAAGGTCATTTTGAGGTCAAGGTAATTTTTTCAATGGAAACTTTTATTTTTGACATCGGTTTCGAAAAGAGTGGTAAATTCTACATCCGAATATGTTTTTCCATGGCCTCCCAAGGTCACCTGAAGGAATATATTTTAGTTCTAAAGCCTATATTTTGCTATGAAAATTAAAAAAAAATAAAAAAGTAAATTTTAAAAATGAAGAATTAAGTAATCTTTTAATTTTTTTTTTTTAATTTTCATAGCAAATCATAACAATTATAACTAAAATGTATTAGGTGACCTTAGGAGGTCATGTAAAATGCAAATTCGAACGTGGAATTTCTCACTCTTTTCGAATCTGATGTCAAAAATAGGGGTTTCCATTTAAAAAATGACCTTGACGATGAGGTTAAAGATCACATCCAAGCTCATCATTGAATTCCTTGTTGAAAATTACTTAAGATTTAACCTTGGTAATTTATTTTTTACCAAACAATGGGTTCCTTCAGGTGACCTTGGGAGGTCATCGAAATTCAGACGCATAATTTCTTTCTCTTTTCGATTCTGTCACCAAAAATGGGAGTTCCCATTTAAAACAATTACCTTGACCCAAAATGGCCTTGAAGATGAGGTTCAAGATCACATCCAAGCTCACCATTAAATTCCTTGCCGAAAATTACCTAAGATTTAACCTTGTTAATTTGTTTTGCCCGAACTCCACGAGATTTCTAAGGGTTTCCATACTTTTCCTCACCCTGTATAATCAACTATTGAATTTGAATTATGGAACAAACCGCAATTTCATAAAAGAGGAACGAGGGGAAATATTATAGAATTGCAAATTATAATTACAACAATTTATTGGTATTTTAATTTTTTATATAATTTTATCATTTTGTTACATTTTTATAATTTGGCGTTCAAGCCGTTCAAGGCTTTGAACAAATCGCAGCAATTTGATAGGCCGGCAGACTTGCACCAGAGCCTTCTAGAGTATAGAGCCATAATCATTATGACGTATTTTTTAGAAGCTTTTTTAGTGGTATAACTTTTCACTGATTTCCATAGGAATCCATAGTAAAAATGGTGTTTTTTAACTTCAAGTTTTTCAATGAAAAAAGCAAAAATGTTACAAAATGTTTATACAAAAGTATTCTACACATCTTTAGCAGCAATATCCAAGGAGGGTATATTGGTATTAAGTAAATATTAATTGCAGAAATATTAAAATTAAATTATTTCGAAAATATATTTTTCGAACTTTCATTTTGAAAAATTCATCAAAGTTGGCTCTGACGAATTAAAATAATACTTGCTAAATTTACCTTTAGTTTTACTAGTGTACGTTAGATGTCTATAATTGTTGGCAGAAAAATACGAAAAAAAATTATTTAATCACACAATTATGACATGTTCTTAATATTTTCTGAATTTGTTTTGCTTTTCCTACAATTTTTAAACTCAAATTTCCCCAGGTCGCAATTTTTGCTACGATTTTTCAAAATGTTTACTACCAACTCCATCTATGTATATTGTCTTAATGCACACGATTTGTAGTAAGCTTTTCTTTTTAATTTGACCAGAAAGCTGTTGTTATGAACTTTTTTTACATTTTGGTTTAAATAAATCCATTATTACAAGAAAATGAAAACGATTTACTTAAACGAGATTTATATATGTTGAAATTCAAACATTTATGGAAATATTCCAGAAATCATAATTAAGAATTTGCAACGTTTCCATTTATAAATTTGTCTTAGGAAAAAAAGTGATTTCCCATATGTTTTATGTGTTTTACTATGGAAATTTTGATTTTTTCCTCGTTTCTAATTCCCTTATAAAAGCTTCGTTTTTTAGATTATGGCTTGTATAATCAAGGTTGCTTTGCTTGCACACGTATACTTAAACGAAATATTTGAACAATAGGAGACAAAAAAAAATCCTTGTAATTATTTTAAATCCCGCCTTCGTTTCTGATAGAAGCAGGGAAGATATCGAAAGTACCGAAGTACTTTCGGCCCCAAAAAATGCTTTCAATAAATATTTTTTACTTATTCTTAGTTAAATTCATCTATCAATAGGGTGACCAGACGTCCTGGTTTCCTCGGATATGTTCTGGGTTTTTGAAAATTTTGGAGCGTCCGGGAAAATGTTTTACGTTATCCTGGTACAATATTTATTGAATTTAATTAATTGTTGTTAATCCCGCCTTCGTTTCTGATAGAAGCAGGGAAGATATCGAAAGTACCGAAGTACTTTCGGCCCCAAAAAATGCTTTCAATAAATATTTTTTACTTATTCTTAGTTAAATTCATCTATCAATAGGGTGACCAGACGTCCTGGTTTCCTCGGATATGTTCTGGGTTTTTGAAAATTTTGGAGCGTCCGGGAAAATGTTTTACGTTATCCTGGTACAATATTTATTGAATTTAATTAATTGTTGCCCGGTAGTATACGCCCGGTATGTATGCCCGGTGGCATAGTGATTAGCATGCTTGCTTTAAGCTCCGGCGGTGGTCCCGGGTTCGATTCCCGGCGGGTGAAGAAAAATCGCGGATGGGTAAGGGTAGGATCAATGAATTAATCATTCATTATCCGTTCAAACAAATGATTACGAAACTTCAGCATGAAGCGGCCACATCCTTCTATGGAAAAAAAATCCATGGTTTAATTAAAAAATCCAACCCTAAATGATATGGTCGAAGGAATTCTTCAGAGCCGGAAATTTTCAATTTTATATTACGAATTACTTAAAGAATATATTTCCTATCTCAAATCTCAGATATAAAATTTTATTAAAATCCATCCACAAAATTAGTTATTCTATTTGAAGCTGGGATACTTACAAGGAAACCTTTTGAACTGTCAAATTCAAAAAATTATATAAGCTATTCTAACTTGTAGTACTTACTCTGTGGAACATTAACGAAACCATTTTTGTTATCGGCAACCAAGTCCTATTCAGGGGTTAAAACCACCCCTTAATTTAACCTCAAAAAATATTTTTTTTTCTGATATATTTCGGCTTCTACTCCACTTTTTTGATAAAACAAATTGGTAAATAGTCCTCATAAAAAGTACAAGTAATCCAAAGTAAATTTGATTATGAGCGTTGGATCTCTGTTGTTTAGGGAATGAATTTTCTTTTTTTCGCAAATTAAGGGGTGGTTTTAATTCCATTAAATGGGAACAGTTAAATTTTCTTTAGTTTATTTCAATCTTACGGCTGTTTAACAAACTGAAAGCAAATTTTTGTAACATGTACTTTCATACATGAAAATGTACTCTCTGGTGCACGGAAAAACTATTATTGGAAATGCTCTTGTATATCCATGCTGTGAAGCGTATAAATTTACAATCAATGAGTTTGTGTAGCACATTGTACTTCTGTATAGTGTAGCTCTGTTTTGTTGCGAACACTTTGTATAGTGTTAAGTGTATTTGTGCAATCTCAAATGTTTAGTTTCTAAGATATCGTTTGTTAACGGAATTAAACCCTATCAGGCCTCAGGATTACTCTAGTTCGAAGATATGCTGTCGAAACTTATAACTACATGTGTATGATGTTATTTTGCCAATCAGTATTGTTCACAAACTCATAAGGTAAAACTTGTAAAACCCAGCATTGGCGACCTATTTTGTTTAGTCTCGGTGAATTTGTTTTCCGTTAGACTAGTAAGTCACCCACCAACTTGTCTCCCACTCAGGATGAATGGTTGTCCGAAACTTAAATTCCTGGTGTTGGTACACTTTAGTATGCCCATCACGATGGCAGTAAGGTCAAATCAAGTTAGAAATGCAATTGGAAATAAAGACTGATCAATATCACATAATGATTTTAGCGTGACCCGTTTTCTTTCAACGGAAAGCAATTTCCTCCGACCGACAGCTCCTTATCGATAAGCATGCTCTATTTAGTACTTGAGTATAAATCGAAACCTGAGGTTATTTTATAGAAATTAATTTAGTTGCTTTGTATCTTGAATTCTTCTTAAGGATTATATATCCAACACCTTTTTTGTTTTATCATTAATTTTATCCTAACTAGTTTCTCCATATTAATTCTTCGCCTTATCCCAGCTGCGTCCTACGCTGGGCAAAATATTTTGCAGACCTTGTTATGAAGATTCGAAGTGTCACTTCTCGATATTCATATAATTATTATTTTCTGAGCAATACTTTATTTTATTATTGAGTCTGCACCAAACCAATCCAACACTGACACCTTTCAGGGTCAACAACTTCATTTTACAATACTTTGAGGATAATCGGAGTGAAATTGACATTGCCTTGTAGAGTATAGTATTTCAATTTCCTAGTCATTGGAAAATTATTCGTAGATTTTTAATTAACGTCAAGGAAACACGCCACATAAATTTAAAAAACGGTCACTATGAAAAAATGTATTTCAAAATTCAATGCTACAGTGTGAAACCACAAAATGAAACTATTTGTTATTAATTTACGATTATTTACATTTATTTCAAAAAAATTGGATAAAACGTTGTATGCCACTCGTGAGCAAAGAGATATTAACCACTCGGGATATTGTCCCACTCGGCTATCGCTTCGTGGGGCAAACTTATCCCTCATGGGTAATATCTCGTTTTGCTCACTAGTACCATAAATAACTATTTTCTGAAAAAAAAAAGCAGACTCCCTCTGCGTTCCCTCGAGATTTTCTCCACATTTAAAAAGAGAAAATTCAATTTAATGACGTCATCATATATCCACATCTAAACCCAATGGTAAGAAAAAGACAACACGTCTCCGCTGAACAATCATAATAAAATAAATCAGAAAGAGCCAAACAGAAAAAAATTAAATCAATAAAATGAGCGCGAAGGAAACAAAAAATCAAAACAATCTAGCATCATGCTTCGCAAATTCAAAATAAAATTTCAATAGAGGCAATGAAAGAGATGATTATTGTATTGTTTATAAATTTCGAGTTATATATATTATGTATATATATTATGTATATATATATTATATATATTATGACGTATGTATATTACAAAAACAACAATATTGCAAATTACAAAAATACCTTATTTTAAATGACGATTTTCACTAAGAAATAAACATTTTCAACATTCGATTTTTCAATCAAATAAAATTACATGTTTTATGAACATTTTCGTATAAAAAACAACACAAAAGCTCACATTTCTAATAGACTAAAACTGTAAATGAAAATAAGCGTTTCCCCGTATAAGTAGTTTCATAGTAAAGAAACATTTTATGTACCTAATTTTAAGCTTAGTAAATAATACAGTCGAAACAGGAGGCTCTTATTTATACAGCAGGCTCTGGTATACTTTGCTTTAACACTGCGTTTAAAAATTTCAAAGTGCGATTGTTCTGTCTTGTACGCAAAGTATCAAAACTCGTCAGAACTTGTTGGAAATTCTAAACTTTAGGTTTGTGAAAACAAGGAATTATATTGTTTTCCTTAGGATCACCTCATCCCATACTTCAAATATTTCAAAATCTCAAGTGTGATTGATAAATAAAAATAAAAAAATAAAAATTTATTGGTAAATAAATTCATGTGAAAAAACTTTTTAGATTTTGTAAGAAGTTTTTCAAGTATTCTTTTATCACATGGGTTGAACACCAAATTTCTATGTGGAAAGACGAAAACAAAATAAAATTTCGAGCGGGAAATGTAATCACTTGAGATATTAAATTTTTGGTGTGTGTCGAGATTTTGTTTTTGCCGATATGTGTATACATAGTCGCCATGAATAGGAAATTGAAGTGTTTATACAAGAAAATAAATAAGTAAAATGTTTTTTTTTTGTTTTCGTCGCAAAATTTAAGTATTTAGGAGTGGAAAATCGATATAATTATGATTGGGTGTGAGTTGTGGTGATAATAGGCGCTGATAAGCCTGCATAATATAATTTTTTCTGTGATTTATTTTTATTTTGGTATTAATGGTAAATGTATGCGTACGTATAATTCGAGGCTGGTATGGTGGCCTCTTCTCTAGATAGCTGTTGTGATGACCACGATCACCTTTATTTACAATCTAATGCATTAATTTTAACGTGTTATTCATTATTTATGCAATCTATCGTCGGATTTTGTCGCTATAGAAACAATTCGATCGATTTTCCATTTAGGTTATTACCGTTGTCACCAATATATTCTTTTATAGATGACGTAATATATTCATCTGCTATTTTTCTTAAAGTAAATATAAAAATATATGTTATTTGATATTTTGATGCTAATCTTCTTCAATTATCAACACTTCGTATATGTACGAGGTATAATGTATCCTGCTGTTCAAGTTTATAGATAATTTACAGATAAGGAAGGTGTCACGTTCTTATGTGTTATTTGTATAATATTCGTAATTTTATGTACTTATAGTTTTTGTAGCAAAGGATGGTATTAATTCGATAATTGTCTGAATGTATCTTAACTGTAGCCTTATCGTCTTCATTATCACAAAAACATATAACAAAGTAAGTTGAAATACAAATTTCAAGTGATTGCCTATTAACATTCTACTGTCTTCGTTGTCATTATACACCTGAAAAACAATAAATTTACCATATTTAACCAAACCACCATCGCACATGTTACCGCTGCTATTCACCACACCCTTTAATGTTACAACAAATAAATCCGCCAACAATATATTCATTTCATTATAATTAATTAGATAAATATATCCTCTACCTCTACTGGAAAACTTATTTTAAAACAATTATTATTAAATATGTATTTTAAGCGAAACCCCTAACTTTCTAAATTTTTGAAGGGGACTAATAACAAATAAAAAATTAACATAGACAGTTATTTGAATCCCTTTCACATATTTCAAATCGGATATAGTGCAGCATTATTGAAACAACAGCTGTGTTATTACCTTATATAATTTACCTTAAACGTGTACTCTCTCTATAAGTATGAGTTCTTGTTTTTAAGTACATTACCGAAGTCCTTAACCTACAGACTTATTATATATTATATAAAGATTAAATTAGATAAAATTCCATCATAACCCAAAAAAACATTTTTTTTTATTTTATTACATTTAATTTAGTTTTATTGTTATTAATATTTCTGATATGTAGGGTGGAAATAATGTTTTATGGTAACACCCGGTATATAATCTTTGAAAGATTTGTACGATTAGTTATAAAAGATAGAGGAATAATTTTTTTTATTATTATTAAAATTGGTTGAAAATTAGAATACTTGGAGGTTCTACACTCAATAGTACAAAAAGGCTGTATTGCAAACTGGGAATTCCTAATCCTATGCCGCAAAACTTAATGCAGCCTTAATAAACTTATTTTGCCCTAGCAAAAATCAGGAGTGTTTGTGAAAGTAAGCGCCATTTTTAAATGGCCAGGGTTAGTACGAGTTGTGGCCGAGACTACTAAACCCTATATTTTTTTTATTTTCCGTTACTTAAATTGTGCAATACGAAAGAGAACATAGTTTGCAAGTACTAACCGTAGAATTCATTGAACTATATACTCTTCGGTAAGGAGGCGTCTACAAAATGCTTCATTAAGGTGAATAAGAAGAATTTTAAATTTTTTTTGTCAACAACTGGAAATAGTGGATTCTGTTCCCCCAATATAATGGTAGAAATATTTTAAGTATGAACAACACTTGTCTGAAAATTCAACATCTAAAATTTAGTTTAGAAAACATATTCAACATATTAATTATAACTGAATATAAACTTAACTTAAGCGGAAAAAAGATCAACTTTAAAGAAATTTTATTTAAATAAGGATGGTACTCAGTGTCTAGACAATATGGTTAAAGGAATTTTCATTTATAACTTTCTCATTCTACTAAACGAGATACGACCTATTTGTTATACAAGGAGGGGCCCACTTAACATGATCCACCTAAATAATTCGAAAACTAAGCATTATATCGACAAAAAAAATCCATATCAAATTTTTCTGACCCTGAGACACATATCTAATTTATTTTTAATGACCTTGAAAAATCCTGTCAAGGCCATATCAAGATCAAGTTCGGTTTTTCATTGAATCATATTTTTTTAACGGAATCTTATTTGCACTTAAAAGCAAATCAAGTTTGCCCGGAACATTTCTTTACCCATCCTCTATTTTACAAAATATGTTTGTATGAGAAAAACAAATTTGAACTTGCCAGTTTATCCCAAATAATTTAGTTAAATTTCCCCTTAAAAACAAACAACCTTCTACTACTGCAACATTTTTTTCTAGCTATAATTCTTTATTTCTGAGATATCAGTAAGAGGGTCATCCAAATGTGATGCCTAGATTTTAGCACGGTATAATGTTTACACGTGACATCTTTTTAAAATTTTAAATGAAACCATTTTGTTTTAGTAGTGCAATTTCAACCATGGACAGGTATACATTGCAACAACTCGTAATTTCTCTAGTTGGATTATTGAACAACGAGAGATCCATTGCTTTCAAGTATCATTTTGTTTAGCGATGAATCTCATTTCACAATGGATGGATTTGTGAATAAGCAAAATTGTCGTACCTGGAGTGATGAAAATCCTCCTCCTCCCTTATGCAGGCAAGATGTATACTCCCAAAAAAAGTTACTGTTTGGCATGCATTTTGGGCAAATGGTGCTGGAAATACTGTTACTATGAATCCTGTGCGATACCAATCAATGTTGAGTCACTTTTTATGGCCATAATTTAATCATATTGATGTGTATTGTATGATCTCTATTTATTTATTTGATACCTACAGGGGTTACAATCGATACAAACAATTACGGCTAACTACAATTAATTAGAAATACAAAAAAAAATTTAAATAAAACATTCTTGAATGAATCTCTCGATAAGTGGAAATCGAACATTTCAAATACTGAATTGAATATCCGTGATGTTCTCAGGATAGGTTCCGAAAGGCCATAGTTAGTTGGCACCGGGTCAATGAATAAAAGCCCATCACGTTGCCGCATTCGACGTTCGGGAGCATAGATTTTTAGACGTGCAAGTAACTTGGTACAATCGATGCGGGAATTAATGATATCGCACACGAACAGCGTTCGTGTGAAGTTTCAGAAGATTACATCGATCCTGATATGATGGAAGGACATATTCCACAGCACGCATGGACGGCAAACAATGGAGCGCGATAAGATTCCAGCAATACAGCACATAACTCGAGAAAACCTTACGTTTTGAAATAAAAATATGACATTTTATTTTAAATATTTTTTTAAACAATTTTCATAAAATAGGCTTTTTCGCTATTCCATAATTATGTGGTTTAGATATTATGTGAACGTTTCTGGCCTTAAACTCGACCCTAACGTATTAACTTTTTTTCGGATGGGAATATGTATTGAATCAGATCCCAGATCAAGTTTATTCAAATTCCTTTTAAAAAATGTAGGCAAGACCTATTTTATCCAAATATGAGGTTGATTTTTTAACATTTACAAAATCAGTGTAAATATTGAAATCTTCAAAAATTTATACCTGCTGATGTGAATCGTAGTATCTAGAAAATTGAAACATAGACTAGATTCAAGGCAAGTAAAATCGTTTTCAAAAGTTTCCAATTAGCAATATGCCAGAGATTCAAGCAAAACCGAAACTCAATCATCCCGTTTGTTTTTCGCTGGTGCTACATTCCATAGAGCAGAGGTGTCCATAAGGTCGATCGCGATCGACTGGTTGATTTTTGGTCCAAATTCCAAATTTCATTGAATGATTGTATATTTGTGTTTCGTTTTTTTTATTTAATATTGGAAAAGTAGATCCCTCAAAAAAATTAGTGGACATGCCTGTCATAGAGGGATAATGAGTGATTAATTCATTGATCCTTCATTAACCAGTCGTGATTTTTTCATCACCCGCCGAGACCTCCGAAGCTTAAAGCAAGCATGCTAACCACTATGCCATCGTGGTGGTATATCATCCCGTTTGATTGCTTTAAAACTGCATTTATAATATTCCAGTGGTGCGAATTCAGTTGTTTAGACTTTAGAGTTTGGGCATTATAAAAGTGACGTAACGTACTAAAAACCGTCGCTACATGGCTCAAAAAATAAATAAATGTTACTTTACTATATACAACCATGATGCCCGTTGATTTTAGCTACACTACAAAATGTTACTACTTACTGTCCAAGTTGTGAAAGTTTTTGTAATTTCTCACAGTTCCACCATCTTGTGCAAATATGAATTATCCGTCGCGTTATATTTATGTAGACTTTACCTAAAACAGTATTGCAACCAAAGACATTACAAGATAGTGTTTCCTCCACTCGCTCGAACTACATCTTGCAGCAGTTCATTTCTATCTTAATGTCAATTAGAGATATGTGGCATCACACGTTAACAAGGGTATGTTTAGAATCTCGGGAATAGGATCTCTAGCCCTAATAAGCTTCCCTAAGTCACCAAGTTAAGCTAAACATGTACAACGGGATTGAGGGCCAGCATCTAGCTGGTCACTCAGGTGTATATTTTCTGAAAGAACTTAGAACGAGCTTTAATATGTCTGTTTTAGCTAGTACGATTCATAGAGATTTACTTTTAAATAAGCCAAGTAAGTACTCTTAGTTCGTTTTCATTGCGCAATATGATTTGGGTTTTTATTCTTATTTTACTTTATAGGTAACAATACTAATGCTTTTTGTGATCAATCATGATTTCAAAAATCCTTTGCATAAAATTGCATCTTAAGAAAAAAAAAAAAAAAAAATTGTACACTTACGGAAACAAATAATGATTATTTTTCTTTGAAGTTTCCACTCAAATACAGTTCAAAAGAGGCCATTCCTGTCCTCAAAAGTCTGTATGTTCAATATACGAAGATATCTCTTACCTTGTGATTACCGATAACTGATATTTTAATAGAAGAAATATTCGGTAGTGGAAGTTTGGGATTGGGTATGTACATATGTAATGTTGAATTTTAAAATGTCGATTCCAAAAATGTCGACTACAAAAATATCGACTAGAAAAATGTCGACTTCGACAATATATCGCTTTATAAAATGTTGATTCGAAGTGGTTGGCTTGGACAAAATGTCGATTAAAAAAGGAAGATTTGGAGAAATGGCCGATGTTTTTATACGTTGGAGGATGGGGGCTGCCGCCCAAACCCCCGCACTGACGATTTTTTGGAATTCTAATATTCATAGTGATTGAACCATTTTTGAAAAATTTATATTTTATAAAAATAATTCACATACTAAAATAGAGAACTCCCCAAAGCCGTTTAGCATTGGTCCTTTCCGCGCAAGGATGACATGAAATTATGTAGATTCGTTTTGTTTTCATATTTTAGTTATCAAAAATTTATTGTGGTCTTCCTTTTCGATGGGGCAGTTTATTTTGTATGTTTTGGTATTTTTTTTTGGGATTTTTATTGTTGAGATTTCGAGGTGCTCCCTTTCCATACAAATAATTTTTTCAAACCACTCGGACATTTTGAGGCATTTAGTCGGCAATAATTTTTTTAATTTCCTCGTAATACTGGGTAAATTCGTCCTCACTCAAGTATGCCAGACATTTAAGCATTCGTGTTTGAATACCAAATTCATCACCTTTGCCATATTTTGCTGCCAATTCTTTTACTTTTACTTTTCGCCATAATATTTAGCCGAAATGGAAAAACAACCTTTGAGGTGGATGGCTGGGAAGAAAACTCTTGAAGCATTCACACTTGCATTTTCAAAATCTGAGATTAAGTATTCTGGAGTCAGATTTTTATTTCTTTATAGTGAATGTCAAAAAGTTGCCGCGGTATGGACGGTACTACGGCAAATATGCCAACCAACCATCCAAATTCTTGATTTACGAAGTAGTCTCAAAAGTGGTTAGAAAGATTTTTCAGCAAGCACAAGATTTTCTCTTCAAATTTTCTTTGTTTGTGCTTCGGCTTTCGGTAAATAAGTCCTGCAATTGTCTTTAGGAAGAGCGTCGTATTCATTAATAATTTTTTTTCGAACAATATTTTGAGAAAATATGCCGATTTCTTGTTTAGCGAGTAATTGCAATAGCGCGTATAGTATTCAAATGTTGTCGCCCGTATAACTTTAACTGCACACACGAAGAACTCATTATATTGAAATGAGTTTATTCTAAATAATGCTTTGAGATTGGGATAATCTGCCGAGTTGTTAAAGGCTATTTGCTTGTACAATTTAAATCAGAGACTGGTTCACCTCTGAAATTGATGCATCATACGTTGAAACACTAGTTTACTAAATAAGATCCGAATTTTCACTATAGTGTCATCATATTTGGATCTGCAAACAAAGTTTCATATTAGGACATGGTAAACAAAAACAGAAAAATTGAAAATCCTCAAAACTACAAAAAGGCAAATATGACCTTTTTCTCAGTATAATACAGCCAATTTTTCACAATTCTCAAAATTCATCTCTTAGATTTTTATTTTTTTCATATTCCTCACTGAAAATAACGGTATCATATTTTTTTATTTTTACCTTCGGTTGTCCCGTTATTTGATATTTTAGCTTTAAAAGTTTTTGAAGTCTGATTTTGGGCTCCCACGTAAAGTACTGTATTTTCGGTTTTAAGTATAATATAGTCAAAAGCCGTACCATTAGCTTGTTAAATTCAGATAGATCTAGGTATCAAAATCTTAATCCACCTGAAAAGTGTTTGTTAGGTAAAACCGTAGCCTTTTAGCTGGCTTTAGTTTAACCACAAGAAGCCTTCAAAGTTGAAAAAACGTGCAATATGAAAAACGTTCCTATTAGTTGTGAAAAATGAGTAAATATTTACAATTAATGGAAATTTTCTAATGATTTTCATAGAAAATTAACAAATGATTGAAAATAGTGCAAGCCTTGAAATAATCAAGCTACAGTTTGACCATGCAAATTTAAAAAAAAAACTGATTTTTTAAATTATCAGTTGACGAAAATTTGATTATAATTTTATAGCTTATAAACCACTGATTCAAATGGCAAGAAGTTCAATTCATTTATGGAAAGTTTTTCTTGCTCTTAAAAAAATTTGATAAATTTCATTGACACTTGACAAATTTACAAATTTCATTCGTCTCAAGCTCATTTCATCTGCTGATGTTACTTGCTGTGTGTAATGCCCGGCTTGTTGGAAAATCCAAAACTACATAATCCCTCAACTTGCAGATTTTTTTTTTTACGTGATTTAGATAACTTGATTGTTATTTAGTGATTTAATCGTACTTATGGAGTGCACAGGGATTCTCTCGTCACAGGATATTTTTTATTAGCTATCTCTCTCTCTCTCTCTCTCTTATTCATAGCAGGATCATATTGTGATGTTTTTATGATAACTGGACATAATAAATTATTGTTTTTGAATTATACACACGCACATTTATTATGACGTGTTTCAGGTTTTAGCTAATAAACATTCTTTTTGTTGCGACACTACACATTTATGGAATCCACTATTTTGCGTTAGCTTTATCCAAAAAATGCTGATATGCCTCAGACAAACTGCATAGAACCATTAACATCACGAACACTTATGCAATCATTTATTTCAGGAAGCTGTTGGCAGATACTTCTGCAGAATTCCTCAACTAAGGTAACTGTTTCTAAAGAAACTCCTAACCTTATTTTTCTTGTTTGATCCTGCCTCCTTGATTAAATTATTTGATTTTATTATAAAACTCATTGGGAATTTATAAAAAAAAATTTAAATATGAATTATCAGGTAGTGTTGAATTTGAGTAGTTATTTGATCGAATTTTGAACAAATCATAGCCTAGCCAGAACAACGAAAAAAGCTACAGTGGTCGTTTAAAATAGTTGTTATATCCATTTCGTTTTAATTGAACGAACGATTTTATTTTAAAATTTCAAGGACTAAGTAATGAAGTCAATCGATCGTACTTAATAAATTCTAACTTTTCAAATTCTTTATTTACTTCTAATAGTATTCAAAATGTAATTGGTTATCAATTTATCATCGATCAAACCTTTGATACATAAATCATCAATGAGTAATATTCCTGGTATATAAAAGGACATTGTTCATTATAATAGACTTTCATTACAACCATTAATTTCATGTTTTCTATTCATAATGTATTTTCCGCACTAAATAAAAATAAAATTCAAATATCGCCCCCTAAACAACAATACACTATTAAACATGAAAAATTCTTCACTTTTCCAAATTTTCAAAATAACACAAACAAAAAATTACTGTAATAAATTATTATCTTCCCGCACTTCATCAACATCATTGTGTGTACCTCTCTCGTGCTACTTAACTCGTAAAAACATAAAATTCCATTATTAGTTGTAATTTTGTAATCATTTTTCCGACTCCACATTTTCCCGGCTATACAAATTCTGGATTACAATTTCCGCGTATATATACTCAGCATGTATATAGTATAACAGTACAAATTCGCACAAATTAAATATAGATTCTGATACCCATGATTTTTTTACAATTAAACAAAAAAAAAATGTTCCCGCTTTATTGCAATTTTCACTATAAACCACAGTTTTCCAACCCTTCTGTTTTATACATTTTTCAATACACTTTTATTGGTTTATTAAAAATTGGGAAAGTTAACAACAATAAATGATTACACGAATATAAAGTGTGTTATTTTGTATCTTTAACATACAACGAATAAAAATATTGTGGAGTGATGGAAAATTTGTGGAAAAACATAAAGAAAAGTTGAAGGAAAAGTTTTATTTTTTTTTTTTATTTTGCTACTCTACTATTTTTTGATTAAAGTTGAAAATATGGTTTGTGTGGCAACCGCACAAGAGCGAGCGCGAAGTCAAGAGGAAGAACAATCGGGGGAAAATTTGTATAATTGAATTTTTAAAATAAAATAAAAGTTAATTTTCTTCTATTTTAAGAACATAATTTTAATGAAATTGTTAAATTAACAAGAAAATCTGTTTATCTGATGAAAACATATTTTTAAAGAACTTGGAAGAATAGTTTTGTATATGCCATATGGTGTACTGATATTTCACCCACACACAAACACAATATCAATTTTGAAAAATGTTCAATTAATTTTCTCATATTTACATGACGCATCATTATTTTCCATCGACCGTCGCCCGTGTTATACATACGTGTTATGGATGAATATCTAGGATAATATTTCTGTTTGTTTGGTACCAACAACACTAACTAAATTAATGTACATACTAATAAACAAATAACGATTAAAATAAATTGAATCATATCGCGCTCCATTAGAAACGGGGTTACATATACATTCATTAGATATTCCTTTATACATAAATGTATGTTTAGTGGAAATTTTTCAAGTCATTAGTTGCAAATGTATTATTATGGTATATAGAATATGCTGAGATGAAATCATCGTTGAATTTAAAATCAATATGTTTATATAAAAGGCAAACAGTTTATTTAGTTTAAGGATGATGAATTAGAGAGGTAACCAACTAGATAATTTTAGAAATTCTTGCTTTATAAAAATATAATTTTCGAATCAAATATAGATCAAAATTAGCGGCTTGTATCGGCTATTGTTAAATTTTAAAGAACTTTAGTAACGATTTTCAGCTTTTGCGATATGCATAATCTTAGAGGGCTTATCGGTGGGAGGGCAGTGCAGCGACCTTCCACGTGCCCATGAGAGTTACCGAAGCCGTAACAGTATTTTGAAAACAAGATTTTGGAGAAAAGATTTTGGAAACAGTCTTTTGAAAACAGTGATACTTGGCCTGAAAGGTTGACGAAGCAATTTCCATTATCATAAATATTAAGAAATTTACGGAAAAACTCAAATTTATTACTTGTAAATGTTTAACCTTTAATGTACCGGTTTCTAATCTACTACACGATATGCAAAGGTACCCATTATAAAGAAATGGGGAGGTTTTCTAGTCTTTTTTATTTTTTGTACTGAATGATTCATCTCTAATATACTATGATCTTTGCACCAACTCAACAAATTTATTAATTAATTATAAGATTTACAGAACAGTATGTAAGAACCAAGTTTAAAATTAATGTAAATTGTAATATTGTGATGGTGAGTGAGACTAACCGTAGAAGTTGATCCAAAGAATATCGTGGTGAGTGGGACTCACCATTGGAGTAGAAAGGGTTAAAGTTAAGAACAAATCCAATAGCTCCATAGAAAGCCATAATTCTCGTTTGGTAGTGCGTGGCTATAAGCAGTAATATGGAGTGCATTATCAGGAAATATTCAGCACGGTAGTAAAATTCACATAAATTAGAGCCATTTTGATAGTGGCGGCAGCAAAAAAATTGAGGGTTAAACATTTGAAGGAAAGACGGCGTCCTTGTATGGTGATCTGGACGAAACAGTTTTCATGAAGCCGATTGGGTATGATGACGGCAGTGGTCGAGTATGCAAATTGTTAAAAAGCTTATATGGCTTAAAACACGCTTCCCGTTGTTGGAATAAAAAGTTCACCGAGTTCGTTCGTGCAACGGTAGTGAAATGATAAGTACTAGAGATTTATATAGACGACAATCCCAGCTGAGAATGAAGATTACATCAATACGGTCATTTCAAG
Organism: Tipula helvola; assembly: GCA_963556165.1. Lineage (NCBI taxonomy): Eukaryota > Metazoa > Arthropoda > Insecta > Diptera > Tipulidae > Tipula > Tipula helvola. Next base: position 76,234,393 of record OY744482.1, on the reverse strand, counting down.
CTTACAACTGGATTTTGGTGTTAGTCGTAAAAATCGGCAGTTTTTTTGGTATTCGCGTAAATTCTGAACCAGATGGATCGAATTAAATCAATCAATATGCTTAGGCAAATAAGGCGTTACATCGGTTTAACATATTTGACTTCAATCCGGTGATCACACCATCAAGTACATCGACAAATTTCGATGAAGATGAATCAACAGGTGGGGTGATTTTTCCATATCGCAAGGCCATCGGCAGTTTAATATATCTGGCAATTTGTACATGGCCCGATGTTTGTTTTGTGGTGAATAATGCTAGCCGGCATAAGGAAAATCCATCGGATATTCACGTGAGTGCCTTAAAAAGGATTATTAAATACATTAAGGTTACGACTAATGTGAGTATTATTTATCGAGATGATGTTAAAACCAGACGTTCAACTTCTGAAAAGAGTACATTGCGGCATCACAAGCGGTAAAGGAGATGGTTAGTTAATATGATCCATGTCTGAACTCATTCGAAATAAACCGTGTACATCAGTATGTTCATGGATAACTAATCTGCAATACGGTTAATCAAAAATCCAGAGTTTCATGAAAGAGCGAAGCATATTGATATTCGGTGTCATTTCATCCGAGAGAAATTTGCATCTGAAGATTTTGTACTGGAATATGTGTCGATAGATGAACAAGCAGCAGATATTTTTACCAAATCGTTAGCAAAGGTAAAACATAAATTATTTTGCAATATGTTAGACGTTAGATCTTCAGCCACTTTAAAAGTTAAAATTAATGACATTTTTTTATTAAAATCTCAGGATTTATCCTGAGTGGGAATGTTCAAAATTATTAACACCCCGTGTTAATTTTGTTTATAGCAAGTCATGATGCTAATTTTGCTATGTTTATCTATTTTAGTCGTAATTTGTCTCTCTTGCGATTACAACGTGTATTGTATATTTATCAATAATATTGTACCAGTAATTCTTTCCTTATTTTGGATTAACGCCTGAATATACTTACCTTGCTGATCAGTGCTTCGTAATTGGAAATCAACAAAAGAAATATCAACAAGTTATCGCTTTCACTTAAGATCCAATATAAAGGTGGTTCAATAACAGCGCCTTGCCAATTGTATCCCTCAATTCGTTTGAATGAAAGACCCTTAAAAAATTTAAAGATTTGTATAAATTCAAACAGTACTTTTTGGAAAATGATTCAATTAGTGTGCCTAGCCAATATTTATCTCTAAGGTCCCATGGTTCAAGCGAAGGATTCTTTCTAAATCGCGAACGCGCGCAGCAGTCTTAATAAACTGAAATAGTTTGGGCCAAGGCAAGAAAGACAACTGATCTTGAACAATAGACCTATAGTCAGATATTTGATCAAGATTCTCAACTGGTTCCTTCCGAGAGATAAAACAATCATATTAGCCCTCAAGTTAGGTTCACTAATAAAAAGTTTCGCAATGCGGTAGTTATACGTGGCAAGCCACTGCTGTTTTAATGCACTGAGAGCAGTTTTTGATCGCCTTCTTGACAAATTTTAACCCAGCTTTTGCTAAAGGATTAGCAATGTCATTATAGGATTCGCACCATAAACAACATTAATTTCAATTTGCGTTATTTCATTTAATACTCTGCAAGTTTTAAGTTCGAATTTAATTCATCTAATTGCAAAATATTTTTTGAAAAAATGGTGAATTGGGGATCAATATGGCAAAACAGTAGTTTACCGAGAATTTCAGAATTTATTCAATGCTCATGGTTTCCGTTCCGGATCGTGGCGTAATCTTTTTATTGACCGTTATACACAACGCAACTGAATTAAGCAACTAAGAAACAGAAAAGAGACAATTTCTTGAAATTGAGACTAAATATTAACCAAACTGAAATTCAATAAAGAATGAGCTACGTAGGTCTAAAGCCCCAACAAGACGTCGTTGTTGTTATACACGGCCTTAGGCCTTAGTTTTCTTCAATTACTTATATAATTGCGTTTCACGCCACTATTATAGGCAGGCATGGAGCTGTGTAATGTGCAGGTCGTTCCGAGCGCAAAAACAGATTGGATAAATTATAATAAAGTAATTTTTTGAGCCAATTTTAGTTCTGGTCCGAGAAATTTAACTATACTGTTCATGAGCTTTCGGATTTACACGAACAGGTTTATTATTTTTTACTAATTTAATCGAAAAATAATACATATCTATCTATTCAAAAAAATAATAAATTGATATAAATAATTAAATAAATAATCAATATTCATTATTTTTTGTATTGTGAAATTATGCGCCTAAAGCTAACTACAATACATTTTAGTATATAAATGGCATTATTCCAAATTACAAGCCTCCCTTCATTATCCTATTTATTGCACAGTACAACATATAAGAACGATATACTCCTGTATATATTGCAGTAAATTCAATAATTATAATTAATTGAGTTTATTGTTTCAGTTTTCCTAAAACAGGGATACGGACTTGTGTGTGCGAAAGGAATGCATGCGTGGCAAACATACACAGGGGTAGAAATAACTTTATTTGTTTACACACATTTTTGTATTAAAATACGGGGACCTTCTTTATATCCGTTTTTTATGTACATATGTACATATATTGTGAAGGGTTGGAATGCGGTTTCGTCATGTAAAAGTGATACATCGACATTTTAAAATGTCACCATAAAACTAAAACACAGTATATTTATGCTAATTTAACTTTAAAAACTTTAATTTTTATAAATGTATACAGTAGCTTTATAAATCGCCTAACTAACCATATGGTGAATATTAAAACACCCATTAATGTACCAATTGTATCAATCGAATAATATTCCAATATGTTTAAATGTATGGCTGGTGATTGTAAATGTTTGGCTCCTCTGTGACGCATCACGTATTCGATCCAAAATATAGCTGTATCGCGACTACTTAATGGACGGTCTCGATAAAGAATTGAGTATTCTAGTGCCTTTTGTCGATACTTCGGATTTTGGAGAACTTCAACCATTGCATCAGTTAAAGTCTCCTCGGATAAATTATCTGTTAAGATTTGCACACCCCACTCCTCTTTTACAACGGCCTGGGCATTTTGTGTTTGATCACCAAATAGCGGTAATATAACCAATGGAACTCCATGATATTTAGCCTCATTTATACTTCCTAATCCACCGTGAGTCACGAACAATTTTAAATTGGGCTGGGCAAGAATATCGTCCTGTGGAAACCATTTTTTCACCATGATGTTCGCAGGCAAATTCTCCAGTTCTGCATCAAATTTCCAAAGCACATTTTCTTTAAACTTGCTAAGCGTTCGGACTATATAGGCAATTTTTTCCGGCCCCAAATTATCACTTTTAATATTTGACCCCAAACTGAAGAATATAACACCAGCTTTATTCGCATCGAACCATTTTTGTACATCTTCGGGAAGCGCGTCTGGTTTATCTTTCACTTGGATTCCACCAATTTCGATAACACTTTGTACATATGGACGCACACCAATTTGTGTAAAATGACAGCTCACTAGTCCTAAAGAAATATTTTTTTTCATTTCATCAAACGTACGGAAATTTTCGCGATGTCCAAATGTTAGTTCATATTGTTCCTGCATTCGTTTCTCTAGGACATATGAAAGTAAAGCTTCACCAGCGGTAAGTCCCAAATTTATTAATCGATGTTTGTAATTCATCCGATCTTTTGTGTATAAGCTTGATACATACGACACGCCAATTGGATTTCCTAATAGATTATTAAAGTGTAGAAATGGTTTGACGGTGTTCAACAAGATTACCGGACATTTGAAATGGTCAGCTATTCCGATTTGATAGTAGTTGAAAAACATGCCAAGTATTAGTAGGTCAAATTTATCCTCGGCGATTATTTTTTGAAATTCTGGTGAATAGTAAGTATAATTTGCTACGTCTATAGATAGATTAAGTATGGTCCTCAACATGCTGAATGAGTTCGGCATTTTTGTTGTTTCGGACATAATTTCTGTGCACGGAATAAAAATCAAAGTTATTTAAAATTTCACTAAATTTATTTCACTATTAGCTTATACCTTTTTGGTGAGGTGTTGGTTCAATCACAATATCACGATAATTTTCTACCGCACGTTTAGTTGAAAATGAACTAACCACAGTAACATTATGTCCTCGAGCGGCTAATTCTCCCATTAAGCTGTGTCCAATCACTAAATATGATGGCGATATGGATGGAAAAAACATTAAAATATTGGCCGCAGAACCTACGCCCAATTGTAAAATCACTATTAGCAAAATTGTTTTTATTAACATTTTTCGGATGTTTTCTCTACATTCGCCGGTGTTTACAGTTCAACTAATCGTCCGTCTCTCTGAATTTACACGCCAGCTATGTAATTTTAATCTTATCACATTATATTGTGAATGATGAACGGAATTTTGTAGTCGCAATTTGTTAACTTGAATAATAGTCATTGAGAATCGTTCTAATTAAAGCTTATTAGTCATATGGTACCTATATACTACTTATATTATCTAATCGAATATCGATAAGTTTTTATGTTGATATGAGGCATGTTATGCTTAAAAAAAGTGGCAATCCGCACTTTGAATTTAAGATGTGGAATTTTTTTATCAGTGTGAGTGCGATAAGATTTAGTTTTAAATTAGCAACATTTATTTTGCTTGTATCATCATGCCCTTATATATGGATTGATCTCGGTGTATGTGAGACACAATATTTTTGCATGAAATCCAATACCACCCATACTATTGCTGCTCACTTAAAATTTTAAATCAGGATATTATATTGATTTGTAAAAGTACCCTTATAAATTTTATACTTCCTCTGTACAACAAAAATAAATATCCTGATACAAAAAGGACTTTAGAAAGGATATTGTATAAGTATCTTATATAAATAAAAACAACAAAATGATATCGATATATAAGACTTAAAGAATTTAAATTTGCAAAAATCAAAGATTTAGTTTGATTTATTATATGATCAGGCCACTTAACTATACGGTTCCGATTAGATGATGGTGTGTGTAAAAATGGATTACCAACGCCAACAAATTTCATCACTTACTCCGTTACACGCCAACATTTTTTTTTTAAATTATCACGCAAAATAAAAAAAAAACATTCAAATACTTTAGAAAATATTCCATCTCCCCGACGCAGCAGCAGCACACCATCGGAATGTGTAATGTGGAATGAGTAATTGAAAAATGCAATGAAAATAAATTTATTTAAAAAAATGAAAAAAAAAAATTTTTTTCTGAAAATTCTATAATGGATGTGTATGTAGAAATGAAAAAGTGCAATCCTTTAGCTTTTAATCCCCTTCCATTTCTCATATACTTTATGTTTTATGGTATTTTCCCTACTCCCACAGCTACAATGTTATTACAAAACCGAAAAAGAAATTCTTTGGATATAATAAAAAAAAAACAGAAGAGGAAACTGTTTTTCTTCTTCCAAATGTTAAACAAATCAAGCAAAATAAAATAAAAGAAAATCAAGAAAATATGTTACCACTGTTAACAATTGTACATCACCAGCATCAATAAATCGATTTTTTTCTTGCTTTGTGTATACACATATTACTAACCACCACGTATATAGTACATTCTCTATTGTAAGAATAGACGAGAATATACGAAAAATTCAAGATGTGTACACATAATCAATCAAGAATCAAGATATGATTTTAGGGAGATATGGATCGATTCAATTTTTCTTGAATTTGAATTGAGGGCTATATAAAGTGAAATTGAGTTTTTGTAAAATTTTGATTGGAAAATTATTTAAATTCGATAGTATCATGGGGCAAAACGTATCGAATATGTACTTGAAAGGTTATAAAAATCAACAATTTAAAATTTGCTTTAACATTTTCTAATTCCTTTAATACAAAATATCTGAAATGCATCGTCTAGAATTCCGACTGGCTATGTCGCGTGCGACTATCTTGCTGGGAATGTCTTCTTTAGTGAAACATGGTTACTCAACAACTTTTGTTCAATGCGGTTAGGAATATGCTGCTGTAAGGGAAGCAGTAAACTTGGTACTTCAACCACGTTATGAATGCACAGATACGACTGATCTGGATGCACAGATAAGATTTCTGCTTATTTTTATACCTCTGTCATAACGCCCCTTATTGAGGTTGGTGGAAACGAACTTTTCTTGGATAACAGAAATTTTTTCAAAAAATTTCATAATTCAATGACCAAAGTTTACATTCCTGGTTTACACAGATTCTAAACAACATAAATCTTAGGTAGAGATGGTATTACTGGCATAAACTAATCTTAATTGAAAACTCAACAAAATGTTTAAATAAGATTGAACGAAACAAACATGGAATCATTAAAACAAAATAAAAATTTGACAAATCGGCTTAAACATAGAAACACATTTAGGCCTGATTGTATGAACGAGGATAAATGATTAATCCTCTGATTTAGCGTAGTTTGCATTGTATGAACGATGCTAAATCAGAAAATTAATCGATTATTGTTTTTACCATCCGTTTTTCCCTCTCTTTTTGGTGATTGAATTAGAGACTAAAAAAATTTGTTTTTGTTTTTTTGACATTTCAAATGTCGTGTATCATACAAACGAGACAACAAGGAAGAAAATGTCAAATTCGGAAAATTTTATTTTCCACTAAATAAACAAAAATTTTTTTTTAATAATTATCAACAAAGTAAACGTCATAGAAAAAGTATTGCCAGTCATACAAAAAACTGCTATAAAACTGCAATAAAAGAGAGGCTAAATGTTTATTTAGTATCATTCATACAATCGACGAAAAGTAAAATCCTTGAGTAGTGATTAATCATTAGTCATTACTCTCGGATTTTTTTGTATTTAGCGGTGTTCATACAATCGGCCCTTAATGTTTGTTTAAAAATTGTATTCGATTTTTTAATGTGGCTAACTGCAGCAGGGAAACTTTCGAATTTAAGCTTCAAATTTCTCATACCATTAGAACCGAATTTGTGCTCATTGGAAAAAATTAGTGCTAGTCCAGGAGCCGAGAAAATGGAAAATAATTTTCAAATTCCGCCTGAAAGACGGTAAAAAAATACAAAAACGAAACCTGATTTTCAGCGGAAACCAAAAAAGATTAACAATTAACTAAATATTTTTAGTTAGTTCATACAATGAAGCAATTTATGCTTATCACAAAAATATAATTTTGACAATTTTCATTTATTAAATTGTGGAAAATAAAAATCAATACATACCCCTAAATCAGTGCTTTTCAAACTGTGGGCCGCGGCCCCCTTGGGAGCCTTAAAAACCTTGCCTTAATATCACACAAATTTCTGAATCTGTCTATTATCCATTACCGCTACGGTTTTATGTGCTGCTAACGGTTTTTGAAAAATATGTGATGTGTATATCAATTTCACAATCACGAGGATTTTGGCAGGTAAGTTATTATTCTACAATGATCAAGAACAGAAATTTCAGATCCAAACCTTGATCTGCGGGACAAAAAAATCATGGTTAAAATTGAATCCTTTTATGAAGTAACAACATTTTTAAATCAGAGGTCGATATCCGAAGTATATTCTCGGGAATTTAGGAGCTAAATTTAAACTTAAAACTATAGGAACTTATTCGTCATTGGTGTCATTCTAATTTTCAGACTAAAAATCTTTTGATTGAATTGCAAATCTACCCAAACCTACCAAATCTAAAGAGAATTCAATTAATCCGATCAATTTATCATGAAAGTTGATAAAAAGTAGGCCTATCAGTGGCACTATTCTGGTTTTCCCGAGGAATTGGGAATTGGGAAATGATTTATTGTGACTTGTTTTAGTGTATTTTGGTATCAGTTTTTTCAAAGCATACTGTGGCGATTGGTATTTTGTTCAAATTTTGGGAAAGAATAATTCCATTTTCAGGCTACTGCCTACTGTGTAATTCCCAACAAAATTTTTAGGGAAAATAAACAACAAAATTGCTTTGAAATGAAATCATTTTTTCCCAAAATTGGAATTATATGCCAATCACCACAGTGTGCTTTGGAAAAAAATGATACCAAAATACACTAAAACAAGTCACAATAAATCATTTCCCAATTCCCAATTACCCGGGAAAACCAGAATAGTGCCACAGGTATGTGGAATAATACCCTTTACTATTCAACGCAACAAAGTTGATTAGAATTATAAAATGAGCAGTAGTTTAGTTTAAGTAAACAATTACGAGGGATTTTTTTTAGTTAGCCTGGAAACACTTTTTAACTATAAAACAAACTTTCGGGGAATCAAGGCTGTAGAGCGGTTTTGCACAAAATGTAAATTTTTGGAACAATATGTAATCATGACTATTGATAAGCTTTGTTTAAAATTCATAACGACCATATGTGTAAAATTTAAATTAAACGTTTATTTTTATTTCTAGTGAATGCAGACTTAAATAAAATAATGGGGTCAGTTTTCTAAAAATTATGAACTAAAGTTTATGCGTCAAGTCAAGTTACTAATACAAACAATGAAAAATTTAAACTTTCAATTCTGGCAAATTATGTGCTCACTTAGAATTTTAGAGGGAAGTAGGAATATTCTTTAATTTTTTTCTAGAAAAGTTAATTTTTTGATAAATTACGGATATTACAAATAAAAAATTACCAGGAACCTAATTATCGCCCGCTCTCCTCCCAATTCAAAAGTTCGGTAATTTTCTATTCCGTACGTATTTGGGACCAAAAAGAAAACTAATCTACTCTCAGCTACTGAGCTATCATTTTCTATATTATGGCGCCTTCCGATTTTTATTTTTTTTTGGAAAAATTCGCCATAAATAAAATTTCAAATTTTGGATATAAAATCGCTAAGAGGGCCAAAGCTTTCAAATTGGTTGATTACGTTGAAAATTGGTAGTTGAAAAAACTTAAAAAGGCTTTGGATTACTCTGAATTTTGTACAGAAAAATTCAATTTTTTTTAATGGTTCAAGTACTTCCAGAATTTTCAAAGTTCGATAATTCAGAAGAATATATTACATCGAAATTTGGTTTTAAATACATAAGTAAAAATAATTTGACACAAAAATTAAAAACGAACCAAATTTGGGTCGGGTTGCGGTCAAATTAGAAAAACTTGCAAAAATGAATTTTGACAAATTTAGAATAGTCGTAAGCTCAAAAATGTTTAGCTTTAATTATAGTTTAGTCATTTCGGAAACTATTCTACTCCACTCATATGTCCAGCTAAAATATTTAGTTACGGAGTTTTCACAGCTACAACTAATTTTTAATAGCTCCTTACGTAAAATCCTCCAATGTTTTTTAAAATCAAGCTTAATAATTTTCTGGAATTCTACAAGTTTTGCGTAAAGGAATTTTTACCTGTAAATTGGATGAAGCTGGAAAAATATTTTGGGTTGGTAGAACTTTATTTTTGATTTTTGGATACGAGACATATGAGATCTTTGAAAAAGAATGCCCAAAATGCTTAACTGTAAATCCATAATTATTGAATAAAATTTTTGGGAGCCCTGGATTTTATTTTTTCGATTACGGGGGCCGCAGTATAAAAAAGTTTGAGAAGCACTGCCCTAAATGATACTATATGGAACCATCCAAGACACATTTTGCGTTCAATAATTTCCAAATTCGGGAAAACTCTGTAAACATTCAGTACAGGTTTTTCGTTCTCGACATTTTCCACCCTTGATCATATGAGGGGCGCATGCCAATTTTCCTAGGGTGTTTTTGTGATTAAAACTTTAACTCTTTACACCGGCATGCATTTTGAAAACACGGAAATCCCCTGTAATTTTTCTCATTTTTACGGAACCCTTTGAGCCCTTTCGGCCACTGCGGATTGCATGCCTTCAATTTTTAGAGCTTCGATTTGTCTGTACTACCTTATGTTACAAAGTCAGGCAGTATAATATCACGGAAAAACACTAAAATTCTTCACAAAAAGAAAAGCGATTTACCTTATGGCTGGAAAGCGTGCAGCGGCCAAGAACCCTTATATATTTTATATCTTAGGGTTAATTATCAACCCTTAAATAGGCATGCGGTATACAATGGGAGATCGTCACCTGTCACCATCTCTTAGTCTATATTGAGTAATACTTTCTGAGTACTCATTCTCATTTTAATACAAGGAAATCATTTAAAAATACATCTTTTGTCGTGCATCTTTGGCCTTTTAGAAAAGAGCAAAAGATTAAATGTAATGTCGTTTTCGATTGATTTTTTTTCCCTCTATGGAAAACAATCTCAATTTCGGCGTCAATCGAACAAGAACATCTCATTGCTCTTTTATGTTTGTGGGTTATCTGTCAAAATATAAAAACTAGAAAATTGCAAATATAAAATCTTAAAAATACGTTTTCGATGCAATGTTGAGATTAATTTAATGACACATCTAAACAAACAATAGCCATAATAAGTTTCAAACTAAAAATTGCAGCCAATTAGCCAAACGGCAGAACCAGAATATACCTACAAACATATTTATCTAAAATAGGGGTAAATCTACGAAAAAATCGAGATTTCTGAAAAGTGTTCTCGAGCAAAAATATTTGACCCTCAGAACATCGTTTCAATACACAAGAAGCAAAAAAAGCAAAATTTTCCCCTTCAGAGTGCTTTTTTTGATTCAATCGAAAACGACATAAATCAGCCATTAGGTAATTGGCTAATCTTTCTTGGTTTCCGCTGAAAATCAGGTTGTTTGTTTTCCCATCTTTCAGGCGGAACATAAAAATTCTTTTTCATTTCCTCGGCCCTTGGACTAGCACTAATACTTTAGTCTATGCACTAATTTTTTCCAATGAGCACTAATTAGCACAAACTCGGTTCTAACGGTATGAGAAGTTTCAAGCTTTAGTTCGAAAGTTTGCCTGCTGCCATTAATCGTAATTTATTGAACACAAGTTGTGATGATTCAAAGTGTGTTATACATTTTCAAATTTCCTTGATTTATTTATGAAAATATTCGAAATTTTTATTTTTGTGATAAGCACAAATTTCTTCTAGGTTAAATCAATTATTTTTGTTGTTCAATTTTGAAATTATTGAACCCAAAATGTGTCTTGTATAGTATCATTTAGGGGTATGTATTGATTTTCATTTTCCACAATTAAATGAATGAAAATTGTCAAAATTTATATTTTTGTGATAAGCACAAATTTTTTCATTGATTTAATAACTAAAAATATTTAGTTAATTAGTTAATCTTTTTTGGTTCCAGCTGAAAATCAGGTTTCGTTTTTGTACTTTTTTACCGTCTTTCAGGCGGAATATGAAAATTCTATTTCCATTTTCTCGGTTCCTGGACTAGCACTAATATTTTCTAGTAAGCACTAATTAGCACAAATTCGGTTCTAACGGTATGAGAAATTTGAAGCTTAAATTCGAAAGTTTCCCTGCTTCACTTATCCACATGATTTTTTACAACAGGGAAAATTCTTAAATTAATTTTATCAAGAAAAAAATTTAGATGCGTTGCGATATGACTTTGAATTTAGATATGTACATTACGTATTATACTTCCGATTTTTTAAGTGTTAATGACTCTATTAATTAATTTTGCAGATAAAATAAATTTGCCCCCGGTTTTTTTTTTTTAAAATAAAGTTTACAATATTTTACATAAATATAATTAATTGAGTCAAAAATATGCCGGTATAATAAATGGCGATACATCAAATGTAAACACAAAAAATATCTGTCCATTTTTGCTTCGTTCGGTGGTGTGTGTTGCCATCTATACCCAAGAAATAGATATTAACATTTAACGAAACCCAGCAAGCAGTGGTTTGTTTATTGCTTTACTATAAAAATTATGACCAACATCCCTGATAGATATTACAAGTTACTGGTGGGTTACCCTGTGGACCCTCCGGGCAACATCTTTAGAGAGATGATTTTATCCACCAATCACTGAACCGCTACCTTGTCAGCTACTTGGCTATACAGTGTAATCCTTCCACTTCAAGAATGATTTACATATGCGACGTGCGACGTGTGACAAGTGGAAATAAACGTAACGCTTTTCTGACAACAAATTACATTTGTTACGAATTCCGCCGCGCACACTTTATAAATTTTTTTATATTTTAATTTTTGTTTTTCAAAAAAGCTTCGTCAAAGCCTACTACTTCGTTTTATACATTCATATAAACAATTTCGCAGATGCAGATGTCAAATCAAAAAATCGTTTTCTTTACACATAAAAAATAAATTTAAACAAAAAATGTCATAAACTAACTTACAAATGATTGAGTTTCTTGTTTATGTAACCTTATTGTATAGTTATTTATTCACGCATCGTCGGTTTTACAGAAAAAAGATGAAACTCGACATCTGCAAAAAATAGCAGACGACGACTTTGGGTTTGTTTCGAGGGTTTTACTTGCTTTTTTAAGTAGATGATTATTTTTTCTCTTTTTGTCTTTATAGTTTTTCCTATGTTGTGTTTCGCCTTTTTGCGGACGTCGAATGTCGTTGAATGGAAATCAACTATTACTCTGTTGTTCTAATTCACCAACTACTCACCCAAAATACAAAGAAAAGAAAAATCTAGTCGAATAGCTTATTTAAATCTGACAGAAACCAAGGAAACTGAAGCAATTTATTCAAAGTTAACCAGTGAATCAGTAAGAATCCTTACAGAATTTAACGAAATTATTTTCTTACTGAATATTTGACACATCGGCCACCGAATCCGCAAGAACTGAGAAATACATTATTAAAATTGTAATGTGAATAGCAAAATTTATTACTTTTAAGAAATGTGTGCTGTGCAAATTTTAATATTTTGACCTATCCTTCAGTTTGCGCGTTCATTTTCGCTCTGTTAAGTGACAGCTGAACTGAAAGAAAGGTTCTTAAAGATTCGCAGGTAAAATATTAGGCATTTTGAAATGTTTAAAATTCTTGGATAAAACAAAAATTTTCAAAACATTTCAAAATGCAATAACCAAAGTTTACATTCCTGGTTTACACAGATTCTAAACAACATAAATCTTAGGTAGAGATTGCATTGCCGGCAACTCGACGAAGAATGCATTCTCAAAAATGATATTGAAGGCCAGAAAATTATAAGGGGGCATTGGTCCATAACAATCCTCCGTGGTATGGTAAACAATAATCCTCCGTGTTATCATGGCGTTCTAGTTAATTTAAAACATTTAAAAACGAAGGCTTATCGAAAAATGACAAAAACCAATTTGGAAACAGATAAAGTTGGATTCATCAACATGAATTCTAAATCTGACAGTTACTTTAATATCAGACATGTTTAACATCAAAAATGTTCAAGATGTGATTAAATTTAATTCAAAATATTTTTGGAAATTCTTGGCTACCAAACGTGTAGTTGAAGGATATCCTGCAACAATTACCTAGAGAAATCTATCATTAGCAATCGATTTTCAATCGACATTCAAGTAGGAAGATATTCATGACTTCTAAAAACGACAAATAGCAAATTATAACAGCTCCACGGTAATTGTAACCGCTACTATTGGTGAAGACAATAATTAGAAGCACTAAACCTTATAGGAGACGGTTGCGGTTCGAATGGAATCCCATCTTTTATACTGGAAACCCTTGCAGAGCATTTTTCTCCACCTCTTTGTAAACTCTTCAACATGTCACTAACCTCAAGCAATTTTCCTTCTAAATCGAAAACCTCTCCAAATACGCCCATCTTTAAATCAGGGAAAATGAATCAAGTCTCATGTTACACCACATCAATATTACCAAAATTGTTTGAGATGCTTGTGTGCAAAGCTTTAAATCTATCATTTCGCGTCATCTCTCTACACTGATTTCACCAAAGCTTTTGATTCCATCGGAAAATGCAAAGCGCTGGAAAGCCTACATTCCTTGGGATTTTCAATTGATTTTGTAGTCTGGTTTTACCAATACTCAATTCCACACTTGCAAGATTTCACACACAAGTTGTATGACGTCCGAGCTGAGAATTGCGAGAAATACATTCCAACGCTTCATCCATTCCGTTCTGCAAGGTTTGGAGTTATGCTTCGTATATTTGGACGCTATACTGGTGGTATTCAGGATGACTCTGGAACACCTACGAAATTTTTGAAAATCATCTTTTCAAAATTAAACACGCACAGGATTAGTGGTCAACATCCAAAAATGTCATTTTGTAAAGGATTGAATAAATTGTCAACAGCATTCTAGCGAGTACCATCGAGGGCTGTTGGCCACCTATTTAGCAGTCGTGTGCTTTCGTCATAATCTGGAAGGTCGTTCGTTTTCATCACATCGGTCACAAACCCCTAGTTTATGCGTTTAACCAGAATCTATCTAAAGGTTCTCCAAGGCAGTTTCGTCATTTGGACTTCATCGGTCAGTTCACCACCGATGTTCAGCACATTTCGGGATGCTCAAACGTTGGGGCGAATTCACTTTCACTAATGGATAGCATCAGCATGCCCGAGTGCTTTGACTGCTGTGCAATAGTCGATGCGACTGAAAATTCAATGAATTACGAAAATCATCAAATGAGTTTAGATTCGAGGAGCTTCCGATTTCTTTTGGCTAGCAAAATCGTTGTGTGATGTATCCTCAGGAAATGCGCCTCCGTTTATACCAATCGGTTTCAGAAAAACAGTTTCGAAGCAACGCATAATCTATCCCATCTAGGACTGATAAGTTCGTTTGGGCAGGCAACAAGAAGGATGGCGAATAGCGCAAATATCGCCTAGGTTGTCAGCTGGCATACGAAAAGCACTTTAGGAAACTAAAAGCTGATGACCAAACGATTTGCTGAGGTTCATTTGGACATCACTGGTATTGTGCTACTCTGATTGACCGATTCACGAGATGGACCGAATCAGTTCCAGTTTCGAATATCAGAGCGGAGACTGTCGCCGAAGCAGTATTCAGCTGGGTTTTGAACATAAGAGGACCACCGAATATAATCCGAAATGTAATAAATTCATAGAAAGGTGGCAACGTTAAACTAGCGACAACGTACATCGTAGAACCCTCATTTTGCTAAAAATCTTCTGGTAAGTTATGGCCTCAAACTTATGTTAATTCCTTATATTTAGGAAGTTCGGCTATAAATGGGGAGAAAGTCAAATTCATTTTGAGAAAGTTCGAACCACTCTCAACCTCACATTTCCTGAATCATGCAAAATATCAACTTTTTCGAGAATGGTTGATTGTTCGATATACAGGAGGTCAGTTTATTTTCGCCGTATCTCCACCTGGAAACAAAACTATAGTTTTGTCATGGAAGGGACTAACTGCATAGATCTCTCAATCGACAAACAAAACTTCAATAAATAATTCGATAAAACAAGCGCCCCTTTTTAATATAAAAATATTCAATATGCTGCAACATAATATTGTTACAATTTGTGTTAGAAGAATCATCGAATGAAAAACTTACATATATACGTCGTATGTACGTTAGCATATAAAAACAATTGTTTGAATATTTCATGAATAAAAGCACAACCAGGGTAAAAAAATGTTTTGTTATCGCATCAATTGATGGTGGCACAGCGCAGCAACAAAGAAGGAAAAACTGAATACAACACGATTAGTTTTATAAACCAGCTCACGTAATTTTCGTTTTCTTCATTTTGTTTGACTACGTATTTTGCAACAAAAAAAAAATCCTTTTATCTTCGACTCATCAACATCCGGACATAATGTATCCAAACAACATCAATAAATTCGTTCGCTCTTTATTGTAATATTACGTAAAATGAAGCTACGTGGTTAATACGAGTCTCGCAACATATTGTATCACATCGTCGTCTATAGCCACTTATTGCGGCAGTTTATAAAGAAGCGAATACAAATTACTGTAATTGTGGATTGACCCAAATATCTAAACAAACATAATAATGTTCATTAGCAAGGAATTCCGGTCGTTTATGTTATTTTTTTTTTTTTTTGGAATATCTTTGTATAGTTGTGTTTTATTAATTTGATTCAATTATTGAATGATTTCTAATGTGGCAGCCAAAATTCTAAAACTAAATAAATTCAAAATTTTTCATCCCCCTTTCGAAATTCGACTACATAACGGATAACACAGTGCGAATACAAAATATTATCCGCATGTTATCTTTCCACCTTTTGTATTACATGGGGAACCCCACCTTAAACATAGCATTCTATATGAGTTACGTAAACACTATTTATTCACATTATTATCTTTATGTCTTAAGATTTTGCCAAAGAAAAGAAGAAAATCCTGCATTTTTCTTAACACCAAACAACCTAAAATCACCTATATAACTTTTTTCGGGATATAGCAACCATTTATTAAAAACTTTGTCTATCCCCTCATCTGTTGTATCCCTTCAATTTTTACACAAAATTCCCTTCTTTGGTATGTATACCTATTCTGAGTGTGATAAAAAAAGGAAAACAAAAAATTTTAAATTTTCCATGCAATAAAAGTTGATTGAAGATCAAAAAGATATAAAGACATCTTACACAAAAAAAAATACAGGCAGCCAGGTTTAGGTGATATAATTCCTGATGAGGTTTTTATATCTTAATTAAGTAGGGTTTAGGAACACGAAATTTAATACTAAGAATGCTGAAACATTAATTGCGAGTGACGTTTACATTTCTTTACGTATACATTAAGTATTTAATGATGGCATTAAGATTTTATATTTGAAGAAACCGATAAATGCGTTCAAGAAATTTTCGAAAACCCCAATCAAATTATTATTTAAATGAAATTGCTCAGTTTGATCCCACGTACACATCACCAAGTTTCTGATGACGTACGTGTTTGTTGCGGAAATAAAATTTTTTAAACTAAGTGATTAAATTCTTAAACTTAACGCTAAACTACAAAAGTCTTAGCTAAGAAATCAGTGCATATTGATATATATTTGTGCGTTTATTTATTTATGAACTCAGTACAATAACTTTATAATTGAAATACAGTGTTTTACAATTTGGAATATATATCCCATTCTTTTGTTTTTTTTGTGTCGTGAAACAATTATGACAGTCTTCTTTTTGTCAATAGTTGATGCGGAAATATTATAACAAGTATTGTATTATAAAAAGGGTTTTAATTACATATTACAAGTTACTTGTATAGTGCTAGTAAGATAGCTTTTTAATTGGATATAATTCTTTGCCAACATTTTGTTAACAGTGTTTAATGTTATAAAAACAAACTTTAATCATTAACTATACAACTGGATGTTTAATACTGTGCAAGTTGTTGTTCATATCCAGTGTATTTGTTTTTGTGAGATCGTAAAAATTTCGGCAGTCAACATCATTTTCATTCATTTGAGTAACGGTGCTTACGTCAATAAATTATCTCATTGCAGTGGTGAATTTATCAATAATGGTTTTTGTTGTTCTACTAAGTCTAAATTGTTAAATGTTAAATGTTTGAGGGTTTTCAGATCAATTGTGGCCCAACATTCAAGGATGGCACTTTTCAAATCTTTAATTGATTTATATTGCTGTTCATTTCCATAAACTTTTCGGGGAAGGCCCTCTATAGGTTTTCGATAGGATTGCAATCAGGACTGCAAGCTGGCCATTCAAGAAGGGGAATGTTTTTCTCGAGAAACCACTGTGTGGTCTCCTTCGAAGCATGGATCGAAGCTTTGTCTTGTTGAAAATTATAATTTTCGTTGATGTTATCATCCAGATAATTTATCAAAACTTCTTCCAAAAGTTTCACGTACATACGGAAGTTCATTCGTGTTGTTACAAAGCAGATGGAAAGCCTCGTTATAAGAAACTGCTCCACATACCATAACACTTCCACCACAAAATTACGCTTCGGCCAAACGACGCCATGTTCCTCCAGATTATGTCAGTAGCAACTGTAGCAGTCGGGAAAATCCAGTTTAATTTTTTTTTCGTCAGAAAACATTACTCTCTACCCATCCGTTATCGACGACATGTATCTACGAGCATATTTGAGCGGATTATTCGTTTGCATGGCCGTTAGAAGTGGTTTGCTTCGAAATTTTGTCCTTTTTATGTTCGGTGAACTATTCAAAATACGGGCAATGCGTCGGGTCGTCACAGAAAGATCCAATGGCCAGCATTATAGACGGTTTCGTGTAGCTTCCTTGCCAATTAGACTATTCTGGCGAGCTGAGATCTTAGATAGGCAATAGTCCTGATAGCAATCTCAACTAAAACCTTTAGAGGGCCTTCCCCAAAAAGTTTATGGAAATGAACAGCAATATAAATCAATTAAAGATTTGAAAAGTGCCATCCTTGAATGTTGGGCCACAATTGATTTGAAAACCCTCAAACATTTAACAAATTCAATGTCTACTCGAATTTTCGAAGTTTTTCAGAAAGGTGGGGGCCAGACCAAATATTAAATAAAATAATATCTGAAAAATTGCTAATTTTAGTTTTTATTTTAGTACATTATCAGAAGTGCGTTTAAACGAATGTCTACCTGAAATTTAAATTTTTCAATTTATAAAAGTAAAATATTAAAATTATTACTAATGGTTTATCTTAGCAACAGATTTAAGATGATAGACACAATTTAAACTACTTGAAAAAAATCAAAACACTTTACTCTTAGAACTATATTCAAAAATCATAGTGCGTTTAAACGAATGTCTACCACTGTATAGAATTTATACAGAAATATTTTGCATTGTCATAGCTCCATTGTATGAGTGAACTACCAGTTGTATCAGTGAATTATCGTCTGCCGTGCTGTTTGAATTCACTGTACCATATCTTCAACAATTTTTTTAAATAAGCCACTTTTAAAATATTCAGAAAAGGTATTTATTACCTATATATTGTATTATCTTCTCTACTTTGCGTTTAACGCCGTGCAGCTTTTAAATAGAGTATCATCAATCGCCAAGTACGTCTCACTTATACTTGAGTAGTTTCCCCTACAAAAATTAAAGTTGGCTCTAAAGTTTTTTTTTTCTTAACCCATAAAGAGCGTTATTTATATTTTTCCGTGGGACCGCTCTACTTTTCAAAAAATCAAATTATCCCCACTCCGTTTAATTTTTTTCTGAAATTTTTAGTATCTTTCTAATCGAAAAAAAATGCTAAAAAAGCATTGTGCTAATTGAATAAAAAATAATTAATATAAAATTGCGATCCGCTGGAACGCACCACTCTTTTCATGCAACATTTTCCACGACGCACTTTACGGGTTAAAGCAGTTGTCTACTAACTTTATCGAGTTCCTCATGAACCAAAACAGTTTCCTAAAAATATTTAGAAATTAAAATTCGCACTTCATTCTACACAATTAATGAAATACTCACAGAAACTAGAGTTATAAAAGCATGAGCACTTTCTTGATTCGAATAACATCCAATGCGACTTGATTTCTTTTTGTGAACTGCGGTGTAGAAAGTAGATGAGGTAATATGAAAAAACCAAAATGTCCACTTCGGTTTAAATCGTTAAGCGGTTTTTTATTTTTATTAACCGCAAGTGTGATTAATTTCTCGTTCAATTCTGGCCATTTCTTAAACAGTTTATCTGAAGAGTCGTTGTACAAAGACTTAAAATCATTATTTAAATATTCTTACCATCTGCTGATCGCAAGATTGGGAAATGGTCCACTTTGTAAGTATTTCTTCTGATTGAGACCGTTCTTCATTTGAACCTGCACTTACAGACTTATTAATGTCCAAATTTTTCCCACGTCGTAAATTCTTTGATGTTCGAACCAGATTCGCTCGTTTCGCAAATATCCCACTCTTTACACAAAATGAATCATTTCCTAACTGATTGCATAAATAGTTATTTATATTCCTGAAATTATACATAAATCCCAAATAAAATATTATTGCCGTATCTGCATGTAAATTAGCAAATAGGTTGTCTGGTTGGCCATTGAATTTAATTAATACTGTATTGTACTGGTCTGTAATTTGTTCACCGTTTACCATGTAGAAAATTGACATACCGATAAAAGTTGGTATAATTTCTACTCCATTAGTTCAGTTTTAGTTCAGAAGTAAAGTTAGTGTGAAGCTGCTATATACATTGTATGTTGTTATTAAAATTGTTTACCTAGCTTATAACGAAGCTTATCCTATGTATTATAGGATTGTCACAAATGCATGTTGGTTGAATTTCTCGTTACATGGGAAATGTTTCCAGAATTCAGTTTCCTATACATTTTCTGTGTAAGACCAATGTACTTTTTTCTCAGTGTATAGTTACAAATAAAAACAAACCTTTTTACTGCCGTCTAATCAATTTTATTTTTGTTCTTTGACAGTTTTCTTATCACATATCTTATCGTACATTTAGTTATTTTTACGTACACATACAAAATTATCAACAACATTACAAATATAAATCCAAAGGTGTCGATTGAATTTCGTTGAAAAAAATTTAATTCTTTGGCGAATGATTGGATATGTGGAGCGCCGCGATATCGTAAGATATAGTTAGTCCAATATATCACCGCTTGCCTAGCCGTTTGTGGTCGGTCACGATAAAGGTTTGACCATTGTTGTACAGTTTGTTTATATTTTGGATTATTAAGCACCTCGTTAATCGAATTGGTTATAGTGTCTTCGGTTAAATCAACATATTGCAACAGAACGCCCCATCCTTCATCCACAACTTTATCCGCATTTGACATTTGATCACCAAAAATTGGCATGATAACTAATGGTACAGCATGATATTTTGCTTCGGCAACACTTCCTAATCCACCGTGTGTAATAAATAATTTTAAATTTGGATGGGTCAGTAAATCATCTTGTGGCAACCATTTTCGAATCATTACGTTTTTTGGTAGGCCAATGATATTATCACTTTCAAATTTCCACAACACATTTTGTTTTAATTTACCAAACGTGTTAAGAAGTGCTTGTAATTTTTCTGCTGATAGACCAGTACTTTTGATATTGGATCCCAAACTAAAATAAACAACACCATTTGGGTTACTTGTCATCCAGTTGTTGATATCATCTGGTAGCGGATCTGGTTGTTCTTTAACCTGAATTCCACCAATCTCCACCAGATTATGAACCAAGGGCCGATTACCTGATTGTGTGAAATGATCGTTGATGAAAATTAACGAAATATTTTTCATTTGGTCTTCGTAGGACGGGAAATTCGTGATATGACCAAATGTTTTCTTATACATTTCGTTATTTTGTTTTTGCATATACCACATTACTCCACGTTCGCCTATGTTAATAGCAAGATTTATTAAACGTTGTTTAAAATTCATTGGACCTTTTACACCGTAAACTAAATGCGGAACATATGAAATTTCAAGCGGATTCCCTATTATGTTATTCAAAATATTGAATGTACCACCCATACTAAACATTATTATGGGACAATTGAAGTGCGCTCCAAATCCAACCAAATATAAATTCATAAACGGTCCTAACATTAGTAAGTCAAATTTTTCTTCTAAAATTGGTTTGAATTCCGGTGAATTTACAGTCTCATCGTTAAGTTTGAGTATTAGATCGATCATAGGTGGAAATCGTAAAAATAAGTTCTTCTGTCCATCCAATGTGGATGCAGTAAGCTTATTTACTTCTGTGAATAAAAACAATTTTATTAAATTTGCATTAAAATTTTCAAATATTTCTCACCTTTGTGGGTATCACTTTTGGACACGACAATGTCACGATAGTTGTCCAATTGTTTCCCAAGTGGAAAGAAACTAACCATGGTTGTCTTAAAATCTATTAAAATTAATATTTTGACGTTAAATGATTAATTGCATCGATATTTTACCTCATGTCCATTTCGTGCTAATTCTGTAAGGATTCCCTTTGCCACAATTAAATGTGATGGCGACGGGCTTGGAAATAAACATAGAATCCGTGCACCTTGTATGCCATTCACAAGAACTATTATGACACTTAACACTTTTGTCAACCACATTTTATTTTTTTTGTCAGTTCTAATCAGCGTTTACGTGTAGACTAATATTGCAATCACAAATAAATATTACTTGGTCACACTTACACCTGACATTGTGTGCAGATAAGATATACAAGTATTCGTTGTATTACATGAAAAAGCATTTTTTCAAGTGACGTGACAATTGTTTTCTTTTCGTTTAGTTGACCCTTATACAAGTCAATCATAAAAATAAATTGATTGATTATAAAGTGGGATGAATTTGGAAAGCAATACCAACTACGTAATTTATTTCAATTTAGTCTCAAATATTAAAAGTACTACGTGCCACAAAATTAAGCAAAATGTTGTGGACGTTTGAAAATGACGAAATTGATTACCTCAACTAAGTTAAAACTGCATTTGAATCAAAAAATCAAAGATCCAGCGATTAAACTGAGATAAAAATAAATCTTTTTACTGCCGGCTAATCAATTTTATTTTTGCTTTTTGACAATTTTCTTATCACATATCTTATCGCACATTTAGTTATTTTTACCTGCACGTACAAAATTACCAATAACACTGCGAATATAAATCCAAAGGTGTCAATTGAGTTCCGTTCAAACAAATTTAAATCTTTGGCGAACGATTGTAGATGTAGAGCCCCCTGATATCGTAAAATATAATTAGTCCAATAAACCACCGCCTGCCTAGCGGTTTGTGGCCGGTCCCGATAAAGGTTTGACCATTGTTGTACAGTTTGTTTATATTTTGAATTACTTAGCACCTCGTTAATTGAATTAGTTAGAGTTACTTCGGTTAAATCAGCATACTGCAATAGAATGCCCCATCCTTCATCCACAACTTTATCCGCATTTGACATTTGATCTCCAAAAATTGGCATAATAATTAATGGAATAGCATGGTATTTCGCTTCGGCAACACTTCCTAATCCACCGTGTGTAATAAATAATTTTAAATTTGGATGGGTTAATAAATCATCTTGTGGCAACCATTTTCGAATCATTACATTTTTTGGTAGGCCATCGATTTTATCGTTTTCAAATTTCCACAACACATTTTGTTTTAATTTACCAAATGTGTTGAGAAGTGCTTGTAATTTTTCTGGCGCTAGACCACTACTTTTGATATTTGATCCCAAACTAAAGTAAACAACACCATTTGGATTACTTGTCATCCAGTTGTTGATATCATCTGGTAATGGATCTGGTTGCTCTTTAACCTGAATTCCACCAATCTCCACCATATTATGTACCAATGGCCGGTTGCCTGATTGCGTGAAATGATCGTTGATGAAAATTAATGAAATATTTTTCATTTGGTCTTCCAATGACCGTAAATTCGTGATATGACCAAATGTTTTCTTATACATTTCGTTATTTTGATTTTGCATATACCACACCAATCCATGTTCACCTATGTTAATAGCAAGATTTATTAATCGTTGCTTAAAATTCATTGGGCCTTTTACACCGTAGAATATATGAGGAACATAAGAAATTTCAAGCGGATTCCCTGTTACCTTATTGAAACCACTCATTGTACCACCCATACTAAACATTATCATGGGACAATTGAAATGCGCTCCAAATCCAACCAAATATAAATTCATCGGCCCTAAAATTAGCAAATCAAATTTTTCGTCTAAAATCGGTTTGAATTCAGGTGAATTTATAGCCTCATCATTAATTTTGCGCATTATACCGAGCATACGTGGAAATTGTAAAAGCATATTTACTCCTTTCAATGCGGATGCAGTAAGCTTATTCACTTCTGTGAAAAGAAACAATTTTATTAATTTTGCATTTAACATTTTTCAATATTTCTCACCTTGGTGGGTATCACTTTTCGGCACGACAATGTCACGATAGTTATCCAATTGTTTTCCCAGTGGAAAGAAACTAACCATGGTCGTCTTAAAATCCATTAAAATTAATATTTTGACGTTAAACGATTAATTGCATCGATATTTTACCTCATGTCCATTTCGTGCCAATTCGGTAAGAATTCCCTGGGCCACAATTAAATGTGATGGCGATGGGCTTGGAAATAAACATAGGATCCGTGCGCCTTGTATACCATCCACAAGAACTATTACACTTAACACTTTTATCCACCACATTTTTGATTGTCAGTTCTAATCGGCATGTATGAGTAGACTAATTTTGAAACCACATATAAATTGGACTTGGTCGTACTTGACATTTGTTTACAGATAAGATAAGCAGGTACATATTCGTTGTGCTGCATGAATAAACATTTTGTGAAGTGTGGGTGATAATTATTCTCTTTTCATGTAATTCATTTAATCGTTATAAGTAAACTGACCACTCAACATGTGGCAATTAAGTGTGCTTAGTGTAATCGTTATTTTTAATGGCATTCAGACAGCAAAAATATTATGTGTTTTTCCAAGTCCATCACCCTCACATTCGATTGTGGCGCAAGGTATTTTAACCGAATTGGCACGAGCTGGACATGAGGTAAGTTTAGATTACACAAACGTGTTGTGGTAAATAAAATGAAACTGTTCTGTTCCAGGTTACAATGGTGAGTTTTGTACCTCTTGGCAAAACAATGAAAAATTATCGTGACATTGTCGTGCCAAAAACCGAAACGCACAAAGAGTACGAAGAATTTTTGTCAGCCGTTTTGGTAAACAGTAAATTTGCTACCATGATGCAAATGAGGAAAATGCCGAAAACGACATACAAATTGGTTGATGAGATGTTGACGTTTAAACCATTTCAAAAAATTATGGCTGAAGAAAAATTTGATTTGCTCATCTTAGGGCCATTAACAAAATTTTTGGCTGGATTCGGGGCCTATTTCAACTGTCCCATCATTATGTTTAGCATGGTTGGTACTATGAACCCATTGAATAAGATCAGTGGTAATCCTACCGAAATTTCATATATACCTCATTTGATGTATGGCGTGAAAGGTGCGATGAATTTTAAACAACGTCTAATGAACATTTTGTATACAACATTCGAAATTGTAATGTTAGAGTTTTTTGACTCCTACGATCGGGATGCATACAATCATTACTTTGGCCATATTGTAAATTTCCCAACGTATCAACAACAAATGAAAAATGTTGCTTTAATATTCATCAATGATCATTTTACACAATCTGGCAGTCGACCTCTCGTTACCAATATGATCGAGATTGGAGGCATTCAAGTGAAAGAAACTGCAGATCCACTTCCGGATGATATAAAAAAATGGATGGAAAGCAATACCAATGGCGTAATCTATTTCAGTTTGGGATCAAATATCAAAAGTGCGAGCCTCTCACCGGCAAATTTGAATGCAATCCTTAAGACTTTTGGAAAGTTGAAACAAAATGTGTTATGGAAATTTGAAAATGACCAAATCGATGGGCTACCACGGAATGTGATGATCAAAAAATGGCTGCCACAAGATGATATACTTGCACATCCGAATTTAAAATTATTTATAACGCACGGTGGACTTGGTAGTGTAGTGGAATCGAAATATCATGCTGTACCATTGGTTCTAATGCCACTCTTTGCTGATCAAATGCCAAATGCTGATAAAGTTGTAAACGAGGGATGGGGTATTAAATTAGAGTATGCTAATTTAACTGAAGAATCATTAACCAGTGCAATCACTGAGGTCCTAGAAAATTCAAAATACAAGCAAACTATACAAAATTGGTCAAATGTGTATCGCGATCGCCCACAAACAGCTAGACAGGCAGTAGTCTTTTGGACTAATTATGTGCTACGGTACCAAGGGGCACCTCATCTGCAATCGCATGCAAAGGAGTTGAATTTTTTCCAAAGGCATTCATTCGATACATTTGGATTCATTTTTGCAATTTTATTCTGTGTTTTATATTTAATATTTAGAATTGCAAAATGTATGGTAAAGTGTTTGTTTAGGAAGTTGTCGAAAAATAAAAATAAAATCGATTAAACCTTTGTACTAAATGGCAAGTTTTTAAAATTTTCCTTTGCATCAAGATATCAAAGACAAAGGTCTTGTCGATTCTATAGTCGTTTCATAAATAAAGATGATGCAATCTAAGACATTTGTTTTTTTCGTAATGAAAGTTTCGGTTCTTAGTTGATTTTCGATTTTGCGTGACAAGGACCTTCTGTAGAATAGAGTCTTTGCCCTAGAGAATTTTATTTCAAAAATTCCATACGGTTTTATCGATCTTCATCATTTTATTAATGTGCTGAGGTTATTTTATAAGCAATCAATTAAAAATTATTTTGGCAGATACATACACTCCATTCGATAATTAAAGATTATGTTTCAACTTGTCAAATGCCTATTGGTATCATTTAATTTAGCTGCTATGTCATTTTAATGACTGAAACGCATGTTGTTGTAAATTGTCCGGCCCTCAAAATTTAGTGACGATCACTAATGAGAGAGTGTAAGTTGATTATTTTTGTTTGTAATTTATTGATAAGTGATAATGACCACTTTATTTAATTTACTTGTTTTGAGAAAACAACACATGCACCTTACTCATTTGGAGAATGTTTAATTCGTATATGCTCTGCATTATCTATATCGTAGCGTAGCGTAGAATCGCACATTTATCGTGTAGAGAAAATACAAATTAGTCGATCGTCTTTGGTTGATTAAGCAAGACGATATTTTCTAATGTGGATTTATAAAGTGTTTTGCATATTGCTTGTGTTGAATGCTGTTCAAGCTGCTAAAATATTATGCCTGTTTCCAAGCCCGTCACCGTCACATTTAATTGTCGCGAACGGTATAATTACTGAGTTAGCAAACGATGGGCATGAGGTAAGAAGAGTGTCATACTTTTAATATGATGCAATATTAATAAACATTTCTAATTAGACCACTATGGTTAGTTTCTTCCCTCTTGGTAAAAGTATGAAAAATTATCGTGATATTGTTATCAAACCAACAAACACTCTAATAGGTAAGTGATAGTATACATATACATATATGTACGTACTGTACTAGATAACGTGTTTCAGTATTATTATTTATTTTGTATTTATAGAATTCCAAAAATTTGCGGCATCAATGCTGGAAAATAAACTTTCTCTATTCCTACGATTTCCTCTTATGATTGAAATGGTTTTGCAATTGAATGACGAAGCTGTGCAATCGGCGGAATTTCAAAAAATCGCGACAGAGGAAAAATTTGATCTGATATTTTTAGGACCATTTATGAATTTTTACCTAGTTGGGTATGGGGCACATTTCAATTGTCCAATTATTATGTTTAGTATGGCTGGCACAATGGGTGCATTAAACGAATTGGTTGGTAATCCAGCTGAGGTGTCTTATTTACCACACAAGTTATATGGATTGAAAGGCCCGATGAATTTTAAACAAAGACTAATAAATATTGCTATTTCTACAATAGAGCTTGGAATTGGTTGGTGGATGGATAAAAGAAACAGCGATATGTATACAAAAACATTTGGCCATATACCAGATTTCCCGTCGTATGAGTATCAGAAAAAAAATATTTCGTTAATATTCATCAACGATCATTTTTCACAGTCGGGTAATCAGCCGTTAGTTACTAATATGGTAGAGATTGGTGGGATACAAATAAAGGAAACACCCGATCCACTTCCAGATGATATCAAAAATTGGATGGAGAGTAATGCGAACGGTGTGATTTACTTTAGTTTGGGATCGAATGTTAAAAGCACTGATTTGGCACCAGCGAAATTGCAATCTATTCTAAAAACGTTTGGAAAATTAAATCAAAATGTTTTGTGGAAATTTGAAAATGATAAAATTGATGGCCTCCCTAAAAATGTGATGATCAAGAAATGGTTACCACAAGATGATCTACTAACGCATCCTAATTTGAGGTTATTTATAACACATGGAGGACTTGGTAGTATAGCCGAATCAAAATATCATGCTGTTCCGTTAGTACTAATGCCACTGTTTGCGGACCAAATGTCTAACGCCGATAAAATCGTAGCTGAGGGATGGGGAGTCCGATTAGATTATGAAGTTTTAACGGAAGACACATTACACGCTGCGATTAATGAGATATTATCGAATTCAAAATATAAGAAAACTGTTCAAGGTTGGTCTAGTTTGTATCGTGATCGTCCACAGACCGCAAGACAAGCAGTCAAATTTTGGACCAACTATATATTACGGTATCATGGAGCACCTCATTTGCAATCGAACGCAAAAGAGTTAAACTTTTTCCAAAGGCATTCGATTGATACGTTTGGATTTATTTTTGCAGTATTGTTTGTAGCTTTGTACATATCAATTAAAATTTTCAAGTGTACTGTACGGTTTGTGATTAGAAAAATATCAAAAAATAAAAATAAAGTTGATTAGAAGAAAATAAATGTTTGGGGTCATTCCATGTGAAATTGTACATGAGTTGGACACGATGTCTCGTATAAGTAAAAAAAAAAAATTTTGTAGAAACAAATTTTTTTCTTTCTTTCACTCTCGAGTTTACACTCTCTCAAAGTTTTCTCATTTTCAAGCAGTTTTGGTTATATGTATAATGTATTACGTTTTTGATTAGAACGGGTTGACCGATTTTGTTTTTCTCAACAATATTTGACAGCTAGAAGAATATGTAAATTTATGAAATAATTTGTTTTTAATAATTTTCAATTTTGAAATTTTGGCGATTTTTTGAATCTGTATTCCTTTGTATCTCGATAACAAAAAAAGTATTTTTTTTATGTTTTAAATTAACGTTAAATCACTTGCTAATAATGACGCTGTAATCTGTGAAATATTCATCTTGGCACTAGAAGAAAAATTTTGAGATATAGTCTTTTAAACTCAAAATGTTATATCCTAACCAAATAAGAGCCGTCTTCCACTCTACTGGGATTTCTTCTCTAGACCAAATTGTTGATATTAGCTCAAACATGTGGTATAACAGATAATCACCGCCACATTTGAGCATTTCGTTGCAGATACCATCCTCACCACTACCAGGTGTCTTGTAATTTTTCATCTACGATATCACGTTCCGCACTTCATCATATGATGGAGGAGGTGGTGCCTGTTTATTTAACAGTGAGGAGAAATAATTTCGCCACACTTCAAGGACGGTTTTAGTGTCCCTTTCCAACTCATCGGAACAGTTGCGAATAGCGCTGCTACGGGGATGAAAGTCTGTTGCTAATTCTCTTATGCAACGATTATACATGTATCTCTCAGGCTAGCATTTTGTATGTTGCGTGCCTGTTGTTCATGCTATTCCCGTTTCTTCCGTCTACATAGGCGATTAGCAATTCTAGGGAGAAACAGATGGCGCTGTTAAAATTATTCATTATCACGTCTCTGATTTTCGATTGTCCCTTAGGTTCAAATGTAGAAAGTTTAAATATCCATACATACGTTTATCCAGCATAGCAAAATGAAATTCAGCATGCACGATGGAAATGGGATTCTAAAATAAGTTTTACATGAAGTTCTGAAATAAGGTCAATTATTTATTTATTTATTTATTATTAGCCAACAGTACCATTGTACATCTGGTAGTTATAAAAAAGTTAACATGAAATCAATACAAATTATATAATTCAAATTAGCTTAATAAAAATTTCTTAACTACACTTTTAAATTCGTTTCTGGAAAAATTAAAATCGAACACAGCAGAAACATTATTAAATATACGATTTGAATTAAAAATTGGATCCGACATACCAAAATTCCACCGATGGAAGCGGAGACTAATCTCAATGCCTCGGTGCCTGAGTGATCGCACGGGAATGCGTAATGAATACAACGATAGTAGTTGTGGACTATCAATTCGGCCCATTATAACGTCGCGCGCGAAAAGTGCGCATGAAACTTTCCTACGGATGGACAATGGTTCAATATTCAGTAGCAGGCAACGGCCCAAATATGGCTGTAGCACATCCCTAGGAGCGTTTGCCTCCCGAGGGAGACGCCTTAAAGCAAACATCAGAAATCGCTTCTGAATTGATTCTACATGGCTAGAGGAATTGTTATAGTACGGATTCCAGACAATTGAGGCATATTCCAAGTGTGAACGAACTAATGACACAAAGAGGACTTTTAGAGTATACGGATCATGAAAATCTTTTGAGAAACGGAATAAAAACCCTAACATTGAATTAGCCTTGCTGATACATCTATCAATATAGTCTATAAACGATAAATTACGAGAAAATAAGACACCTAAATCTATAAAAGAATGGACCCGATCAATCATAACTCCATTTAAAAATAAGCTATTATCACAGCCATTTCGTCTTCTTGAAAAGTTCATAACTTTACATTTTGAAACGTTCAGGCAAAGCTTATTAAGGTTACACCATTCACAGAAAATATTTAATTCCTGTTGTAGATTTAACAGGTCATCCTCATCTTTAACCTTACAAAATACTTTTACATCATCAGCATAAATCAAAAACTCACAATGTTTGAAGCACCGCTTCACATCGTCTATGAATGCAATGAACAAAAGAGGCCCTAGATGACTACCTTGTGGAACACCAGACAAAACATTTATATCTCTAGATAAAATATTATTTAAAAGAACTTTTTGAGTACGGTTCGTTAAATAAGACAAAATCCATTTTAAAGGAAGAACGTCGCACTTGAGTTGTTCTAGTTTCTTTACAAGTAAGACATGGTCAATTTTGTCGAATGCCTTACTAAAATCAGTAAACACAACTTCAACACTGTCACCACCTTCTAATACCAAAGTCAAAAAATTTGCGAACAGAACAAGATAAGTCACAGTTGATCGTCCCGGGTAAAACCCATGCTGGTTTTCAGAAATGGAATTTTTTATTATGTAAAAGATTCGGTCTTTGACCATCGATTCAAATAATTTAGGAATAGCCGATAAGATTGAAATACCTCGGTAATTTTCAATATCTGATCTCCGTCCACTCTTGAAAATTGGCTTAATGAAACTGGATTTCCAAATTGAAGGAAATACTCCATTCGCCAAACTCAAATTGAAGAGGTACGTCAGCGGTTGAATCAAACCATAAGCACATTCTTTTAACATAATAGGATGAATTTTGTTCGGGCCACTACTCACACTCACATTAACATTCAATAATGCCTGCAGAACGTCATCGGTGCTAAACTGAATATGAATGTTGGAATTATTACTAAAATCAAAGTCGAAATCATTATTTGAAGATGGGACATACACATTTTCAAAAAATGCTGCAAACATGTCAGAGATTCTATGTGGATCACTTACAGTCACAGAATTGAAAGACATTTGAGAGGGAATACCTCTACAGCTCCGCTTCGAATCAACATAGGTCCACAAACATTTAGGATTGATTCTAATATTCGATTCAATCTCAACAATATATGAATTATACAAGAAACGATTTAACACTTTAAATTGAGCTCATAAGAGCACTAAATCTCCTATAATTTACGACGGATGGATTAAATTTATACCTTTCATGAGCTTTAGATTTCTGATTTTTTAAGCCTGACAGGCGACGATTAAACCACGGCTCCCGTGCTGACAAAACTACCGGCGACCGAGGAATAAATTGTTCAATTGCAGAGTTCAATATTTTATAAAACTGATCAATATAAGCGTCCAAACTACCAATCTTATATTGATCCCAATTAATATTGTCCAGAAACTCATTTAAAGCAAGATAGGCTCCCTTTTTAAAGTTGAAAGACTCACTAGAATTAAAATTAACGGTTACATTAACCCAACTCTCAAAAGTTAATTGGATATGTCAATGAAAAATACTCGAAGAACTGCCTAGATCATCACAAGCAATGATTGTGCCATGTAATTCCACTGGTATGAACACTAGATCAAGGATATTGCCGCTCTGGTTCTCAATGTTGTTAATCTGTCTTAGTCCAAGAGAACAGATAGAATCCATCACGAGGCCTGAGATTAAATCGCCATTTAGTGGCAGTAGATCATCATCAACAGCACGCCATGTTATTTTCGGCAGGTTAAAATCACCCAAAATCATCATAGAATCGAATTCCGCAGCCACAGCTGCAAGTTGGTTTGAGAAACACGCAGACAACTCTCCGTACATATAAGCTGAGGACCCACATGGAATATAAACACTTACTATCAACAACAGCTTACCCTTGAAAGCAAGTTTAACAGCTAAAATCTCCAGCCCATTACTCTCCAGGATAATAATATCGGCACGTATATCGTCCGAGACCGCTATCAGAAGTCCACCACCTCTCGCCAGCGATTCACTCGCCGAATAACGATCGCGTCTGAAGACTTGGTAGTCCGGAGGGAAATACTCTGCAGAATTTTGCGAACGAGTCAGCCATGTTTCCGTGACACAAATGACATCATAGTCATTTTCCAACACCGATAAATACAGTTCATGTGATTTTGAACGAATACCGCTAGAGTTGTGATAATAAATGGATAACGTGTCATTATGGTTCACTCCAGCAGAAATCGGTAATGCAGGTTGAGTGATAGGTACAGACAGCGGCATTCTCTCAACCTCTACAATTTCATTCAAACTACTTAATATGCTTGCCGTATTAACAACCTTTAGATGCCCACATACCACCCCATCCCCCCGTCAATCTGAATTCGCTGTCCTTTTCACCACTCTCCTTATTCTCTCCAAATATGCTGGACACTTATCATCCCATGCTGAGTGTTTGTAATTAACATTAAGATTCCTTTTCACCGCCGCCTCCGAATTAGGAAGGAACTAAGTTGTTGAACTTCATCTAAAACTCATTTTAGAATTAAATTTCCGTCGTGCATGCCGAATTTCATCATATAATCAGTAAAGAAACGGCTAAGCTCCTTCCTGATTGGTTGTATTCCAGATCTTCATATAAAACTCCTCTTAGAATTCCATTTCCATCATGCATCCTGAATTTCATCATAAAAGGTTAAGTTCCCCCCTAATTGGCTATATTCCAGAACTTCAATTAAAACTCGTCTTAGAATCCCATTTCCGTCGTGTATGCCGAATTTCACCATAATCTGTTAAGAAATGTTCATGTACCTTCCTAATTGGCCATTTTTCAGAACTGTATGCAAAATCATTTTAGAAACCCATTTCCATCTTGCATCCTGAATTTCATCATAATAATTGGTTAAGTCTGAATTTGACTTGAAAATGATATAAACGGGGGGGGGGGGGGGGGGGGGGAGGATGGATAAACTTGTATGAGGCCCAATTAGGCTCTTAACCGAGGTTTTACTGTAGTATATTATTCCTATGCCATTATGTACAATAGTTAAACAAGTATATAAAAATAAAAAAATCGAAAACCGGGAAATCCTGGTCAAACTTTTAATACAGAAAACGAGATCCCAGAATTCCGCTTGAAAATTCCTTAATTTCCTATGCGGATTTTAGCTAACGACAACTAATACTAAATAAATTGAAAACCGGGAAATCTAGGGATTTCTCGTTTAGAAACCCTAGTTTGGACGTGTGTTCTTTACACGAGTTTTTTTCCCTCGTTTCATACCATTCTTTGATTGATTGATTGATTTACATGTACGGCCAAGCATTATAGCAAGTCTTCCGAACTCCCGAGCCCACATCGTCACTCGTTTACATATAACAAAACTGAAGGATAGGATAA
The DNA here is from genome assembly GCA_963556165.1 of Tipula helvola. NCBI lineage: Eukaryota > Metazoa > Arthropoda > Insecta > Diptera > Tipulidae > Tipula > Tipula helvola. The sequence goes on along the minus strand of OY744482.1, from coordinate 76,200,971 downwards.
GATTGTTAGATGGGAGAGGCTCGACCCGGTTATACAGACACCTAAGCGATCGATAGTTAGTAAAATAGTTAGCACAAGACAACACTATTTCTAAACTACAGCTTATTTACTACTTGTTGACCCTGGAAGGATGATTAAAGCTAGAATTTAATTCTGAAACTCAGGATTAATTTTAATCTGTATAATAATGATTAATTCTGGACCTATATTCTGTTCTGGAAATTTATTAGTATACCGGGTGATTTTTTTAAATTGATACACTCAAATATCTCGGAAAATAAGCACTCTACGATAAAAATGGTCAAGATCAAAATTTAATTATTCCGCGGGGGAAATACATTAGTGTTAAAATTAGTACCCGCCCCCCCCTCCTTGTAGGTGGGGCGGAGGGTAACTTTGAAACTAAAATAGGAACCCCTATTTTTTATTAAAGATTCGGATTCTACGGCTAAAAATACGTAGGATTTGACAGAAACATTTTTTCGATTCATGATAGATGGCGCTGTTATTGACTTGACGATATTCAATTTTTTTCGATTTCTCCTACCGAGAACCTACGTAAACGATTCTGCAATACGTCTGCAATAAAAATACAACGGTTTCGTTGAAAATACTCCAAGTTAGTCTTAAACAATTTGTATTTCATAAATTTTCAATTACTGAAAAATGGCTTGTCATTATCGTAACGTAACCCACGAACATGCGATTAAATCGGCTTTCAAATTAATGAAATTATTTGTATTTTATTTTAAAAATACCCATTCAGTCCGAAGATTATTTCGAAAACAACAATACCTGTGTAAAGGTATTAATACCATTTCCGAATGGTGTATTTAACTGTACAAGAGAAAATTGAAAGCTGGCCGGAGTTTTGATAGTGCTGTCACTCTCTACGCTTCGCATTTTCCGGATAGGATTCGGTCACGTGCGTCATTTCAGCATACTGTCAAACAATTTATTACTGACGGAAGTGTTAAACTGAAAAAAAGGACTCGTCCAGCAACAGTCACTGAAGGAAATAATGAAATTGATGTATTGGCTGCAGTAGCTCTTAATCCTCATACTAGTACACGAGAAATAGCTAGCGATTCCGGATTGTCCCAGACCAGTGTTTGGAAAATTTTAAAACGTCATAAGTATCATCCGTATCATGTGTCTTTACTACAAGATCTTCAAGGCGTTGATTTCCAAAATCGGGTAACGTTTTGTCAGTGGGCACGTGAACAAATACAGCAAAACCCAAATTTTTTTCAATACGTATTGTTCTTCGACGAGTCGTCTTTTGCAAACCATGGAACGGTTAATCGCCACAACATGCATTACTGGAGTGTTGAAAATCCGTACTGGCTTCGCCAAGTTGCACATCAGCATCCTTGGACTGTCAATGTGTGGTGTGGAATAATTGGCAACAAACTCATCGGCCCCCACATTATTGAAGGCAACTTGAATGGTCAAATGTACCGAGATATTTTGGATTATGAACTGCCAACATTATTTGAAGACTTGGAGCTTAGAAGTGCGACGGAACATTTGGTTTCAACATGATGGTTGTCCCCGCACACCATTCGTTGGTAGCATGTGTAGTATTTGATCGTGATTTCAATAGTCGCTGGATCAGGAGAGCTGGTCCGGTAAATTAGCCTGCCAGATCACGAGATCTTACTTCGCCAGATTTATTTTTGTGTGGCTATTTCAAAGACCAAGTTTACAAACAAAAACCAACAACACGTGAGAATAAATTTGAGCAAATCAGAAATGCTTGTGCTGAAATTCAAGCAGGCACACTTCTCAGTTGTATACAGTTATTTGAAATGCGGATTAATAATTGCATTGAAGTCGAAGGTTATCATTTTGAACACTTAGCTTCAGTAACATGGGTACATGTATTCTAGAACTTTATACCGAAAGTAGTATACAAAATTATACTGATATTTCTAACCGTGTAATCGAGCATGTTCCAGTACTTCATCCAAAAATCATGTTAGAATCCCATTTCCAAGACACATGTCGAATTTCATCGTAATCGGTTGTTAACGCTCAATTTCCTTGGAAAATTTTTAAATGGGTGTATGAGTTCATGAGTGAGCGAAAATTTGTTTTGTGTGGAAAAAGGGGTTACCGATTGGAGGGAGCGATGTACATTGAACTCCCACAAGGGAGCAAAATTTCTCCGACTCTCTTCAATCTGTATACGACCTCGATACATAGATATAATTCTCCCGACTAGGTTATCTTGCAATTTGTAGATGATTTTGTCCTAATCGGCAAGGGAAGATATATTGGCGAGGCTCTAAATCGAGCTCAGGAATGGGTGTTTCATGTAACACAATGTTTGAATGATTTAAATCTGCGTGTGAATTCGAGAAAATGTAATAGTATGGCATTTAGAAGCAACGAAGAATTGATGTGCGAATATACGATGAGACAATTGAGTATTCAAGATTAACTAGGTATTTGGGAATCTGGATCGACAATCGTTTTAAAGTACACATGCAAAAATTAGCCGAAAATTGTAAGAGCAGATTAAATGTGATCAAAAGGGTGAGTAAACCGAAATGTGAGGCTCACCCTAGTGTGACTGATATGCTTCGAAAGGTGGTAGTGTCTTCCAAAATTGTGTATGGGATGAGTGTGTATGGTAACGGATCAAGGTTGGGTTTGAAAAGTTAATGAAAGTAGAGAATGTTTGTGTTAGAGTGGTATTGTGGGTGATTAATTCTAGCCTAATACATATACTCTGTCTATGGTCTGAATTGGATGATTCACCTCTCAATTATAAGAGGAAATGGATCACCGTGCGACAGACTGTGCGAATGTAGACCAAACATAATGTTTTAGCGAATGAGATTAAAGTAAGATTGGAAGGAGGAACGGATTACCAATTAACGCAACGGTCGAAAGTAATGGCGGAAAATATAATTATATTTTTAAAATTAGACCAGTGGATCAAAAAGTTCCTCCTGATAATTTTGCTGTGTACCTGAATTTTGGAGTCATAACAAAAGCGATGATGAATGAGTTATCCGTTAATACAGATGCTAGTGTTAATGAGAATCGAGTGGGTGTGGGAATTTATATTCCAGTAATGAAAAAAGAGAAAATGTTAAGATTAAACGGTAGCATCTGTATAAGGAATGCAGAATTGATTAAATTTATGGAAGGAATCAAGTTATCAATGATTGAAGGGAGGAGGAGAGTAGTTTTATTCTCTGATTCCTTGAGTGGTTTAGAGTTAATAAAACGGGAAGGAGGTACTCAAGGCAGTGTGTTTGTAGAAATGATGTATAAGTACCTTCAGTCTTGTGGGAATGAGGTGATTCAACAATGGATACCTTCACACCTACAGATTTAAGGTAATGAAAGAGCCGATATGCTTGCCAAAAGGGGTTGTATGCTCCAGGAGATAACAGATTATGAATTCATGGATGCAAGAGATGTACTTCGAATGTTTGAAAATAGGAGAATGAATTTATAGAAATGAGCACGGTAAAAAGAAAGACGTACTTTGAATGGTGTAGTGCTCCTTTGAGGAAACCTTCTTTTAAGGAAATTAACAAGCACGAAGAAAGCTTGAGGGCAGATTGCGGAATTTTGATAAATAAATTTAAAAAATTAAATGGCAGGATAAAACATCTTGAGTTATTGCTGCACTGCTACACGCCTGGATCACGTGATATAATTTTTCTAAATAACATAACTATATAATTTTTCATTCTAACCTCGTGCTGGTTTTGTTCTGACAGTTTCCTAACTATTTATTCGTTTATTGAATTCTTTACTTTCTCAAAAAATTCAACAGTACCAGAATCGTTTTCTTATCCAACACTTAAAGGCATTGATCAGTTATTAAATAAAATTCTTGCTAAATCTAAGTAAACACATTTCTTGTTTTATTGCCTTTACCAAATGAGTTTGTCTTCATATAGTATACTTCCTACTTGAAAAACTATTTTTGTTAGTAAGTTTGGTTAAGTTGGAAGTTAAATGTAAATATTTTATTTGTTAGTAAAAAAAAATGTATCCGGTGATTTATCAGAGTGTAACTAAACGTTTGCTCACAAATTCAAAGCAGCGCTCGATTCGATTGTTGATGAATAACATTTACTATTTTTGCTACCGACTGTTGCATTATATAAATTTAGCTAATAACTACTAATTTTGAAATTTTGTTTGCGGTCTTTGGCCTAACCAGAGACCTGAATTTTATTTAAAAAATTTCATACGGTTTTATCGATCTTCATCAACTCAAAAATATCTCAAATTATTTTGGCAGATACATACACTCCAATCGATAATAAAAAATTATTATTCAGCTTGTCAGCTGCCTATAACAGTATGTGTATCATTTAATTTAGTTGCTATATCATTTTAATGACTGGTCAATATTTATATTTCAAGTATCTAATAATCAATTGTTGTTGTAAATTGTCCGGCCTTCAAAATGTAGTGACGATCTTATGTGAGAGTGTAAGTTGATCATTTCTGTTTGTAATTTATTCATAAACAACAATGACTTCACACATTATTTAATTTATTTGGTTTGAGAAAACAACACACGCACCTTACTCATTTGGAGAATATTTAATTCGTATATGCTCTGCATTATCTATAATCGCAGCGCAGTATCATACATTATTTGTGGAGTAGAGAAAATACAAATTAGTCGATCGTCTTTTGTTGATCAAGCAAGACGTTATTTTAAAATGTGGATCTATAAAGTGTTTTGCATATTTCTTGTGTTGAATGCTGTTCAAGCTGCTAAAATATTATGCCTGTTTCCAAGCCCGTCACCGTCACATTTAATTGTTGCGAAGGGCATAATTACTGAGTTAGCAAACGATGGGCATGAGGTAAGAAGAGTGTTTTACTTTTAATATGATGCAATATTAATAAACATTTGTATTTAGACAACTATGGTTAGTTTCTTCCCTCTTGGTAAAAGCATGAAAAATTATCGTGATATTGTTATCAAACCAACAAACACTCTAATAGGTAAGTGATAGTATACATATTATACATATAAGTATGTACGTACTGTACTAGATAAGGTGTTTCATTATTATTTATTTTGTATTTATAGAATTCCAAAAATTTGCGGCATCAATGCTGGAAAATAAATTTTCTCTATTCCTGAGATTTCCTCTTATGATTGAAATGATTTTGCAATTGAATGACGAAGCTGTGCATTCCGCGGAATTTCAAAAAATTGCAGCAGAGGAAAAATTTGATCTGATATTTTTAGGACCGTTTATGAATTTTTACCTAGTTGGGTATGGGGCACATTTCAATTGTCCAATTATTATGTTTAGTACGGCTGGCACAATGAGTGCATTAAACGAATTGGTTGGTAATCCAGCTGAGGTGTCTTATTTACCACACATGTTATATGGAGTGAAAGGCCCGATGAATTTTAAGCAAAGATTAATAAATATTGCATTTTCCACAATGGAGCTGGGAATTATGTCGCTAATGGATAAGAAAAATAGCGATATGTATACAAAAACATTTGGCCATATACCAGATTTCCCGTCGTATGAGTATCAGAAAAAAAATATTTCGCTGGTATTCATCAACGATCATTTTTCACAGTCGGGTAATCAGCCGTTAGTTACTAATATGGTAGAGATTGGTGGGATACAAATAAAGGAAACACCAGATCCACTTCCAGATGATATCAACAATTGGATGGAGAGTAATGCGAACGGTGTTATTTACTTTAGTTTGGGATCGAATGTTAAAAGCACTGATTTGGCACCGGCGAAATTGCAATCTATTCTAAGAACGTTTGGAAAATTAAATCAAAATGTTTTGTGGAAATTTGAAAATGATAAAATTGATGGCCTCCCTAAAAATGTGATGATCAAGAAATGGTTACCACAAGATGATCTACTAACGCATCCTAATTTGAGATTATTTATAACACATGGAGGACTTGGTAGTATAGCCGAATCAAAATATCATGCTGTTCCGTTAGTACTAATGCCACTGTTTGCGGACCAAATGTCTAACGCCGATAAAATCGTATCTGAAGGGTGGGGAGTCCGATTAGACTATGAAGTTTTAACGGAAGACACATTATACGCTGCGATTAATGAGATATTATCGAATCCAAAATATAAGGAAACTGTTGAAGGTTGGTCTAGTTTGTACCGTGATCGCCCACAGACCGCAAGACAAGCACTCAAATTTTGGACCAATTATATATTACGGTATCATGGAGCACCTCATTTGCAATCGAACGCAAAAGAGTTAAACTTTTTCCAAAGGCATTCAATTGATGCGTTTGGATTTATTTTTGCAGTATTGTTTGTAGCTTTGTACATATCAATTAAAATTTTCAAGAGTACTTTACGGTTTGTGATTAGAAAAATATCAAAAAATAAAAATAAAGTTGATTAGAAGAAAATAAATGTTTGCGTTTGTTCTTTATACAACCTAAACGCGGAATGTAAGGGATAGGTGTTGTAATAATAATACCCAAATCCGATTTACCGATAGATCGGCACCTAGATCTATTAAAAATGTTAATTTATTCCTTAGATCTCTGACAGATAAATGGTGAATTTTGTCAGTTCCGCTAGACTCTACAGTGGTTGCGGAACTTATTCGTTTTTTGAAGAAGACTGAGTGTGAGTACCGTTCTTATTGAAATTGCAAGGTTTAGTCTCCTAGCTTTGTCACCAAATTTAAAATGGTACCAACCCAATGGATATTTTGTTGGTATTTCATTTTGCATTTCTACTTCCTGATTGTAAACTACAAAACTTCAACCTGTCGTAAATCATCTCAGTGAATAACAACTATTATATGCGAGTAGAATACGATACTTTGTCCAATTATCAGGCGGCAAAAATTATAGCATCGATATTTTTGTTTACATATCCTTTATTCCTTTCTCTTTTTAGAATTCTTTCTCTTCTCAGCTCTAAGCTATAGACACAAATTTTGCATAGCAAACTTTTTTTTTCGTCTAAATCGGGCTATAATTAAACCAAGATGGAAAAACCATTTTAAAACCAAGATGAGTGAGTTATTTTCAATCACTCGAGATTTGGTTGTTAAAATCACATTTTTTCAGATTGGGTTAACATTGAATTAATTTACACTAAATCTGTGTTTATTTGCTGAGAATAGTATATCTTACAATTAGAGTCCTTGGCCAAAAAACTTGCGCACCTATTGAAACCAAATAAATATTTTTTTTACAGTCGATTAAACTGTTTAAATTTAGAAAAAAATATGCCCAGTTTTCTGACTATGGCACTATAAGATTTTTGCTCAGTTTCAATGATAGCGGTTGCACAGTGCACTAGATTTTTCTTTGTCGCTGATGTCCTTTTCACCCACTTTTTCGAAAATTTCACTTTAACACCACTATACGAGAAATACAAATTTTAAACATACCTTCACGTAAACCAAACACAAAAAAAACGAATATTTGCAGCATACTTGCTTTAAGCTCCGGAGGTACCGGGTTTGATTCCCGACGGTTATTGTAGGACCAATGAATTAATCACTCATTATACGTTAACAAAATGATTACGAAACTTCACCATGAAGCGGCCAAACCCCTGTATGGGGTTGTAAGCGTATGATGTTGGTAAAGTAGCTTTTACTCGATATATCAAGCACCAAATGAGGTGAAGGTTCATACCAAATTTATACAGACACTACTGGGAGTAACGAGTATTCGGTTAGGTAGGTCACAACTTCAACTTTAAATAATGGTAATTATACAATTTTAGGTTATTCTTTATAATGAAAATTAATTTCGTTTAGATGTGCTCCTTAGGGTTGCTGTTTAGCGAATGTAAAGCAGTCTGTGAGTAAAGTTTTAAGTCACTCTTTCACATAAATTTCGCTGTACTATATTTCACCAATAATATGTTTAACCACTCATTTTGATAGTTTTTCTTAAAATTTGTAAACGTTGTTACTGAAGTAGATACTGACAAGTAAATACTGAAGATGATTGATTAGGCATCAAGTGAAAAACTTGAAAAATTCAAGACAAAGCAATTTTTTTTAATCATTCATTCCACTCATTGTGTTGTTCAACAAGTAAACTTGAAGACATGCAAAAAATACAATTTTTGAAAAAATTGAAAAGCGTTTACTATTTTATATTCACGTCACCCTTTAAAATGAGTAATCCCCCATCTTTAGCACTAACAAGCCCTCTAATCAATGGCAGTGCGATGTTAGAAATTGAGATACAGCAAAAAAAAAAACATCACAGTATTGTCGATGTTCTAAATGACACCGCCGGACATATTGACCCATTTAAAACGACGTCAGTGCGCATTTGTATGTACCTAGTTAAGCGATTTGTTCGTGTAATTTTTCAATTCTTCCAACGATCTAAAAAATAAATTTTGTCAATCGCAAAATTGTGTTTCGTCCGCAGGCTGCAGTCGCAAATTAACGCAAAAAGTTTCGTGTTACGATAAAAATTGACTTTACATGTTCTTTGGCAGTTTTTTTCATATTCAACATTTCAAGTAAAGAATATTGTGCCCATCAGTTGAAATGCCCAGAACCTCTTGAGATATGCAGTTTTTTAAATGTAATGAAAATTTAAAGTTTAAATTTAATTTGGGCTATTAATACGGATAAGCATTCTCTAAGAAGAGGAGCCAACACCATCTACAGTGACCGCTGCACCTAACAAAAAGTGCCTCAGAGGACCGAGAAGCCATTCATTTCGTGTTCTGCATTCTGTATCATTCGGGTGAAATTTCTGATTCTGTAATTTTTTAAAAATCGAATATCCTATTTTCTTCTTATTTAGGGCAATTATCAAATGCATGACTTGTCTCTTGAATATCGTTATTAAAGAAAACCAAATATGGACCGTTCTGACTTAAAAAAAGTTTTACAACTTTAGCTTGATGGTGCTTGCATTGCAAGGAACTAAAACACTTCCTCCCAAGTTTATTTACGAATGCTGAACTCCATCATATCATAGCCTTTAAAAATATTGATCAGACATTTTGCATCCCGGTCGATAGCAACAGTTGAGTTTATGCAAATTACCTACATTTTATGGACGAGGAACACTAAGAAAATTGTAAAATATGGAATCTGGGGATCATTCCATCCCCTCGAGATACAAACCTGGTATTTTCAGATCCAAACATGAACTGTCGTTTATGATCACCCTTTAGATTAGAATTAACAATTTCACAACAACGAAAGAATTTATGTACATTTTCTGCGCTACCATCATATTCGGGCATCAATTTAATAGCGATAGACAGGTCAAATTCAGTCATTTTGATTTTGAAGTTTGGTTTCACTATGATAATTGTTTTTAATAGAGACTAGATGACTAATGGCTTTTTTTCAATGTTAGTATTTCTGTCATCAATTAAACTAGATAAATCAAAATTAATTCGGGTACTATTTAAACTATGATATTCAATAAAATCATTAAAGATAACTGATTCACTATCACTTTCACAAGAGGACGTTATTTTACTCATAAATAAAATTTGTAAAATTAAAGTATAATGGATTAGAAATTTTAAATTAAAAAAAATAAAATAACTTAGCTGTTGTTCTCGTTGAACGTTGATTTACGACACCCAGTTGATCCTCTTTGTTAATTCCAAGATTGCATTGAATGCATATAAAATCGTAAAGTGAAGAGTTTGATACCGTAATGACCTTGACATCGAATCATAATTCCGTTGAGTTTCAAGCATGTTCCATTTATTGAATTTCACTATACGTATATATTATATGGTTTACGCCTCGACGAGTAATTGCATTTTCACATTTGCGACTCGTACAATGTGGTGTATTAGAAGTATTGTATATTGAGAAATTATTTTATTATGCCTGCTGCACGTTAAAATTCCAGTTACAACAGATGAGCCTTGCCTCAGGGAATTAAATGAACATTTATCAATTGAAACTATACACAACTATTATAAACAATTTATGTTTTATTCTAATCCAAAGATTATTTTATTTTTATATTATAATTTATGAACAACATCATTCGATCACTGCACCAATCTATCTGATTTCATCGTCAGCTTTTTTTTAATGTTCCTTTTATTTTCTTAATTAGCTACAACAGTAAAAATGAGAGATGAGATCATGAGAGATTGATTACCAATCGATTAGCTAATTGTTTTATTATATGTAGAGCATGTTTATTGGGATTCGTAAGTCAATCCAAATTTATTTTGGAAATAATTAGAATACAACAGGTCCAAAGAACAATCATTCCGGAAGCTGCTCAATAACAAATGTTATCGTCCCTCCACAATAGTAATCCAGGCATTGTTTTAATGAAGGCAGGCATTGGCAGGTAGCTATTTCTACGGTGGCCAAAATTAGATTCTGACCTCAAATCAACCGTTCAAAGCTGTTCAAAGTGTCAACTTATTCGTCCAGAAAATCCTAAAGAACCGATTACGTCCCCAGTGAGCTTGTTTTCATATATAGTTACTTGCTATTTATACAAAAACGAGTTTCGTTTTGAGTAAGTTTAGTTAAGTTGAAGGTTATATCTACATATATTGATGTTAGTCTATAGTTAATTTTATTAGTCAGTGCAAAACATGGTATGGGTCCAGCGATTTATTAGAGAAAAGCGAACATCAAAATTAAAGGTTTGATCATAAATAAAACGCATCGATCGATTGTTGTTGAATAAAATTCACTATTTCCCTGCCGAGTTAGCAACTACTAAAACAATAAAGGTTTTATCGATCTTCATCATTTTATGAATATGGTGAGGTTATTTCTGTGGCAATATGACATAAGGGAATAACTCTAAAATTCGCATTTTTCAGGAAAACGTTTTTAAAATTAAGAGTCGTTCAAAATCGTATGAGTTTTTTGAATTCTTGCTTTTTTAAATGATCATTACGGTTGTTTATAGTTGCTGGATTATTACAAAAAATTGATATGATATGAATTCGAATATGGAGATTTCGAATTTGAAATAATATGCAAAAGGGTATAACTCGAGTTATTCCCTTATGCCAAATTGCCACATTTTAATAAGCAATCACTTAAAAATTATTTTGGCAGATATAATTAAAGATTATCGTTCAGCTTGTCAGCTTGCTGCCTATAACAGTATTTGTATCATTTAATTTAGTTGCAATGTAATTTTAATGATTGGTCAATATTTATCATTCTAATACATAATAAATAGACATTGAATAGCAATTTATTGTTGTAAACTGTGCGGCCTTCAAAATATAGTGACGATCTTATGTGAGAGTGTAAGTTGATCATTTCTGTTTGTAAATTTTTGATAAATAACAATGACTGCACACTTTAATTTATTTGTTTTGAGAATACGACACAATAAGTTATGTACCTTACTCATTTGGAGAACATTTAATTCGTATATGCTCCGCATTATTTATAATCGCAGCATAGAATCTCACAATATTTGTGGAGTAGAGAAAATACAAATATAGTCGATCATCTTTTGTTGATCAAGCAATACGTTATTTTAAAATGTGGATACATAAAGTGTTTTGTATATTTCTTGTGTTGAATGCTGTTCAAGCTGCTAAAATATTATGCCTGTTTCCAAGCCCGTCACCGTCACATTTAATTATCGCGAACGGTATAATTACTGAGCTGGCAAACGATGGACATGAGGTAAGAGTGTTGTACTTTTAATGTGATGCAATATTAATAAATATTTCTATTTAGACCACTATGGTTAGTTTCTTTCCTCTTGGCAAAAGCATGAAAAATTATCGTGATATTGTTATCAAACCAACAGACACTCTAATAGGTAAGTGAAATATGTAGTTGGGGCATTTACATTTAAATCTCACATAAAAAAATTTAAAATATAATTTTTAAATCATATTTCTTTTTTTTTTAATCTGGGCGTGAGCAGATTTGGCTTTTGAATTTTTTTTTATAATCTTTTGTGCTATTTTAATTTTGTTTGTCATGAACATTTCCTAAAATACGTTATTACGTTATATTTAAAATTATTAATTTGAAAATACAAAAGATTAATATACCATTTGGAAGTAGACATATCACCAATGTGAATAAACGTCGATAAATTAAATTTATGTTTTTGAATTTCACAATTTATCTAAAATAAGTTCATGACAAAAAAACTCGTTTTTTTTAAAAATAAAAGTCTAAAATAATTTAAAAAAATACATTTTCATAAATTTCTTTATTGTGATCAAATCTTAACTTATATTCCTTAAAAATTATCTGTTAAATACTAAGGGGACAAAAAAAATGCTTGGGGATAAAATCATGTGAGATATAAATGCAAATGCCCCAGTTACATTGTACATACTGTAATAAATAAGGTGTTTCATTATAATTTATGTTTTATATATATGTATATAGAATTCCAAGAATTTGCGGCATCAACGCTGGAAAGTAAATTTTCTCTATTCCTGAGAATTCGCCACATGATTGAACTGGTTTTGCGAGTAAATGACGAAGCTGTGCATTCCGTGGAATTTCAAAAAATTGTGGCAGAGGAAAAATTTGATCTGATATTTTTAGGACCATTTATGAATTTTTACCTAGTTGGGTATGGGGCACATTTCAATTGTCCAATTATTATGTTTAGTATGGCTGGCACAATGGGTGCGTTAAACGGATTTGTTGGTAATCCAGCTGAGGTATCTTATTTACCACACATATTATATGGAGTAAAAGGCCCGATGAATTTTAAACAAAGACTAATAAATATTGCTATTTCTACAATAGAGCTTGGAATTGGTTGGTGGATGGATAAAAGAAACAGCGACATGTATACAAAAACATTTGGCCATATACCAGATTTCCCGTCGTATGAATATCAGAAAAAAAATATTTCGTTAATATTCATCAACGATCATTTTTCACAGTCGGGTAATCGGCCGTTAGTTACTAATATGGTAGAGATTGGTGGGATACAAATAAAGGAAACACCAGATCCACTTCCAGATAATATCAAAAATTGGATGGAGAGTAATACGAATGGTGTGATTTACTTTAGTTTGGGATCGAATGTTAGAAGCACTGATTTGGCACCGCAGAAACTGCAATCTATTCTTAAAACGTTTGGTAAATTAAAGCAAAATGTTTTGTGGAAATTCGAAAATGATAAAATTGATGGCCTCCCTAAAAATGTGATGATCAAGAAATGGTTACCACAAGATGATCTACTAACGCATCCTAATTTGAGATTATTTATAACACATGGAGGACTTGGTAGTATAGCCGAATCAAAATATCATGCTGTTCCGTTAGTTATAATGCCACTATTTGGGGACCAAATGTCTAACGCCGATAAAATCGTATCTGAGGGATGGGGAGTCCGATTAGACTATGCAACTTTAACGGAAGACACATTACACGTTGCGATTAATGAGATATTATCGAATCCAAAATATAAGAAAACCGTTCAAGGTTGGTCTAGTTTGTACCGTGATCGACCACAGACCGCAAGACAAGCAGTCAAATTTTGGACCAACTATATATTACGGTATCATGGAGCACCTCATTTGCAATCGATCGCAAAAGAGTTAAACTTTTTCCAAAGGCATTCGATTGATACGTTTGGATTTATTTTTGCAGTATTGTTTGTAGCTTTGTACATATCAATTAAAATTTTCAAGTGTACTGTACGGCTCGTGATTAGAAAAATATCAAAAAATAAAAATAAAGTTGATTAGAACAAAATAATTGTTTTCGTTTGTTCTTTACACAACCTAAACCCGGAGTGTTTGTTTTTTTTACTTTTATTTTTTTTAGTTACCAAGACACTTATCAAAGTTTAACGTGAAGAATTTGTCTCAATACACTGTAATTTATTAAGCCACTCAAACACGTAGTTTAATGTCTATTAACCCGTAAAGAGCGTTGTGCGGTCCCTGGGACCGCTCTACTTTTCAAAAAATAAAAATTGTCCCCACTCCGCTTAATTTTTTTCTGAAATTTTTGGTGTCTTCCTAATCGAAATTTTTAGTATCGTTCTAATTGAATAAAAAATTATTAATATAAAATTGCGGACCGCTGGAGCTTACCACTCGCAACTTTTTCCACGACGCACTTTACGGGTTAATCAACTTTTCATGATTTAGTGCCACTTGGCAAATCACAACCGTTATTTTTGTTCCGGTATGTCTATCGACTGATTCGGTGTAATAACATGCGCGCGCACAGAATACACTATTCGTATGTTATCTAGTAACCATTATCGCACAAGATTTAACATTTTAGTTATCATTTTTTTTATTTTTAACAAATAATTAACAAAACTTAACAAATAATTAACGTCTTTATTTTATGTTGAGAATTTGAAATACAGTCAAACCGGTTTTAGTGCGGTAAGATAGGGACCGTACAAAAAAAATCGCACAAAAAAAAAATATTCACAAACGTCATAAATCGCTATAATAAGTAATTTTGGACAAAAATTTAAAAAAAAAATTTTTATGCGGTGGATAGGGACCGCATAAAAAAAGTCTCCCTTAGAAAATATGTCAAAGTTTTACGAAATTAAATTACACATGGAAACATTTAAACAAATTTTAATTTCTCATTTTAAAATAAAACGATAATTTCCTTTTTTCTTACATCATTATGTATATTTTTTTAGTTTATGTTCAAGGTTAACAATCAGTGTGGCTATTACTACGCATTTCGTTGGTTGTGAAGTAAACATTTCTTTTAACTAAATTATATTCTTTGTGTGCAAGATAATAGTTAATTACATATTGAAATTTGCTGGAATATGGAATATATAAGAATATTGAGCATGTCTAATGATTAATGAACTTGGCTCATGCAATAGGTATGAAAATGGCTGAACAGAATCTCGATATTCATATACCGCATAAAAAAATCGCATAAAAAAAGACCGCACAAAAACAGGTTTGACTGTACAATACTACCACTTCACAAAAAGTGTTACATTAAAAGGTTATAATCATAGCCACCTAAATATAAAGAACCGTAAGGTTCTAGTCGTTCCTTATTTAAAAAATGTGATGTTTGTTGGTTTTTGGTCGTCTTCACGATTTATATATACTATGCGAAATAGCTATATGGGACAAAGTAATTTGTACTGTTTTCTTCAAAAGCATTTCGCTGATTTTATTTTACGATGTATGGAAGAATTTGTCAACAAACTGAAGTTAAAATACTACACTCAACAAACTGATGTTAAAATATTCGTTCGTCCCTTTCTCGTAATACCGTTATGTTGATTTAATGTTTTTAACAACCGCCAGTTGAAGGAAATAGCTATATGGGACAAGTGCGGTTTTTGATAATAAAACCGTTTTGTTGTTAATTTTAATATTGCTCTTATTGTTATTATTTTATCTCTAATTAAAAACAGAAAAAATAATTATTGTCTACATTAAAAAAATAATTTTTTATGACTCAATAGCAATTTTTAAAGAATTGTGCCACGAGGAACGCAACTTTCGACCGATGAATGGGCAAGGATCTTATGCTATAGCAAATCTGTCGTTACCATTCGTCAGATAGCCACAAAACTAGATAGAAATTAAAATACCATCAACAACTTTAAAAAAAATCCCCAAACATACGTCACAGTAAAAAGACCAGGACCAGAGTCTAAAGTTGTCGTAAGAGGTAAAAGGGAAATAAAGCGTCTTGCAGTCAGGAAAAATATCAATCCATCCCAAATAAAGCGTGACTTGTGTCTAGACGTCTTTAAACGAAGGAACAACAGATTTTAAAAGAAAATATTAATCTGAAATATCAGAAGCGAGTGCGTAAACCTAAACTTCTGTTACGCCATAAATTGGTGAGAATGGAATTTGCTAAGAAATTTAAATGTTGGGATGAAGAGTGGCAATCAATAAATTTTCGGATGAAAAAACATTTAATTTTGATGAACCAAATGAAAGCCAGAATTATCTGCGAGATTTTCGTGAGTCACCTCAAACGCGTCATTCCCGCAAATTTCAAAGAGGGTTACTTATGACATGGGGTGGTTTCTGCTATCAGAGCAAGACCCCAATTTGTTTTGTTTCCCATAAAATCAATGCGGGGAAGTATGTGTAGTTAATAGACGACGCTTTAATAAATTTTGGGGGGGAAATGTACGCTGAAAGTTGGGCATTTCAGCAGGATAATGCACATATTCATGCTGTGAAGTGCACCAAGAATTTTTTTCAATCACTAAATATACCAGTATTGCAGTGGCCAGCTACTAGTCCGGACTTAAATCCAATGAAAAATCTCTGGAGCATTCTTAGCCAGGGAGTCTACAAAAATGGACGTCAATTTAATACTTTAGCGAAGCTTAAGACGGTTATTCAAGAGGAATGGGCATAAATTGACGTTTCTGTTTTCCAAACGTTAATAAACTCATGCCACATTGATTGATGGATGTGATTAATAATAATGGAAGTCATAGAAACTACTAAAATGCACTTATTGTTAGTATTTTTTTATTAATGCATAAAATAAATGGATTTTAAGTTTTGTCCCACATAATTATTTCCTTCGACCATTGAGAATAAACTGCTATAAATGACGATGTAGGCACAATGAAAACTAACCGAACTAAAATCTGTACGCCCTCTGCATTGGCAAATATTCTGATGCAAATGAAAATAAAATAAGAGGTTGCTTATTAAAAAAAAACAAAAAAAAACTTGTCCCATATAGCTATTTCGCGCAGTGTATTTGATGATTAGAAGGGTAATTCACTCGACAAATTTCATTACACCAATCAAGTTAAAATAAAAGTTCAATTTTATTGTAAACTATAAACTATAAATTATTTCTTCCTTTTTATAATAATTCAGACTCGTATGTTCATCTTGGTAGCTAAAAAGTGACTGACTAATTATTATTTATACAAAACAAAAAAAAGAGAAACGAGACAACACGAGTATTTTAGATACAGTGTAGGTATAGTAGCACTAAATACAGCACCGCCTTGATCAACGGTTATTTCGATTTCTGTCTTGCTACATGCACCCCCTCTGGACTACTTAATCGTCTCGATGGTAGTTCAGAACGACGTCTTCTTCCCCTTTTCCGAACGATTTGTTCAGATGAATTTTCTTGGCCAGCATATCGTGTTAAAGGATGTATGATATCTGCCAATATAACACTTTTATTCCTCAGCCGTCTCAAGTTCAAACGTGGTGGAGAATATAACCTTGGATACCCGGTAGGGTCCATCGCGTCTTGGAGCAAATTTCTTTGAAATTTTTTTATTAGCATTACTTAATAAATGGGACTGAACTAAAACCAAATCCCCCACCTTATGTTGTCGTTCAAGACGACGGGATTTATCTGCCCCTGCTTTTCGCTTGTCTTGCTGGTTTTCATTATGGTCGCGAACTTCTTTAATTTTATTCTGAAGTCTCCATAAATAAGGAGTGATTTGTAGAATAAAATTTTCCGACTCAATGATGGGCCTTATGTCCATGGCTACATATTCTAATACTCGAAGTTCCCTTCCGAAAGTCACAAATGCTGGCGTTTGTCCAGTAGAATCGGTTCTGGTAGTGTTCAACGCGAATCTAATTGAGGATATATTTTCTGCCCACCGTGTATGATCAGTTTGGGTTAAAATTGCAAGTTGCACCTTTAAATCGCGATTCTTTCGTTCAACAGGATTCGCCTCCGGATGATATACTGGTTTTAAATTTTGAGTAATATGGAAACACTGTGACACGTGTTGCATTACATCACTAATGAATTGTGATCCATTATCACATATCATTCTCCTCGGCAGTCCATACCTCATAAAAATGTCATTAATCAAAACCTTGGCACATTCCTCTGCTGTTGCAACACAAAGCGGAAACAACTCAACCCATCGACTGGCAGTATCCTCTATAATCAATATCCACTTATATCTCTCCGCGGTAATCGGAAGTGGGCCAACTAAATCGATCGCTAGAACCTCAAATCATTGCTGCATAACTGGCGTTTTGCGTAATCCACTTGGTTTTAGGTTACTGTGTTTAAATTTTTGGCACTCATTGCAATATCTGACATACTCAGCGATATATTTTCGCATTCCTTTCCGGTGATATTTAGAGCGAATTTTATTTATGGTACGTTCCACACCATAATGACCTGCGGTTGGACTATCATGATAATTCTTTAGAACATGTTCCCGCAAAACAGCCGGTATTACCAATTGCGCATCCTCTGTCTCTTGATCCGGAGCATAACGAAACAAGATGCCTGATTCCATTAAATACCCACGTCCTGTCCAGTTTCCTAAATCGGGATTATCCAGTTGCTCAAAACAAGTTATAATCTTCTCCAATTCGTCGTCTTCCAGCTGAAGTTTCCTTATATCCTTAGTAGCATAAGTTGAAAAGTCAATTTGAAATGAACTTATTTCGCAATCTTGTTTATTTTCATCATAAATGGTGGTCGAGACAAAGTGTCTGCTGCCAGATTAGCCTTACCAGGCGTATATATAAATTTTAAATTAAATCCTTAAATTAAATTTGAGTGGTTGATGATCGGTTCCGATTGTTATTTCTGCCCCATCAATATAACCCCTAAATTTGTTTAAAGCCCACACAACTGCTAACGCTCCTCGTTCTGTTGTACTATAATTTTTCTCAGCGGGCAGTAATAGACGACTGGCATACTCAATTGAGTGTTCATTCACATCCTCCCCCTGGAGTAACACAGCACCGACGGCGTAGTTACTAGCATCGGTTCGCAAGATATGGTTTAGTTTCATCTGCCTGCTGAAGGATGGGCGCGTTAATTAACAACCGTTTTAACGAATCGAAAGCTCGCTGATGGGCATTATTCCACGCCCATACCAATTTTTTTTTGTTAAATCGCTCAAAGGTTGTGATACTTCGGAAAATCCTGGAACGAACTTCCTTTACCAAGAACACGTCTGCAAAAAGACTTCACTTCCCTTACATTCCGTGGCACGTCGTGCTCTGAAATTGCGGAAACCTTATCGGGATCAGTGCTAATACCTTCGCCATTTATAACATGACCGAGAAACCTAATACTCTCTCGATAGAAAAAGCATTTTTCGCGGTTAAGGCTAGCACTCAGATCAAAACGAAACGAAATTTTAATGCGGTCTCCAAAAATTTATTTATTTTCGTACGAAATAGAAATTAAATTTTTTTTGGAGATTTTTGTTTTTTTGACATAATTTTAGTTTATTTTATGAAGCTGTTGAAGTGTTCATCAAATGTTTTTTTGTGTTCTAGAGTTTTTTAATGTGACTAAAAGTATTTTTATACTTTTAATCACATTAAAAAAATCGAGAACAACTCTTTTGATGACAGCTTTATAAAATAAACTCTCGATATAAAAACACAAATGTCAAAATTTCACGTGAAAATAATGGATTGCTGCATTAATTTCGCTTGAAAATATTTGGAGACTTTAAGCGCGCCATCTCTGATGCATTGAAATAACCTTGTTTTCGCTGTGGAACTGAGTACTAGTCAAACGAAATAGAAACGAAATTTTTCGTTTCTGATTTCACTTTTGTAAAATCGTATGAAGATTTCGCGCGAAATCGATCTGAGTACTAGCCTTTAGCTAGTAATTTAAACTATATCAAACGATTAAAAACTTTCTCCAAATCAGACAAATGTTGTTGAAAGGACTCTGACAGAATGACTATATCATCCAGATATGCCAAAATCGTGACCTCTGGGATTCCCGACTTTAATCTATCGACCATCCGCTGGAATGTCGCAGGTGCATTTTTTAACCCGAAACTCATTCGCTTAAACCGATACAACCCAAACGAACATATAAAAGCGGTTTTATCACGATCCGAAAAGCGAGCTGAAACTTGCCAATACCCACACCGCAAATCAATCGTTGACGTAAAAAGAGTTTTCTTAGCCAAATGCAAGAGTTCTTTAATCCTTGGCATTGGGTACTTATCTGATGTCGTTATGGCATTAAGCCGCCTATAATCTACACAAAATCCATAAGAATCATTAGGTTTTTTCACAAGTACCACCGGAGACGCCCAAGGTGACTCACATTCCTCTATTATATCATCTTTTAACATTTTGTCTAACTCTTGGCGTATAATGTTGCGTTTCTCCAAAGACATTTTATAGGTGGGACCAAAAACAGGAATGTGATCACTAGTATCTATACAATGCTCCGCACATGTAGTAGGAACTCCCCCTAGCGAAAAAACGGTTTCATTTTGTTCAAGAAATTTATTTATTTCTCCCCGTTGTAAATCGTTAAGAGAATATCCCTCGTCAGCCCTGAGCACATTCAAAGAAGATATATCACTAGATAGTTTCTGATTACTATTTTCGTATTTCAAACTAAATTCTGTTTCTGAATCATGAAACTTCCATTGGTTTTTTGCGAAATCTATTATGATTCGGGAATTTTTAACAAAATCTATCCCCAGAAGTGTCTTAGTATTGTCGGCGCCTGGCAAAACAATAAAGTGGTAGGAATTATCCGACCCTTTAAAACAACATCAGTTTTCGTAAATAATATTTGTTGCTGTTTCTGTATCCCATCCGCCAAAACAATATTTAAATCCTGAGATTCGAAAGTAGCAACCTTATCTAGTAAAATTTTATAAAGCGAAAGAGACGCAATACTCAATTTTGCAGCGGTGTCGATTATGCCACATCTATTTGAACCTAATATAGAAATATTCAACACCGGCCTTGGCTTAGGACTTAAAGTAGTTCCCAAAATATTATATTCTGAGATTAAACAACTCAATGAAACTGAATCAAATTCAGCAGCTAACGGATTATGGAAATCCACAGTTGAAGCGCTAAAAGCCGCGGGAGATGATTTATTAGAACTAAAACTTGATGAACTGCATTTTGGACATGTACTTTGCACATATCCCGGTGTACCACAGCCATAACAACTATAAGTAGATTTAGTTGGCTCCTGAGCCGAATTTCCTAATTTTTCAGTTTTACTCTTATTGAAGCTTTTCGAATCTTTAGGCTTCTTTCGACATTCCTCAATTACATGAACTTTCTTTTTACAATATTTGCAGAAAGTCTCCAAACCAACATTTTGAACTTTTTCTTTTAGTTGATTTTCATCTTCATAAAATTCTTCCTCTATTCGAGCCAATTTTATTAATTCATCAAATTTTGTATATGCCTCTCGTTTAATTTTTGAGCGTATACGCTTTGACAACAATCCATACACCATATCCAACTGTACGGTTTCTGTCAACGATTCAGGGGGTAATTGTGAAAACAATGCGCGTACATTACAAATGAAGAAATCCGTTTTCATTGTTTTTTTTGGTAAATATTATATGGGGCTTTCTTTCGACCAAAAACAGGCAATAACAACTCCAGAGCATCATCAAATGAAGCTACGGTACCCTTCACACCATACCACCATTTTGCAGCGGTGCCCTCAAGCAACATCGGCAAACCCATTAAAGCCTTCCCCTCCGAAATATGCGTACAGTCCTTATACATTTTTAATGCATCTAAAAATTCTTCGACACTAACTGATTTTTCACCATTGAACCGGGACGTATACTTTGCAAAATTACCTGTTTTCATTTGAATATTTTGAGGGCTTATTGTTCCATCATTATTTTGTTGTTTCACCATGTTCAACAATTCCCGAAACTGGTCATCAGTCATTACAACATTATTTGTCGCCATTTTTGTCTGATTTCTCGTAACACTTCTCAATTTTCCCGGAGTGATATAGGAGTCGACTTATGTCATCTGTAACGTTTATCAGAGCTGTTTGTGTACTGAATTTTTTTCGAAAACCGGATTGATAACTGCTTAGAAATTCATTTGAATCAATGTACTTCGTAATTTGCTCAAACAGGACTTTCTCAAGAACCTTTGATAAAGCCGACAATATACTTATAGGTCTTAGACTTTCCATAGATGAAACGTTCGTTTTCTTAGGAATTGGTAAAACCGAAGCTATTTTCCACCACGTGAGAATCGTAATGTTTAATTAAACTGCGTATATTGAGGTGTCCAATTGCGATAGAACTAAGTATTATCGGATTTTAGTTTTACCGAGTTAAATTAATCACCAACCATTCCCATCTCAATGAAGTTTATACATCCTTTCCAATAATCTATAAAATAACAAAAACTTGATTTAAATTGCATAACGATTTTAAAAAATGATACGAAATAATGTATTAGTTTCCATCTGGATTTAGAGTTGCAACCCGGTTTTTTGACAAATTGCTTATCCTTTGGATAAAGGGTTTAATATACACTCCTACAGGCCAAAAGCTTGATGTAAATATCTTGTCGTGGAGATTATGCGGTATATCCACTTTAAATGATCTATACGCTACACAGTTACTTAGCCTTTTCACCGGCGCGGCGTCACGTCCAAACATCCAATATTGCAATCAGAATCCGGTTCCTTTTTGATGAAATTTATAACATGTTCCACCGTTGTTTGAGGAATCAAACGAGTGATGAACAGCGATTTAATTTCTGGAACTAATTGTTTGGATCAATACCGAATTTTCATCCTGTGACAACTGATGGTAAGCTTGAGCTAAATCAAGCTTCGAAAAATATTTTCCTGATTGTATGGTTAATAACCAAACCAACTTCAAAAACACAATCTATGTTGTTAATTATAACGGTTGTTGATTTTTTGAAATCAATGTTTTGCGAGATTAAGTTGCGAACGATTGGGTCCTTTTCCAGAAGAGCAACATGCAGATGCGATAAGGCCATATTTTCCATATGAATTACTTCTTGAAAATCGATAACGATATTCTGATCACTTCTGCAGCCTTGGAAATTCATTGACCATAATGAAGGTGGCTGACCGTTACGTTGTGCGTTGGTTTGAACACGTTACATATTGGCGTGAATGTTGATAATGGTTGATAATAACCTTGCGGTTGCTGTAATCGTGAAGGTTGATTTCGGCATGGTGTTAACTATAGTTTCCTTGTTGTTTGTCTTCACATTTTAATTGAGGTTAATTCTCCTTGGTGTAATTTTCTCACCCATGAGATAAGTTTGTTGTATTGATAAATTCTGCAATCCGCACACCGAGCGATGGCGTAACATTCTTTCCAGTATATATCATGCCTTCTCAAATTTGCAATCGACTACTATAGCTTCCGTAAATCAGCACATTGCTTCCCCCGGTTTGATGAGTACGTTAAAAGAATTAAAGCGGTTTCGAGAGGGCGTGGAGGACAATGATTCGTAAATGATGCGATAATTTCTTGATAAGTTAATTCATTTACCGTTTTAGGAGCTATTAAGGAATTCAGTAGTTGAATGATCGAAATAACTCATGATTTCCCATTGACAGCTGTCCATATTGCAAGGTTAATCGCGAAAGATAAAACTTTGACACGAGTTTTAAGTTGGCCTGACGGGAAAATCAACGACGAATTCAAACCATTCTTTCAACGGTGCAATTAGATATCGACTATAAAAAACTTTCTTTCTTCTTCTTCATTATCTTAGTGAAGGCATTGGCACGTAGCTACATATTTGTACGGTGGCCAAAATTAGATTCTGTTCAAAGCTGTTCGCAGTGTCAACTTATTCGTCCAGAAAATCCTAAAGAACCGATTGCGTACCCAATGAGTTTGTTTTCATATATAGTTTGGTACTTGCTATGTATTCAAAAACGAGTTTCGTTTTGAGTAAGTTTAGTTAAGTTGAAGGTTATAGTTATGTAGATATTAGTCTACATTTAATTTTATTAGTCAGAGCAAAACAATATATGGATCCGGCGATTTATCAGAGTGTACCTAAACCAATTTTTAGAGAAGAGCGAACATAAAAATGAAGGTTTGAAAATTGACTATTTCCCTGCAGAGTTACCAACTACTAAAACAATTAATTGCAATCTTGTTTGTAGTTTTTAGTCTAACCAGAGACCTAAATTTTATTTCAATAATTCAATAAGATTTTATCGATCTTCATAATTTTATTAATGTGATGAGGTTATTTTATAAGCAAACACTTAAACATTATTTTGGCAGTTACTTACGTTCAATTCGATAATTAAAGATTATGATTCAGCTTGTCAGCTTGCTATCTATAACAGTATTTGTATCATTTAATTTAGCTGCTATGCCATTCTAATGACTGGTCAATATTTATCATTCTAACCAATACTTAATAAATAGCTGTTGAATAGCAATTTGTTGTTGCAAACTGTGCGGCCTTCAAAATATAGTGACGATCATATGTGAGAGTGTAAGTTGATCATTTCTGTTTGTAATTTATTGATAAACAACAATGACTGCAGACTTTAATTTATTTGTTTTGAGAATACGACACAATAAGTTATGTACCTTACTCATTTGGAGAACATTTAATTCGTGTTATCGTGTATGCTATGCATTATCTATAATCACAGCGTAGAATCGCACAATATTTGTGGAGTAGAGAAAATAGTTAGTCAATCACCTTTTGTTGATCAAGCAAGACGCTATTTTAAAATGTGGATACATAAAGTGTTTTGTATATTTCTTGTGTTGCATGTAGCTCAAGCTGCTAAAATATTATGCCTGTTTCCAAGCCCGTCAGCGTCACATTTAATAATCGCGAAGGGGATAATTACTGAGTTAGCAAACGATGGACATGAGGTAAGAGTGTTGTACTTTTAATGTGATATAAAATTAATAAATATTTCTATTTAGACCACTATGGTTAGTTTCTTTCCTCTTGGCAAAAGCATGAAAAATTATCGTGATATTGTTATCAAACCAACAGACACTCTAATAGGTAAGTGAATTACATACTTATTGCAATAGATAAGGTGTTTCATTATTATTTATTTTGTATTTATAGAATTCCAAAAATTTGCGGCATCAGCGCTGGAAAGTAAAACTTCTCAATTCCTGAGATTTCGCCATATGATTGAAATGATTTTGCGATTGAATGACGAAGCTGTGCATTCGGCGGAATTTCAAAAAATTGTGGCAGAGGAAAAGTTTGATCTGATATATTTAGGACCATTTATAAATTTTTACTTAGTTGGGTATGGGGCACATTTTAATTGTCCAATTATTATGTTTAGTACGGCTGGCACAATGGGTGCATTAAACGAATTAGTTGGTAATCCAGCTGAGGTGTCTTATTTACCACACATATTATATGGAGTGAAAGGCCCGATGAATTTTAAACAAAGATTAATAAATATTGCTATTTCTACAATTGAGCTTGGAATTGGGTGGTGGATGGATAAAAGAAACAGCGATATGTATACAAAGACATTTGGCCATATACCAGATTTCCCGTCGTATGAATATCAGAAAAAAAATATTTCGCTGATATTCATCAACGATCATTTTTCACAGTCGGGTAATCGGCCGTTAGTTACTAATATGGTAGAGATTGGTGGGATACAAATAAAGGAAACACCAGATCCACTTCCAGATAATATCAAAAATTGGATGGAGAGTAATACGAATGGTGTGATTTACTTTAGTTTGGGATCGAATGTTAGAAGCACTGATTTGGCACCGCAGAAACTGCAATCTATTCTTAAAACGTTTGGTAAATTAAAGCAAAATGTTTTGTGGAAATTCGAAAATGATAAAATTGATGGCCTCCCTAAAAATGTGATGATCAAGAAATGGTTACCACAAGATGATCTACTAACGCATCCTAATTTGAGATTATTTATAACACATGGAGGACTTGGTAGTATAGCCGAATCAAAATATCATGCTGTTCCGTTAGTTATAATGCCACTATTTGGGGACCAAATGTCTAACGCCGATAAAATCGTATCTGAGGGATGGGGAGTCCGATTAGACTATGCAACTTTAACGGAAGACACATTACACGTTGCGATTAATGAGATATTATCGAATCCAAAATATAAGAAAACCGTTCAAGGTTGGTCTAGTTTGTACCGTGATCGACCACAGACCGCAAGACAAGCAGTCAAATTTTGGACCAACTATATATTACGGTATCATGGAGCACCTCATTTGCAATCGATCGCAAAAGAGTTAAACTTTTTCCAAAGGCATTCGATTGATACGTTTGGATTTATTTTTGCAGTATTGTTTGTAGCTTTGTACATATCAATTAAAATTTTCAAGTGTACTGTACGGCTCGTGATTAGAAAAATATCAAAAAATAAAAATAAAGTTGATTAGAACAAAATAATTGTTTTCGTTTGTTCTTTACACAACCTAAACCCGGAGTGTTTGTTTTTTTTACTTTTATTTTTTTTAGTTACCAAGACACTTATCAAAGTTTAACGTGAAGAATTTGTCTCAATACACTGTAATTTATTAAGCCACTCAAACACGTAGTTTAATGTCTATTAACCCGTAAAGAGCGTTGTGCGGTCCCTGGGACCGCTCTACTTTTCAAAAAATAAAAATTGTCCCCACTCCGCTTAATTTTTTTCTGAAATTTTTGGTGTCTTCCTAATCGAAATTTTTAGTATCGTTCTAATTGAATAAAAAATTATTAATATAAAATTGCGGACCGCTGGAGCTTACCACTCGCAACTTTTTCCACGACGCACTTTACGGGTTAATCAACTTTTCATGATTTAGTGCCACTTGGCAAATCACAACCGTTATTTTTGTTCCGGTATGTCTATCGACTGATTCGGTGTAATAACATGCGCGCGCACAGAATACACTATTCGTATGTTATCTAGTAACCATTATCGCACAAGATTTAACATTTTAGTTATCATTTTTTTTATTTTTAACAAATAATTAACAAAACTTAACAAATAATTAACGTCTTTATTTTATGTTGAGAATTTGAAATACAGTCAAACCGGTTTTAGTGCGGTAAGATAGGGACCGTACAAAAAAAATCGCACAAAAAAAAAATATTCACAAACGTCATAAATCGCTATAATAAGTAATTTTGGACAAAAATTTAAAAAAAAAATTTTTATGCGGTGGATAGGGACCGCATAAAAAAAGTCTCCCTTAGAAAATATGTCAAAGTTTTACGAAATTAAATTACACATGGAAACATTTAAACAAATTTTAATTTCTCATTTTAAAATAAAACGATAATTTCCTTTTTTCTTACATCATTATGTATATTTTTTTAGTTTATGTTCAAGGTTAACAATCAGTGTGGCTATTACTACGCATTTCGTTGGTTGTGAAGTAAACATTTCTTTTAACTAAATTATATTCTTTGTGTGCAAGATAATAGTTAATTACATATTGAAATTTGCTGGAATATGGAATATATAAGAATATTGAGCATGTCTAATGATTAATGAACTTGGCTCATGCAATAGGTATGAAAATGGCTGAACAGAATCTCGATATTCATATACCGCATAAAAAAATCGCATAAAAAAAGACCGCACAAAAACAGGTTTGACTGTACAATACTACCACTTCACAAAAAGTGTTACATTAAAAGGTTATAATCATAGCCACCTAAATATAAAGAACCGTAAGGTTCTAGTCGTTCCTTATTTAAAAAATGTGATGTTTGTTGGTTTTTGGTCGTCTTCACGATTTATATATACTATGCGAAATAGCTATATGGGACAAAGTAATTTGTACTGTTTTCTTCAAAAGCATTTCGCTGATTTTATTTTACGATGTATGGAAGAATTTGTCAACAAACTGAAGTTAAAATACTACACTCAACAAACTGATGTTAAAATATTCGTTCGTCCCTTTCTCGTAATACCGTTATGTTGATTTAATGTTTTTAACAACCGCCAGTTGAAGGAAATAGCTATATGGGACAAGTGCGGTTTTTGATAATAAAACCGTTTTGTTGTTAATTTTAATATTGCTCTTATTGTTATTATTTTATCTCTAATTAAAAACAGAAAAAATAATTATTGTCTACATTAAAAAAATAATTTTTTATGACTCAATAGCAATTTTTAAAGAATTGTGCCACGAGGAACGCAACTTTCGACCGATGAATGGGCAAGGATCTTATGCTATAGCAAATCTGTCGTTACCATTCGTCAGATAGCCACAAAACTAGATAGAAATTAAAATACCATCAACAACTTTAAAAAAAATCCCCAAACATACGTCACAGTAAAAAGACCAGGACCAGAGTCTAAAGTTGTCGTAAGAGGTAAAAGGGAAATAAAGCGTCTTGCAGTCAGGAAAAATATCAATCCATCCCAAATAAAGCGTGACTTGTGTCTAGACGTCTTTAAACGAAGGAACAACAGATTTTAAAAGAAAATATTAATCTGAAATATCAGAAGCGAGTGCGTAAACCTAAACTTCTGTTACGCCATAAATTGGTGAGAATGGAATTTGCTAAGAAATTTAAATGTTGGGATGAAGAGTGGCAATCAATAAATTTTCGGATGAAAAAACATTTAATTTTGATGAACCAAATGAAAGCCAGAATTATCTGCGAGATTTTCGTGAGTCACCTCAAACGCGTCATTCCCGCAAATTTCAAAGAGGGTTACTTATGACATGGGGTGGTTTCTGCTATCAGAGCAAGACCCCAATTTGTTTTGTTTCCCATAAAATCAATGCGGGGAAGTATGTGTAGTTAATAGACGACGCTTTAATAAATTTTGGGGGGGAAATGTACGCTGAAAGTTGGGCATTTCAGCAGGATAATGCACATATTCATGCTGTGAAGTGCACCAAGAATTTTTTTCAATCACTAAATATACCAGTATTGCAGTGGCCAGCTACTAGTCCGGACTTAAATCCAATGAAAAATCTCTGGAGCATTCTTAGCCAGGGAGTCTACAAAAATGGACGTCAATTTAATACTTTAGCGAAGCTTAAGACGGTTATTCAAGAGGAATGGGCATAAATTGACGTTTCTGTTTTCCAAACGTTAATAAACTCATGCCACATTGATTGATGGATGTGATTAATAATAATGGAAGTCATAGAAACTACTAAAATGCACTTATTGTTAGTATTTTTTTATTAATGCATAAAATAAATGGATTTTAAGTTTTGTCCCACATAATTATTTCCTTCGACCATTGAGAATAAACTGCTATAAATGACGATGTAGGCACAATGAAAACTAACCGAACTAAAATCTGTACGCCCTCTGCATTGGCAAATATTCTGATGCAAATGAAAATAAAATAAGAGGTTGCTTATTAAAAAAAAACAAAAAAAAACTTGTCCCATATAGCTATTTCGCGCAGTGTATTTGATGATTAGAAGGGTAATTCACTCGACAAATTTCATTACACCAATCAAGTTAAAATAAAAGTTCAATTTTATTGTAAACTATAAACTATAAATTATTTCTTCCTTTTTATAATAATTCAGACTCGTATGTTCATCTTGGTAGCTAAAAAGTGACTGACTAATTATTATTTATACAAAACAAAAAAAAGAGAAACGAGACAACACGAGTATTTTAGATACAGTGTAGGTATAGTAGCACTAAATACAGCACCGCCTTGATCAACGGTTATTTCGATTTCTGTCTTGCTACATGCACCCCCTCTGGACTACTTAATCGTCTCGATGGTAGTTCAGAACGACGTCTTCTTCCCCTTTTCCGAACGATTTGTTCAGATGAATTTTCTTGGCCAGCATATCGTGTTAAAGGATGTATGATATCTGCCAATATAACACTTTTATTCCTCAGCCGTCTCAAGTTCAAACGTGGTGGAGAATATAACCTTGGATACCCGGTAGGGTCCATCGCGTCTTGGAGCAAATTTCTTTGAAATTTTTTTATTAGCATTACTTAATAAATGGGACTGAACTAAAACCAAATCCCCCACCTTATGTTGTCGTTCAAGACGACGGGATTTATCTGCCCCTGCTTTTCGCTTGTCTTGCTGGTTTTCATTATGGTCGCGAACTTCTTTAATTTTATTCTGAAGTCTCCATAAATAAGGAGTGATTTGTAGAATAAAATTTTCCGACTCAATGATGGGCCTTATGTCCATGGCTACATATTCTAATACTCGAAGTTCCCTTCCGAAAGTCACAAATGCTGGCGTTTGTCCAGTAGAATCGGTTCTGGTAGTGTTCAACGCGAATCTAATTGAGGATATATTTTCTGCCCACCGTGTATGATCAGTTTGGGTTAAAATTGCAAGTTGCACCTTTAAATCGCGATTCTTTCGTTCAACAGGATTCGCCTCCGGATGATATACTGGTTTTAAATTTTGAGTAATATGGAAACACTGTGACACGTGTTGCATTACATCACTAATGAATTGTGATCCATTATCACATATCATTCTCCTCGGCAGTCCATACCTCATAAAAATGTCATTAATCAAAACCTTGGCACATTCCTCTGCTGTTGCAACACAAAGCGGAAACAACTCAACCCATCGACTGGCAGTATCCTCTATAATCAATATCCACTTATATCTCTCCGCGGTAATCGGAAGTGGGCCAACTAAATCGATCGCTAGAACCTCAAATCATTGCTGCATAACTGGCGTTTTGCGTAATCCACTTGGTTTTAGGTTACTGTGTTTAAATTTTTGGCACTCATTGCAATATCTGACATACTCAGCGATATATTTTCGCATTCCTTTCCGGTGATATTTAGAGCGAATTTTATTTATGGTACGTTCCACACCATAATGACCTGCGGTTGGACTATCATGATAATTCTTTAGAACATGTTCCCGCAAAACAGCCGGTATTACCAATTGCGCATCCTCTGTCTCTTGATCCGGAGCATAACGAAACAAGATGCCTGATTCCATTAAATACCCACGTCCTGTCCAGTTTCCTAAATCGGGATTATCCAGTTGCTCAAAACAAGTTATAATCTTCTCCAATTCGTCGTCTTCCAGCTGAAGTTTCCTTATATCCTTAGTAGCATAAGTTGAAAAGTCAATTTGAAATGAACTTATTTCGCAATCTTGTTTATTTTCATCATAAATGGTGGTCGAGACAAAGTGTCTGCTGCCAGATTAGCCTTACCAGGCGTATATATAAATTTTAAATTAAATCCTTAAATTAAATTTGAGTGGTTGATGATCGGTTCCGATTGTTATTTCTGCCCCATCAATATAACCCCTAAATTTGTTTAAAGCCCACACAACTGCTAACGCTCCTCGTTCTGTTGTACTATAATTTTTCTCAGCGGGCAGTAATAGACGACTGGCATACTCAATTGAGTGTTCATTCACATCCTCCCCCTGGAGTAACACAGCACCGACGGCGTAGTTACTAGCATCGGTTCGCAAGATATGGTTTAGTTTCATCTGCCTGCTGAAGGATGGGCGCGTTAATTAACAACCGTTTTAACGAATCGAAAGCTCGCTGATGGGCATTATTCCACGCCCATACCAATTTTTTTTTGTTAAATCGCTCAAAGGTTGTGATACTTCGGAAAATCCTGGAACGAACTTCCTTTACCAAGAACACGTCTGCAAAAAGACTTCACTTCCCTTACATTCCGTGGCACGTCGTGCTCTGAAATTGCGGAAACCTTATCGGGATCAGTGCTAATACCTTCGCCATTTATAACATGACCGAGAAACCTAATACTCTCTCGATAGAAAAAGCATTTTTCGCGGTTAAGGCTAGCACTCAGATCAAAACGAAACGAAATTTTAATGCGGTCTCCAAAAATTTATTTATTTTCGTACGAAATAGAAATTAAATTTTTTTTGGAGATTTTTGTTTTTTTGACATAATTTTAGTTTATTTTATGAAGCTGTTGAAGTGTTCATCAAATGTTTTTTTGTGTTCTAGAGTTTTTTAATGTGACTAAAAGTATTTTTATACTTTTAATCACATTAAAAAAATCGAGAACAACTCTTTTGATGACAGCTTTATAAAATAAACTCTCGATATAAAAACACAAATGTCAAAATTTCACGTGAAAATAATGGATTGCTGCATTAATTTCGCTTGAAAATATTTGGAGACTTTAAGCGCGCCATCTCTGATGCATTGAAATAACCTTGTTTTCGCTGTGGAACTGAGTACTAGTCAAACGAAATAGAAACGAAATTTTTCGTTTCTGATTTCACTTTTGTAAAATCGTATGAAGATTTCGCGCGAAATCGATCTGAGTACTAGCCTTTAGCTAGTAATTTAAACTATATCAAACGATTAAAAACTTTCTCCAAATCAGACAAATGTTGTTGAAAGGACTCTGACAGAATGACTATATCATCCAGATATGCCAAAATCGTGACCTCTGGGATTCCCGACTTTAATCTATCGACCATCCGCTGGAATGTCGCAGGTGCATTTTTTAACCCGAAACTCATTCGCTTAAACCGATACAACCCAAACGAACATATAAAAGCGGTTTTATCACGATCCGAAAAGCGAGCTGAAACTTGCCAATACCCACACCGCAAATCAATCGTTGACGTAAAAAGAGTTTTCTTAGCCAAATGCAAGAGTTCTTTAATCCTTGGCATTGGGTACTTATCTGATGTCGTTATGGCATTAAGCCGCCTATAATCTACACAAAATCCATAAGAATCATTAGGTTTTTTCACAAGTACCACCGGAGACGCCCAAGGTGACTCACATTCCTCTATTATATCATCTTTTAACATTTTGTCTAACTCTTGGCGTATAATGTTGCGTTTCTCCAAAGACATTTTATAGGTGGGACCAAAAACAGGAATGTGATCACTAGTATCTATACAATGCTCCGCACATGTAGTAGGAACTCCCCCTAGCGAAAAAACGGTTTCATTTTGTTCAAGAAATTTATTTATTTCTCCCCGTTGTAAATCGTTAAGAGAATATCCCTCGTCAGCCCTGAGCACATTCAAAGAAGATATATCACTAGATAGTTTCTGATTACTATTTTCGTATTTCAAACTAAATTCTGTTTCTGAATCATGAAACTTCCATTGGTTTTTTGCGAAATCTATTATGATTCGGGAATTTTTAACAAAATCTATCCCCAGAAGTGTCTTAGTATTGTCGGCGCCTGGCAAAACAATAAAGTGGTAGGAATTATCCGACCCTTTAAAACAACATCAGTTTTCGTAAATAATATTTGTTGCTGTTTCTGTATCCCATCCGCCAAAACAATATTTAAATCCTGAGATTCGAAAGTAGCAACCTTATCTAGTAAAATTTTATAAAGCGAAAGAGACGCAATACTCAATTTTGCAGCGGTGTCGATTATGCCACATCTATTTGAACCTAATATAGAAATATTCAACACCGGCCTTGGCTTAGGACTTAAAGTAGTTCCCAAAATATTATATTCTGAGATTAAACAACTCAATGAAACTGAATCAAATTCAGCAGCTAACGGATTATGGAAATCCACAGTTGAAGCGCTAAAAGCCGCGGGAGATGATTTATTAGAACTAAAACTTGATGAACTGCATTTTGGACATGTACTTTGCACATATCCCGGTGTACCACAGCCATAACAACTATAAGTAGATTTAGTTGGCTCCTGAGCCGAATTTCCTAATTTTTCAGTTTTACTCTTATTGAAGCTTTTCGAATCTTTAGGCTTCTTTCGACATTCCTCAATTACATGAACTTTCTTTTTACAATATTTGCAGAAAGTCTCCAAACCAACATTTTGAACTTTTTCTTTTAGTTGATTTTCATCTTCATAAAATTCTTCCTCTATTCGAGCCAATTTTATTAATTCATCAAATTTTGTATATGCCTCTCGTTTAATTTTTGAGCGTATACGCTTTGACAACAATCCATACACCATATCCAACTGTACGGTTTCTGTCAACGATTCAGGGGGTAATTGTGAAAACAATGCGCGTACATTACAAATGAAGAAATCCGTTTTCATTGTTTTTTTTGGTAAATATTATATGGGGCTTTCTTTCGACCAAAAACAGGCAATAACAACTCCAGAGCATCATCAAATGAAGCTACGGTACCCTTCACACCATACCACCATTTTGCAGCGGTGCCCTCAAGCAACATCGGCAAACCCATTAAAGCCTTCCCCTCCGAAATATGCGTACAGTCCTTATACATTTTTAATGCATCTAAAAATTCTTCGACACTAACTGATTTTTCACCATTGAACCGGGACGTATACTTTGCAAAATTACCTGTTTTCATTTGAATATTTTGAGGGCTTATTGTTCCATCATTATTTTGTTGTTTCACCATGTTCAACAATTCCCGAAACTGGTCATCAGTCATTACAACATTATTTGTCGCCATTTTTGTCTGATTTCTCGTAACACTTCTCAATTTTCCCGGAGTGATATAGGAGTCGACTTATGTCATCTGTAACGTTTATCAGAGCTGTTTGTGTACTGAATTTTTTTCGAAAACCGGATTGATAACTGCTTAGAAATTCATTTGAATCAATGTACTTCGTAATTTGCTCAAACAGGACTTTCTCAAGAACCTTTGATAAAGCCGACAATATACTTATAGGTCTTAGACTTTCCATAGATGAAACGTTCGTTTTCTTAGGAATTGGTAAAACCGAAGCTATTTTCCACCACGTGAGAATCGTAATGTTTAATTAAACTGCGTATATTGAGGTGTCCAATTGCGATAGAACTAAGTATTATCGGATTTTAGTTTTACCGAGTTAAATTAATCACCAACCATTCCCATCTCAATGAAGTTTATACATCCTTTCCAATAATCTATAAAATAACAAAAACTTGATTTAAATTGCATAACGATTTTAAAAAATGATACGAAATAATGTATTAGTTTCCATCTGGATTTAGAGTTGCAACCCGGTTTTTTGACAAATTGCTTATCCTTTGGATAAAGGGTTTAATATACACTCCTACAGGCCAAAAGCTTGATGTAAATATCTTGTCGTGGAGATTATGCGGTATATCCACTTTAAATGATCTATACGCTACACAGTTACTTAGCCTTTTCACCGGCGCGGCGTCACGTCCAAACATCCAATATTGCAATCAGAATCCGGTTCCTTTTTGATGAAATTTATAACATGTTCCACCGTTGTTTGAGGAATCAAACGAGTGATGAACAGCGATTTAATTTCTGGAACTAATTGTTTGGATCAATACCGAATTTTCATCCTGTGACAACTGATGGTAAGCTTGAGCTAAATCAAGCTTCGAAAAATATTTTCCTGATTGTATGGTTAATAACCAAACCAACTTCAAAAACACAATCTATGTTGTTAATTATAACGGTTGTTGATTTTTTGAAATCAATGTTTTGCGAGATTAAGTTGCGAACGATTGGGTCCTTTTCCAGAAGAGCAACATGCAGATGCGATAAGGCCATATTTTCCATATGAATTACTTCTTGAAAATCGATAACGATATTCTGATCACTTCTGCAGCCTTGGAAATTCATTGACCATAATGAAGGTGGCTGACCGTTACGTTGTGCGTTGGTTTGAACACGTTACATATTGGCGTGAATGTTGATAATGGTTGATAATAACCTTGCGGTTGCTGTAATCGTGAAGGTTGATTTCGGCATGGTGTTAACTATAGTTTCCTTGTTGTTTGTCTTCACATTTTAATTGAGGTTAATTCTCCTTGGTGTAATTTTCTCACCCATGAGATAAGTTTGTTGTATTGATAAATTCTGCAATCCGCACACCGAGCGATGGCGTAACATTCTTTCCAGTATATATCATGCCTTCTCAAATTTGCAATCGACTACTATAGCTTCCGTAAATCAGCACATTGCTTCCCCCGGTTTGATGAGTACGTTAAAAGAATTAAAGCGGTTTCGAGAGGGCGTGGAGGACAATGATTCGTAAATGATGCGATAATTTCTTGATAAGTTAATTCATTTACCGTTTTAGGAGCTATTAAGGAATTCAGTAGTTGAATGATCGAAATAACTCATGATTTCCCATTGACAGCTGTCCATATTGCAAGGTTAATCGCGAAAGATAAAACTTTGACACGAGTTTTAAGTTGGCCTGACGGGAAAATCAACGACGAATTCAAACCATTCTTTCAACGGTGCAATTAGATATCGACTATAAAAAACTTTCTTTCTTCTTCTTCATTATCTTAGTGAAGGCATTGGCACGTAGCTACATATTTGTACGGTGGCCAAAATTAGATTCTGTTCAAAGCTGTTCGCAGTGTCAACTTATTCGTCCAGAAAATCCTAAAGAACCGATTGCGTACCCAATGAGTTTGTTTTCATATATAGTTTGGTACTTGCTATGTATTCAAAAACGAGTTTCGTTTTGA
Organism: Tipula helvola; assembly: GCA_963556165.1. Classification (NCBI taxonomy): domain Eukaryota; kingdom Metazoa; phylum Arthropoda; class Insecta; order Diptera; family Tipulidae; genus Tipula; species Tipula helvola. The sequence continues at coordinate 76,164,944 of OY744482.1, read as the reverse complement.
GTAAGTTTAGTTAAGTTGAAGGTTATAGTTATGTAGATATTAGTCTACATTTAATTTTATTAGTCAGAGCAAAACAATATATGGATCCGGCGATTTATCAGAGTGTACCTAAACCAATTTTTAGAGAAGAGCGAACATAAAAATGAAGGTTTGAAAATTGACTATTTCCCTGCAGAGTTACCAACTACTAAAACAATTAATTGCAATCTTGTTTGTAGTTTTTAGTCTAACCAGAGACCTAAATTTTATTTCAATAATTCAATAAGATTTTATCGATCTTCATAATTTTATTAATGTGATGAGGTTATTTTATAAGCAAACACTTAAACATTATTTTGGCAGTTACTTACGTTCAATTCGATAATTAAAGATTATGATTCAGCTTGTCAGCTTGCTATCTATAACAGTATTTGTATCATTTAATTTAGCTGCTATGCCATTCTAATGACTGGTCAATATTTATCATTCTAACCAATACTTAATAAATAGCTGTTGAATAGCAATTTGTTGTTGCAAACTGTGCGGCCTTCAAAATATAGTGACGATCATATGTGAGAGTGTAAGTTGATCATTTCTGTTTGTAATTTATTGATAAACAACAATGACTGCAGACTTTAATTTATTTGTTTTGAGAATACAACACAATAAGTTATGTACCTTACTCATTTGGAGAACATTTAATTCGTGTTATCGTGTATGCTATGCATTATCTATAATCACAGCGTAGAATCGCACAATATTTGTGGAGTAGAGAAAATAGTTAGTCAATCACCTTTTGTTGATCAAGCAAGACGCTATTTTAAAATGTGGATACATAAAGTGTTTTGTATATTTCTTGTGTTGCATGTAGCTCAAGCTGCTAAAATATTATGCCTGTTTCCAAGCCCGTCAGCGTCACATTTAATAATCGCGAAGGGGATAATTACTGAGTTAGCAAACGATGGACATGAGGTAAGAGTGTTGTACTTTTAATGTGATATAAAATTAATAAATATTTCTATTTAGACCACTATGGTTAGTTTCTTTCCTCTTGGCAAAAGCATGAAAAATTATCGTGATATTGTTATCAAACCAACAGACACTCTAATAGGTAAGTGAATTACATACTTATTGCAATAGATAAGGTGTTTCATTATTATTTATTTTGTATTTATAGAATTCCAAAAATTTGCGGCATCAGCGCTGGAAAGTAAAACTTCTCAATTCCTGAGATTTCGCCATATGATTGAAATGATTTTGCGATTGAATGACGAAGCTGTGCATTCGGCGGAATTTCAAAAAATTGTGGCAGAGGAAAAGTTTGATCTGATATATTTAGGACCATTTATAAATTTTTACTTAGTTGGGTATGGGGCACATTTTAATTGTCCAATTATTATGTTTAGTACGGCTGGCACAATGGGTGCATTAAACGAATTAGTTGGTAATCCAGCTGAGGTGTCTTATTTACCACACATATTATATGGAGTGAAAGGCCCGATGAATTTTAAACAAAGATTAATAAATATTGCTATTTCTACAATTGAGCTTGGAATTGGGTGGTGGATGGATAAAAGAAACAGCGATATGTATACAAAGACATTTGGCCATATACCAGATTTCCCGTCGTATGAATATCAGAAAAAAAATATTTCGCTGATATTCATCAACGATCATTTTTCACAGTCGGGTAATCGGCCGTTAGTTACTAATATGGTAGAGATTGGTGGGATACAAATAAAGGAAACACCAGATCCACTTCCAGATAATATCAAAAATTGGATGGAGAGTAATGCGAACGGTGTGATTTACTTTAGTTTGGGATCGAATGTTAAAAGCACTGATATGTCACCGGAAAAATTACAAATTATTCTTAAAACGTTTGGGAAATTAAAGCAAAATGTTTTGTGGAAATTCGAAAACGATAAAATTGATGGCCTCCCTAAAAATGTGATGATCAAGAAATGGTTACCACAAGATGATCTACTAACGCATCCTAATTTGAGGTTATTTATAACACATGGCGGACTTGGTAGTGTAGCCGAATCAAAATATCATGCTGTTCCGTTAGTAATAATGCCACTATTTGCGGACCAAATGTCTAACGCCGATAAAATCGTATCTGAGGGATGGGGAGTCCGATTAGACTATGCAGCGTTAACGGAAGACACATTACACGGTGCGATTAATGAGATATTATCGAATCCAAAATATAAGAAAACCGTTCAAGGTTGGTCTAGTTTGTACCGTGATCGACCACAGACCGCAAGACAAGCACTCAAATTTTGGACCAATTATATATTACGGTATCATGGAGCACCTCATTTGCAATCGAACGCGAAAGAGTTAAACTTTTTCCAAAGGCATTCAATTGATACGTTTGGATTTATTTTTGCAGTATTGTTTGTAGCTTTGTACATATCAATTAAAATTTTCAAGTGTACTTTACGGTTTGTGATTAGAAAAATATCAAAAAATAAAAATAAAGTTGATTAGAACAAAATAAATGTTTTCGTTTGCTCTTTACACACCCTTTTATATTAATTGCTCTTGGTGGAATTATATTTCATGTTGCAATAACTTATATAATAAGTGCTTAAGAACAAATGTTCTCTTTGCAAACAATTTTCCCTTAAAGACTGTTGCAATTTAAGCGACATTGGGAGATTTTTTAAAGCGAATTAATATTATTTATAAAATTCCAAATCACGAACTCGGAATTGGTGTTATCGATGATGCTAACTATTTCGCTTACTGTATTCGCTCGATGATCAGTTAAAACTGTTAGCCTCTGTCTACTGGTGGGGGCTATGATAAAAATAGTTTGATACTACAGAGTGAGAAATAACTTGGTTGTGGCTCAATATATTTTTAAGCTTGATCCAGTGGTCGGTTCCATTTACGGATTTCCATTTCCTGCCGTTGCACACGGTGTCGTTTATTCAGATAATCTTTATTTATTTAGATAAAGTAAAACAATGAAATTAATTTTAACATAAATTTAGGCCAGTTCACAATTTAAATTGGGATCTGTCATACTTTTTTTTATTTATTGTGGAACTCAGAGACACGTTATTTATTCGGTGAGTTATACAAACTTAAGTTGCATTTCACACAAAATGCTTGTGTTTCAGTCGTGCATTTTGGAAATTTATATTGGCGTTTACCTGTTCGGTCACGAAAAATGCACCAATGACACATCTATACTGGTAAGTTATGCTCTCTTGGCTGGTTTTCGGTTTTGAAATGCATTACCTGGTCGCCCAACATTTTGCTTCTCTGCCATCATTCGTTTCGAACAGTGTGATTCAGCCACTTCAGTCCGAAATGTTGGAAGCTTAATTTTTTCTTGGTTTAGGTTTTGTCTATGGTCCAGAATGTAGGCGTTTACAAATGCTACGTCGAGGAGGTGGAAGTTAACTGCGAGAGAGTTGGTAGTGCCTTGAGCCCCAGAAAAGATTGCCTAGAATAAAAAATAAAAATTATTTAGTACTTTGTTCAGCATTGAACTCGAACATTTTCTATTCGAAGTTTAAACAGATAAAACCTTTTTTTTTTTTTCTCAATATAATTCTTTATTTTGCTTAAAATACTAATTACAATTCAAATGGTAAAACATTATAATTTTACATTTGCCCTTTATGGTTCTATAAGTTCTATAAATATGTTTTTTTTTTTAAATGTGTGTATGTTTGATCATTATAGATAACAATTTACGAAGTAAGAATTTAATTTTATTTTGTTTATGCATGAAAATAAGCTAAAAAAAAACATGCTACTTCTCAATAATTAAACTACTTAACCCTACAATTCAACTACTTCCCATTACAACACACTTCCAGGTTGAGGTTCAGCTTCCGTCTCCGTTGATTAGCCACCAATACTTTGATTTTTGTGTTATAAACTTAGTTTCATCTGATTTAACAAATACTGTGCTGTATCTTACATTTTCTTCAAAGTTTCTGAATTTTAAACGATCAAAATATTTTTCAGTGGGTCGTCTGTTTCCGTGGTAAATTATTGGAATTTGATCTGCATTTTGAATGTATCCCTTCCCATTACCAATTAATGTGGATTTTTCCAATAACCTCTCATCAGTGCGATATGGCCCATATGAGTATGAGCTATTATTACTTGTGGTAGTTCGTAAAATGTGATTTCTCGTCAATCTTATAATATGTAAATCTATTCGCTCTGAATTGAAATCTTTATATTGGATTGTGTTTGAAATATAATGTCGATTTTGAAATATAATGTCGATTTTGTTAAGATTTCTATGTTTTCCAGTACAAAGTCGTATACACTTACGTTCAAAAATACGTAATCGCTCCATGTAGCTAGCGTTGCAATTATACCAAGTGGGGCATCCGTATGTAATTATAGGGCGGATCAATGTTTTGTAACATATAGATTTCACTTGGCTCGTCAACCATTTCGATCTGAAGATTTTATTATGTGACATGATGGCTTGTTTAGCTCTCACTATTTGTATATTAATGTGCTGGTTCAGGTAACAAAATTGATCGATGTTTATCCCTAAATATTTGACGCTGCTTTTTTGCGGAATTGTATTGGCACCAATTTTAATGAACAATTTGTCTTTATATTTTTTTGTGTCGTATGTTGCTCGCTGTACCGGCTTTCGAAATAATATGCTTTCGCACTTATTAGGTAGCATTGATTTTAATTTTCCATTTATGAAGATAATCGGTCATAAATGTGATTGCTTGTTGTAAGTTGAATGTTCTTGATTTTTAAGTCTGTGTTGTAGATGATTATATCATCTGCATATGCAATAGTACTGATGAACTTATTATTTATTCTGCTGTTCACTATTAGGTCTCTGGTATATAAATTAAACAGAATTGGTGCTGTAATAGTACCTTGCTGCAATCCATTATAAATTTTGAAAGTAAAACTGGAAGTTTCGATTCCGTCGGTTGTTCGAATTCTCTCTTATAAAGCATATTGATTAAGATAAATATTATGTCTATGTTAAATTTCATTTGCTTTAATTTGAATAGAAGCCCGTCTAACCAGACAGACTCAAATGCCTTTTCCATATCAATTAATGCGGCGTCAGTGCAGCGATTATTGTTTAAATTACGGCTTACGTCAGTTGTGAGTGCAGTTATTGCATGCACTGTAGACCGATTATGTTGAAACCCGAATTGGTTTTCTGGAATGAGCTCGTTGTCGGTGGTGTGTTGCAGAATTTTGTTATAAATAATTATTTCGTATATTTTGCTTAAATTCGATACCAAGCTGATTGGTCTATAGTTGATAGGGTTTAATGAATCTTTATTCTTTTTTAGAATAGGAAATATTTTGGCGGTTTTCCAACAGCTTGGGAATTGTCTGTTATTTAGCAGGTTATTTATTATGGTGCATAGTTCAGCAATGATTTTATCAGGGAAATGCTTCAGAACAATATTTGGGATTTTATCTAATCCATACGATTTTTTATTATTATAGCTTTTTGAAGTATGGCTTTCAATTCATCTATTGACGTAAAATATTTCTGAAGATCTGGGTCTTGTATGTTATTTGCTTTGTTGTTGGTATTAGAGATGCATTTAGTAACATTGTTATTACTATTAGCATCTATTTCTTGCTGTTGTGTAATTTCGTTTATGACACGTTAAACAATATTTTGGTGTGACATTTTTCCTAACGTTGCTTGCGGTATGGTTTGCTTTTCTATATAATGCCCAATAATGTTAAGGTTTTCAATAATATTGGGACATCTGTATTTGGGATTAGTTTTTGGTAAATTGTTCCAATTTAAATTTGTTTTGTTCATGTTAGCGACTTCGGCGGGGTCGATTTCAAGCAGTTTTAGGTTCCCTTTGATTTTCGTTGGCTTTATGTGTTTAATCTTTCCGAACATCTTTGGTCCTGGAACAATCGAAGCTAATTTGTTTTTCCAATGTTGGTTTATTTGAATTTGTATGTTTTTGGCAATTAATTCGTTAGTTCGTTTAATTTCTGATTTCAGCCTGATGCGTAGAGTTGTAGTTAAGGCTCCAGTTCTTTTCAAATTTTTGAGATTAGTTATAATTCTACTCTTATGTTTGTATAAATTTTCTATGGTCTGATTTGTAAAACACTTCATATTATTTTTTCTACGGACCTTTGGTTTATTTTGCTTTATATTATTTAGTATTAGTTCAGTCAAGTTGTTAATGTGAATTTCAATTTCTGAATTACTAAGATTGCGATTATTCGGAATTAACCCTTAAATGACACACTTAAGAAAAATCACATAAATACCACACTGGGGTCTATTAGACCCCAGCTTGAAAATTGCCCATTATTTCTTGAAATTTTGGATATTTAGCTTTGACAATTTTTTTCAATATAGTTTAAAGTTTACTAAAGGAGACCAAATTATTACATTAATGAAATTTTAATTTTATGATACCAAAAAAAAAAATAGGTTTGTGAAAAAAATAAAAAAATGGCTTTTTTGGCATAAATTAACCGTATTTTTTTAATTTTCAATATTTTTAGCTAAAAATTTAGTAATGTACTTTTGAGATAGTATCTTTTTAGATAAAATTAAGTCCGATACTGAATCTTTAAAAAAACGTATTTATTTTGCAATATGAACGTGGAATTTTTTCTTATAGTCGAAGATGGCCGACTACGGCTCTGGCCAGCCGCTTGACGCTCTCCTACATACAAACGCCGTTTATCCAAAGTACTCTCTTCCATATCTTTCTGGTCTACTCCCGTGGCATTCTCTGGAGCACTGCACATCGAAAAGTCTGAATCATTGTCTTTACTGTCCTCAAACACGCTATCTTCTCCTCCTGAACAAGCTTCGTCGATGGATTCACGATGCTCATCATCGCTCACTAGCACTTCTCGGACGGTTCAACTCCGCAAATTATACGCCATCTAATAATACGTCAAAATCAAAAGAAATATGATAAACTAAACAAATTTTAACATCGAGCGCAGTCTTACTCACGACCAAAAACAATAAAACAACACAAAAAAACGGCAAAAACAACCTTGAAAAATTATTTCGTATACAATACAAATATTTTCATTCAATTTTTATCAAATCCGATCACCTAGAGATCTTAGTCATATCACATTTTTATTATCTGGTGAAGGTCTATTAGTCTGTCTTTGTTTCTTGAAAATCGGATAAGTACCTCTCGAATTACTTTGTTTACAGGCAGATATCAGCAGCGGGGTGTAATGCATCTCTCTCGCTCTAGGTCTGCTAGAGTTGAGATGCCTACAAATTATTCCGATTTTCACACAAATATACGTATATGACATACTGGGGTCCATTGGACCCCACTGTGATTTTGGAGCTTTCTACACAGCTGCTAGCGGTCAACCAGCTTGCATTGAGTACGTAAACAGGTAGTGCAATATCTCAACTATAGCAACGGGGGAACACGAGATGCATTTCCGGCGGAAATATTTAAATATGTACGATTGAAAAAGGTCTGGGGTCCACTGGACCCCATGTGCCATTTAAGGGTTAAGATGGATGACTTATGTTGTTTTAAATAATTCTGATGTAACTTTGATAAACTTTTTTTTTCAATTTATCCATTCGGTGTTACAAAAGTAGTAATGGTTTGACCGTTGTACCGTCTCGGGTTCTGTTGTTTCAATAGATTTAATCATCATTTCAATAGCTTTGTGGTCACTACCAAATGAGTGCGTAGGGATTTGACCTTGGTCATTTGTCTCTATTATTAGACGATCGTCGATTACCGCTAGGTCTAGGTAGCTTGCAGTTGTGGTATAAGTCGGTGCATCCGGCTGCAATAGTTTGCATTTATATAAGAACCCATTATTTCTGAGCCATTTATTTAGTGTAACACCTCTACTATTATTATTAGAATTTTTCCAATTTGTGTGTCTCGCATTGAAATCGCCAGCTATTATATAATAATTTTCAGGTTTGTCCAGGTTGAGTTCGCGGTAAATTGAGTTCCATTCATCTTCAAAAGAACATTGGGTGTTACAATTTCCCGGGCAATATATTGCTATTATGTACAGATTTGGCTAATTTTTAGGTTTGATGTTTATTATAGTCGATTCATAGACGATATAGACAGGTCAAACCTATATCACTTAGGCTACTCAGATATAAAATTTGAGCATATAATTTGGAAATATAAGAAAAGCGTCCCGAAATCAATCAGGGAGTCAGTCAGTGATGAGCGTAAATATATATTAGTATATGCCACTGAGATATATACATGGGGACGGCATGCAAAATATTTATCATAGTAAACAGCAAAAACGAATGGTACAAGTTTTTTTTAGTTGTACCGCTCATTTTATATATGCCTCACACTCTAAAAAGCTAATTCCGAAAAAGGGCCGTACTGGATTCGAAAATAATTTTGTTAACATTAAACTTGCACTTGACTCATTAAACATACAAAGTATTTGAGACTGATTAACTAATTGAAGCATTATTTGAACTATTCACACATTGCACTACTTATCTTCGGAAAATATTTAAATTATTTCTTACTATTTTTCCTTGAAATTTTCAATACACACCTGTGGCACTATTCTGGTTTTCCCGGGGAATTGGGAATTGGAATTTTGTTATTGTGATTTTTTTAGTGTATTTTGGTATTATATTTTGCAAAGCACACTGTGGCGATTTGTATTTTTTCAAATTTTAGGAAAAAATAATTCCATTTTAACATTACTGCCTACTAAACAATTCCCAAAAAAATGTTTAGGGAAAAATAAACAAAAAAATTGCTATGAAATGGAGTTATTTGCTACCAAAATTTGAATAAATGCGAATCGCCATAGTATGCTTTGGAAAAAATAATACCAAAATACACTAAAAAAATCACAATAACAAAATTCCAATTCCCAATTCCCCGGGAAAACCAGAATAGTGCCACTGGAAAATAAATAAAAACAAAAAAAAAATTATTTTGAAACGTCAAACTTTCGAACATAAACAAACTTGTTTACTAAACATTTGTAAAAACAAAAATGTGAAAGAACAATTTAGTGTATTGAAAAAAAAAACCGCGCATTTATTGATTCGAAGGTCATAGCCTACTATGTAATTATCGTGGTACGAAGGTTAGGAAAATTCGAAACTAATTCAAGAGAAGGAAAATAAATACGTTCTCTGTCACACAGACGCAAGCTTTTTTTCTTCTTCTTCGTTTTTTTTCTTATACCATGAATTTTTGCCTATGCCGTATCCATGTATATATCTCAGTGGTATATGCGAACTAAAACAAAACAATTTTTAATCACTTTCGATCAAAACTTTGACTTCAACTCGTCATTGTTGAACAAATGGGCATATTACAACAACAAAAATGGTCGATAAATAGATTGAAAAAATGCAGCAAACAATTCCGCTATCTCTTTGGCGTTTGAGGTGCTGATATTGTTTAATGTCATATTGGCAGGGTACCCCTCGATTTCACGTTTAGGCCTAAAATATTTCCAAAACTGTTTTGGATTCGTTCTAATTTTGTCTTGGATGCCAGCCAAATAAGACTTGTACATAATTAAATTTGAAATAGACATCAAATTCCTCACTGTGTTGTAAAAAGGACAGCTTGTCTGTTTCCAAACTTCATTTCATCATTTTAGCATAGGCCTTATATTTAGGGTGTTTTAGATTTATAAGCAGTTCATCGAACCATGGAGGGTGAATACTTGGTGATTTATTGGAAATAGGGACATTGATTTCGAAGCCTTGGATTTAAAAGTGTTCAAAGTCTTGCAGTAATAGCGAGGAATCTAGCTCATATGTGCACTACAAATTCAGAAAATCTCAGTTCTTGCTGTAATTAACGTGTAAAAAGAACCAAAACAAAATATTTAATAGCAACCGAATGTTCAAAATCGACGCCACCGGTATGAAAGGGTTTCAGCTTCACATTTGCGGTAACTAAATATATCGAGGCGGGGCGTCTGGTATGAAAAGTACCTTTATTCTTGGTTAGGGAACAATCAAAAAATTAAAATTGCTAAAATGGGAAACAATTAACCCCGCGTTAAAATTTTTATTTCAACGAGAATAAAATCAAGCAACACAACAAACTACACTCCCGAGCAACTGAATCGACTAGACCATCAAAACGCATATTTTTTTAAAATGGCTGGATCGATTTTCGAAAAACAACCTTCTTTTGACAGCCTAGTATTTTATCTTTTCAAGGATACCTTTATCATTAAAATCCATACAGTACTTTTCAAATTAAAGCAGTCTTAGCAAAATGCGATGTTTCGGTGAAAACAATTGGCGTGATGCAATCTCCTGTATAATGCCATAATGCCACGTTGACCGATATTTGTCGTCACTTATGAGTCAGACGTTGACCTGAACAAATCTCTACCAGTTTAATTCATTGTTTCCTTAAAATCATGGATACTACTCCAGAAAAATCCGCACAAGTTGTTGCTTTATTGCGACGCAATCAACAAGAAGTCGCTCGTCAGCTTAACATGAGTCAATCTGCTGTCTCAAGAGTATTCAGAAGGCTTCAGGAAACTGGTACCTTCAATCAAAGACCACAAACCAGCCGGTTTCGGTGTACATCAGAGAGGGACGATCGATTTATCGTCCTAACTTCACTGCGAAATGGCCATCTCACGGGCGTCGATGTGCAGCAAGAGCTAAGAGAAGTTCGAGATGTAGCTGTTAGTCAATGTACAGTAAGAAGACGCTTAAAGGAAGCCAACCTCACTCCAAGACGGCCCGCTAGAGGCCCAAAATTGACAACACGCCACCGCAAACAGCGACTCGAATTTGCTCGCGAACACATCAATTGGAACATCGAGCAATGGACGTCCGTTCTATTTACTGGCGAGTGCAGAATATGTCTCCATGGTAGTGATATGAGAGACCGGGTCTACCGGCGTCCAGGAGAGCGATTTTCGCAGTGCTGTTTTGCTGAAACAGTCTCATACGGCGGCGGTTCGTGTATGGTGTGGGCTGGCATATCGTTTGAGGGAAAAACAGATCTTGTTTTCGTACCTGGTGGAGGTCGTGAAGGAGGTCTGACCGCTGAACGATATATCGAGGGCATTCTCTTGGATCATGTAGTGCCCTATGCAGGAAATATAGGGGAAGATTTCTTATTGATGCATGACAATGCCCGGTGTCACACAGCTCGAACCACTCGACAGTTCTTGGATGAGGTCGGACTCGAGATGATGAGGTGGCCAGCACTCAGTCCAGACATGAATCAAATTGAGCATTTATGGGACGAACTAAAACGGAGGGTCCGAGCTAGAAATCCGGTACCATCTAACATCAGTGACCTGAAGATTGCGTTAGAGGAGGAGTGGGGTGCGATCCCCCAAGTATTTGTCAAACCCTTAATAAGGTCAATGGGGAACCGCATGCGAACCGTTGTAGACGAAAGGGGGGCCATACTTATTATTAACTAATAAAATTATTTTTGTTTTGCTTGAGTTTTTTGTTGTAATTTAATTTTAAACACCCCCAATATATCTTGCTTAATCATCAATTTTGGTTGCGTTTTCATTCAAAATTCATTACAAAAAAAAGTACTAAACCAATTTTCATAAAAGTAGTGTCATTTTAAAGCAAAAATATCAGGCTTTCAAAAAAATAATGTCTTATGAAAATCGGTTTGACCGTTCTAACAAAAATCGCCCTTATGTGAGCGTTTAAGGTTTTAGTCGATTCAGTTGCTCGGGAGTGTCTTAACCTTTTAAAATTAAATTAAACCAAAAAGACGAGAAAATTAAGGAGGGAAACAGTTGTTGCTTGTACTACGGCATAAGGTAGGCTGCCCCAGTGCTCCATGTATATGGATTACATGTGGTAGTGTCGTATGTATACGTGTAGTAAACGCGTTGGATTGTAACACTTCAGTAAACATTTTTAATCAATCAATTCCAAAATAGATATTAAATTTTGTTTATCTTTTTTTTTAATTAGTGCTATTATACATATCAAATATCAGCATATTGGGCCGATATGGTTCGCTGAAATATTGTTTAGCGGGTTCTTCGAAAGAGGCAATCATTTGCTTCATAAAGCAAGCATCTGCTTCTAGCATAAGCTCAGTTTTTACTTTTCCCACTATAACGAAGTTATATTTTGTAAGTATTGTAATCGCGACAAAAATTTTGTTCCAGCAGCTGTATTCTGAAAAAAAAACGTAATTTCGCGATTTACACAACAACTCTTACTTTATAATCTAAGATTGCAAAGGGTTGTTTTAGTAGCTCACAACCACATTCAATCAATACTCTTTCCTTTGTAAATAATCGATTGGACTCTATTTCACCAGCATCCATTGGAGAATAGAATCTTTAATAATTTATTTATACTGTATTTTCCAACATAGAGTAAAACATTAATGGTAATGCTATTAATAAAAAAAATGTGATGAATTTCGTAAAATTATTGTCGTGAACGGAACTTGGCCATTGAATTTCCACGCTGGCCAATTTTTTTGGGCATAATACGTCGCTTGAATATTTCAAGTGGCGTTGCCTTTTCGATTAATGTCTTAATGTATTCGCCGAATTGATCAAATTTATTAGTGTACAGTCAATAACACCGATTTGCTCTTACCATTTTAGGAAACTTTATCCACTCTTTAAATTTTTTTTAAATTTAATTTGTTACTTCTTTAATAATATGACAAACTGTACTTTATTGCACTTGTGCGTCTTCACCAATATCGTTTTGAGAACCTGGATCAGACACTTGTCAAAGAAAAATTCGCATTTTATATATCAATCGGGCTTAGGTCCCCACCTCTGGTTTCAGATAACATTATAAACCGGTATAATTTTGTTCATGTTTTCACGTCCTAATTTCTTCGCTGCTTTCACATTTTTTGTTCTGTTAATTTCAGGAACGCAGGCACACTTATGATTATATCAACAAATTATTAGTCGAAGAGAAAACCGAACATTTTACATTTCGTTCTCCTTCTGATAAAGTGCTAAATGTAATACTTAACGGTCTGTTCAAAACAAGACATTAAAATAGAAGATATCATTGAACTAACTGAATTAAAACTAAAGCTCAAAACAAAACGGTCTTTACCATATAAATTCAACGCTAACAACGTAAATTTCAAAATCATTCAAAAAATTAAAAGTCTCAACCACATAATCATATCATGTCGGATACACACTCTAAGGAAAATTTCACCAACACAGTGTCGCAGATGCGGTATGTAGGGTCATGGAACTTCATACTGCTTCAAAATTCCAATATGGCTAAAATGCAGCGAACCACACGACTCATTGCAATGTATGGTAACTGCGGAACAAATTAAAATGCTGCCTATGCCAAGGAAATCATTTGGCCAACTCATCAATCGGTCCCAAGTTAAAAGAATATGTACTCATACAGAAAAATATCAAAATAAAACGGTGCTTGGAAACCAATCAAATGCACAACTCTGGTGGATCATCAATTCGGACCCTCCCGAATCTGATTAACGCTGAAAAATTCCCTGTGCTTACATCACCTCAGCAAACTCAAATGCATAATACATGGAACACCCTCTTTAATAGAAAACCATCTAACGCGGATCATAGTGCTGGTCGAAACAAATAGGACACTGCTAATGAAACAGGACAAAGAGATTCATTAAATGATTTTTTGGTTACGTACGAAGAAATCTTGACCTTGGCAAGTGATATGGTTTCAAGCCTCTCTGGTTGTAAGACAAAATCGGAACAATTTAGTGTCTTCTTAACTCGTTTAACTTTAACCAACCTTTATAGTAATGTTAAATAACGGTTCAACAGTTTTGAATATTAATAACACATCATTAAATATATTTATTTGGAATGCCCATAGTTTAAACAACAAACTTGATGAAACAGTTTCATGTATGAAAACCTTGGTGTACACGTACCTCTAATTTCAGAAACCTGGCTAAAAAGATAATGATATTCTCTTTGATCCCGAATTTAAAGTGTACAATTTAAATAGAAAATCGGATGCCCATGGTAGAGTTGTAATTTTTATTAAACGAAACATTCTTCTTACCTTCTTTAAATTTTCAAATCATTGAGGCAATTGGAATTGAAGTTAACCCTAACCATGGTAAAATAAAACTCATAGCTACCTATTTTAACGGTAAGATTTATAGCTCAATACTAAACAAATTCAAATCCGACGTACAACAGCTTACTTCATTTCGTTCAAATTAGGAGGTAACCTAAACGCTAAACATCCCCACTTGAACTGTTACAAAAAAAACAGGGCTGGATCGGTCCTATACATATAACGAAATGCTTAACAGCCAAATTTCAATTGAATTTCCCAGCTCTCCAACCCATTTACCCATTTTAATCATAACTCCCTGAGATCCCTCCCAGATTTGAAATTGGAAATTTTTAAAGCATGCATCAACAAAAATTGAAAACTTACTATAGCGAATCTCCAATTCGTAATATTGGTTGTTGCAGTGATATTGATGAGCTTGTTGGCTATCTAAACAAAACCATCTTATTAGCTAAAAATAGAAGCGTTCCATGCAATAACCCTATAACTAATAACAATTATGAATTCAAGATCCCTGAAGCGGAGTGAGTTTCAAATACTAAGAAATGGAATAAAATGATCGAATCAATCCAAAATGATCGAAATACAAATAAAATGTGGGCTATAAGTAGAAACTTGCGACAACGAAGTAGACAAATTCCTTCCTTAGCTGATGGAAATAATTGTATTTTAACTAGAAATCCCGAAAAATGTGAATACTGAGCATACAAATTTGCCAGAATCTAACACAATGATCAACACAATCAATCTACATTTTCTCAATACATAACATCAGAAATCGACAACTTTTTATTGTCTCACTCGATACCAATGTCATCTCTTGAATATAAAATTACTAAACCAAAAGAGATAAAACAAATTATTAGAGGAATAAAGCCATCTAAAGCTCCAGGACATGATACCATCAATGGTATATTAATTAAAAATCTTCCTAGAAAAGCGCATGTATTCATATCATATTTGTTCAATGCTTGTATGAAGTACTCTTATTTTTCCAAACATTGGAAAACCGCTAGAGTTATTGCAATCCTTAAGCCTGGTAAGGATAAATCGGAACTATCCAATATACTCGGAAAAATTTTTGAAATAGTTCTCAAAAAACGATTCAATGAATTTATCCAAATCAATAAAATCCTACCAAACGGGCAATTGGCTTCTATGACGTTATCATTGCAATTGCGCAAATTGCATTCTCTCTCTCCACGTCTTTGTTCATTTCTCCACCGCTTGTTCTTGAACACGACTTGCTTCTCGAACATTGTTGTGTTTCGCTGAATAATGATCATTCTGCATTTGCGACTCATCGTATCAACCTTGTAAATCGTTTTAAATAAATATCCGTAATAAAAATTACATCGCCCTAGTGAGCATCAAACCATCAATCTTTACCACTCGATGATATGTAGCTGGGAGTGACTATTCCACCAGAACAAAGGCATTAGATTAGACATTGAAAGGCATTGTTAACGGTCTGATTTTTAGATATTTGACACCCTGTATCATCAAAAAAACATCAACAAAAAAACTTTAAATTTCATAAATTGTTTGGTTTGCTCAGCGCTTCACATTCAAAATAAAAAAAATCATAAAATTAAAACATGACTTCTGGTCCCATATAAAGCATTTATTTTCCATATTGTTTGTTCACCTCAATATAGAGGTGTGTTCATTTTCCAGAATTAAAATGCCAATGCAAGCAAAATACTGAAGCTTTTACGGGGTTATATATGATTAACAGATCTTGATATGGTTAAATTTAAACTATACTAAATATAATGGTGTTGGAAGCTATCGCATTTAGCTATAAATGATGAAGAAGCCGGTCTCAAGCAATTTGTAGTTTTTTTTGGCAGAATTAGTAGAAAATTGAATTGTATTAGGCCAATGTATTGTTTAATTTGGACTAAAAGCAAAATGTTATGTTATTATAAAAGCTCATTAGATTTGTTTTTTTTTCATTTCCAGATCCAATTCGAACATTAATTCAAATGGATATGCGAAGCACAATAAGAAACACAAGATGACGGATAAAGATAAAGGAAAATATTCTGCCCAAGAAACAATAAAGGTAAGTGAACACCATTTGTTCCCAAAAAACAAAAATCGATTTCAACCTACACCACTATACTAAATATTATCGTACATTATATATTGTACATAAGTAAACAACATGATACATTTTGCATGTATAGAGGTGGTGAAAATAAGTTTCGTCTGAAATTTTTAAATTTTATTTTCATAATGAATAGGCATCATGTTCTCGAGAGAAATTCAATGTGTGAGATGAGATCGAAGGCGAATATTATGTTTTTGTTATATGTTTTGAAGTAGAGCCCTAAATATTTTGTATCTATTCAAAATTCGAGCTGATATCCCTGAGGGATCGAGCATTATTGATGAAATTTTTGCCAATCGATTTCTATACACATATACGAGTACATACATGATGCTATATATAATTGGCGGCCGCATATAATCGATTTATTGTACCACCACCAATACTAAATTTCAGACAGATAAAATTATTAGACTTTGGACACATTTAAATACCAACAAAATATTAAAAATAAACTTTTCGTTCGTTGCTTTTAGAGGTACATAGCAAAAAGCTTTAGATTAGTAACTTTATATTTTATTTTATATATTTCCACTCGAAAGCTATTTTTGGATGAAAAATGGAAATCACTTTTAAATTTGATTTATTTGCTAGACTTTAGAACATTTTTCAAAAGTTGAGTTAGTTATACATATTGGGTTTTATCGTATGAAAGTAGAAAAGTTTTCTTTGTTTTTCCAGCTCAAGTAATAATCGAATTTAAATGCTCCAAAATTGTTTCCGAAATTTTTGACATCTGGCTAATTTTTTTATTAAGTAGTTTTTGTTATTATTATTGCATTTGATTATTAATTGGACAGTTTTTCCGACCCGTTTCGTTATACATTAGAACGTGCTACCCCATAGGGGATATAAAGTAATTTAAAACAACATATTTCATTCAACACTTCCCTACGGTCTTTAATCTTCTTCACACCTCCATCCAAATACAACAAAATACAATACAATATAAAAAAGCTCAAAGCAATATTTAAAAATAAAACAAAGCACAAAGTTAAAATAGAAAAGATAATTCACCGCTTTTTAATTGTATTATTAAAAAATGTCAAACCTTTTATAATCATCAACACAATGACATCATAGCTACAGCAAAGCTAGAGATGGTACCATAAAAAGAAAATTTAATTAATTTTTTTATTTTCCTATTTTCACATTTTCCGATTATATACATACCTACATACTCGTACTTATAAATACGAATTGAAAAAAATTGGTGTCATCTCTTCGATTTATGCTACTTTTCCCTAATTTTTTATTTTTTTCCTAGAATAGAAAAAGACACACACAGGAGGAAAAATATAAGCAAGATAAATACGAATCAAATTAAATGGACGGGACAAAAAAATTGGATTTTTCTTGGGTTCTTATATGTGTGTATGTGCTTGGAATATTAAAAACTTAAATATTTTGTTGTTTGTGTCGTCGTCGTCGTCGTTGTCCATGAATAGAAATTGGAAAAGAAAATTGTGAGAAAGGATGTGTTTTGTATTTCATTCGTAAGTTGGTTGTTTCAAAATTCAATGAAAAATGAAATAATTTTTGTTTTGTTTTCGTTTTTAAGATGAGGGTTGCATTAGTATGGTATGTACATTTGGATAAATTATGGATCAAATTGTGAATATGTGGTATGTGCCATGTGTATTATAGCGGCGTTGTAGGTTTTTAACCACTAAGGAGTGCCAGACACCACCTGTGAAAATATCTTATTTTAAAAAATAGATAATTCGGGTAAACAGAAATTAGTTTTAATAAAAGCTTACTTTCAAATTCAATTCAAAGATATCGACTAAAGCATGATGATATGGCCGAAGGAATTCTACAGAGCCGGAATTTTTTTAATTGTATTTTAGGAACTACTTTAAATATCGACTAAAATCTCTAGTTCGGTCCTAGATTGGTTGTACATGTAAAAAAATATTGGTGAAATAATTTTTGATTAATGGTACCGTAATACAATATCCGTAGAGGTGTTCCGTAATATTTCTTGAATTTGGCTTTTATTTTATCAAAGAAATCCGATCCCAAGCTTAATATCGCAGATAAAAAATTTCACTAAAATTTATTCACAAACGTGCGTATTCCATTTGGCGCTGGAAGTGTAGAAAAGACCTGGATTGGGCATGTATTTAAAAAACAAGTTTCTCTTTACCAATTTTTTTATTTTTTATTTATGGCTTGTATTTATGTACCAAAGTATTACTAGCAACGTTTTGGAATATTTGTTGAAATCTGGCCATGTTTCATTTAAGAAACTCCATTCCTGCCCCAAATGGAACTTTTGCAATTGTGCCCAATTCCATTGTAATTTGGTATCTGACTTAACCACCAAATTTGATGATAAATTAATTGGTTTCAGCATATCCAAATGATGAATCAAGGTGGTGGCTTTTGCAACTTTTCTAGAAGAGATTTAACTACAAATCTGTTTTCTGATCAGTGGATAGTAGTCGCCATCAAACCAAAATTCGAGACTTAAAACTGTCCTGGTTTTTTTTAAGTCGAAATTTTCAACTTTTTCAAATTTGTTTAGATTTCGTTCAGGTTTATTACGGCTGCTCGGTTTGAAACATTTCGGTATCTAACAAAAATAATTTCAAATGGGTTTCAGGCATAAAATGTGTGACAGTAAAACTACTACCGAAATTGTTGAATTTCGACCAAAAGCAGTCTCGAAGTGCAGAAGTTGCTGAATGAAGTCAACGACGATCCACAACTGCTCAAATGAGTCAAAACTGGTGATAAAACAGCAGTTTACAAATATGACATCGAAAGTAAGGCTCAATCGTCCCACTGAAAACTTCCTAAAGACGCAATCCCACAAAAAACTCGTCAAGTAGTGTAACATGAGTTCTTAGGTCGTTCGATTAATAAGGGTACTTCCAGGAAGTTATACGCTGTTTGCGTGAATATGTGTACCATGATAATACACCTGCTCACACTTCTCTGTTTGTTAGTAATTTTTTGACCAAAATCGACACCGTTATGATACTGAGCACATCAAAACTGTGTAACCTTTTCGATAGCCAACAATAAACTAAGCATCCAATATGGCTCAAAATGCTAAGAAACGTCAGGGAAAGTGTTCCAATACAACCAAACAGCAATTGTGGCAATTGGACTTAAACAACCTGTGAAATTGTAAAATTTGACGATTCTTTGATCAATCCATTTCCATGTTTGTCAAAAATATTTGATATTTATTTCAAAGGCGGTTATATGACTAAATTGCTTTCACAGGTTCCGATTTCCCATTATTTTGATATTTTGGTTTATCAAAATTCTAGAAACGTCTTTTTCATTTTTTGTAAGAATAACTGCAAAAAAGGTCGATTTTTAAGATTCAATAATTTTTTGACATGCCGGAAAAAATTTTAATCTTGCCAAGATTGGCACGCGTGCCACGTATTTGCGATCACTGGTATAGAAGCTTTGCAAATAATTTTGAAATTGTAGGAAGAAGGGAAATCGGCCTGTATGATGTTTTCTTATTTAGCCTCTGCCACATTCCACTGGTATGTATGGTATTTTTGCTACAGTATATGACCAGTGATTAGGTCGTAAGCAGGAGTTTTTTGTTGAGTTTTAGATGTTGTTATTTTCCCTTTTTTACTCTTGTAGTATTACATGTCTTATGTTTTGATTATCGACTTTATTTACTGGAATTATATTTTCTTCAGCTGTTTACCTTGGAAGGGGTTGACATGTGTTGTCAAGAAAGGCTGCAAACAATGCAGCCTTTTCTTTGGCACTTCTAGCCCAACTTCCATCGTCATTCTTGATAGGAGCTATTTGTACTTTAGGCCTGTTAAGTCCTTTAGTTCATTTCCAAAACGAATAATTAATATCCTTATTGCCTTTGTGGCTACGTATTTGTTAAAAATTTATTCTTGATTTCTTTGATAAACATTTTCAATTTGTTACTTAAATAATTAAGCCGCGATTTGCTTTGTGGTCTCTCACTTCTACTGGATAGTTGATGTGATTTTCCGTTTGGTTTCTAGTAGGAGGAGTACTCTGCTACGCTGCCGTCGCGACGAACAAAAAATGACATGACGTCATGACAACATTAACGATACCATTATTTTATCGGCAACCAAGCCCTCTTTAGGGGTTAAAACTACCTCGTAATTTTACTTACCTCAAAAAAATTTTTTTCGATACATATATCTCGGCTTCTATTTCACGTTTTTTGATAAAATAAATTGATAATTAATCCTCATAAAATGTACAAGTAATCCATAGTAAATTAGAATATGAGGGTTGCATCTCTATTGTTTAGGGTATGAAGTTTTCTTTTTTCGCAAATTAAGGGGTGGTTTTAATCTCTAAAAAGAGCTTGGTTGCCGATAAAAAAAGGCTTCGTTAATGTCTCACAGAGTACTACAACTTAGGATAGTTTTTATAATTTTTTGAATTCGAGAGTTCAAAAGGTTCTTTTGTAAAATGCAACTGATACAAAGTTCAATAATTTTGTTGGCTAAGATTCATGTTTATGCGTATTATACGTTATAAAATTATCAAAATCGCGGTTTTCGAAGATTTTCAGAAATACCGCCCTTTTACTAAAATGCAAACTAAAGCAACGTACGATTACAATAACACCCTACTCCAAAAAATTAAAGGCACAAAATTTTTTTCAATTTTTTTTGAGTGTTTTTGAAGAGCTGTGTATCTTTGCGAAAAACAGTCGTACAGAGATGGAAAAAAAGCATTTTAAAGCATCAAGTCTCTAGTTTCGAGATTTTTTAGCAGAACATTTTTATGAGATACCATTATTGCGCAATCATAAGGAATAGCGCGAGAAAAATTTTCAAACTTTTTTTTTAAGTTAGATAAATTATTGCATGTCAGTGGGCCAGATACTCGATACTCTGGCAATTCGCAAATCGGTAAATATGGCGGATTTGCGTATCGTAAATTTATTGCGTAATATGATCAATAAATATTTTCACAAACATTTACGTAGATGCCCATACTTTAAAATGCTTGCCAAATTTCTACGATTTGCTTGCTTGCTAACCAAGAAAAAATATCGTGTATACCGTTTTCTGGTTTGCTAAATTATCGTGTATAACATTCCTAGCAAATTCGCAAAAAATGACTGCTTATCTGAGTATCGAGTATCTAGCCCAGTAGCAGTTAAGTTCCAATTTAATTTTTTTTTGGTCTCTCTACGTCAATTTTTTGCTGAGATATCTGACCTTGAATGAAAAAGAATCCTTTTGTCTTTGATAATCGATATCTCAGCAACCAATGATTAGAGTAAATTTTAGGGCAGCTTTAAAAACTTGAGTAAATTTCCTACAAGATCCTTTAATGATTATTTGAGAAAAAACAAATTCTCCCTCACCACCAATTTGAAAAAAGTACAAAAAAAATTTATTTTTATGTTGTTTGAGCAAATTTACTGTTACTTTACAAATATTTATGAGAAGATTAATGTTGCCAGGATTTTTTACTGCTTAATATATCCCTAATAGCGATTTTCAAATTGATTCATCCAACCGTTTTTCCGGACAGATTGATCAAAGTTTTACAAAACAATTAAATGAACAAGTAGTGATCATCAAAAAAAAAAAATTTCGACTTTTTTCCAAGGACCGGTCGATTTTCATTACAGAATATGACAAAACGGCATATGGTACACTGCGGAATATTTCAAAACGGCATAGTGGTACATTGTGGCCTGCGGTACAATACGGCATATTTCAAAACGGCATCTTTCTAAACGGCATAAGGTACACTCCGGTATGTATCGGCATATTTTAATTATTTAATAGGCGGTGGAAGTCAAATTTCCCCCGAAAATTACCTCATTTTCCGGGAAAATGTTCACTTTTTTATTTTTATTTTTTTTTTAATATTTGTTTTTTGATAATTTTTGACGTTAGGATTGTGTATTAATTAATAAATAATAATCACTTCGTCGACCTTGCAGACCCACATCCAAGAATTTTTTTCGTTCTTATCGCTTCTTCTGATAGTACCACAAATGCTAAAAAAAACAAATTTGTAAATAAAACACCTTTTTTAATGTACTTTTAATTCGGTGTATACCTTAGAGGATGAGGGCTGCTGCCCCCAAACCCCCGCTTTTTCAGAATTTTTACAATTATTCCTTTTTCATATTTTATTTACAATTTTGAAATTAATAAAAAAAAAAATTCGAAAAATTGCCAAATTTTCGAAAAACTCTTGAGAAACAATCAACATTTTTATAAAACTAGCACATTTTTACCTATTTTAAATAAAAAAAAAAATTCCCGGAAAATGAGGTAATTTTCTGGAGATATTTGGCTTCCACCTCCTAAAAACTATAAATACACAATCCTACATTCAAAAATATGTAGGTACCTACTCCTTACTTGATTTTCTCGATGTATAAGTAAAGTAAACTTTAGCCTACCATTTTTATCAATCTTGCCGACTTTCAGCGTTATCGGCTAATAAATAGCCAAATTCTATCAAAATTGGCCATATTCCAAAACTTAAAACTTATTTTAGAATCCCATTTCAATCACACTTGCATCAAAATTGATCATATTTCAGGTCGAATTTCATCATAATCGGTTAAGAAACAGCCAAGTTCCATCAAAATTGACCTACATCTAAAATCAGTTAATAATCTCATTTCCATCAAACTACAGCAAATTTCATCACATTCGGTTAATAGATAGCCAAGTTCTAAACTAATTGGTCAAAAAATACCTAAGTTTTAGAATATGCCATATTAAAATATGCCGTCGCCTACCTTATGCGATAGTGTTCCATATGCCATGCCGTACCGAAATATCTCATTTTGAAATGTTCCGTATACATACTTTATAAACATAACGGTAACGTAATGGCAAAATTTGAGCTAACTTGAATAATGGAAATGATGTAACAGTTGATTTTTTTAAAAAACATTAATCGAATGTCACATTTCTTCAGCGTTATGACAGGTTTCAAGTTCTGAAGATATATACCGGCCCACACAGCTAATACATATTCAAGTTTGGAATTAAATAACGCAAAATAGATGGATTTAAGAATGTGTTGAGGATATATTGTTCGTAAAAGATAAAATTGACGAAGTGAAAAACGCATTTTTTTTAAATACTCTTGACATGCTCAGCGAATTTAAATTTTTTTTTTTCCGCTGGCGCTACATCCCATGGAGGGATTTGGCCGCTTCATTTTTGAAGTTTCGTAATCATTTTTTTTTAATGGATAATGAATGATTAATTCATTGATCCTACCCTTAAACCAGCCGTGATTTTTTCATCACCCGCCGGGAATCGAACCCGGGACCTCCGGAGCTTAAAGCAAGCATACTAACAACTGTGCCACCGGGGCGGTAATTGTTTGTCTCATCGAAATATTATATCGTTAATATGTAACCTTAAGTTTTGTTTTTTCCAAATTATAGATTTGAATTCACGGCTGCCGTTTTTATATTCATAACAGCTCCAGAAAATATAGATGCTGTGTAAATACTAGGTCCGTTTGTTCCTTCTATTATTGAGTGCACCCGCGCACGTATGTTTCCTATAAGTAGGCATTGATGATTCATCCTCTGAAGGTTTGTATGCTTCTCTCAATGCATCTCTAGTGATATCAGTCAGTTCTGTTGTTGTTAAATCGCTTAATTTAAATTTGCTATCCAAAATAATTCCTAAATATTTAAAACTGGAAACCTTTTCTATTTGAAAACAGTTAGCATTAAAGTCGGGGAGCGAGCAGCTCAAAGAATGACTAATATAATTATTTGGAAAATCATCTGCGTTTTTCTGATGAAATAACATAAACCGGGTTTTTGAGCTCAGAAACATACAATGTAAATTAAACCATCTTCTGGGCTGGGCAAGATCACTTTGTATATCATCAACAACATCAGACCAGTTATTTTTACAAAAAATATATGCAATGTCATCAGCAAACGGTACAGGATGCCCATGAAGATCGATACTAAAATTAGAATTCACATATGTATATTAAGAAGAGAGATACGTCTATAAAATGCATGTCAATAATATGAGTGAAATAAAAAGTATGCTGAAAAATATCGAATCATCTGTGATTCCTATAAAGAAAGCTCAACCAGAAGCGGATTATGAATTGGAAACTAATTTACGCCAATCTAGTGCAGCGTCACAGGAATCAGTATTAGCTGTTTCTGGTAATTTAAATAATAGCATAACAAATAATATTTCTTCACCGATATGTCAACCTGATTCTGATGGTATTGAATCAAATGGTTTGCCAATTGGTTATCATCTACCTAACAGTAGTTCTTTGTCGACAATTCAGCCTGTAACAATACGCAAGAAAATTATTAGTGCTCCTACGAGCAGGAATACTCCGGCTCAGAAGTCTACATCTTCATCTTCAAAATCGGTGGGAAACAACTATATTATTGGCACTGGTAGTGGTGGTATCTTACGTGCTGTGGAACCTCGAAAGCTGATTTTTGTCTCCAGACTTCACACGGATGTTACTGAAGGAAATATCAGCCAATATTTGCTAGATAATTTCAATTTGTCTGAAGCATTGGTTCATCGTTTTACTCCAAAATTAAGTGATAATTTCAAGCAGGATTACTCATCATTTAAAATAAAAATTTCCGTTACTATGTTTGATAAATTGATGGAACTTCATGGCCTAGTGAATTAATTCCAAAATAAAACGAAGAGTCATCCTTTTTTAGGGCTACGCCAACCCAATCCACAAAGTTTTTAGATTGTTCTTTGAACTGTGGTAAGGCTGTTCCAGGTGATAGTCTGCAGGTAAGTGCTAGTTCTTGTTTATGGTTTGGTCATTTAAATGTTCGTAGTTTAGTTAAACATTTAAATGACATTACTATACTGTTGGATGTTTACAAATTTGATTTCCTTGCATTGACGGAAACTCTACTTAACGGTAAAATTTCGAACAAGTCACTCCATATTAATAATTATAAATTAATACGTTTCGATCGTATAAATAATACACGATGGGTGGCACATTTGGAAAAATTGAAATTTTGGCTGCTGAACTTATTGGACGGTTTGGAAAAATTCTTATTTTGATTGTTTATAACCCGCCTCCGGCTTGTACGGAGGATATTAATAATTTACAAATAATTTTTTCTCAATATGTGTTACAGTATGAAAAAGTTATTTGCTGCGGTGCAGTTTGTACAATTTATATTATATACCTTTTAAACCGATTAGATTGGATAACAGCCTGTTGGATTTGATAATTTTGTATGAGCCTGATAGGCATAATATTGTTTCTTTTGGGCAACGTGCGGTTCCTGCTATTTCTGATCACGACTTGGTTTTTGCGTGCTATAAATTCTGTCGTGTCAGGGATAAAATTTCCTATACTGTGGTTCCGGATTTTAAAGCGATTGATCGTGAGAGTTTTGTGAGTTGTTTCTTTTCGTTGGACTGGTTGAATTTTTGGTTTTATCCGGATGTGAATGATATAGTTGAGGAATTCAACTTAAACATTTTACATTTAGGTAATATTTGTGTGCCTCGTAAGAGGGTTATAAATAGGTGTCCTACTGCTCCGTGGTTAAATACTTATATTTTGGATTTAATGGAGCGTAGAGATTTGGTTTATAAAAAAAAATAAAAAATATGGACTGGAGCATGATTTGGTTTCCTTTAAGTTCTATAGAAATAAAACCAACAAATGCATTAATGAAGCTAAGCATTCATTTTATTTTGGGAATGTATACAATTCTAAAAGAACATGGGTCAATTTAAAAAAACTTGGAGTTTTAGATACATCAAATGATGCAGTCATTATGTTTTCTGCCGAGGAAATTTTGAATGGAATTTGTAAGTTTTGTGATTCTTTTGGTGTTTTACCTTTACCTGATTCGAATTTTGTTAGTTCAGTAAGCTACGCGTTTGTATTTGATTGTGTTGATGAGCTTATCGTGCTGAATGCGATTCGTGCTGTTAAATCAGATTTGATGGCATATGATAATGTAAACTTTAAAGTACTGAAATTGTTTATTGAATTATTTCTGCCTCATATCACATTTATTATTAACCAATGTTTAACGAAATCGGTGTTTCCTGATTTGTGGAAGGTTGCTTCTATCATTCCTCTACCTAAAAAGGATATGGTTTCTGGTATTGGTGATATTCCTCCAATAAGTATTTTGCCGGCCCTATCAAAGGTACTAGAGAAAATCATTCAACTCCAAATTACCGGGCACCTTATCCGGTTTGATTTTTTAAGCAAATTCCAATCAGGATATAAGCCTGGTCATAGCACTACCACGGCACTGGTGCATATAGTTGATGATCTATCAACTATTCTAGACAAGGGCAATTCATTCGGTATTTTAGTCCTTTTAGACTTTTCTAAAGCTTTTGATTGTGTTAACCATATCCACTTGCTTCAGAAGTTACATTTGTATTATACATTTTCGAATTCTGCTATTATGTTGCTTCATTCTTATTTGAGCGACCGCAAACATTTCGTAAAGCATTGTGAAGCTCAATCTAGTATTCGAGGAGTATTTACTGGGGTGCCTCAGGGTTCTATATTGGGGCCTTTACTTTTCTCCATTTATATTAATGATCTGCTTTGGCATATTCGGAACTGTCGATATCATCTTTATGCTGATGATTTGCAATTGTATATTGGTGGGGATTTTTCAGAGTTGGATGCGATTGTCATGCGACTTAATGCTGATCTTAAAAATGTTTCCTTATGGGCCAAGAATAATTCACTTGCTAATTATCCCACTAAAAGTAAAGCATTATTGCTTTCTAGAAATAATTCTCATAATATAGCACCTCTGATTTATTTAGACAATGATATTATCTCATTTGTGCCGACAGTTAATAACTTAGGACTAATATTAAACCCAAAACTCACTTGGATTGATCATATAAAATCCCTATGACAGCGTGTTAATTATAGTTTATACTCGCTAAGGTTAATAAAAAAGTTTTGTCCAGTGAATCTACGCATATATCTTGTTAAAAGTCTGATTATACCAATTTTCACCTATTGTGATGTAATATTTAATAACTGTGATAGTACTTCAAGGCGTTTACTTGAGGTAACGTTTAATAACTGCATCCGGTATGTTTATGACCTTAGGAAGTTTGACCATGTCTCTGAATTTAAGGTTTCTATTATTGGATGTGACTTGTTTGAATTTTATTGTTATAGAACTGTGGTTTTTATTTTCCGTATTATTAAATCGGGTATACGAGAAATACGGGTATATGAGAAATTAGATTTTTCTACATCTTTGCGAACAAGAAATGTCAACTTGCCTATCAATAGGACAAAGGTTTACAATAACTCCTGTTTGGTGAACATGATTGTCATCTGGAACAGCCTACCACTGGTACTAAAAAATATTGATTCTTTGAATATTTTCAAAGGATTAATGTTAAAATTGTTGAAAGAAAATCAGAATTTTTGATTGATTGGGATGTAAATAGTATGTATATAATGTATATACGTTTATGTATATATTTTGTATATATATTATGTTCAAGTATTATTTTCTTGTTATATTCTAAATGTTAATTGTAAATTTTGTGTGTTATTCTTTACTTTAATAATTGTATGATATAAATTCATGTTGTACAAAAACATTGTTTAAACAGCATTGGCTTATGGATAAGTAAATAAATAAAATAAATTGGTCCAAGAACCGATTCCTGTGGAACACCGACCGTGACAGGTAATGGGTCAATATAAATATAATTTATTTTTAGCGATTTGGATCTACATGACTTAAACCAATCAAAAACAACACCTCTCATTCCAACATTCCATAATTTATCAAACAAAATTGCATGCTTGACAGTATCAAAAGCTTTAGTGATATCAATGAATAAGTAGTCCTGCAACCTTTTTACTATTATTTAAACCAACGTATACTTTATCTAAAAAAATTAGCAAAGCGTCCTCCGTATTTAACCTTTCTCTAAAGCCATATTGAGCGTCACTGAAAAATACAATTTTATCTAAAAAAAACAATAATGGAATTACAATGGCTTTCTTTAGGATGTTAGGATATACTGCTACACATACTTAAATTGCAAATGAAGAAAAGAGGATCCGAGATGAACCGAGTAATTGCTTTACTAAAAGACGACATAATCTCAGTTTAGAATAAATTTTATTAATCGAAATAAGAACCATTAGAATCTACACATTGTTGCCAACAAGATACAAGTTTATTAATTCCAGTTGCATAGAATTCTGAAGTTCTGGAAGCGACGAATTCTTCGAAGGCATTTTTTGCGGCTGTTTGGTCGTTGAATACTTTTCCTTGTAAGAAGTGGTCGAGATGCTTGAAAAAGTGGTATTCGGTATTCGTGCGTGGGTTTGCTTCCATCAAAGCCTTCAATTCATCGTCGTCAATGGCAGAGGGACGTCCGCGACCTTTCTCATCTTCAAGACTTAGTTCACCACGACGAAATTTTTGAAACCAACGTTGTATTATGCATTCGTTAACACTTCCTTGGCCCCAAACTTCATTGATGTTTCGAGCCGTTTGTGCTGCACTGCGGCCGAGTTATAATTCACACAAGTAAATTTGACGAAATTCTTGTTTTGACTTCTTAACTTCAAAGGTCTAAAAATAGACAAAACTACAATTTAGATTAAAAATAGATTATGTAATAAGAAAGAGCATAAAATAAGCTTTAAAATGACTTATAATGTTAAACTCTTTGCGTAATTATTTATTGTTAAAAAATTGTTGAAACAAATAAAATCATAAAACCTGCATTAATTTCTGAACAACCTAATGGAAGAATTTTTTTATATTTTTGCCGGTTGCCTCATTAATTACATACATAACATGAAAATTTTGGACCTTGAGATTATTGGAGATTTATCTGTTTTGAGGTCCCCTGAGTCCGAAAAAGTGGGTTTCGAAATGATGTCTGTCTGTTTGTCAGTCTGTGTCCTGTTTACAGCCCAGATGGTTTAACCAATCGAACTGAAACTTAAGATTTAAGCTTTTTTGATAAACTGGGAGGTCCCAGTGAATTTTAGTAAAAATCGGCCAACCGGAAGTGACCACTCTCTGAGGCGACAAAATTTATTTTTCAAATACATATTTCAAAATCGATATAATGTATAAGGTTTACACAAGAACTATCGTATACAAAATGATCCCCAAAATAAAAAAATTGTCATGTTAATTTTCGACCTTGAGTCCAAAAAATTGGATTTCGAAGTAGCGTGTGTTGGTCTATATGTCTGTCAGTTTGTAGGCGAGATGTTTAACCAATCAAACTGCAATTTCATGTTTAAACTTTTTTCATAAATTTTCAAGTCCAAGCTCCCAGTTTCCGTAAACCAGAAAATTTATTTTGTAAATATCTCAAAAATATACAATTCACAGAAAACATGAAAAAAATCTTAAGTTTGCAGAAAATTTCCATAATAAGTTTCTCAAAATTCACTGTTCATAAAAGAAAGTCGTGTATTGGCCACACCTCAATTTTTTCAAACATTACTGTGTCGTACCTAAATTTGAAAGTTTGGCAGAAAACGGCACTCGTTAGTATTATAGTATCACCTATTGTAATTATTCCGAGAATATTAAGACCATTTTCTGTGCGTATGTTGACGTACTCGGGTTTTAGCTTATAAAACAATACCCTTTAGATTAATTATTTAATATTTTGTATACGAGTAAATTGTAAGACAATGAACTTTGATAATAGAATTAAATTAACGTATAACGAAACAATGTTGATTATAAATCAATATTTAGTAATAAAATCATAAAAATATACTTTTGGTCTACAGAGCTTTTTTACATTACGTTACGTACTCAAAATCAAACAAAGTCAAAATCAAAAATATTTATTAGCTTTGTTTAGCTTTGTATGTTCATAATATAAACGAGTATACACAATGTCATATCGCGATGAAAAGCTCGACTGGAAAACGTATACATAAGTAAATTACATTACGCACAATAAACTTTACCAAATAGAAAATATTCTTTTGTGATTTATGTATTTATATTGAATATTATGTTTTAATGGTTTTTATTATGGCAATAAAATTGATTTAACTTATTGTTAAAAAATCATAACAATAAAATATTTCGTGATATAATCGGCATCGTAATAATAATTATTAGTTGTAAAATGTAGCAATCAATGACCCGTATAATTCGACAACCGGATTTAAATTTTTTGGGCTATAAATATTCGTCTCGCCACTTAATACTTACATATATGAAAGTGGGGGGGGGCACGACCGTTTATCATTTATAAGTGTTTATTTAGACGATTTATTTTTATGGAGTCCTTATTTGATATACATTTTGGATTATTATAAAACAAATGAACTTAATAAATCATTCGAACGCGCACGCCACTGGTTTTTGTTGACAAAACTATTATTGCGCAACAAGTATAATTTACATCCATTAACCGTAAATGTAATTACAAGCACATTAATATTTTAATTACATCAATAAAATGCACTTTATACAAAACAATAAAAACAGCAAGACGATTTTCATCATCTCACCAGAATTTGGAGTGTGACGAAATTTCAATGTGTGTCAAATAAAATAAAAATGAAAAAATAAAACATGAGGGGTGTTTTGTAAACTAGTTTTTAATGACTATTATTGTTCTCGAAAGTTTTAATTAAAAATAATTTATTTTCATTTTTATTTTAAATTAATGAATATATAAAGAGACATTTTGTACATACTACGGCTAGGGCTTATATAAAGGAAAATTAATGGGAAAATTCTTTAAGAGGCTGGAATAAAATATTGTTATTTGTTTATTTTTTGTTGTACACGGTAGTTTGGAAACTCTATTGGGGGTTCTTATCCTAAATTTCCTCATTTTTTTTTTGTGTATGTGTTTTGTTTTATCAACATAAACGCGTATTTTGTTGTTCTTTGCTTATTTTTGTTTTCGGAAAATCTATATAAAAACAATATCATCATATTAAGAGGAAAACTTTTGTCAAAGTTTTTTTTTTGTTTTTTTTTTTATGACAATCATAAAAATGGTAAAGTATGTTTTAACATGATGGCTGTTTAGGAATAATGTTTACATAAAAATGTTGATAGGCCAGCTAAAAAACTTACACATTCTTTAGATCATTTGAGCTTACCCGATTTGTGACAAACATGAGGGTATACAACTAAAAAGAAAAATTAAGCTTACGATATTTTATAATATTACTATGTCTAAAGATCTAAGCGAATTAATAGAGCGTTTTAATAAAAATAACGTGTACTTCAGTATAAGTTTTGTAGAGATTTTACATTTCGGCAATCACTTTGACTCTTTAGCCTTCTCTATTTGATTCAACGTGGTTTGACTCGCCGATGTGCACTTGGAATCGGTATCCAGACGATGATTTGATTTTCACCAGACTGGTGAATAGGTTTGTTTCCTGAGGCGGCTGCTTCTTGAAATACAAACACGTAAATCAAAATTTTTATTTTTTTATTTTCTCGTATTTTCTCGTCAACATTATGAGGGAGTCATAATCAATAGACCTCTCATATCTTTCTCTTCATCCCATTTTCAATTAGAAAAATCCCCAAAAATTTGTAGGCCATATACGATTTTCATTCGCATTTTTATACATCACACTTAAAATTTATTTTCGCTGTTTATTGTGCATACAAGCGATAAGCAATATTTAGAGCTTAGAAGTTTTCTGATCGTGACGATTTATTATTCAATAAGTACTAATATTCGAACTAATCACCAAAGTTTAAAATGATCAAGTGATCAAACACTAAAATTTATAGATTTATTTAAAACTATTGCTTCATTCATTTATTTATTTATTTATTTTTTTGGTTGAGTTTGTTTTAATAGTTGATGAACAAATCTAAATTTTAGATTTTATGCATCAAAATGTTTGACTGAAAAAACTAACTAAATGGCCTTATCACATCTCATCTCTTTACAAATTAATAGTATTGAAAAACTTGATTGTTCGCAAGAAAAATCGAATATAGTCGAAAAACTTCGAACATTGTTTAATTGGCCATATTCCAGAATTTCATTTAACAATAATTTTAGAATCCCACATTCAGACAAGTTCTATCCTACTTGGCCATATTCCAGAACTTATCCAAAAATCATTTTAGAATCCCATTTCTAACGCACATGTCGAATTTTATCATAATCGGTTGAAAATCATCCTTACTTAATCATCTTACTTAAATCATCATACTTAGCCATATTCCAGAACATCAGCCAAGAAACATTTCAGAATCCCATTTGCAATACAAATGTCGAATTTCATAATAATCGGTTGAGAAGCAGCCAAGTTCCATCATACTTGGCCATATTCCAGAACTTCATCTAAAAATAAATTTAGAATCCTATTTCCAACGCAAATGTCAAATTTCATCATAATCGTTTGAGAAACAACCAAGTTCCATCATTCTTGGCTTTATTCCAGAACTTCATCCAAAAAACCTTGTAGAAACCCATTTCCAATACACATGTCGAATTTCATCATAATCGGTTGAGAAATGGGCAAGTTCCATGACACTAGGCCATATTGCGAAACTTCATCCAAAAAACAGTTTAGAATCCCGTTTCCAATACACATGTCGAATTTCATCATAATCGGTTGAGAAATGGGCAAATTCCATCATACTTCGCCATATTCCAGAACTTTAGCCAAATATATTTTAGAATCCCACATCCAGACAAGTTCCATCCTACTTGGCCATATTCCAGAAGTTATTCAAAAATCATTTTAGAATCCCATTTCTAACGCACATGTCGAATTTTATCATAATTGGTTGAGAAATAGAAAAGTTCCATCATACTTAGCCATATTCCAGAACATCAGCCAAGAAATATTTTAGAATCCCATTTGCAACACAAATGTCAAATTTCATAATAATCGGTTGAGAAGCAGCCAAGTTCCATCATACTTGGCCATATTCCAGAACTTCATCTAAAAATAATTTTAGAATCCCATTTCCAACGCAAATGTCAAATTTCATCATAATCGTTTGAGAAACAACCAAGTTCCATCATTCTTGGCTATATTCCAGAACTTCATCCAAAAACCTTGTAGAAACCCATTTCCAATACCCATGTCGAATTTCATCATAATCGGTTGAGAAATGGGCAAGTTCCATGACACTTGGCCATATTGCGAAACTTCATCCAAAAACATTTTAGAATCCCATTTTCAACGCACTTGTCAAATTTCATCATAACCGGTTGAGAAATAGGCAAGTTCCATCATACTTGGCCATACTCCAGAACTTCCACCAAAAAACTTTTTAAAATCCCATTTCCAACGCACATGTCGAATTTCATCATAATCGATTGCGAAATGGGCAAGTTCCACCATACTTGGCCATATTCCAGACCTTCATCCAAAAAACATTTTAGAATCCCATTTCCAACACACATGTTAAATTTCATAATAATAGGTTGCGGAATAGGCAAGTTCTGTTTACGCGCGTAAAGATTTTACCAATCCCAACAAAAAAGAATTGTCAATCAAAATTGTGACAATTCAAGACGTCAAAAATTTCGTAATTTTTAATCGCTCCTTAATTTTTATCAGTTCGTTATTTATTAATAAATAAACTTTGAAATTAAAATAATTTTTGTGACAAAATCTGTGTAATTTTGCTCATAATCAAACTAAAGATTTACTGACGGTTAGCATAACCTCAAAAAAATATTCACATAATATATTCAATTAATTCCAATCCAATTCGACATTAATTTACAATAACGAACTACTAAAATTGTTAAATTTTGCTTAATGCAACACTTTCCGCATTTTATTTGCAAAATTTTATTTATATTCCTTTTAAGCGGATAAATCCTTTAAAAAACAAAACCTTTTTATCATACGTGAGAAAATACCAAATTTTCATCGTTAAGCTAATACACATTTTTTTAACGAACTTGTGTCTCCATCTTACAAACGGAATACAAACTAATAGACAACACAAATTTATTTCGAATACTGTACACCTTTGTAAATTCAATGCGTCTACTGTCAAATGTTTAGTGAAAAGTGAACAGTGTTTTAGAATTGATGTCTAAGTCTAAGTACCTAGTGTTGAATTGTTGATATTAACTATTGCATTATAAATTTAATGGATTAAGTAATATTAGAAGTGAAAATAATAAAATGTGTTAGGTGTAAATATAATTCATTATCAGAAACAATAAAAGATGATTTCAATTAAATTGTGTATCAGGTAAAAACAAGTTTCATATATGGATATGTATACATTTATTGATTACGAGATAATAGAAGTAGCGTTCACCACATTTTTACGGGTAGCGGTTTAGATCAACCTAATAGATAAGACAGTGTGCAGTTTCTGACGAATTGCAAAAAACCTTACAAAGGCTAACAAGTATAAATTATTCGCTACACTAAAATTGTGCAGTGGCGATTCGATGGTCAATGAAAATCCTTTTTAGAGATTTCTAAGTTTTAACAGAAATGCAATCATGTTGTTTAGACCCTATTTCATGTTTTGTAGAAGCCAACATATGTATGCGGTTGAGTGAACATAGATTTATTTAAGTTAAACAAAAAATGTTGCTCTAAAATTGTGTAGGGGCGATTCAATGGTCAATGAAAAGCCTTATTAGAGATATCTAAGATTAGCAGAATATGAAATCATGTTGTTTAGGGGCTAATAAGGCTTGTCATTGGCCATCGAATCGCTACTACACAATTTAGAGCAACATTTTTTTCAACATAAATAAATCTATGTTCACTGCAACGCATAAATTCCTTGGTTTTTTAATATAAGAAAAAAGAAACCATTACAGTTTTGGTTTTCAACTTTCACTTTTGTAAGAAGTATTTTATGCAAAATTTTATTTTTAAACTATGTTTAACCCTTGTGTGTATACCCGAAAAATTTTACGCTAGTACACACCCGACCCACCCGGGTAGCCAAGTCTATTTTTTCGGGTTTTTCAACCGATTTTTTGTCGGTTCCGCTATGTTGTTGCATTTATGTTATAAATTTAGTATTTTATTGAATAAAAACGAGAAAAATATATATGTATATAGGGAATTCCCCATAATGAAAGTGGAAAACGAGAAACGAAAAAACACAAATGAGGAGAAAATTATTAATACACCCATACCTCACTTTGCGACGGTAATTCGTTCCATAAAAATGCGTCTTGTAAATAAAATTGCAACATAATTAAATAACCTTGACGTATTTTCAGAAAGAAAACATTTAAGTAACGATGCAACAAATAAATAAGGCGACGCAAAACTGAAATTTGGTAGTAACAAATGTACCGTCGCAATTCGAAACGTCGCAACTCGAAACGTCGCAAATCGAGGTATTGGTGTATACTGTCCGTCATACTAATAGGTTGTGGTTGTTCAAATATATAAAACATTCCTTAAAAACTGTGATCGCAAATACGTGGCACGCGTGCCAAACCTTGCACGTTTAAAAATTGGCCTGGCACGCCAAAAAATTTTAGAGTAGGTACTCAACAATTTTAGTAATTTTTCCAAAACAGAGAGAAAGCTTTTAGAATTTTGATAAAGCTTAACCATTGAAATGCTGGAGAACGAGGAAAACATGAAATCAATTTGGTCATACAACCACCTTTAAATGAATGTCAAGTATTTTCGACAAATACGGAAGGTTCGAAAGTAAATTACTAGATAGGTGATAGCATATTTGCAACATTTGAAACTATTTTTGTTAGGTACCGATATGTTTCAAATGGGTGAGTTTAGCGATGTTTTATTCGTACGCTTGTAATTTTAGTTCTGGGTTTATTTAGTACTACAAATTACGAGAATTAAAAAGCACTTTTGCGATAATATTATTGAATGAATAAACGTTATTAATTCGAATTTAAATATCAATTAATTAAAAAGGCATTGAACCAAAAGTTTTATTCAAAATTCCAGAGAAATACGATTAGCAGAAAGGTTAACTTTCACGCGTAAAGTTTTGAAACTGGAAATTCGTAAGAAGATCTAAAATTCTGAATCGTTTTTCTTCATCTACTTAAACCTACTTGACTATTTAGTTGACGATGCCAGATCATCGCGTAACAGAATTTTAACACACCATTTCATAATACATATTGTAGTTGAAATAGATACATAGATCAAAAATGTTTGCTCCAAATATCGTTGTGGGTTCGTATTTTTATAGGTGAACATGTTGAAAAGAATTAGGAATAGAACGGCCTAAGGCAATTGTTTTGGGTTAAGACTTTGAGCCCAATTTTTGGGATAATTAAATGCATCTTAAAATAAAACTTTGGTGATCCTTAATATTATATTTAAATATCATATTTTGATTTGGCACGCAGAAAATCAGTCATTTAAAAAAATAATTGTATTGGCACGATAATAACCAACTATTTGCAAATATGTACTGGTATAAAATTACAGTGGCGGATCGCAATAGGGATATACAATTTAAAATAAATTAAAATAAAACTAAGTCATTTCCTTATATTTTGTTCTGGCTACCCGGGTGGCCGGGTGTGCGTTAGAAGGGTAAAGAAAATTATTCACACATAACTCCATCAAAAAATAATTTTTATCCAATTTCTATACAAAAATCGAAAACTAATAGTCAATTCTTGGATGTCAAGAAGCTAGAAACGTCTAACTTCAAAATTGCAGTCCCCACAAATATTTAAAGTTGAAATGGCTACCCGGGTAGCCGGGTGCGTACACAAGGGTTAAAGTATATTTTAATTACTTACACTGTTTTGGCAGTTGTAAGGTTTTTTGTCAATTTTAATTTGTCAGAAACTTCACAATAGTAGTAGATAATAGGGCCATTTCAAACGAATAACAAAAATTGATCGGTTTTTGTAGTTATACTGATGGAACTTTTCGTGTATTGTGGTTCTGTTTAAATTTATCAATTGTTTGAACGTAAAAATGTTTTAAGTGATAGTAAAAATCGTTGAAATCTGTTTATTTTTCTAAACATATGTCGTGTTCTTTTGACGCGAAAAGTTACATAATGATCATAAATTTAATTTTCTGCCTCACGTTAGCATTAGATCATTTTTTTTAAATTTAAAAGAACACGACATTAAATTTAATCTAGGACAAGTTTTTGGGTAATAAAACATCACTTTAATAACATATTATTTATTGAGTTTTGATTAAAATAAGTTAAGTAGATCTCAAAAATGTATTTTTCTGACTTTATTTTTGTAATTAATTTTGTATTATATTATGTCAAGTGAAGTTTTATTTCTTACTGCTTATATTGAATAGTCACAAAATATTTTATTCATAAATGACTGTGAGCAGAGATGGAAACCAAACAATGTTTGCAGCTGGTTCGGTTTTGGTTCAAAGCTAACTGGTTTTGGCTCGAAAAAAACAAACATTAAATTTAATGGCTTTATAAAAATTATTTAAAAAAATCCTAAATCGAACCGAACATGCTGATGTCCTGTGTATTATGTCGGATAGGCTAGCAAAACTGTTTTTTCTTAATACAAGTCTAATTTCCATTATGAAACATTCATTTACTGACAGTATAAACAAAATGGGATAAAAATATATATTCGCGTGATGTGAGCGAGAAATAGAAACTTTTTCAGATTTACAGTAGTGAGAAAATTATTATAGTATACTGACATTATAATCAATAAGATTGTTTCGGCTTTTTATAGACAAAATATATTAACAATAAATTCAGAACATTTTCCGATTGGTTAATCACAAAAATGAAGCCAATCATTTATAATATCGCAGTAGAAAAGTAATTTGAGAATGATTCACGCAAGACAGTCTCTTATGACAGTTTTATATAGAATTTCATCAGAAAGTGAGACTAATATTCATGCGTTGCCGTTGATGCGTCCTTTAGATAATTAGTTTTATTTTCGATTCGTACACAGCTAGCGACTCTTCACCAACCGCATCTTAAATAATAAATGAAGTAGTTAGATGGAGTAATAAAATTTTAATTTAAATGTTAATGTTTTTTTAATTAAATAGCATAAAAAATGTTTACTAAATAAGACCTTGGAAAATATGGGTAACATCTTCAGGTTGCATTTCCGCTTTTCGCTATGCCAGTTGTACTGGAGCAATATCTTATCCGAATGTTGGATTACAAAAAAGTTGGCTATGCATCATTGTGTCACATCAAAATTATTAGTGAACCGCAAACAAAAAAAAAAAATATTTGAAAAATGCGCCGTAAACCAGAAAAAGTAAAACCTAAACACACTTACGTTTGTACAGCACGAACTCGAAGACTAGCCGAACCATCTAAGCACCAAGTCAGGGGAAATTTAAAATATTGGTGTTATTTTCGCCCAGAAGTTCAAGAACGATTTCAACGAAAATTGCTCGAATACAATTCGATACCGGTAGAACAATTTGCACCTCATCTTACATTGAAAAATCGTACATTTGTGTAAAAAAGCGAACAGTTCATTCAACTATAAATTGTGAAGATAAAATTCAAATGATATTTTGCAACATAATTTTTAATACAAAATATTTACATCAATAAATAAACATTCGAATAAAATTAAAGAATAAAAAAAAAAAAAAAAAAAAAAAAAAAAAAAAAAAAAAAAAAAGAATATAAATGTTTGAGGATACGACCATAATCTTCCTCTTTCTCATGTATTTTCTTCACATAGTCCATCTATAAAATAAAACATAAAAAGTGTGTACTTTAGTAAGAAATATGGAAGCGAATTGAAATTCTTATTGCATTCCAAATTTTGTTTTAAAATTTCCAATTATCTTCCAATATTTTTCGATTTCATCAAATTTTCAATTTTCTCTAGTCTCATATTTATTTGTGAGAATTGTTTAGCCAACAAATTTTGTAACACCTTAAAAATTGTAAGTAAACAATTTACAATTTAATAAGACCTAAATTAAAGATGTGTCGATCGACTGAAATGCAACAGAAACGTTTTCATTACTTCATTACAAGTACGCGTTTTTAACGAAATAATTAAAATATAACTTTGTTGTTGAACTTTACCCAATCAACAGATACTATTATTCTCATATTAAATCTTCATTTGGACCATTTTTATACATTTTATAATGTATCTGTGTTCTGATCCGAGAGTTGTGTTTGAGATTAGTTTGTATCAACTTGGTCCTCGCTTGCATCTTTAAAGTTATTTGAAATAATATTAGTTGTGGTCTTTGGTATAGCTGCAGTCTTTAATGGGTTGTTCCTGATTCGATGTAGTTGGCCTAAATGATCTACCATATTTAGTGAGAAACATTTTGGTTGGGGACTATTAATTCGAATTAATTTAGTATTCTATTACGGATTTGGTTTGGGTCTAATGACTTCTTTCCTGTGACTGTTGTTGTGAGTTTTGGTGATATACTGGGAAGCTGGTCAGAAATTGAATTGGGCAACATTTAGAATTATATAAATCTGTAAAAACTAC
Source organism: Tipula helvola (assembly GCA_963556165.1). Classification (NCBI taxonomy): domain Eukaryota; kingdom Metazoa; phylum Arthropoda; class Insecta; order Diptera; family Tipulidae; genus Tipula; species Tipula helvola. The sequence goes on along the minus strand of OY744482.1, from coordinate 76,125,403 downwards.
TTGAAGTAAGAATATATCATTAAAACATATTTACTTAAGAATTGTGTACTGTGAAGTTGGATCTTCGTGAATTAGTAAATCGTTGGATTCACTCATCGCAAATAGATCTGGTGATTCTGTTGTCATGTTGTTCTTTGTAATTTTGCAGCGTTTGCATGTAACAGCGGGATTAAAATAAAACTAAGTTTATAAGGCAAGGCAACCATTTTATAATTTATATCAATAATATTAAAGGTTTCTTTTTGGTCACTCAAATTACTGGCTTCAACAATTCCGAGGAATGATTAGACAACTAGTTGTTGAAAAGTGTCATTTATTGTTTGAAATTGTGTATTAAATATTATAAGATATTAAATTTTCCTCGTATATTTCTAAAAAGTCAGTCACAGAATTTTGCAATAATATTTCGGCTGTAGATGCATTTTCCACACAATCAGTTGGGTGTGACAGTAACCGGTACGCACAAAAAAAAATCAAAAATGCTTATATTGTTCCAAATCGATGAGATCTTTTAGAGCGACTATACGCTAGTGTATAGCGCAAACTGCCTGAATTCAGTGGCTTTCCATCTGGGAAGCTCCTTTAATGACCTAGGTTTCTGTTGAAATACTTTCGAAATGAAATTTTTAAATTAAGTAAACGGTTAGACAACTCCAATAAATTATTTTTCGACTTCTTGAATATTGATCCAAATTTTGTCTTATTCCACATTTGCAATAATTTTTTCATCATCTCTAAATCGAGCAGATGCGTTGATTCGATTGGAAATTGCGACACCATACCAATAAAAACATTTTGTTTCGTATAAAACTCACTATTATAATGTCCGAGATGAGCCTTTTTGTAAAAGTTTCGTCTGTCCTTTGAGTTGACTTTAATGCAATGTTGTTTTCATATAAATATTTAATGTCTGAAGCAAAATCGCTTAAGAAATTATTAACGTTTAATGGTTTTCTATAATGTCATTGCACTGCTTTTAAAAATTGGGATTCCATCAATTCTCACATCTATGACAATTGTTGTTATGTTGTTTAGAATTTCGTTTGGCAAATTTAAATTTAGAAATGCTTGCTCAAATCCAAAATGCATGTATGTCCCGCCAGGCATTTCTTTAATCAACGGCATGTTTCCTCTGTATTTCAATAAATTTTTTGGTGAAGTTGATTCCATCATATTTGCGTCTTTTAAAATTTTGATAAGATGGTTGATAGCTGTTCTTGTAATATTATATTCAACCGCCTAAGCAGCTCATTTTTTATTCAATTTATCTTCACATTGAATGTCTGAGTCCTCCTCTTGTTCACTGCTAGAAATCATTCCTAGGTTTTCGTCATTTTCACTGCTAGATATCATTTCTACGTCCTCCGTAATCCTGTACAGAACTTTTGAAATGGCGTTCAGATTCTACATGGTTATCAACACTATTTGTTTTTGGATAATTATCAGTTGTTTCAATCACCTTATCTTGCCACTGTTTTTTAATTTCACTTTCCGAGTTTTTAAATGTCTTATAATAATTTGATTTTGGAAAGCCTTTTATTCTATACATTTTCCCTAATTGTTTATAAAACACATATTACAAAATTTTTTACTCGCACTTTTTACTAAAATTAATTATTTCAAAGTTTTAGCCTGGCGAGACATACATGCATTTTTGAATTAAGACAGCAATTCTAAATTTAAATTTGCCAAACGAAAATCTAAACAACATAACAACAATTGTCATAGATGTGGGAATTGATGGAATGCCAGTTAATTGTTTATAAAATATGTATTAAAAAATATGTTTATTTCAATGTTTTCTTTACTACATCAAAATGGCGACTTACATAAAAGGGAAAAAATAATTAATAAACCCCCCTTGAGGTCTCTATGTGGTAGTTTGGTTGTGTACTGAAAAGTTCGGTCTACTCTTCACTTAGCTACCACCAAACTACAAAATACAATTATCACTTCATACATAAAGTATGAGATAAGAACGTATTGATCTAGCGAATTATATTCACTAAATCAAAACTCAAGGAAACCCGTATTTCTGTGTTTTATTTATGCCCACACAAATAATTAAGAGAAAAGAAGTTTTTCGGTATATTAAAATCAATAAGATTCTTTCGGCTTTTTAGAGACAAAATATATTAACAAAAATGGCGTTAACTACTGGCTTTATTGTCAGTAAATTTTTCTAAATGGAAATCACTCTTTATTTATTTAACTTTCCCAGTAAAGCGTAATTTACGCGTCAATTTTTTCCCAACAAAAAATGAAGAGATTAGTATATCGCGGATTTCATTTGAAAGATAAGAACAAACATATAAACAAACAAAATTTAGCTGGATTTTTTTTTCTTTTTGTTTAACTTTCTTTCTATAAAAGTTTTTTTTAATTTTTTAAAACTTTTAATTAAAAATTCAAATTTACCTTCGAAAATTTTCATTTTAGTCAAAAAATTCGTAATTTTGATAAATAAAGAGTATCACATCGTCGATTTTACATCGCCAAAAAATTATAGTTAGACATTTTCCGGCTCTTTTTTATGTGACGGCTCAGCGTGTTTTTTTTTGTGTTGGCATTGTGTATTGTATCTACACCAAGATATATCCGGTTGATGCCAAAAACGGAATCCCAAAATTAATGTCCGTATGAAAAACGCATCAAAACAATAACTCTACATGACTGCCACGTGTAAAGATCAAGACTTGACTGATGTACCAAACAAATTATTCCTCGATCGATTACAAAAAAAAATCAGAAATACAATTCCATCTCTCTCCTCAGGCCTTCTTCGTTCTGCTGCCACATTTAGGCAACTGCAATTAAAAAACACCCCAAACGAAGCAATGCACAGGCGTCTAACAATGCAATAAGAAGAAAAGAAAAAACTATGTTGAAAATTACACCTTAGTTAGAAGGCGTCATAAATAGAGATGGAAAATTTTATCAAATTTGCTACAAACGAAAGAAAAATAATTATAGAAGCACTGTTATCAGGAAAATGAGTTATTCAAATCGCCGTACAATTTTAATAAAACAAAATTAGGAACGAAAAGTAACGTTTCTGTTTTCGGTAACTGGTACTCAGGTCAACAGTAAAAAACGGCTCGCACAAACTCTCAAAAATATTTTCACTCGAAAATGGGGTTTCTACCATATCGTCCCTCTAGTAATGAAACAGCGTATAAGAAAAATAGCACTTTTAAAATAATTCGCATTTAAATGTTTTTCGAAAAAACTTTATAAAATAAAATCGTTTACCTACATATATCATAGAAAATTAAATTTTCTATAAAATAAAAAATTTTATTTCAAAAATTTTTTTCAATAAACATTTAAATGCGAATTATTTTAAAACCACTATTTTCTTATACGCTGTTTCATTACTAGAGGGACGATATCATCCGAGAAAGAAAAGAGTACAATATGCAAAGAGCCAAGGCGGAGTTTCAATGGAAGCGTTTTTGACTGATTCTGGCAACAATCGATTTCTTTCATCTTTCCACTAACAATTTATTTAGCCTGTTTACACGAGTAATTATGCATCAAATTTTTTTATCGTTTCTTTCCTGTTTACATGTTTATAAATTAGTTTTAAGGCATTGCCACATACAAAATATTTTCCGAATTTTTAAACCGACATTTCGATTTTTTGGCAAAATTGTTTATTCTACGACACGTCGAAATTTTGTTTGTAATGTTCTGATGGCTTTTACAAATTCGAACTATTTTTTAATAGTTTTGTGACTGTAGAGATAACAATTTTGTTAAAAATTGGAAATATCGGTTATAAAATTCAGTCAGAAGTTTTATAATGTAGAAATGCTTTTAGTATTTAGGAACAAAAGCATGATTCTAAATCTCAGAATCCATTCATTTCTTCCCATACAATTCTTCCCGAACAATTCTTCCCAACATAATTCTTCCCAACATAATTCTTCCCGAACGCAATTCTTTCCGAACACAATTCATCCCAACACAATTGTTCTCAAACAATTATCCCAAACCCCAAAACTTCTCAATGTTGGTGCTACTTGCGATGGGATTATTGTTGATGTTGTTGCAACAATTTGGTGCGGGGAGTCAAAGGAACGCTTTCCTCGCTCTTTCATTACGTACACAAAGTTTAGTGCTTCTACAAATGCAGCGTCCGCCGAATAGTTGTTTTGATTATTTTTTTTTACAATGCCAGCATCATTCGTATGAAGTCTAGAACTGCATTTCTTTTTCTCAAAATCGATGCACTTCCAGATAGTTTTACAACTATAACTTTTATCTTTATAAAATATATATCGTTCGTTTGATAAACGTTTTCTCCCTTTCTCACTGATAGAGTATTCCATTTTTTACAATTCAAACAACTAGTTTTATTTAATTATTAATTTGGTTTGGAATATTTTTTGGGAAGAATTGATTTCTTGATATATGCCTATTATCTAACAATTTTCCCCAAACAAAATTCTTCGAAAGAAAGGAATCGGAGTAATACATTCTGGTTTTATTAACAATCGCGGCGATTATTAATAAAACCAGAATGTATTACTCCGATTCCTTTCTTTCGAAGAATTGTGTTTGGGGAAAATTGTTTTGAGAAGAATTGTGTTAGGGAAGAATTGTGTTGGGAAGAATTTTGTTGGGAAGAATTGTTCGGGAAGAATTGTTTGGGAAGAATTAAATGTAAATCCTAAACCTCGCACTTTAAAATTTATTATTCGCTCTTTACTAACTAACCAAATAATAATTTTGTAATACTAATCGATCAGAAAAGTGAGCAAAAAATAAAATATGCATATTGTGATGTGATGATTATTCATTGGCATCGAATAAAGAAGAATAAAAAAATCTTTTTACTAAATCAATTGAACACAATGTTTTATTCTATTTATTGTTCTAACATAGGGAAGAGTGAAACAAATGAATAGAAGAGCGATATTGTTTCGTTTTCGCAAAAAAAAAAAAAATTGTCATTCAATAGATCATGTTTAAATGTCAAATTTTCTATAACCGCAAGAGCTACCATCTTTTGGAAACTACGAAAACTCAAGCAACTTTCAGATAATGCCAGTAGGTGTCACTAAATATTTGCTGTCAAAAATTTTATGACATTTTTATGTGTGCATTTTTTAAACATAAACAAAAAATATTTTTCTGTTATAAAAGTGATTATTATTAATACCTGATAATTAAATTGATTTTGGCTATCGTCTTTTGAAAAACGTCAGTAATTTTTTTTGATTGTGTAGTGACATCTAGTGGTAAACGCTCTGTAACTTTTCTTTGACCGTGCTGCCTCTTTCGGAAATCGCTCTGTACTTTTTCTTTGATCGTGGTGCCTCTTTCAGAAAACATGATCTATACCTTTTATAAAATAATAGGATTTTTAATAATTCTTGTGCATTCAAATCCTATTTAAAAAAATATTCATTCAGCATTGAAAAAAACAGAAGACAAATGTATTTCTATTCTATTCAGGAGATCGATTCTTTCATTTTTATTATTGTTCGCTCACAACTCTTAGGTTACTGAATAGAATTTGAACTTTTAGTGTACTATTCACGATCAAGAAAGAGAGAGCTTTGAAAATTTAGATTAAAAAGAACGGAAAGTGAACAACAACACTGTTGTACGAGATAATGCTTCAAAAGCGATCATTGGTCAATCACCGTGATCGGTCTCTCACTTTACACCATATTTCATCAGAACGAAAATAATGCAAACATTATCAGAAGTATTTCATGTTTTTAATGTGCCATATCAAACAAAAATTTTCGATTGCTCACGCATAGTACTTCTTTTTTCGCGTACAACAAAAAATAAAAATTACCCGAATTATTCCCTCAAACTGGCTGTTCCATGAAACTGAGCTCCACATAAAATTGTAGCTCTCTAGGACGTGTGAAAGTTGGTTAGAAAGGACCTCAAAAAAGATCATACAGACAATCAGACAGGCAATCAAAGGTTTTAAAACTAAACTGAAGAGTAGTTTTGAACGCTGTAAAAAACCTATGAAAAAAGAAAAAGCTGATATAGGAATATTCGTGCAAACAGAATAATTCAGCAGAGAAGAAACAAACGAGTGAAATATCTTTTGCAAACGTACAAAAATATAATAATTAGGTCACTTCTAAACTAAAGGCCTTCTCCAAATTTTACGTTTTAACACGTGTGGGATTTTTTTTTCGTTATATAATTTTAATCGCTCGTTTGAACCAATTCGGAAAATTGATTTTCGGAAAGTTGTTTAATCGAAAAAATTTAAATATATGTAATAAACATTTTTATATATGAAGTGTACTATAGCTGTGTTTTTTTATTCGCTCCGGATAGCTGCTATCGGGAGCCGTCATATAAAATGTGGCTCCCGATAGCGCTCCGTATAAATAGGTAGAGCCAAATATTTTTTATATCAAGTTTTCGCTAAACAATTGAATTAAAAATGATAGTTTGATGTTAAATAAAACTAGTTTACCAATAAATAGCGCAGCAAATTTAAATTTAGGCATATAAAAAAATCGGCTCCCGATAGCAGCTATCGGGAGCGAATAAAAAAACACAGCATATATTATCTGGTAACTTTGTTCGACATGGGATAGACACTTTTTTCGGAGTACAATTAAATTGGATTTTTATTAATTTATTAATTAAATATTATTATTTTTGAATAAAGTTTATCACAGCCGTTACCACAAAAAATTAAATTTCTCCAAACAATTTCGTATGTATTTTACGGCAAAACAATTGGATTTTTGGGGACCCGTTAAAATTCTGTTTCATTTTGATCAGTACTTGACTCGTATTTCGTATTTTTTTATACTGGCTGTAGAAGATCACATCCAAGGAATTCCTTGTTGATAATTATCTAAGATTTAACCTTGGTAATTTTTTTTACCGAACTCCGCGAGATTTCTAGAGGTTTCCATACATTTATCTTACAATGTATATTTCTTCAGTTAACCTTGCGAGGTCATAGAAAATACATATTCAGACCAACAATTGTCCGCTCTTTTCGATTAAGGCACCAAAAATGGGGCTTCCCATTAAAAAAATGACCTTGACCTTAAAATGATCTTGAAGATGAGGTTTAAGGTCCAAGGTCACCATTGAATTCCTTGTTGAAAATTCCTAAGATTTAATTTTGCTAATGTTTTTTTCGACCGAACACCGCGAGATTACTAACTAGGGGTTTCCATACTTTTTCCTCACCCTGTATATCTTTTGTGACACTTTTTAAATTTGCCATTTTATCAGCTACCTATGTAACTAGGTATTTGAAATTCCAACAATTACGATAATACAATATGTTGAAGCTTAATTTTTCCAGTTGCTTTACGATCACTTTAACGTCCGTCGCTTTCATTCGTTATTACATCACACAGCGAATGTGTTTTCCAAACATAAAATTATCTCAAAAATGATTAAATAATAACAAAAGTTTTGGGCTCGTCTTGAGACAATAAAAACTAACAGTACACAAACTTCAATTACGTGTAATAATAAAAGGAAAATTCATTTTTCTTCCGTCTTCTTTAATGGAATATAATTTTTAACATCATTGTTGTTGTTTTTTATTTATTTTTTATGACGACATAAAAGAAATATTTTTAATGTCTTATTTTTATTCTTCTTGTTATGATTATTACTCTTGTTGTTGTTATATAAGAGCAGATACATCATATATTGAGATGGAGATGATGGGTGACGGATTACGTCGAGTACGATACGGAAACAACGCCTAAATTTTTTACGGACTGTTGAGATTAATTGGATAAGAAGGCGAATTAAATTTTGTTGGATTAAAAAAGGATCTGGGGTAGCTCAATCAATTTTATACAGGTCCGCTGTCATCCCTAAATTATTTATATACATACTCGTACATACATAGGTTCCGTACTCGTTATGGGAGTTATCAATATAAATTTATCATAAAATTGTATGTATTTATGTACGTATAAAAGTACATCGTATATGAAATTTAAAACTATAGATGTACATAAAAATATTATCAACATAAATAAACATTTTAATCAAAGTAATTTGAGTTTATGTTTTATGTGTATAAGCATAAAATGAATAATTACATAATCTAGGATATATTTAGTATCCCCTTTATGCTTAATGATTATTTATAAATAAAAGGAAGGCATCAGACCGGAAAGTAAAATCATTCATATTATGTAAATGCATCGGAAAATTCGATTATGTTTTAATATTGTGTTACAAGGGATCATCACTCTATCTAGTATATTGCAGTATAATTTATAAATCAACAAGTTTTGCAACATTTCTGTATTACCCTACACTACTGCTATATAAAGAAGTAATCAAATTGTGATTAAAGCCACCCGCCGCCGTACTCATCACGATATTATCTATCTCTCTAGCTCATAAATTTTCCGCTCGAATATTTTTTCCAAATGCATACATTAATATTCATAAATTTTCATGAATATATTTTATTGTATCCCTTTTATGTTGAAAAAAAAAAATATGTTGTTCTGACTACCAGCATCAACGAGTTGGAGTGCAGTTTAAATATTTTTTTTTGGTTGTTTATGTTTAGTTTTTGTGTGCCGGAGTTTTTTTTTTGCTTACCAGCGCCCGTAACATTATGGTATTATGAGTATTAAACCAAATATGTATATACCTAATTGATGAACAGGCTTGCATAATAAAATGCTTGCGAGCCCAATAGAAATTTTAATTGTGCTTAACAAGTTGAGTAAATAAAAATGTAATATTTACAGCGTCACTTGGTCGATAACATACAGTTTTAAACAAACTAGTTTAGGTATTTACTTTAGTTTGAATTTAAAATATGTTCTGTTTGTTTTACGAAATATGACCACTCCGATTGGAGTGTTGACGTCAATGTTGACGATAGATGGGATAAGCCGAAGTTGAAATTTTTGTGATGCCAGATTATGCGCAAAATATTCCATTACTGGTTGGACATCAGTTTACAGAACAAAAGCATGTAAAAATTGTAAGCGATTCGAGTGGATTAAAAGTATCTAGTGAAAATGAAAATCTTGAGAATTTATTCAAGGAAAAAACTGTGTCGCGTGCCGAAAGATATACAATTATTCCGAAGAACTATGTGGGCCATGTAAAAGTTTTTACGGACTTATTGGATAAGGAGTTACGTATTGAAGGAGGAATTAGAGACAGCGCAGAAATGATTCCGCGTTGTGCATCAATACAGCACCGCAAATTTCGGATCTCAACCCTATAGAGAATTTGTGGGATTACCTAGATGATAAAGTGAGAAAACATTATATTTCCAGCAAAGCTGAGTTAAAACAAGTAATGTTAGACGAATGGAATAAAATTGAGCCAGCTTTTTGCAATAAATTGGTACAATCGGTTACTAAAAATAAGGTTCTTCATACAAAATATTAGTTTCTCCGGAAACTAAAATTATTCAAGCGTATTTATGAAGTGTCCGAGTTTCGCTTCCGCGCATTTTTCAAAACTGTGTTTGTTTTTGTTGTTAATACCATTTATGATTTTTGAAATTTGTCTTTGTAGTTTTTAAAATGTGCAATAAATACGTATAATAATTATAAACCATTTTAATTTTTGCAAACCAATATTTTTGCTGATTTTTCTGAAATTAAATTTATATTTATGTGGTGTTCGATGGACTGTATGTACTTTAATTTTGTCAATGAAAGTATTTTGTTTTTTAATTTTGAAGGTTTTAAATATTTCAATAGTTTTAAAATGATTTAAATTGTTTATATTTTAGAAATTGAAAGACCTAAACTTAGGGTTTTGATTATGCCATCCGGAAACTGAAAAATGTTTGACACGGCTTGCTCTACCATATTATGTTTGCCACGTCTCGTACGTTTATATGTCAAATATTGTCTTTTTTATGGTTTTGTCCTCCGGAGATAAATAAAAATGTTAAATTATGTTTATATTTATAATGTACATAAGTGCACATAAAAAAACATGTTTAAATTATTAAATACATACATATAACATTTGTCTTCTCATTTTTATTTCAACCACTTTACAAATACATTTCAAACGATTAAATAAAACTTAATTTCACTTTAACATAATTAATTAATCCTTTTAAATCCTTTCAAATCGTTTCCTTATATTATTTTCGTATACAAAAAACAGTTCAAAAACCAAATCAACAAAAAATCAAAAAAAAATCGACGACTTCGTGTTGTACTTACCTAGTACAATGGAAGGAAGATGGCTAAAAAAAACATTTTATCTGCAATAAAAGCAATTCAATTCATTTTGTGTAATCCTTAAACAAAAAAAGGAAAAAGATGCCTTCACAAAAATTCGAGAGAGAAAAATACGGAAAAACGCAAAGTAGATTTTTTTCTAGTTATTGGTACGTTTTGTACGTTAGAACAACAACAACAACAAAGCACATAATAATGATACAATTTTTACAACAATAAACGAAAAAGGATTCCTTGTAGAATAGAATAATAAAAAAAGGAAACACAATGAATTTTTGTTGTTGTTGAGAAAAATGAACGAATTTGGTTCATGATTATCTTTTAAAAACTCTTGACACGCACAAAAAAAACGTTTTTATAGAATACGTACTATATACATATATAGGACCAATAGGAGCAACAATAGCAATACTAAACAGGCAATAACACTATATAGTATGTACTACCACTGTGTGTGTGTAAATATTTAGGAAAAGGAAAATATTTTTCTTTTGTAATCGAAAGTATCAATTTTGTTCTCGTCTCCTTACGGCAAGTACTTTTATTTTATTTTATTGTTTTCATTGTGAAAATTTAGTCGAGACAAATAAAATTGGTTTAAAAATAGAAAACTTTTTTAGAAAATACTACAATTTACTTACATATACTAAACGTACGTGTATATAGCTCAGAGGTCGGGGGATATATAGTAAAATCTAATATGTGTACGTATAATCAATTTTCGTGTAATCCAACAAAAATTTTCCAATTTATTCTCGATATAAATGTATGTGTTTGGGTGGAATGTGGATGTACTCCTATTTTATACATTTATATATGTGTGTTGGAATACAATAGAAAATTTACTCGATATACAACTAAGTGGTACAAAAAGGATTAAAGGTTTTTCTTTTTTATTAGATTTCCATTCTACTTTTTTCCCGTTTTTTTATTTTTACTATGTTAAGCTAAACGTAGAAAGAATTTCAGTCGAATTATTGAATTGGGGATAATCTTGAAATTTATAACAATTTTGTGTTGGATAAAATGTGAATCAATGGTCAAAAGGCAATTTAGGTTAAGATCATGATATTCTTGGAATAAGGAAGAGAGCGGTCGGTAGTAATATAAAAATACTACTTCCAGATTCATAACATCAAACTACGATTGGAAAGACTGGAAGGGAAGAAAGAGATTGGTATATTGTTTCCACAATCATCCAATTCTCTTTCTTCAAATTATAACCTTCCAGTCTTTCCAATCCTTCTGATTGATTGAAGTGTTCGACCAAGCTTTAAGCAAGATCTCCCGGAGTTATTAATGGCCGGGCCTCACCGAACACCTTGTTACATAAAACATAAAGAGGATTTGGATAGGTTTAGTTAGTGAGATAGAAATTGACCCGGTTACAGACACCTAAGTATAGCCAATAGTTAGTAACACAATGACAGCACATTTCGAATCTACTTAAAACTGCACTCTGAAATAAAATTTATTAGTATACTGAATCAGATTCCTGCGCCCTTCTGAAATCCTAATCGTAATTAAAAATATATACTTAATAAATATATAATACTCATAAATTAATTTGAAATTGACTTAAAACTAATAAATATAATCGAAATCGACTGATCATTCACATGATTTCCTCCATATTGGTCCCTGTCGCTACTTATAAATATACTTAAGTTCACGCTATAATATATAAGGAGTTTCAGCAAGATTATCCACTAAATTCTATGAGTTTGAAAATTATAAGGCGCTGTTACTAGATATGATTGATGGATTAGGTTGTACGGCCCATCATTATAGCAGGATTCCCAAACTCTAGGGTCCCATTCCGTACACCCGTATACATGTAACAAAACCTAAGGCTAAGATAGGATTCTTAGTTGGGAGAGACTCGACCCGGCTACAGCCACTCAGCGATCGATATTTAGTAAAAATTGTTAGTAATTATTTTATCGAATTATAATCGAATAGTTAGTACAGAACAACACACTTTCTAAATTACAACTTATTCACTACTTTTTGATCCTGTAGGGTTGATCCAATTTAAAATTAAATTCTGAAAATCAGGATTAATTTTAATCTCTATAATAATGATTAATACTGTAACTATATTATAATCTGAAAAATTAGTTAACCATACAATTAACCTAATCAACAATAGCCCACCTATCTTAGAAAGAAAATTAATATAATTCTAATCTACTTTTATGTTTTATTAAAATTAAAATTAAAACTGCACTCTAAAATGACCTTTATTAGTTTGCTGGATCAGGTTCCTGGGCCCTTCTGCAAATTATAATTTAATTTAGAATTGACTTAAAGCTAATAAATACAATCGAAATCAGCTGTTTATTTACATGATTCCCTCCATACCGGTCCCTGTCGCTACATATAACTACTATTTAGTTCAAACTATAATACATGTATATAATGGTTTCAGCAAAATCTGCCACTAAGATTCTAGGCGTTTGATCTGAAATGGGTGCTATCCTGTAATGAATTATAATTAATGTTACCAGTAACCAAAATTAATTATAAGGCGCTAATAAACCCTGCTGCTTTAATGTGTACGACCAAGCCCCCAGCAAGTTTCCCGGAATACGCCGGGTCCACCGTACACCCTTTTACGAATAACAAAATCGAGGGAAAGGACTACTTCTAAAATAAACTAAAAGTTATTAAACTCTGAAATCCTCTTGGTTTAGTTGTTAAAATGGAAATAGTAAAAGTAATTAATTAATTAAATTTCTCATCACGCTCATTAATCCCTCAGAAACTTTAAATCAAAAACAAATTAGTAGGACAATATAAAATTAACTTGCTTAAAACATAAAATTAGCCAAAAGTAATTTAAAAGAATTAATTACTTACAAACAAATTATTTTTCATTAAAATTGTTAAATACAATATGTTGTTATACAATATATAGCAGAGTTATTTATTTAATTAACATAAATTCTAAATATAAGGATATAAACATCTCTTATATTACAAACTAGTGTATAACCAATATAAGTAGAACAAAACTATCTACCTTACACGAAGAAAACTTTGAGAACTTGAAACTTGAGTACTCAAAAAGGATTATTCAATAATATTTACTGCAACACACAACTTTTTTGGTGAAAAAGAACGGAAAACCTGAAAAAGATGAGCTCATAAATTGACATCAAACAGTTGTATTAAAAATGCACATAAAACTACATCGCATGTAGTTTTTATTTTATAATGATGTGTCTTCGCTAAATGCACATTTCAATTTCAAATGCAAAACCTTACAAATGTGTATTGAATTTATGTCGCTCATGTTAATAACGACACTATAAATATAAATTGGTAATGAAAATTGAACATAATTGTAGTCTTACTTTGGCAATTTTACAACAACAATGCCGTGTATTTTCATTCCGGAATGAAGAGATTCATTCCGCTGAGAAGAAGGAATAGCAAAATTCTCTTCTTCTCCTAGTTGTAATGTTTACCACTAGAGTACATATATTAGATATATTTAGTTTTATGAGTTGGTAGTAAATAACAATTTTCAATTTTTCGATAAATCAGAATATTAAATTTTATTAATTATCATTTGGAATAATTATACCTTATTCAATAATTTGATATCATTATTTTATATTTGTTAAAATTCTAAATAATAAATTATATTTTAGAGCTTGGTACCAACTGTTGAAAGTAAAACAAAAAATTATTCTGAATAAGAATTGCTCTTACTTTGGGCAAAATTTCATTCCTATCCGGATAGGAATAACTTTTACCAAAGTAAGACGGCAAATATAACACATCAAAAACCAGAAAAAGATAATAGAAACATACAGATACACTAAAATCCACATAAACAAAATAAATAAATAACTATTTCCATACACACACACTTCCCTCTGCGCATTCAATATTTATGCATATGCACATGCGCAATAAATCTTTTCATATAATCCTTAGTACGCAATTACGCATACTTCTTCATGTTTTCATTATATGCCATGCGCAATATTAAAATATTAAAATTACACCAAAAATCAAAACCAACACTAATGTACTACAAGCCTGATTCCGTAATGAGGTACACGGATACCTTCTTCCATTAAATCGCTTATATACTTGGAAGTATTGGTGGGAAACTTCGTATGTTTTGTTTTGTCTACAATTTATATAGTGTATCCGATCACCAATACTTTCATGTATAAGCGAAAAATCAGTTAACGTAGTCAGGCAAAACCAACACAAATGTTTTATACAAGCCATATTATTTCCGTGACGCACGCATATTATTAAATCCAAAACCTACTATTTTCTGTAAGTGTTAGTGATATTTTATACTGGTTTTGATACAAACTACAATTTAAAATCAAAGTATGTAAAGATTATCCTGTATTATGACGCTAATACTTACAGAAATAGTAGGTTTTATTTTGTGTTTGTATGGCAATAATATGGCTTGTATAAGACATTTGTGTTGGTTTTGAGTCAGGCTTGTAATACATTAATGTTGGTTTTGCCAAAAATTATAAAAATTCCACTACAAACCCATTCTACAGTGACTCACAGCCTATTTGATCCAGTTGCATTACATTAATAAATTGTAAATATCTTGCGATGTCTTATTTTGTTTGAGAGAAATAGAGAAATGGATCAAACAAGCCGTGGATCACTGATGTATTTAATCTGCCATTAAAACTACATGTACGATGTACCAAAATATAAAACTTTTACCAATAAGCCCCTTCTACGTATTAATCTTCGATATGTTTGTTCAATTGTATTTAAAATAATAATAAAAATAAAATACGTATACGTATTTGAACTAGATGAAACAAGAACAGACATGCGTATTAAATTTAACCGCGTTTATTAAATTGGAACAATTTAACTTTTGATATAAAATCAATCAAAAGAAGCTTTATGCACTAGAATTTTATATACAATTAAACAGATACTAAAGCCTAAATCATGCAATTAATTTAGAAATCATGAAATTTGATTTCCTTCATTTATAAGTACAAAAAACATTGCCTGATAAATGCATCCCGATGGATTACATTTTCCAAATTCACATTTAATTATTTCACTATATCACTTATTTCTTCACTCAAAAATTGAATAATTAAATTAAATTAAAATTATAAAATTAATTGATTTTACACTTCACTAAACATTTGATTACATAATTTAAAATAATCAAAACAATAAATTACACTAAAAACTTTTACTTTTATGGAGCAGACAAAAAACACGACTGTCTCCTTTGAACGTTTATCGCCGACCTTCCAGTCTTTCCAATCCTTCTGTATTCAAATTTTAATGCTTAATCTGTTGATTTAAATTTGAAATGGAGAAATGTAGGTATCTATCCAGGTAATTTCCAGTAAAAATAAGTACCAGTGAGTCAATTAGGGCCAAAGAACCGACGAAGGGGCTATCTGAAATCGATCTTCTAAAGTATTATCAAAATGCATTGTTACTACATACAAGGCAAAAATATTTTCAATTAATTTAAAAATACCTAAGTTGTTT
The DNA here is from genome assembly GCA_963556165.1 of Tipula helvola. Classification (NCBI taxonomy): domain Eukaryota; kingdom Metazoa; phylum Arthropoda; class Insecta; order Diptera; family Tipulidae; genus Tipula; species Tipula helvola. Next base: position 76,109,681 of record OY744482.1, on the reverse strand, counting down.
TTATTATAAAATTTGTAAGTCACAAAAAATAATACCAATACTACAAAATGGATATACACCATTTTTCACTACAATTTTGTTACGATTTATGGCTATCTCTTTGATTTAATCTCTGGATTTTGCATATAAAACACGATTTTGAATTTTACAACACTTTTCACACAGTTGGGACGAGACAGCATAATTTTTATTCAAAATTTTCTTTAAAATATTCTAAAGGTTGGATGTAATCACAGTTTGTTCCTTTTGCTCTTCTTTAGTCCTTTACTAATTAAAGGTGTGGAAAAGCTCAGAAAATGCACCCATTGCAATTGAAAAGCTTTTGTTACCGTGAAGCAACATTTAGTCTTATTACCTGGTGAAATCACATTTCTCTAGAGACAGGGACTGCACCAATACAGGAAACAAGGATCTGTCTCCAACTTCTCTATCACTATCAGGAATCTTTGTAGAAAGAAGTAATTATTTGTGATTTGTTTGATTGTTAGCACTTGACTTCGATATCAACAGATGACGATTTTGGCATTGAAGATCTGGTGCGTCTATCTTCCCCGTTGAGGCATTGAGACCAAATTCAGAAAACATGAGTGGAGATGGGTAGGATACACGTTGAGGAAAGACCAAATAAGCAAGGTAAATGGAAAGTGGTAAGTTCAGTAAGGACCTGGAAAAGAACGTTGTAATCTGAAGCGAAAGAACTTGGCAAAACATGTAGAGTGCTAAAGTCAATAGGTCCCAAAAGATTGTGGTGTTCCAGCCTAGTAGACACCCGAAGCTCCTTAAATGGAGATAAAGAAAAAAAAACAAATGAAACCATCACTTCGGGAAGGAGCCAACTTTCTCTAATCTTACATATTTTATTTACCATTTAGCGATTTACAGCTCTGATCCTTTTGTAAACTAATTCGATAGCCTATAAATATAGGGGCATATCTTCGATAACTCGTTAAATTTTTCTTACTTTTTTGCGACCCCGATTTTTGAGTAGTAAATGTATTTAACACAGTATTATGTACTCACAAATTATAAAACTGACGGTTTACAGACACAGAAAGTTATATTCTTGGTACATACATATGTATGTATTGACAATATAATGATGATTCAGGAGCAAATTTTGGTGATGAATATATAAAGAAGGGAGTGGCACTAACGGCAAAAAAGATGGTGATTCACAGTAGGGCCTGGTAATCGATTTCTCGACTGTTTAAAATTGTTCGGTAATTCAGAGACTATTAGTCGATTAATTGATAATTGTTTTTCTCGAAAAAATTTGAACTGGGTCTACAAAAATTTAAATCATGTCTTGCCAATGTGCTATAAGAATGAAACGTAACTGGATAGAAACGTAACGAATTTCTGGAGAATACGTTTCATCAGAATCCACTCCAGGGAGTTTATGATCAACTTTCACAATCAAGCGAGCTTTAAACCGAGTAACATTCCCATCGTAGTTTCGTTTGGTGTTATAAACCCATTTTGTTTTAATGGCCGTCTTGTCTTTAGGTAAACCCATTAAAATCCAAGTGTTGTTTTCAGCCAATTAATTTATTTCGTTATTCATTGCTTCACACCATTCTTTCTCGTTATTACATATTCTTTCTCTTTACAGCATCTTTTTAAGTTATTGGACAATCAAACACGTAGGTGGCTAATGCCACAGACGTTACATCATAATGAAACATTTTGACTTGTCTTTGCCGATTTGAACGTCTGATGTCAATGTATTCCTCTTGACTATATGCTATGAAATCAGGATCATTTGTTAAACCGATTTCATTACCAACCTCAAATTTTCTTCAGAAAAATCAGTAATGCCAACTGAACCTATCGGAAATGTGTTGCTTATCCATGAGTTAACTTCCATGTAAATTTCACCTTTAACTTGAGGTTCATCCAAAAAAACGACGATGCCCTTTGGATTTTTTACTATAACCTACAATAATCAACTCCTTCGAATTTGAGTTCAATTTTTGTCTCTGCGATTTTGGGATATGTATCAATGCACATGTCACAAAAAGTTTCCACTGGTTATAATTTATTGTTTAGTTTATTCAGAGTTCCTCAGGTATTTTCATCGCTCCTCTTGCTAAAGATCTATTTATGAAATATACAGCTGAATTTACAGATTCTGCCCAAAATTTCTTCGGTAGGTTAGCGTCAAAAAGTATACATTTTGCACGTTCAACTTTAGTACGGTATATAGTTAAGCCATTCCGTTTCTTGCTCCGGTGGATGGGGAATTGTTATCTGATTTATTATACCAAAATTTTTCAAAAATATTTCAAATTTCTTGGAGTCGATACCCAAACAAAATAACGCTAATATAAATTTTTATGCTTTTGCATTGCGAGAGAGGGAAAGAGTTGCATCTTACCAGCGTTCATTTAGCTGGGTCAAAATGTTTTTTTCTGTATAAATAATTTTGCATTGTCGGTACAAATCCAATGCACTCATCATGTTTATTGTTATTTTACAACAGATTCTTCTCTATTTATTTATCTCTGTTTTTTTCAGAGGACGCCGTACAATATTGAAGCTGATTTATTTTTATTGTTATGCTGGAATACCTTTGGTATAAAATTGTATAATCCGTGTAGATTTATTATTTTAAGGCTTGTTAAATTTAGTGATTCATTTAGATGCCTAATTTAATTTGTTTTTAAGGTATCCGGGGTTGATTTTTAAATTTACAATTAAAGTTGAAGTAAATCAGGTTTTGGGCTTACTGCAATTTAAGTAAAAGTTGTAATCTGTGATTTTGGATTAAATAAGTAAAATTCATTTAACAAAGTAGTAAATATTTAGTAATGGGTTAATTTTGATTTTGTGTTTCAGAGATACCTGGGAAATCTGATTCAGTTTCTAGAAAATTTAAATGTCCACCCGATATGTAGTTTAGAAAATGCTTTGTCTAGACTCTGTTGTCTTCTTACTTTACCAGCCCTTCAGCTCAGACATCATACTTTAGGAACTAGTCTTATCGTTTTAATTTTGGTTACTGGTAACATTAATGATAATTCAATTCCAGCCAATCTGCTTCACTTATAATTATAACACTTTGGTTCACTTGATAACTTATTATCACTCCTGCACGGGATAAATTAAACTGAGTACTATGTAAAATGGTCAAGATCGTCACGGTACCCTATCTTAATTCAGAGTGTGTCGAGGTGAACCATGCTTGATGACTTTGCATCCTAACTTGGTTGTAACTTTCGATATTTGCTAATTATTTTTTATGTTTTCACAAATTCTGTACTATTCGTGATCGCAGTCATATGTGGTTCCTTACTTGGCTCCATCTACCTTCTCACAGAGATAGCAGACGTATCCTTTCGCCAGGTGCTTTTTTGCCCAGCGACCTCCTGTAATTATTCTAACTCGTCTAATTTATGCAGTGTAACATATTTTGTCCTGAACACACCCCTTGCCTTTAAAAGATTGGGACCGAGTGAAGATTCCTCATTCTTGCCTCAGTTCTCACTTTCTCAGGCTGTTTCACAATCATCAGACTGCCATCTCTTTCCGCTATTTGTGCTTTATTCTCCGAGTCGAGCCTTTGCAATTCTCTGGAAACGGTGACCAATATTACTCTTAACACTTCTCTCTTCGTAACGGTTCCGATATAAAGTTTTAGCTTATCAAATTCTTGATTTTATTGAGCAAAGAGGTAAAGTGTTGGTTCATTAATAATGGCTTGTTATTATAAAAACCATTAGCCATTTCCTCTCGTTTTCAAGAGGGATGACAAAGTATTTATAGTGAGCTTCTGGTGTATTACGGTGTTCTTCTCCGACGATGGTGGTTGTGGTATTAGGAGCTTTACCTCATGTGTCGGTTTTTTTTTTTCGATAGGCAAACAACCCACAAAAAATTTCAAGCTAATCACATGACGTTTACAACTGCCTCAATGGGATTGAAGTTTTGCCTTATTTAGATGGCTGACGTGGCTGACTTCAACGATTTCAAATTTTTAATATTTATTATGATCCGGTCATACACGGCATCGAGCGAAATAGAAATGAGAAATTAATCGAAATAATAAAGATTCTTAATTTGTTTTTAATAATTATTGTTGGTTAGTTTTTGTTTGCTAACCGATTTTTTTTTTGTTTTCTTCCATTTTTTCGTACAGTCAGTAAATTTTTCGCAGCGTAATCTTATAGTAGCAAAGATTCACCGCCTGTGAGGGCGTCCTAACATAATCGAATTTCCTTGCAATTTTTTTTTTTGAGATATCACCCCTATTATGATTGACGATGACGAGTCCCGATCGGCAATCGACACGACTCTATTGCGTTTTCGTTTTGTCATTTAAGGCAACACAGAGTCGTGTCGATTTTCAATCAACTCGACAATCATAATAGGGGTGATTCACCAAAAGGAACAAAAATATCAAAGTTCACCAAAGCATTTTGTAGTTCGAAATATTTAAACCACTATGTTGATGTTGGCTTCTCATCACACTTAACTCCAAAACTTTAACAAGAGTAGAATTATAACAAAATTTCCATAAAAGCAGACTCGTCGAAGATTCTTTCAATTTATTTTTCAGATGTGATCAGACTTTTTATTAAATTGCAAGCTCGTCAGATTGATTTTTGATAAAATCGTAACATAATAAAAAAATTTTATGTTTTCAAAAAATTACATGAAATTCTGATATTTATTTGACCTTGGGGTTGTAAAGATCATCGGGAAAATGTTAATGGTAACCAGTATTTTGTTTGTTATGGAATACTTTTTAATTAAACGATTCCTTCTAATAAAGGCAGGAGTTGCCAATGGCCTTTCCCAATAGCCTTCATAATGCCGCAAGATATGAACTTTTAAGGTCCATAACTTTTTAGACAATTTTGACTTTTCCACAACATTCTTCATTTGAAGTTAGTTGTAGTAGTTTTGTTTTTATCAAAAATCAATCTCTTCATGATATTTGACTGTTTCGATAATTTTGAGCCTATATGGCATATGCCCATTTCGGACTTCATAACCAAAGAGTAACTCAAGTTACATTATCTTTTGAAAGTTTGTGTTTTGATGAATCTACATTAATCGGCTTCCATTTCAATAAATTGTATGACTTTAAAAAGAGTTCAAAAATCGATTCAAATTTTATATTCTGTATTTCAGACACAGATATAGAATCCAGACGGCACCATAATTCTGCTGATGATGAATTTACAAAAAAGGTGGATGAGTCATCATAATTATTTGCGTTATTGATTTTTAGTATTTTTCGTAAGAAATTTTATGGTGTTAATAAACTGAAATTAGTTTTATGATTGTGGTATAAACAAATTCATTGGTAATGGAAAAAAAATAGTTGATTCCTGTTCAATTGAAATAGTGGCAAGGGTTTGAAGATACCGAAGTTGTAGGGCCATTGGATTTTCTGCCAAAATATTGGACGCCTCTTTTAGTTCTTTGGACGCTTTCATTTCACCATCCGCCGCAATTATTTTGGCCCGTGCCGCCCGCGTTGCCTCTGCTTCAGTTGCCATCGCACGTTGCATTTGATTAGGTAGTATAACATTTTTAATTTCAATTCGTTCCATTTTAACGCCATACCGTTCGGTCACTTCATCTAATACAATTTGCATTGTGTGTGCAATCGCTTCACGTTCTGTTAATATTTCGGTTAAAGTTCGTGTACCCAAAATATTACGTAATGTTGTGGCTGCCAATAATCGTGTTGTGGATGTATAATTTACTATTTGAATTATCGCATTTAGTGGATTTTCTACTCTGTAGTAAACCACAGCATCAACCGCTACGGAAACTGAATCTTTTGTTAACACCTCTTGGGGCTGGACCTCATATGTCACGGTACGAAGTTGAACTTTATAGTACTCATCGATGCACGGTAATACAAAAATTAATCCAGGACCGCGAGCACCACCGGATCGTAATCGACCCAATCGTAAGATTACGGCTCGTTCATATTCGAATACAACCCGAAATGAGACGAATACCGCGAATGGGAGCGTAATGAAGAAAACAATGTATGATAGAAATATTAAAATTATTTCGATATATTTGTAATCGTCATTTTCCGAAGTGTGAAATCCTTCACGTTGTCGATCGGTAATGGGGTTTGGAGGTGGCAAGCGTTTCGTTTGGTTCGTCCCTACCATTTGTAATAAATGCACTTAGTTTTTTTTTTTTTTTTTTGAATTAAAGACTAAACAAACTGACATTTAAATGCTTGAGTTTGCTATGATCAAATTGTTGGTGTTCTATAGTTTGATCCAAAATCTCGCCCAATGTAAACTCGATCGAAATTTTTGGCGTTCATCGTTCGCTTCCAGTGCAAAAAATCGGTGATTACGCAATCTCCTGCTACTCCTGCTAATGTGACCATATAAGAAGAAGTAGACGTCTGAGGTGGTTGTCGACTGGTTGATCGTCGTCCAATTTGTTGTCGCCTAGTTTACCGTCGCCGAGTTAAGGTGCATTTATATTATCCGTTCCTTTCAGTTCCTACACGTATCGTGTCAGACATAATCAATTTATAGGAACGGAAAGGAACGGATAATATAAATACTGATATAGAAAATACATGTAACAATATTTTTGTTTGTCTGACACGATACGCGTAGGAACTGAAGGGAACGGATAATATAAATCCACCTTTAGTCGTCGCCGAGTTTACCGTCGTCGAGTTGACCGTCGCCGAGTTGGTCGTCGCCGAGTTGACCGTCGCCGAGTTGGTATCGCCGAGTTGGTCGTTGCCGAGTTTACCGTCACCGAGTTGACCGTTACCGAGTTGACCGTCGCCGAGTTGACCGTCGCCAAGTTGGTTTCGCGGAGTTGTCGCGTACCGTATTTTGGATTCTTTGCACCTTGTTGAATATGGTGGGAAGTGAGCCACATTTTGGCACATTATAGTCATATTCCCAGTTAGTTTTTTTTAATAGAAATATTTAAAACTGTTTTATTGTGTGCTTTTATTTTTTTTTATGTGTACATCGATTCCAGACGATTGCACCATATTCCACTTCGGATCTTATAAGTGAAATAGTCTACATAAAGTTTGTATATGTCTGAATTCCCCAGTCCATCGCTTGACAAAGCTAAACATATCGCTTTAGCAATCGGATTCCTTTTATGATGAAAATACATAATTTTACACTTGATGATGTTTTAGTGAAATGAGTTTTGATCTCATCACTCACTTAGGTAGTCTATTGAGGACATTTTTTTTTGGTTTTTAACCAAAAAATACCTTCAGATGCATTTGCCCAGTTTGGCTTGCATACCAACGCAAATCATGCATCTCTCAGTTGGCGAATAATTCCCACTTACGCAAGAAGGTATTTGAGGTTCAGCATATAATCAAATGGTTGAAAAGAAATCATAGGTATTTATTGATGGGTGTCACTGATGCGCTTAGTAGTATTACTTGCTGAAGTTTAAGAAATACATACCTGTCTTTGTTTAACCCCCTTGGACTATTAATGAGCTTGCAAATTTATTGGGTGTATATATATATGGAAACTAGCTTTTTGTCAAATACATCTTTATTAAAAACCTGCTTATTACAAACGTTAATAATCAACATATTTACCATTACTATCTATGGTAATTTGCCATCTATCGAGAAGTTGATGGATGCCTTTGCGATATAAACTTGGTTGTTTGCAGGCTAAATATTCATCGGGCCATTTTCGGACATCTTCAACTTTCTAGAACCGCTATTGCAAATAGGACTGCATCGATCTAAACAAACACAGGAGCCAATCAGGAGAATACGCCGCATGTGGGAGAATTTTTCAATCCAACTTAAAGATTACTTGGCCCGTGAATGGTAATTTTTCCTCTAAAGCATCGGCCAATTTGTTCAGTTGAGCTTGATAACGTTCAGCCGTTACAGTTTGTCTGGTGGAGTTGTTGTTTATCTAAATGATAACATTAAGAATTAAACTGTTTAGTCATTCACAGGTTTCATTAGCATCTCATAAATTGAAACGTTATGTTAAAACCATTAATTATTCAAATCTATTTGATGAATTAAACGGGGAATGCTGGCTCGAGGTATACTTCCAAACGAATGTATCCAAAGCTTATGATTGTTTCATTACACGCTTAAAAAAATGCATTGATGGTAATACTTCAATACTATTAGTGAACGCTAAGGATATTATTATTAAGCCTTCGATTTCACCTGTTCTACTTAAACAAATTAAATTGAAAAATTACTTAGTAAAAAATTATCTAAAAATTATAGTAACTCTACTTTGAAAATGTGGCTCATAGTTTAATTAAGGCTCTTAAACATGATTTTTATTTTGCCAAATCTAAATTCTATGAAAATAAATTTGCTCCTCAACAGATAATATTAAATGTAGCTGGAAAATAGTCAATGAGATTTTGATCAATGAAAGCAAGAAAGATATGTTTGCGGAAATAATGATTGATGATTGATAACTTATCACATTAACGAATCAGCTTGAAATAACCAGTGGCGTAACTACAAATTTCGGGCCCCTTCGCATATTTTTTTTGGGCCCCTATAAATGCTTATTGTACCTATGAAGTAAAGCTTTAAGTGAAAAACTTATTTCTTCCTATTGTCTAGTGTCGCATTAATTAAAAGTATCTGATTTCGAGAGTAGATGACACGAAACATCTTGCAACTCAATGGTCTGACGATTTCTAAATATATTGATAAAGCATCACAAATTTCGAGTATAATTTGAAAAGTATCTTGAATATTCTTGAAAGTTCTCAAATATCAAATTATCCTAAATTTTGTTAAAAAATGGAATAAGCATAAAATATGTATGTATCTGCAAAAATTGTCAATTAGTTTTAAGTTTGACAATTAATTTAAATAAGTTTGGGCTTTAACTTACCTTTTAATGTTGAGCCTTTTTCATACTTTTAGGTTTCTGCTAAAATGTTTTATGTATATGCAAAAAATCGGAACTTTTATTTTTATAAGCTTTCAATAATCAAAGCTTTTTTACCCAAACCATTTTACTCAGAAATATGATTTTAGTAGCAGAATTTAGGCTAAAATTTACAATATTTGATCTTCAAGTTAATCTTCAATCATCAAAAGCTTTTAGTTTTAAAAGGTTTTCAAACCAAACTATTTTACTACGAAATTTAATATTATAAAGGAAAGTGGTATTGTGGTTATGTTTTATGAGCAAAAATTATGTTTTGTAAAAAATTTTAACCAATATTTGTTTTAAGAGCTTTCAATTAGAAAACTACTCAGAAATTCGATTTTACATATGGTAATGGAATTATAGGGATAATTTAGTATATTTGTTCTCAATATTAATTTTCAAAAGCTTTTAATCAAGCCAAATTATTTCACTAGAGAACTTGGTATTATTATAATCTTTCGTTTACCGAAGCTTTTTGAATCAAATCATTTTATTCCGAAATTTGGAATTAAAAAGAAGTACGAAATTTTGGGATAAATTTAGAATATTTGTTACAATGAGTTTTGGGCTTGTTAGGTATAAATTAATACTAAGTATTTGGGTTTAAACTTAACATTTCTCAGACTTCTAATAATTTTACACTGTTTTATGTGCAAAAAATATATATTGGCAAAAAGTTTCAAGAGCTTTTAGTTTTAAGAGCTCTCACTGATCGAAACTTTTTAAACAACTTATTTCAAAATTCCGCTACTCTTTGAAACGGAATTTTGGGATATATTTAGAATGTTTGTTAGCCAATGAGCTTTAAGCTTTATAATTAATTTATACTTTTTGGGTTTGAACTTAACATTTTTGAGCCTTTTCATAATTTGAGGATTTTGTTAAAAAGTTTTATTTTGTATTTGCAAAAAATGTCGAACTTTTAGTTTTAGGAGCTTTCACGCATCGAAGCTTTTTAACGCAAATTATTTACTTTTTATTCTGATGTTCGATAGTTTAAATGAAGGTGTGATTTTGGAATAAATTTAGAATATTTGTTTTTAATAAGCTTTAAGCTCGACAATTAATTCATACTTTTTGGATTTAAACTTAACATTTTTGAGCTTTTTAATAAATTTCTGGTTTTTAATGAAATGTTTTATGAGCATAAATTATGTATTTGAACACATTCTCATTAGCTTTAGTTTTAAGAGCTTTCACTTATTGAATCTTTTTAAGCAAACCATTTAACTTCGAAATTTCATAAAACAAGGGATGACGAAATTTTGGGTAGAATTTAGTATATTTAAGTTCAATGCAAATTATTAAGAGCTTTTAGTTTTAAGAGCTTTTCAACCATACCATTTGACTTTTAAATTTGATATTACAAAGGAAGGTTGTATTTTGGGAATAATTTAGAGTTTTTGTTTTTAATGAGCTTTAGACTTGATAATTTATTTATTATTTATACTTTCTCGGTAATTTGTATACCTTTCCATAAATTCTGTCTTTCGTTAAAATGTTTTAAGAGCTTTCACATATCGAAGCTTTTCAACTGAAATCGTTTTACTCAGAAATTAAATATGACAAAGGGTATATTTGGAAAAAATTCAAAATATTTGTTCTCAATGTAAATATCCTTCATCCGGAATGTGTTTCCATTTTCGAGCGTTCCATTTGTAAGAAAACTGGTTTACTCAGATTTAATTATTGAGAACATATGCGGGCCATCGTTCAATAGTAGATGAAACATAAAATGATTCATTTGAATGGCCTCAAATAAAATGAAACATCTTGAAACTCTATGCTATGACGAGTTCTAAATATATCGATAAAGCATCACAAATTTCTAATATAATTTGAAAAATATCAAGAATTCCGAAATAATCTCAAAAATGTCGAAGTTTTAATGTATCTTGAATATTCTTGAAAGTTGTCAAATATCAAATTATTCGTTGTTATGTAAAACCAACGGAAATCCTATACGTGTTAATCACCGCCATGTGCAACGTAAATATCCTGGACATTCTGGAATAATTTCGAATAACCTATCGAACCTTCGTATTCTTCGAATAGGCTCTAAAATTCTCGAATAACCTGACTGTTTTATAACACTGAATCACCAATTATGCCTCAAGCATCACGCATCGGGAAGCGAGAATTTCTAAAATCAAGAAAACCCCACCAAAAACAATCAAAAAGAAACACCATCACTAGTTGCAAAATTAAGTTGGCATTTGCATTTTCCTTATATTTAAATTAATTTTTCAAAATAAACCGGTAAATTTAATTTTTATTTACGGTTTACTGGTAATCAAAAGATCCGCTGTAACGATCGTTACAGGTATTTGAGCGACTGTAAACATTTCCCAAATTAATTTTTGTTTTGTGGTACATAAGGGTAATTACGTTTATGTACAATGCTAAGTACTATTATTGTATATATAAAAATAAAATTAAAAAAAAAAACAATAAAATTGAGAGCATATACAAATACAATACCTGTTTGACGAACGTAATAAATAAATCATTGTCTGTAATTCGGATCTTTCACTAACCATCAAGAAGAAAAAATCATTTTGGTGGCTGCCGTAATCGAAGAACAAACAGACTCGCTAAATAATTATTATTTATAAACCGTACGTCTAACATTGAATATGTTATCGGACTACAGCGGGTGCAAATAGCGATTTATCGTATTAAGTATATACCAATAAATACTTTAATTCATGTAAGTAAGCTTAAAGTTCTTAAGAATTCCAATACGGTGGCGAAGAAGTGATTAATCTTACAATTTAAAAAAAAAAAAATTCTTTAGATAACTGTGTGGTCGGCGAAATTAAGCAGCCACTACCATTTAACAATTTTGGGGAATATTTTTGTATATTTTTACCGCCATTATCCTTGGCATTTCTACACTGATATTCCATATCGCTTTATACTACGGTTTTTATATATACCTACACGTATAGAAATTCTGGAATAATCCCGAACCTGTGTAACCAACTTTGATGGTGGCGTAACTGGAATTTGCCAAGAATCACCTAATTATCGAACGGATACGATAAAATACATATACAAAAATAATTTACATTAATCATCGTTGCGGGCCTATTTTCCGTCCAACGTATAAGTGCATACGAGAAATGTAGTGTTTTGTGCTTGTCATCATTTATCATTATCACTTGTGTGGCCTTGACACACCCATCACAATTCAAAACCACAAATAAAGTTCGCGTGACATAGTGTACCGTTCAGTGTTACCACTTGGAAACTTGAAATTAGTAGCAAATTTGATACATTTTTTTGAAAATAAAGTACCAAAAATAAAATCATAAGAAAGCAAAAATATAAAATCATTTCAAGGTTTTTATTTGCAAAAATCACAATTATTTTCGTAGTACATATCACAAATATAATCAGTTCTGATTCAACAGTTGAAACATACAACAAATGAAACTTAATATGGCTCAAAAGCAGCGTCTTTAAATTTAAATTTCGCAGCAAATTTTCCCAAATCTTCTTCCGGTATATATCTGTATCCATATTTACTTTAACTAATGTTCTAGTAAACATCACATTACTAATAGTAAATATTATTATCAAGATGATCTGTTTTCTTATTTTTTATTAAATTTAATGTGAAGGCCTTTTCCGCTGCTGCACTGCTGTGCGGCAACGACAGCAGTGTTAGGATGTAGTCGGCTAATTCTGTACAAATAGGAAATTCTAAATTATTTTTTAAATTTTTAACTTTGATCCAATTTTGAACAGCGTCATCAGAATTCATGTATGTCAACAAATTTTTATTTCCAATTAAGCTTCGCCACTGTTCATTTAGTGTTTCAATTGAGACATTCGTTTTTTTAAAAGGATAATTGTTTAACAAAGGTCGAATTGTTGGCATAGTTCCGGCTACAATTTCAGCTACATTTCAAAATTTTAGAATTCCCAATTTGCTGTCATTAAGTTGAAAACGTTTTTTTATTTGGCAGCAAAGCTCGCAATTTTAAATTTGTTTTCTGCTAAAAATGTTTCCTCAAATAAAAAAAAAAACATTTAGGTAATTGGGAGATGTTTGTTAGTATCTCTAGCATCAACTTTTAGACTAATGTTTTCCAAAACGATTCCAAATTTCCAAATAAACGCGTTTGATTGGTTAATAAACGTTTTGCAATTCGGCTTTTTCAGACTGAAAAATTTTGTTAACATCGTTCACAATTTTTAAAATAAATGATAAAAATAGCAAATATAATTTAAATTCGCCGTTCGTAAGGAATTCGAGGATATCGTGGGCAGAATCAGTTTTATCCTTCACTTTGAAGCAATACAAAATAAAATAAGGCCTCCCATTGCTCTAAAATTCTTAAAATCTGAAGTGAAAGCCAACGAGTTTTGCAAAATTTTGAGATTTTGAATATTGAAATCCGCTTGAAACGCAGAATATTCGTTTAGTCATTTGCGACTGTGTGAAAAGTGATTATAAACGTTTCTAATATTTCTTTCGATAGCCTCGGGAAAATGTTTTAAGACGGCGTTTACGCAAAGAGAAATGGAGTGGCATGTACAGCCAAAAAGAAAACATTTTTTGTACTTCTTTAATTTTTGCATAAACACCGTTAAAATTACCTGCCATAACTGACACGTTATCACTGGCGACGCCTATTAAATTTTCAAAATTTATATTAAATTTATGAAAATGTACTTTCAATAAATCAAAAATTTCTGTCGCGGTAGACTTTTTTAATTTTATCAAGCCGAAAAAATTATCAATAATTTTTTGAGATGTTGGATCGAAATATCTGCAAATTATTGCCAGGCATTTTTCTGTCGTTAGATCGGTAGTTTCATCTATAATAAGTGAAAATTTTTGTTGAAGAATTTTGCAGATTTTTTCTGCGGTATACGACCAAATTATTGTGTTTACATATTCTTTGGATCAATTTTGGTAGTGAATGCATAAGTTTATATAAACCGTGTTAAAAATACGAGCTTCTTGTATATGTAATTAAATAACACAAATTAAGTAGAAGTATTGAAAGAAATGTACCAAAGTTAAAAGGTACGTACCGAAATTCTTGGGGCGGAAAAATGTACCAAATTTGATACAATTGTATCAAAGTGGTAACACTGGTACCGTTAATGTTACCAAATAGTGTTATTATTTTGTAGAATGTGAAAATAGTCGAGTTGTACGAAAAAACCAGACAAAAACAAAAAAAAAAAAAAATATTGTATGTGTTGTGTCCGTCTAAATAAAAATTAAGGCATGCTAAATTGTAAAATATAAAATAAGTTTTAGTTAATTTAAGTTAAAATTCTTAATTAAGTGAACACAAAAACATTCTTATATAGAATCAGTAGTGTTAAAAAGTGATCGGTGTGAAGCGCTTCCTACCCGTATCCTGAAACATAAGGTAACACTTTAATATATTTCATTATTATATACACATATTAGTTCTAAGTTCATTAAATTAAAATTAAAATTTTTAAAGATGCTTAAAGTAATTAAAATTAATTCATAATTTTCTTAACGTAAAATGATGTTATTTAGTTCAATAAATTTTTGTAAACGCGGATTTCATTGTGTTGTTTAATGTTAATAATTATGGCGGAATAAGCGTTAATATGTGAGAGGTGAGACAAACTTTTCGGAGGGTCGAGATCGGGGAGGATCTCGTGCACCTATGTGATGTTAGTGAACAGTGTCAAGAAAGCAATCTCGTAGTAAACTGCAATCTCATTTATTTATTTAGTTTATTTTATTTTTTTTGTATTATACATCAGCACTCAACTAAGTTTCAAGGAGGGTTCTGAGTAGATTCCACCCCAATCCGACGAGGCCCTAGCCAAGGCATGTGTGCTGACTCAGATACTCTTTGAAATTTTCTGTTGACGGTTCGCTATTTATTGCAATTAAGTTTTTCTGAATTGCAGTAGGCGATCCCGTCACACCGCTAAATAAGAAACTATAAGTCAAGCGAACGCTAATTGATTATAGAGACTGACTGCTTTCGCTCAAGTGAGGGAAACAAAAATTTATTTTCAGTTGCGGTTATGTGTTTTTCTAGTTTCTTCTTGAGTTTTATGAACATCATAATGATACATCGGTAGCTGCTAACACCAGCCAGATTACTATATAAGCTCCCTTTTTCAAATCAAATTCAACATTTTATAATCAAAACTTGTTGGTTCTATTTTTACGGATTTAACAAAAGCATTCGAAATGGTAAATCATAATGTCTTACTAAAACAAATTTCACATGCTGGTTTCCGTGGTGTTCATTTATTTTCTCGAGAAATTTTGAAAAACAAATTGTTTTGTAGTTTCTCTATACTCCCTACAAAATTTACCATATTTTTCATTAAACGGTACATTTACTTTCCAATGAGTATGTTTATCATTTTATCTGTCAAATATTTTAAACTAGGAAACTGACTTTATAGTTTTGAAAATTAAAATAATAGCAGAAATCTATTGATTTTAATAGTTGATGAACATAATAGAAACAAAATAAATTATAAACGCACATAAACTAATGTTAAAACTCATTCATTGTAAGTTTTGTGAATGCTGTTATTGCTACTACAAGCGATGGAGCGTCCGTCATGGTGAAGTTTGGAGCATTATCACCCGCATATATACAATTATGCTATAATCATGCAATACACCTTGCTATTATTAAAATATTTTACGAAAAATCGGAAATTGGCCATTGTTTAGAATCAGAAAGCTCACAAGCGGAAAATAAGGATGACGACCAAAACTGTTTTCAACAAGGAGATGAATCCGGCGAAGAATAAATTGTAAGACAATAATTTCGAATTTGTTAACACACAAAACATAAATAGAACAATAATGAAGATGAGAAAAATTGTAAACATTTTTAAGAGGTCTTCAGTGAAAAATTCCGTTTTACAAAACAACGTTCGAAAAAATTGAATTGAATTTAATATTGGATTGTAAAACTCGCTGGAGTAGTATGGCAAAAATGCTCGAACGATTTTTAAGAATACTAGATCCGATTTTGAAATCGTTAGAAGAGCTAAATTTACGTGATATGTGGAATAGCAATAACACGAACATTGCGAAAAGCATTTTAGAAGTGTTAAATCCTGTAACAATTTGCCGTGGAAGCCCTATCACGTCTTGATGCGAACTTATTATCTAGCGAGGGAATACTAGAGTTTCTCTTTGAAACGCTCCAAGAACATAATTCTTGTATTGTATTAGTCATGCTCATGAACTATTATCCGAATTAAAATTACAAATTGCGAAATGCCGTAATTCCTCAATTATTTTTTAATAACCACAATAGTGTAAAACCAAACCAATGTTTTTCGAGAAGTACTGACGACTTCTTTAAATCTACCTCTATTAACGAAATCGTTCAAACCGCTAAATACTTTATGCAAAAATATAACAACAATACTGAAATTGCGGATGAAATTGATAACGTCGACGGTGATGGCGTTGACGATGATATAGAAATCAATTATAAATACAATAAAAGGCAGAACTTAAACGAAAAACTGGAAGAAAGCAATAAAAGATCTACGTCGACGGTTTCAAAAGCAAGACAAAAATCGAGCCCCAGACGATTGGTAAAGAAATTAATTTATATAAATTAACGGGGCAACTAACGCCAAATTTAAAGCTTCTTAATAGTATATTATTCAACGAGCAAATTTAAAGCTGCTTAATAGTATATTATTCAACCAGCATAGCTGTTATTCACGAAGATGAAGTTTGCCGACACGAGCCGATAGGCGAGTGTCGTAAATCATCTGAGTGAATAACAGCCATTATATGCGAGTAGAATACGATACTTTGTCCACGACCGACAAATATCATTATGTTTTATAATCCAATCCTTTAAATACTCTTCAAATAATTTTCCTCGACATTTTGACGTCACAGTTGAAAAATAATAAAATAATGAAAATATCATTATAATCGATGAAACAAACGTATAATGAGCATATTATACGTTAGTCGTGGACAAAGATGCTTTGTTTACCATAAAACCGACATAAACCCAAAATGAGCGCAACTTTCCTGTAGGAGGCAACCTAGCTACCAAAAATAGAACAAGGTTATCTGAGAAAGCAGTGGGCGTGATCTGTTTTTTAAAATCGCATTTTTTAGAAAACAAAAAATTAAACTAACTTTTATCGGACTATTTATAATCTTTTTATGAATACTTACATATATTCGAACTTTTCTAAAAATTGAAGTTGAAAATTTATTTGTGTAAAAATGAAAATACCAATGAGTGATATTCTATATTATACTTAATAGGGATTTTTATTTATTTTTGGAATTTTCTCGAGAATTCCCGAGAATCTCGGGAAGCGCTAAAAACTTTCTCGATTTCCCGAGAAATACATTTTATCAGTCATTTAAATTTAAATTGTTTAATTTGTCAATGTTTTCATGATTAATGGGAACGTATTCGGTAGTTTTAACGTAAGTGTTGTATTTTGCTAATGTTCGGACGCTTCCATATTTCAATTCTTTACAGAAATATATGTTGATATTTTTATATTATTACTTGTGCAGTTCCAGATTAAACCATATAATCTCGCCAATGACCCTTTTTTCTTTAGCTAATGCAGTGTCGTTTTCTCTTAAAACGTTTGCTACTTATTAAACATCCTTTTAAATAAATGTTTATTTCTAATCGGAAGTTCTCTATAAAATCTGAGAGACTTTGCTGGTAAGCTAACGAGCGTCATACTTTGCTTCATTCTCCATTTTATAGTGACAAAATAGTTTCCTACTGGGCCGCTGCTTATTCTAAAAAAGGGCAATAACGTTATATATTTTTTAAAAAAATATTCCAGTAAAATGCGGATTGTATTATATGTATATTAACCAGGCTATCTAACGGAGTTTCTTCTGATTGATTGATTGATTGATTTAGTGTGTACGACCAAGCCTAAGGCAAGTTTCCCGGAATACGCCGGGTCCACCGTACACCCTTTTACGAATAACAAAATCGAGGGAAAGGAAAGGTATGTTAGTAATAAAGAATCAACCCGGTTCCAGACACCATGGCGGTTGATAGTTAGTAAATAAGACAACACAATTTCTAAACTACATGATTGTTAACTGCTTGTTGTTCCTGGAGCATTGCGTCCGGCTAAAACTTTGTTACTGAAAATTAGGATTAAATTGAATCCCTTTAAGAATGATTAATTCTGGAACAACCTTAGATTCTGAAACAAATTAAATTATTTATTAGTAGACTTAAGATAAACACTTCTCTATGATCTCATTAATCTAAGTATACTTAAAATTAAATCCGCCTCAATCCTAAGCTACCTAAATAATTCAATAAATAATTTAAAAAGTCCTCTAGGTGACACCCCTACAAATTTTAATAATTAAACTTATATTAATAAATAATAACTGATGAACAAAATAAATAGGGTGCCGCTCCCGGTTTCTTCATCCTGGAATCCCAATGTCTCCAATCCGATCCGAAAACTACAGTTTAATTCCAAACTATATGAAGCATTTTCGTGATCCTGCCACTTAAAGTGTAGAAGTTTGATCTGTGATGGCTGTTCAGACCCAAAATTAAAGTTATAAGAACTAATTAGTTACTAAAGTATGAATTATAGGAATTCCGTGCAGTTTAGTAAAATGAGCTAAACTAGAGTTTTTATCAGTTGTTTTATCCGTTCAACGATTATTTTAAATAATTTCTACAAATTTTCAAATAAAACTACTACTTTCATACTAAATTTGCACGGAATCCCTATACAGAACTGAAGTTCTGTAATTTAGGAGGATAAAAATCAAAACAACATAATTTTAAAACTACCTGTCCCTATTCACTTCAAATTTTTAGAAATCTGCGTTGAGTCCCTACGAACACCTCTGAAACTCCCATTATTTAGCTAGTAAACCTGCCATAGTACCAGTAACCAATTAAATTTCCCACCATAGACCAATATATCTGAAAATTCAAATCAAATAATATTAATTCATGTAGTTGGAGCTCGTGAACATAAGTATAATTCTATAAAAAATTATTGTAATTTGATACGCATTTTTGCAATTTTCATCAACCGCAAGCTGCAAAACAAGTCATCTCATCAATAACGGAAATATCACGCAACTTCGGAAATAAATATATTAATATTGTACTCTATGTACTAAAAATTTTACAAATAAATCAGAAGCAATCTGATGGTTAACAAAAAATTGTTTTTTTTTTAATATTAGATTCCCAAACCAATCATTTCATAGGCCAACGAGGATTCAGAAATGCTCTGGAACCCTATTTAAACTACAACTTAATAAGAAAACAACCATATTTTGTTGTTGCAGCTCACGTCATCCAATCGCATCGTCTTCCATGCTTGCATCAAGACGAAACCTATAATATGTACAACATAATGACTCATCCTACCATACCATTCAAGTTAAATACTTTACCAATAATAAAAAATAATTAATAAGTTAAATAGAAAAAAAAAAAAAAAATTAAATTTAAACTATATATTGAATAATTATACATAAGACTCCATTTAAATTAGTTTAAAAATTAGTATAATTCTACATTGCCTATACTACTCCGCATTAAAACCAAAATACCCAAACAAATCGTGTCATGTGAAATACCTATTCATTTAATGATTTAACCCGCCCCTCGCTTCATTTTTCACCAAAATAGAATATTATTTTTCAAATATCTTATTAAATTCCTGTGTTATCTTTTTTTTTAATAAATAAAATTAAAACTAAAAGTGAATTTTATATTTGCTTAGTGCAAATTTACTGATAAATTTATTTTGGTAATTTTTGCCCAAACGAACTTTAATGTTACTTTTTTTAAGGGACGGATGAAGATTAATATGAATTATATGACCCATTCGATTCAATTTACTCGATTACATGAATTACTCATATAAGAATCCCATTTGAATCGAAAAAATATCATAATATTTGTGTTGCGTACATATGTGTCGCTCTTGGTATATAAGAGCACTTCAAATGAACAGAACGAATGAAAACAACACCAGGAAAAATATTAGAATCCTGCTACAATATTAAATCCCTCACACACATACAGAAAATAAGTATTTTCATATACTCTTTATGCGTAAGCGGAATCAAAATGAAAACGCATACGCATAAAAATATTCTCATTTAATCCTTTATATGCCTTATGTGTAGACGGGGACGTAGTTTTCATTGTATATCACACTACACATACAACACTTCAATGGCGAGATTACCTGCTATAAAATGTTATGGAGAATGTTGAATATATTTCTAAAATGACGACGAACATACACACGCCGCGAATACAGTTTAGAAAAACAAAAATAAAAAAATCAATCGCATACCAAAAAATATTTACATATATATGTTTACTCAATGCGCATACTACGAAATATGAATATGAAGAATATAATTGTGCTATTTATACAAAATAAAAATACAAATAATCTCATAAGAGTAAAGAGAGAAACAAAAAACTTGAAATTTCATGTCCAGAAGCAGAAAATTAACTGCGTATATCTATTTGATCGATTTTAATTACATCTAAATATGAGATAATGCATTTGAATTTTATACACTACACAAATTTAAGAGGCATGCATCATTAAGCGAAAAAGATCAAAAGCTTGATTTAATTCGCTACAAATTAAAAACATTGCCTGGGTAATACATCCCGATGGATTGCATTTTATCCATATTTATATTTAAATTTCACTATTGTTACACACAATTTTTCACTTAATTAAATTAAATTAAAATAAAATAAAATATTTAAAACTTTACACTACAATAAACAAATAAATAAAATTAATTAAATTAAATTAATATTCTCGAAGAAGACGACCAAAACCAGAGCCTTCTAGAGTATAGAGCCATAATCATTATGACGTATTTTTTTGAAGCTTTTTTAGTGGTATAACTTTTCACTAATTTCCATAGGAATCCATAGTAAAAATGGTGTTTTTTAGCTTCAAGTTTTTCATTGAAAAAAGCAAAAATGTTACAAAATTTTCATACAAAAGTGTTCTACATATCTTTAGCAACAATATTCAGGAAGGGTTTATTGGTATTAAGTAAATATTAATTGCAGAAATATTAAAATTAAATTATTTCTAAAATATATTTTTCGAACTTTCATTTTGAAAAATACATCAAAGTTGGCTCTGACGAATTAAAATAATACTTGCTACATTTATCTTTAGTTTTACTAGTGTACGTTAGATGTCTCAGATTTATACAGAAAAATACGAAAAAAATTGTTTAATCACAAAATTATGGCACGTTCTTAATATTTTGTGAATTTGTTTTGCTTTTCCTACAATTTTTGAACTTAAATTTCCCCAAGTGGCGATTTTTGGTACGGTTTTTCAAAATGTTTACTGCCCACTGCCATCTATGTATATTGGCTTAATGCACACGATTTGTAGTAAGCTTTTTTTTTTTAATTTGACCAGAATGCTGTTGTTATGAACTTTTTTTTATATTTTGGTTTAAATAAACCAATTATTACAAGAAAATGAAAACGATGAAAATATTTCAGAAATCATAATTAAGAATTTGCAACGTTTTCATTTACAAATTTGTCTTCGGAAGAAAAGTGATTTCCCATATGTTTTATGTGTTTTACTATGGAAATTTTGGTTTTTTCCTCGTTTCTAATTCCTTTATAAAAGCTTCGTTTTATAGATTATGGCTTGTATCATCAAGGTTGCTTTGCCAAAACACGTCCTTCTTCCGCTATCTAACGGAGTTTCTTCTAAACAAAAATTTGAAACGATTTTAAAATCTTGATAGAATCTGCTTTATTGATACCGAGTTTCGTTGAACTGCTTATTAGAGAGAATTAAGTCGTCGTAATTGTAACTTTCTTGGTTTTCTAAATCATTCTGCTGAATAAGTTTAATAACATGAAAAGTTTTAGGCTTTTCTTCAAATGTCTACCACAGTAAGTGGACATCATTTCAAGTCGAAATCATAAGAGATATGTTCAATGTTCCTAAGTGCCATTAATTAAAAAATCAAATGAAAAATTATCAGAAATATTCATTTTCAAATATTCATTAATTCGAATCCCTTGTTTAGAAATATTTTCTTTGATCAAATCAGTTTTTTCTATAATTTAAAGAATTATTCTTAATGCTACGCATTTATCTATTCCGTGGCCTATATTTAAGTCTTTGGAGATCCTTTCTTTGGAGATTCTTACTTTGAAGCATTTATTTGTGTCCAAAATTAAGAAAGCTTTTTTTCAATTTTAATGTCAATCAATCACATGTCGTTACTAGTTACAATTAAGGAAATATTCAGTTTATTTGTCTTCAAAGATTTACAACGACCAATTTTCAAAATTAAAACAGAATATAGATTTTGCTTTGAAAGATCCATCTCTTAAAAACTTGAACGACAAATGACTGAAACTTATGTCATATACACAGCATCATGATATGAACCCGTGGTGGGCAGCCATCTTTCAGCTAGTATCATGGCCTGGCAACCCATATAAAAAACTATTAAGCAATATCTCTAGTATTGGCCATATATAATTTAAGGTTTCTCCATATCACATACGCTACACTAAAAATACAAATTTTTCAAAAACATTTTTATCCCCTTGATATGAACCAGGGGTGCTAGCCAGGTCTTAGCTAGTATCATGGCCTGTCTCTGCCCATATAAAATACCATTAACCAATATCTCTAGAATTGGCTGTATATGATTTAAGGTTTCTCCATATCACATACCTTACACTAAAAATAATCTTTTTTCAAATACATATGTTTGTCCCCTTGATATGAACCGGGGTGCTAGCCAGGTCTTAGCTAGTATCATAGTCTGTCTGCCCATATAAAATAACATTAACCAATACCTCTAGTATTGGCTATATATAATTTAAGGTTTCTCCATATCACATACATTAAAAATATTTTTTTTTCAAAAACTTATGTTTATCTCCTTGATATGAGCCTGGAGCGCCGGCTATCTCTTAGCTAGTATCATAGTCTGTCTTTCCATATAAAATACCATTAAACAATATCTCTAGTATTGCCTGTATATAATTTCAGGTTTCTCCATATCACATACCCTACCCTAAAACTAATTTTTTCTCCAATACATATGTTTATCTCCTTGATATGAACCAGGGGTGCTGGCCAGGTCTTAGCTAGTATTATGGCCTGTATGCCTATATAAAAAACCATTAAGCAACATCTCTAGTGTTAGCTGTATATACTTTAAGGTTTCTCCATATCACATATGCTACACTAAAAATACAAATTTTTTAAAAATATATGTTTATCTCCATGATATGAACCTATGGTGGTGACCATCTCTCAGCTAGTATCTTGGCCTGTCTGCCCATATAAAAAACCATTAAGCAATATCTCTAGTATTGCCTGTATATATTATAATTTAAAATTTCTTTATATCACATACGCTACACTAAAAATACAAATTTTTCAAAAACCTATGTTTATCTCCTTGATATGAACCAGAGGTGCTGGCCAGGTCTTAGCTAGTATCATGGCCTGTCTCTACCCATATAAAATATCATTAATCAATATCTCCACTATTGGCTGTATATAATTTAAGGTTTCTCCATATGACATACGCTACACTAAAAATAATTTTTTTTCAAAAACAAATGTTTATCCCCATGATATGAACCTGTGGTATTGGCCAGCTATTAGTTAGTATCATAGGCTATTCGCCCATATATAAAACCATTAGGAAATATCTGTTGTATTGAATGTATGAAATTTAAGTTTTCTTCATAGTAAATGACTACACTGCCAGCAGAACATAAATTAGTTTATGAATTTGTAGAATATGTTGAATGGCTTTACTCTTCAACGAATTTATATTTTTTAAGTAATTTATTACTTTGCATTTGGTTTAAACGAAATTTTTTTCGTGTTAGATGCATTTTAATTATACATATATTTAATAACTTCGGGATGAGCCTACACTTTTGACAAAATTTACATTTTGTCGGGATAGCTACATTTTATCCGAGTAATTAACCAAAACTTTGGGCTGATTCTTCGGGCTAACTTCACTGACTTAAGCTATACATATATGTATTTAAAATCGCGGGCTAATTGAATGCGTATGTATGTTTTTTATACCAACCAACTTGATTACTATGTTTCCAATTATACACCTATTACGCATAAAAATAACGAAAAAAAGATTTTGATGAATCACATGCAACTTTAGTACCGGTTAAGGTATCACAAAATAACAGTTACGGGTCAGCCATTATAACACCTGACCTGGTACTTCTCAATTTTAGACAAAAGGTTAACAAATACTGCCTATATGTGTAGTCGATAATCATTATTCATTAATAATACATTTTTACCTTTCAAAACCGTAATTAACAATCGATTTTCATTTTTTTTTCTACTCTTAAACGTGTATAACCCATAAATTTTTTTTCGAGTTAGTCGATACACTAGAAATGAAAATTGTACGACATGAGGAAAATTTATTTCTCAAGTCACATCTGTATCATCTTAAACTTTTTTTTTGTTTGTTGCTGGTTTGTTTGTTTGTTTGTGTTTTTTTTATTTTGCAAAATTCAGCAAAAAGCGATACAAATCCCCCTTGAAAACTGGTTAAGAAGCTGAACGAAGATAAACTTTATTCTGTGCACGTGTTATTTGGGATTAGTATTTTTTGTATATCTGTGTATGTTATGTAGGTACCATGTATACACGAGATGAAGACAACAATAAGAAAAAAGTTAAGGTGAATTAAGTTTTTCACAATAAAATTGGATGAATATTCTATCCTTTATCGTATACATGTATCTTTTTGTAGACGTATGTATATTTGCGTCACAGATGTTTGGTTGGTTTTGTTTGTCGGATTATTAAAGACGCGCGAAATGAGTCAGTTTCAAATTTTAACCGCGTTCAAATATCAACCACTTTATTTTTTCAAATTCATACTACATATATGTACCTATGTATATGAACAAGTTTTTAGTTGTTTAACAATAATAACAAAAACTTATGCACTATGTACACTAACAATAAACAGCATATTATACTGAAAAATTGTACAAGTAAATGAAAAACATTTTTCAGACGGTAAAAGATTAATAGATTTTTCAATTATTTGAAATTTTTTATTTTTTTTTTGTTTGTGTGCAGGAAAACGGCAAACCATTTTTGTTATTTGATAAATTAGTGAACTATTCAGACTAAATAATAACTTTCGGTTCGTGTACTGTATAAATTTTCCGCAAGATAAACTCTAATTACTACGCCACCACAAAACCGAGGCAATACACCAAAAACTCGTACATACATAACACAAAATTAATTAAAAATAAGTAAAAATGAAGAAAAGAAGCAATCAAACCAATTAAGATAAAAACGAGAGTATACGTAACAGCTACAACAACGGAAAAAGGAAAACAGATAAAATATATCTACAGGAAAATCCTGATTACACAAAAAAAAAGTGTATTAGTATCTCTGTATGCGTATATGATACAGGAAAACCACATGAGATTTTCTTGAGAATAATCATTACTCGCATAGCATCGTCATCCGCACCATCATGTCTTATGGATAATTTTTAGCAATAACACGAAACGACGCGGGAGTAAAATTTAGAAAAATTAACAATTTCGAAATGTATGACGAAATTAGGAAGAAATTCACTCTACTGAAAATTATGATGATTGAAGAAATGTAAATAAAATTTTTATTTTTCAACCCTTTTGAGTGCCGCACACAATAGAAAATGTCTTCATTTTCCGATTCTCCCTTTTTTTGCTCCTATACACACACACTCATATATATGTATTATGTACACATAATCATGCTGGAATTGTAATAGATCCAATGTTTGTTTTACTCTATTTATGTACATTGTAACCTGTATTTAGGGTATGGGTGCTACATATGTGGTTTCAGCGTGTATAAAATAAAAAAGTTAATTAAAAAATTAAATTGTTATATAGAGATGTAAACTTTTTATGATATTGCGGGAATGACAAATTAGGTGAATATGTACATACAATATAGTATAAAACGTGGAAATTTGCATACAAATCGAAATGCTAACCAGTTAACCTTCCTTTGTTATAAAATTGATTACGAAGGGTTACTAGAGAATAAATAAATTTTGTTCTAAATCAGTTAAATAAATAAATCTCATACCATTCTCATAAATTTTTTTTTCTGTGAATTCCCTGAAGAATTTAAGATTTTGTTATTCTTGTGCTTTTGTTCATCTCTCGATTCTCGAATTCATACCAAATTATGTGTGTTGTATTTTTCTCGCTTAATTCAAAATCAAATTAAATTCTTAGAAAATATTTATAACAAACAGAATAAATAAATAAATAATGTACTAAGCAAATTTTGTTCTTCTTCTTCTTAGTTTTACGTTCAATTACGTTTTTAATCAAATCAAAAATCTTTAAGAAGATATAAAAATAAATAAAAAGTCAATTAAACCTCTTAACCTATAATAATATTAATCCATCACCTTCATTACCACAGTGGTATGGTGTATTTGGTAGAAAATTTAGTGTTTTAGAATGTGTATAATATTAAGATACAGTGCTGCCGGAGTACCTTATTTCTTAATTACTCTAAAGTGATATGCTGGTGTATTAAAACCGTTATCAGTTATAAAAGTTTTATGAATTTTGTTTGTTATGCTAAGGATTCTTATGTAAACAAATATTTTTGTTGGGAAATTCAAATTTCACCACATATTTTTGTATATTTACATATTTTTACATTTCCACTCATTTTATGGTTAATTCCAAATATTTTTAATTTTTTTGAAGAAAACGAATTCGACTTTCATAGCTTAAAGTTTGATAAACTAAAAATATTTGTTAATCCGAAAAATTCCAAGTTATATTGAATAGTTTGAAGGTAATATTGAATGTACATTTTATTATTAAGTGTGAATTACTAACTGCATTATTTCACTAAAATGTTAGATTAGAAATCGATTTCGAATTACAATTAAAACACTATGGCTTGGTTCAAAATTAGAGGGAAATCAAAAGATAACAAAATTAGCTTCAATTCTGAATTTGACGTAATGATTGTGAATGAAATTTTAAGTAGAGTAATTTAGAAATGAAATAACTCAGAATTCAAACATGAATTTTAGTAAAAAATGATTGAATGCCTTTTACGTAAGAAAAGTCAACATATTGTTTGACCACATTGTGAATTTCAACATATTGAATATAAAATCAGAATTTCGAGCATAAATTTGAATGAGAATTGGAATTCCCAAATGTATTTGAATAAATTCTTGACTAGGTGCTTAAATTGATTTAAAAATTTAAAAATTGAATTATATAAATACAAACTAGATTTGTACAGCATCTTGTGTTTAATATGAATCAAAAGCTAATCGTAGTTTTTCAGCAGAAATTTAGCTATATATAGAGTTTGAGTTCCAATCTTTGAATAAAAATTCCAACCAGGGCTAAATGGATTAAATATTGAGAGGATTTAAAAAAACCTCGGGTGTTAAATTCATAAATTTTAGTTTGAAATTAATCAGATACAATTTTAATTGAGTTACAATTCGAACCACAACGCCAACAAAATTTTGAGTGAAATTTAACATAGAAATTAAGAAAATGTTTCTGGATTAAACGACATTTCAGATGGAATTAAATTAGTATAAATTGTTGTACATTGTTACTTGGGTTCAAAATTGATTCGGAAAATTAGATTAGATATTGATTAGGAAATTCTACTTGTTTTTGAGGAAAAATTTGAGTTTAAATTTGGTGTTCTAAACTCGATTTAAACATAAGTATGTATGTAATTTAATTGCAATTAGGGAAAAGCTAACAAAATGTCATTTGAATTTAATTAAAAAATTTCTATCTTAAATTTAGAGTGAAATTTGAATTAGGAATTTAAACATAAAACATTTTTTTTGGCATTCCAACCCAAATAAAATCTGTGGTAAAATTTTTGATTTCACAAAATTTTGAGAGAAATATTAATTTATATTGCACAATAGATGTACTGAGTGGATTTTCAATTGGAAAACAAAAAAATGAGAGCAAATTAGATGAGACAGTGGTTAGCATGCTAAGATTTTTAGTCAGAAACTTTGTTTCAAGCTGTTTTCGAAGTTGAACAAAATGATAACTGTAATTTTGAACATAAATCTAGTCTGAATTGGTCAACTGCATTCGACAGAGAGAAAATTGATTACATGAACGAAATTTTAAACAGGGAAAATTATCTTGAATTCTAAACTAGATAATATAATCTCTATAAATTTTAAGTAAAAATTGTATTCTTTATATTGCATTTGGGAAACACATTTTGAAATCAATTTTAACAAAATATTTAATGCATTTTATGTGACTGAGTTTAAATTCTAAACACGATTCCAACAATTTTTTTAGTTCAACTAGAAAATAAGGAATCGAGCAAAAACTTGAATGCTTTTTGTTTTATAATAGAAGAGTAATTGAATAAAATCTTAATTAGGAATTTAAATTAGAAATAGAGTTTAAATTACAATTTGATTTACGCAAATACATGAGCTTATAGCTTAAAACTTAAGTTTGGAATCCGGACTGCCTTTAATAAAAGTTTTAAAATTTTTATTTAGAACGGGGTAAAACCAGATTTGAACAATGTTTGGATTGGAATAAAAATTCAATTTCAATCCAATCGAGAGTTTGAGTAAAAATTTGGTAGCAATTTATTTAAAAAATATTTAAAAATTGAGTTTGAATTCCAAATTTAGTTAACACAAAATTATGGTTGAAATTAAGCTAGAAATTTTGTGATGTTTTGTTTACAAATTAAGTAAAAATTCCAACCAAGATTTGTCTAAATGTGATAAATAATTGTTCGTAAACACTAATATAAGCCGCATTTCTTGACGCATTAATGATCCGGATCAGATCAAAGTTTACATTGAAAACAACAACAAAAATTTAATTTTTGTTGTTGTTTTCAATGTAAACTTTGATCTGATCCGGATCACTAATGCGTCAAGGAATGCGGCTATACTTCTACGTGTTATCTGTAAAATGGTCTTAGGATCGGTTATATATTAGAAATTACACGAATTAATTAATTAATTCAAATTAGAGTAAAAAATTGTTAATTGGTAATTGAATTCTTGATAACAACTTAAATTAAAAATTGATTTTGAATTAGAATCAAAATTGAGCAAATATATTAGCGTAATTTAGCTTTTATATTTTAAAATTTGCTTTAATAGCATGAATCTTTCAGTCTCAACCATCGCGGTGTTTTTTTTTCATTTACCAATCCAAATTTCTAAATGTATAGATGTGGAATCATTGTTGTACTACTTCTCCAGCGCTTTGCAACCCAGGAGGGATAGTTTATTCAACTTTATAGCCAAAAACTTGATATTTTTTTGTTAATGAATTAATTGAAATTCTATCGATCATCAAAAGGCGGTGAGCTTAAATTTTGATCTACAGCTCAATAATCAAAACAAAATAAATAGTTTACAGAAAATTAGCTTGTTGATTTTCGTTAAATTCTAGTTCAGAAAACTTCGTTTTTTGTATGCTTGAAGTAGAGTCTCGTTGTTAGGTGGTATTATATCAAAATCCAATGAATTTATAATTCGCTAAGTCACTACGTTCTTGCCTCATACTTAATGTATGAAGTTGGAATTGTATTTTTGTAGTTTGGTCGTAGCTACCTGATGAGTAGATCGAACTTTTTGTTTTGAGATTATCAGTACGAAACCAAACTGCCAGAAAGCTTAAGGAAAGGTTTTTATTTTTTAGAGTCAATACATTTAATATTGACCCTCGGGTGCGTGGGGGGGGGGGGGTTTGATATTTCTACTTTTTTGGTAGATATATTATAAATATGACTGGCCTCTTCATTTTTCTGATTAACAAGTCGAAAATGTTGTGTTTCCTATGGAAGATTTTGCTAAAAAGTATATCGGTTTTTTGGCAATAATGGAACTATTTCTTTAGTTACTTGTTTATGATGCTTTGCAGTGACTCCTTTAGAGCGTTGCCTTTTTTCCGGTAGCACTAAAATATTCTTTTCTATGGAGGTTTTTAAGAAAGACGTCCCAATAAAATTATCCTGGCCATATTCTGTAGAATAAAATAAATTACGTTGGTGTCGTATGAATTTTACCCTCACCATATCCTTAAGATATGGCCGAGGTTTATTTTTTAGTTTTGCTTGCGATGAATTTCTGGCCAAAGATAAAAGTCATTCTCAGTCATGACCTTTACCTTTTTGCGACCGGATGTTGCCTCATGCCATATTATAGCTATCGGTTGTTTAATTTTACTCCATTTTCCTATAGGCACAAAACTTTCATTGAACACCACTAATCTTTTCGTAAATAAAATTCATTTCAACATTTCCATACGCGGTAGCATGATAACTTTTGCAAATCAACGGACAAGCAAATCCGGGATTTATTCCAAGGAATAACTTTACACAGGTCATAAGCTTATCGGCTTTTAAATGAACGAGTTGTGTGAACATTATAATCTGTACAAATTTCACATGCTGAATCACATTTTTGTCTTATCTGCCATTGAAGGCATTTATGTTTAGTTCGAGAAAAAAAATAGGTTAACCGTACAAATAACCTTAACTGCGTTTCATGTTAATTATTCGATAATTTTTATGTACGATTGTAATAAAACCATAATTTTAATTTATATTTTTTTTATTAAATTTTTAAAAAATTCATCATCACAATAATAAAATTCACTTTTCATTTAAAATTAAAAATAAATCAGAAAAAAAAAAATTAAAAAATAAAAAGTAATTTACGTTATCATTGACTTCTAGTGGGTCGGTCGGATGGTCCGGAATAGGAAGATTTTGCTAAAAAGTATATCGGTTTTTTGGCGATAATGGAACTATTTCTTTAGTTATTTGTTTGTGATGCTTTGCAGTGACACCTTTAGAACGTTGCCTTTTTTTCCGGTAGCACATTCTTTTCTATGAAGATTTTTAAGAAAGACAGCCCAATAAAATCATCCTGGCCATATTCTGTAGAATAAAATAAATTACGTTGGTGTCGTATGAATTTTACCCTCACCATATCCTTAAGATATGGCCGAGGTTTATTTTTTAGTTTTGCTTGCGATGAGTTTCTGGCCAAAGATACAAGTCATTCTCAGTCATGACCTTTCCTTTTTTGCGACCGGATGTTGCCTCATGCCATATTATAGCTATCGGTTGTTTAATTTTACTCCATTTTCCTATAGGCACAAAACTTTCATTGAACACCACTAATCTTTTCGTAAATAAAATTCGTTTCAACATTTCCATACGCGGTAGCATGATAACTTTTTGTAAATCAACAGACAAGAAAATCGGGGTTTTATTCGAAGGAATAACTTTACACAGGTCATAAGCTTGTCGGCTTTTAAATGACCGAGTTGTGTGGAAATTATAATCTGTACAAATTTCACATGCTGAATCACAATTTTGGTGTTCTGATTTTATGTTATTGTAAATTGTACGTTTCACACTCCTCATTTCCCAAGGCTGTAAAATTAATGTTAAGCTCTTTGACTAAATTCCTGTATGTGTCCTAAGAACATATAATTGTTGGGTATGTTTCGTTAAATGAATGGTACTATACATTAACGTAATCACCACATCCGAAGGCAAATACCTTTTATTCGACGAGTGCTCACGGCAGCATGGTGTTATTTATGGTGTTGTTGTATTTATTATATCCAAGAGTGGCCAAAAAAAAAAGTTTGACACACATCTTGTAGTTCTTCTTGCTCATTGTGCAGTAAATATTTTAATGTATACTGCCTTTGTTAGCTTCTCTAGAGACCAAACAATTTCTATTGGGTTTAAAGCTGAATTCACCAGATTTGTCGATTGAGCTCGTCAAGAAAATGACAACTTGACGGAGTTAAAAACTCAGTTAAAAATATGTTATCTCGCTGGACCCAAAATTTCTCAGGCATATGCCAACATAGTTTTTTCTTTTGCCATTCTTATTTTAGGTTTTGCTAATTCTAAAATGTCTAAAAAAAAAAGCGAGATAACATATAGTTGCGGCAAAAATAATAATAGTGCTACATCATAATTGCAACATATTCGAATTTTTCATGCTTTTAAACGAAATTATGATATTATTTTCTTATTATGTAATAAATAATGTAAATTTGGAAAACATCATTTTTTAAAAACTATGCTTTGTTTTCAGGCAGTTTGTATTGAATAATCTTGATTCATTCACTACTATTATTTTTGCCTCAGCTGTATTTTTAACTCAGTTTTTAAGTCCGTCAAGTTGTCATTTTCTTGACGAGCTCAATGGACAAATCTGGTGAATTCAGCTTAAGTCTGGGCTATACGGGGGCCAGCCCAACACATTGGTATTTTTTCTGCGAGGTACTTTTTTACGTTTTAAATGAAGTAATAAGCAAAAGAAATAAGATTTTAATAAATTATTTTTGTTTGGGGTATTATATGGTAGTTAGTCACAACTTTCGCAGTATTGCATGGAGTTGAAAAATATATCTGAAAGTCTCGTTGAAAAGCTGTAACACAGGAGGCTCAACTTCATTATTTAGGACTTGCAGATAAACAGCCGCTGTGATTTTGGAACTAAGGAAGCGTATTCGACCGGTTTGATCTCCAAAAAACAACTCCCCAGACCGTAACTCTTCCAGTTTTCGGTCGAAGCCTTAAAATACATTCGTTGCTAAGCCTCTCCCGAGGTTCTGCTCTTCGAGCTAGGATTTTACCATCTCCAACATGCAGCTTGAATTTGAATTTATCGGAGAAAATCACGTTATTCCACATCTCTTGAGTGCAAGAAACGTGCTCCTGGGCCCACAGCATTTGCACTGTTTTTGTTTGGCTCGTAATGCGAACTCTGGTTTCTGGACTGTTTCAAGTGCTCATAAGGCAGCTTGAACCGGTCTTTTTCTCATAAAGCTTGATGAAATTCGTATGCCCGTTGCTCGCTCGTTCATAGTCCCTTCTTATGTCCTAAGATGGTAGGCGTAAAATTAAACTAATTGTTTGACCAATGCTTTTGACGTAGGACTACGTCTTTGTTTTCATTATATATGGGGGGTAAACCAAAATTTCAATATGATGACGCGCGTCACGGAATTGACGTATTTACGAAATTTATTTAATTAAAGCAATGTTTCTAGATAAATATAAATGAAATATTTTTAAAACTGTAAAAATCAAACCAAGTTAAATAAAAATTTATGGATTGAAAAAAAATTAAAACAATAAATTATTTATATGTATTTTAATTTCAATTTTAATTAAATAGTAATGAACTTGATCAAACATGCCGCACGCCATATTGATTTAAAACTATAAAATAAAAATAAAAAGTTCAAAAAAATTTTATTTTCATTATGTAAAATATTGCATATATTTTTCGAATTTATATGCTGTATAACCTATGCAATCCTATAAAAATGTATACATAGTAGCAAAGATCAAACCGAAAAATGTTTAGGTTTGCGAGTTATGGGACTTCAAAGATTCCAAGTGACCGGAAACTAATTTGATTTATTACGTCATTTGAATCATCAATATTAAAAAATAAATTATATCTAGTAAGCGTTTATTAATAGCAAGACATTTCTGTGACGTATTATTGACTTTTTGTGACATTTTAATGATTGAAATTTCAACGATATATTGATCGATACATTATTTGTGAATTGCTTTATTAAAATCGCGTTTAAAGGTATTATTTTTGAGTGATACATTCTCTATAAGAGTTAAGGTTGTATATAAAAAACCTTAAGGCTGTATGGTACTCATTTTACCAAAATAAGGGTATCGTAAAAATCAATTTGTGGCTACAAATATTTATCAATTCACAAATTTTTTTTTTATTGATAAAGCTTAAGGTATTTTTGAGGGATTAATACAGGATTATTTCAAAATTATTTATAGTTTATTCGTAATAAAAATTCAAAGTTGACGAAATTTTGGATAATGGTGCTTACGGAAAATTCAATTTTCTTAAGTTTTTCTCACTAAACCATGTATATCTTTTATATTGACCTATGCAGAAAGATATTTTTGAGGGATTAATTCACGATTATAAAGATTAATAATAAAATAAGAAAGATATAATCAAAATACTAAGAATATCGATATATTTATCGATACGAAAAAATTCAGTATCGATAAATAAATTTTTTTTTGTCAAAAATGGGTATGACCTCGGCTAATTTTTGATTTCCTTTTACTCTACGAGATGGCTAACCCCAAAAAATGGTGAATGTCCTGGATCTTATCGTTTTATAATAAATTATACATTTTAACATACTGAGTTGCCATAGAAACAACGAAAATGAATAACCGAAATAGTATATAATTTTATTCTGGAAAAAAGGGAAATCAGACAAGTCGACATACAGTTATATTTATTTTACATCAAAATAAAACAAAAATATAAAACGATATTTTTCTTTAGTATAGACACAGTTTAGACGCATTTTTGGACATTTAAATATCGATACCAAAACAGAAATTTTTTTTGAGTACCATACAGCCTTAATAGCAAATTATTACGAGACGCGGACGCCATTAGGATGGAGCAAGTTTTGGAGAAAGGAGCTGGGGGATACATGAAATTAAATGGTATGTGACGAGGAGGTGGGATTTTGTGACAAAAGAAAATTAACATTATTTCTGAATTTGTATTATTTGTGTTTTATTATTTTGTGGTCTCGAATGGTCCACAGTTTTGCCAAGCACTGATCGAAAAATCGTATAAGCCAATCCTGACGTTGCTCTCATATATTGTAAAACGGCACAAATTTTCAGAAAATAAATTTTGAACATTTTGGATGCTCTCTAACAAGAGAACCCCAAAAAACGCTTTTTTCGATATGTCTCGACTTCTACTCCATTTTTTTGGATAAAACAAATTGCTAATTGTTCCTCATAAAAAGTACAACTTAGTAAGTTAGATTATAAGGACTTCATCTCTATTTTTCTAGGGTATGAAACTACGTTTTTTTCGCAAGTTAAGGGTTTTAACGCCTAAAAAGGCTCTTGGTTTTCGATAAAAAAAAGGTTTTGTTAATGTCTCACAGAGTACTACAACAGAACAGCTTTTATAAATTTTTGAGTTTGACGGTTCAAAAGGTTCAACGATAAATCAACGTTTAGGCTGATAGAGCTTAATGCATAAAGATGGCAGCATTAGGCAATTAACGGTTTTTTTAAATTTGTAATTTCTAAATTTTTGGTTTAACTTAAACCGTAGAAATAAAGTTTTCTCAATTGTACGTAGTCCTACGTTAATAGGTCGTGTCTCGGATACAAGCTCGTCGGTTTTTTTCCCAGTACTTGCGGGATATATCGCCGTAATAAAAGGCATATCATATTGCATTCAACAAATAAAATAGTTTTAGCTGTATTTTTGAATGGTTCTGGACTAATGGTAGTTTTATCAATTTGCTTAGATATATTATTATAAAGCAAAACACCTTTATAAAATACACTGTTCAAAGCAATATTAAATTTATAGGCAGAAAGACGCTAAAGATGATGTACTAATACGATTAGTTATTTCTTAATTTACTATAATAAAGTTATTAGTCCGAAGCAGGTTCTTGGCAATTTTAAATATTGAGAATATTTCGTCTATATAGAACAAAAAGTCATTATCTACATTTTTGTGTTTTTGAGTTACGTGGCATATAAAATGTATCATTAAAAATCCAGTACATATTTCCAAAACAAATATGTTGCAACTACAAGTTGTTTATTATTAATTACTATACAATGTCCATCTGAAACGTTTAATAAATCAGAATACTTCAGGAAATTCAGGATATTTTTGCTAATGATCTTTTTTTTTAATGCAGTTAGTTTTATTGCATAAGTACACGATCTATATTTTAGATTTTAGTGATTTTATTGATAAAAATAAGATAATAGAGTATCTAATTCATTTCAATTACATTATCAACTCTAAAGTTAACTTTAAATTGCTTATTTTTCATACTTTGCTTTTATGATTGTTACTTTGCTTGCTATTCACATTCAGAATTTTATTCTTCGTAATCTTTTACAGAATTTAACGTCGGCAGGTACCACTGGTAATGCTTGACTGGTATAACGCCAGTTTCGCATAATTTTACCAAATCTTTTTTTTTGCTTCACTAATGGGTAATTCATTTTTATAGATCAGTGTTGGCGCCAAAGGTTTTTGTATACGGTTAGGTTTTTTAGTATAGAAAACATTTTACTTTGAACCAAGATACTTTGTTACCATCTTCATCAACATTTCTATTTTTGATGAGATTTTTCGACGGTTTTTGTAGGTTAAAAAAATCAAAATATTTCATTTCATTGACTACGTAAGGACCCTTGCCTTTATTTTTACCTATGGTAAATCTTACCGCCTTAAAAATTTCAAGCCAATCATTCATTATAAACCCGATCTATAGTATATCTTTTCAATAGCTCTATTGATGAATGCATGGAGTTACACTCCATATACGTATGACCGGATTCTAAAATTTTTTGTTGGATGCCTTGAGGGTGGGTAGAACGAATAGCATAGAGCAGAATTGCAGCAACGTTTTTGCAGAAACCTATTTTGCCCACCACACGTATCAGATAAAAGCGATAGCTCTGTAATTTGTTGTGGTAATGAAGATTTGTATCTAAAAAGTATTGATCCAATTCCAGAACTGTCTCGTTTTCCATTTAGTTCGTTCCACACATAGCACAATCCCTTTTTTTATTTTGTTCGTTACCAACTGCATATAAGGTTAGGTTATAAACATTAATCTTGCGGATTTAATACATTTGATATGATAATGAGGATAGTAACTGCAAGGCACTCAAAGGAGATCAAATCAATTCTTAGCCATATTGCAGTCTTCTTTTCGGTGATATGCAAGTCATATTCACCTTGAAGTTGTTCTTTTCTTGCAGAGTCTGCAAAATCAAATCGTGTGCAAATGATGCATTGATCTATTTTTGGTTTGAAGAGAGATAGATTGTATTGAGTGCAAAACACTTTCCTGCACACATTTGCTTTCACTGGCATCTCATTAAAATTAGAACAATAAATTTGGTATATAGCTCATAAATTTTGAGGATGGACAGAGTACTGTCAAGGGACTGACGAATGTAATATCCTGGAACGATCGAAAAACTTTCAATGTGTTGCTTAACTATATTTGTCGCATGATTGCTAGTTTAGTTACATGGAGGTTTCTTCCCACGTTTATCATCGACTTCGAAACTGCCACAAGCATTGCTTGAAGACAAAGGTTCATTTATAGGACCATTTAAAATGCATAAGGTTTATTGAAAACCAATTTGCACACACTCTGCATAATTGTCATTGGTCAAAGATAGTATGCCCTTATGATTGACTTCTTGAACTATGTTTCTCCGAAGTAGTTCTTCGTTTCACAAAAGAAATTTTTACACATTTCAAAATAAAATCTTTTTATCTTTTATAATTGTTCATTGCCCAGTATACACTGCAAATTTTGATTCGATCGTCTTCTTTAAAATGTATGTAAATTGCATTTATAACGACAATTGCCACAGTTACATATCTTAGGACTCGCTTGTTTTATTCCAGAGTAAGTTTCATAAGGCAAACATTTTGCACGGTTTTTTTTTATGATGTCAACTTTCCTCATCTGCGGATTTCTCTGTTTCCAATGATATAAGGCACTTTTAGTTATCAGTTGATTTTCATTATTTCGGTTCTCCTTTCCATTCGAAGCACTGTAGTCAGCGTCAGCGATGATGACGTTGGTTGGTTATTTGAAAACGGGCAAACGCGTAAATAGAAGAGAAGAAAGACATAGGGTGGGTGAGGACATGGTCTATCATCACTATTTTCGATAGGCTTTGTATCTCTTTTTTCAAGAATAAAATTGTACGCTTATTTTATTACGTTTTCTTTATTATGCTTTCGACTTGTTCGATTCAACGTGCTATTTTTTCTCCACTTCATCACCAACAATTTTTTTCCGATACTTTACCGATTACGATGGGGTTCTTGCATTTCCAGTAATTGGCGCCAATAACATTAAGCTCGAAAAATATGAGAACCCATAAGCGAGCGAATGATGAATTTCACTGTTAGTGCCGTAACTGCCTTGCTGTATTATTTTTAATTATGTTAATCCATCGTATTGTTCACAATCTATTGTAAATGAGCTCATGCTCAAAATTGATTGTGTTTGCATGTTGTGGTTTGTTAATACAAAATTTTTGTACATAAAGATTGTAAAAAAAATTACACTAATAAATGGAGATAGCAATAGATAAAGCTCAATTGGGCTGGCTGGATGCTTGGTTTCGTAAAGAGACATGCTCGTCAATTTTCTGACCCATACACTCTCACGATATTACACATTTTTTTTGTTAGGCCTATTTTGGAATATGCTGTAGTTATCTGGAGTTCTAGTTAGAAAATCTTTAGCGATCGTATTGAACGGATTCAAAAAAAGTTCTTATTATTTGCCCTCCGAAGACTTCCGAGGCCAACTTCCGGATTTAGTTTACTTTCTTATGCCGGTCGTTGTACACTTTTGAACCTACGTAGTCTTGAATTCAGACGGGAGATGATTTATGCGGTATTTGCTCTGGACGTAATTTGTGCTAAGATTGATCGCCCGGTATTGATTGACTTATATTCATTTTACGTTGCTACGAGAATTCTTCGCCCACGACTGTTAATGTTGAGTATTGATTTTCATCGTATGAATTATGAGATTGATGAACCGGTCGCGCGTACTTCAAAATATTATAACCAATATTCAGAACTTTTTGATTTTAGCATTTCAAGAGACCTTTTTAAGAGTCGTATTCGAAAGAACAATAATTTGTAACACTTTTTATATACCAAATCTATTAGTATTGTAACTTATGCTACTTGTTAGTGCTGGCAAATAAATAAATAAAATGTCGACCTACGTCCACATCTGATCTATCATCCGTTTCCAATGATTCCTCTTGGTCATTCTTCGTGGAAATTTACCAAAGTTGATATTTTCGGATGAGAAAACATTCTGCGTTGAACAATTTCTCAATATACAAAATTATTGTGCTGCTTTACTGGAACGAGATTTTGTCCATGAAGAAAAACGTTTTGAATTATTTGGTGTGCCGCCATCCTCTAAATAAAACATCCCTAGTATTTCGTATTTTCGATATATGGTAACAGCTGACGTGAACATTAAAGATATGTCGTCTCAATCATACACTTGTTTTAGGAAAATCGGCGATTCATTAGAGTGTTTGTATGTTGGGATATAAAGGCTCCACGAATTAAAAAAGGCTGAATTAAAAACGTGTCCACTAATGAAATAAAAAAAGCGAATATTGTATGAAAAGGAATGAATTTTTTATTTCAGTGTTCATACAAAAATCACTATTATTAATTCATTTTTTTTTTAATTCAGCCATTTTTAATTCGTGGAGCCGGATATATAATCTTCGAAAACTGCAAAAAGCTCTAAACCGCTGTCTTATACGCTTTAACTTTTTGAACTTTCTGCTCAATCCCTTTATGTTATTTTTATTTACTTACCATGTGACAACCAGCATAAATCACACAATCCGGATGCATGTATTTTTATGCATATAATATAGATACCGATCTCTAAAATATGTAATCCTGATTACATCAATTGAACCGTAACAAAAACACAAAAACTTCATCAAAAAATGGTAATTTGTTAATTCCCCCATGTGTCAAGTCAAAAAACTTAACATTTCACACAGAAACCAAAAATACTGGGGTACGTACACGAACCATACTCACAAACACAATATAAAATATCTCAGATCACAAAAAACCACAAAATCCTTTTAGTTTTAGAACCAAAAACAAAAATTTTTATAAAATCCTTTTGTAATTTGATTCAACATAAGGTTTGGTGTATTATGCACACCACTCGTCACCACATCAATATTCAAATTTCATGTGATGATTATCATCTGAGATAACATCAACATAAAATTTTGTTTTGTTTCCCAATCAAAGGACAATAGTTAAAATCCTTTTTGTTTCTATTCTGTGTAATACGATTGATGATGGTTGTGTGTCAAAATTCAATCAAATAAATCTCAACTTTTTTTTTTTAAACTGGGATTTTTGTTAATTGGATTTTGGGTGGAATAGGAGAATGTGTACACTGTACTGTACAACCATGCATTTAAATTATTGGGGGTGGAAGGTGGAATACAATGTACATACAGATTTAATTGGGGGTTTTAAAATACAAATTGGTACATAAATATAGATAAAATTACATTTATAGGATGCTAGATGTGGGTGTGTGTGGTAGGAGAGATTTTTTGGGACTTGAAAATTATTTGTGGTTTTTGAACTGATTGATTGGAAAATTTTTATTTCGTCTGCACATTTTGGTATAATAAACATCATTAATCTTTAATGGTCAAAAGGTATGCTATGTATGATGTTGCTGCAAGTAGTTTTTTTCGTTTAAATAATTCCCGACAGTCATAAATTATCTTGGTTAACTTTAAATATTTCCATTTTTTTCGGTTAAAAATCCTAAAAGAACCGTATAAGCTATCAATTTCTCCCACATAAGTTAAAAGGATGTACGTATACATTGTATGTATAGAGAAGATACATAAACATCGTATATTTTATTAGGTGATATTTTGTAGTTTTACGGTGGTTTGAATAAAATATCCAACGTTTTTTTTTTTTAATAAAATGTTTGGAAATTTTATTTATGCTTTCGGGGTAGTTTAATAACCCGTCTGGATGCTTAAATATGGTGTAATTTTGGTTAATACATAGATATCTTGGCGCTTTTTATGATTATAGGCCATTTCCTCATACTTACCTATACTCGTACATTGTTTGATTATAGGATACCGTCAAATTACGGTATCGAACGAAATAGTTCGCTTAAATAAAATTTGGCATATCTGTCATCGAATCTATAACATAACAACAACCTCCCGCAGTACAGTATATACTGATTGGCAAATACTAACTTTAAATTAAAGCCATATACAACAATAGAGTGCCCAATGAGGCAGCATTTCAGATATTTAACATCACCTCCAAAATGGCGAATGACTTTTTTGTAATCCTAACACAAATGCAATTTTGATACAGATAACGCAACTAAAAACTCTCTACTGTTTTCCGCATTAAATTAAATGCATGGAACATAATTTTATGTTAAAGTTTAACATTTTGAGGTCATTGCGCTAGCCGCATTGTTTTTTTAGCCACTAATAGTGCGGGAGTTTTTTGTATTTCAATTTGTGCTTGATGTTATTCAAACCAATTTGTGTTTCGATTCTGAGTATTTCATATTTTACACTTTAAATTGAACCGTTTACAATTCAAATTCAACCTTTTGCAAATTATAGTTATCAAAACAAATTTTATTTCTTAATTAAGTTTTATTCACGTCTTCTATGGAAATAGGATTTTAAAACGATTTTTAGTGAAGTTTTTTAATGTAGATTAGGATGTAACTTGGCCGTTTCTTAAACAATTTTAAAGAAACTCGATTTGTGCAATGGAAATGAAGTTCTAAAATATGGCCAATCAGGATGGAACTTGGTTATATTTTAACCGATTATGCTTAAATTCGCCATGTGCGATCGAAATAGGATTCTAAAATAATTTTTTGATGAAGTTCTGGAATACGGCCCAATAGAATGGAACTTGACCATTTCTAAGCCGATAATGATAAAATCCAATGTGTGGGATTGTAAAATTATTTTTTAATTTCTGGAAAATGGCGGAACCGTCAATTGTGACCATGTTTTCGGATCATTGAAATACCAGTTACATTTTTGAGTGGAACCACGATGTACAATAATTATTTGTACGCCTGTAATTTGTATTTTATTGTAAACTAAGTAGTGAAAATTTGCGCGAATTGGGTTGTTATCGTTATCCAAAATAAAAAAATCCCAAAAAAACAAAAAAACCAAGTATTTTTAAAAATAGCAAATTTTTGAAATATTATTTTAATTCGTTTTATACCTTGGAGGATGGGGGCTGCCGCCCCCAAAC
Organism: Tipula helvola; assembly: GCA_963556165.1. Classification (NCBI taxonomy): domain Eukaryota; kingdom Metazoa; phylum Arthropoda; class Insecta; order Diptera; family Tipulidae; genus Tipula; species Tipula helvola. The sequence continues at coordinate 76,067,729 of OY744482.1, read as the reverse complement.
CCTCGCCCTGACGATTTTTTGAAATTCTAATATTCATAGTGATTGCACCATTTTTGAAAAATTTGTATTTTTTAATAATAATTTACATACTAAAATAGAGAACTCCCCACAGCCGCTTAGCATTGGACCCTTTGCGCAAGGATGACAGGAAAACGTCAGAAAAATTTCAAAAATATTAATATTTGTAAAAATATTTATGTTTGCATTTCACATATTAAAATAAAAAATTCCTCAAATCCGCTTAGCATTGGTCCTTTCCACGCAAGGATGACATGAAATTATGTAGATTCCTTTTGTTTTCATATTTTAGTTATCAAAAATTTATTGGGGTCTTCCCTTTCGATGGGGCAGTTTAGTTTGTATTTTTCGAGATTTTTTTTTGGGATTTTTCCGTTCGGGAATATGATGGTATCCCGCGCGAATTACTGATGATGGCGTGAAATGACGTGAATATTGATTCGATTTTTAAGGTCGGAAAAAGCTACAAGGTATTTAAACTAGGTTTACAAACATTTTCTTTAGTTCCATTAACTTTCAGGAAATACTTTCTCTTGCCAAATCGACGATTATTTTTTAACATTGAAGGGTTCTCGCATATTTCAGATTTTTAGCCCAATATTCATCAAATATATTCTTTGGTTCACTAAATGATAGTTTACCTTTGCATCCTTTCCGACAATTTGTACGTTGATTGTAAAAGCGTTTTTTTAGTGGTACCTTTTGATGTAACGTATGGCAAATTCAAATAACGTGTTTTCTTCAACTCTTGACTTTTAGATAATTTACCTGAGTCAAAAGGGCCTAGGATAAAGATCAAAAGTAAAAAGGTCAAAGTTGAAAGGTCAAAGGGCAAAAAGTCAAAGATCAAAGGTAAAAAAAAGGCCATCCATGAACAATTTAACATCGGACATCCAGGCCCACACAACCTGTTTTTTGGATGGTTCATGAACATGGTTCATGAACACATTGGACACCCCATGTCCGATTTTAGATGGTTTATGAACATGGTTCATGAACAATTTCAACATCGCACATCCAATTTTAGATGGTTCATGAACATGGTTCATCAACAAATCAATCGTTTACTCGTGTTAGACGAATTAAACATAAATAAGATACTTCACAGTTTTTCAATTTAATCAAAAGACATGGATAAAATCAAATAAATTTGAATGCATATCCTAGAAAAATCACTTAATTCATTTGATAAAGGTTTTTATAAATTACTGTATTTCATAAAATTTTAACAACACTAAACTAGATTTTTATTCTTCACATAAGAATAACTGTGATATATTTATCATGCAACTACATATAAAACGACCTTCATACTGAATGGTTTATCTAAAATCCAACGTTCCATATTGTTCATGAACAATGGGATGTGGGAAGTTGATATTGTTCATGAACCATGTTCATAAACCATTCAAAATCGGACGTGGGATGTCCAATGTATTCATGAACCATGTTCATGAACCATCTAAATTCGGATATGGGGGCGTCGATGTCCGATGTTGAAATTTTTCATGGAACATGTTCATGAAGCAGTTTTTTGTGACCTTGACCTTTGACCTCTTTTGGTGACCTTGACCTTTGACCTTTTATTTGACCTTTTGACCTTTGATGGCATAAACGACTATAATGATGACGTGGCCATTCCCATTCCCAAATTGGCGTAGACCCGGCCAAAATAGACTACTTAAGTTCACTAAGGCAATCCTCATAATACATATCTACTATTTGACTCAGGATTTTGAAATAAAGAACTACCGAGTTCTTAGTTTGCGCTTATGTCCAAATATGAGTTCATAAGGCATCTTTTCAGCTGAGGTAGGTGTGTTGTTATTTGTAAGCATTGCATTTGGGAGCCAGTGATCCTATACACTTGCTGCATAATATCTTGAATACTCAATAAGAGTTTTGTGATACGGTTCTAAAGTACCATTTGTCTGAGGATGGTAAGCGCTTATATTTAGTTCGGTTATTTGAAGACATTTATTTGCACGTATGTTTTAACAGTCGGCTCATGAAATTTGGTCTCGGATCAGTGAAAATCCGAGCTACCACTTTCGATTCCTGATTTTTTATTTATATTGCTAAAGAATATTTTAACAACCATTGTACTTATTAAGCTTGTGGATAGATATCATTGGTCCGACGATGTTTAGAAATATTTTTGAAATTGCCTAAATGAAGTTGTACATAGTTATTTTCATGGAAAGTTTTGTTGATAATATGCTTTTGTTTCTTTGACATTCAGCGCAAATGTGAACATTAATTATGCTTTTCAACTTGTCGGGAAAATAGAAAAATTCTTTTAGTCGTTTGTACATGCGACTCCCTCCTTGATGTCCTCCGATTAGTGATTTGAGGAATTCTTCCAAAAGTTGCTGAATTTCAGTTTTTTGTTTACTATAACGATATCATTATTCAGAGCAATAGCTCGGTCGGAACCAGATAATGTGGGTGATTCGGCGTATAGGTCGACTTTGGTAATATCACTTTGGGCGATCTATTTTTAGTTGGAATAAGATTGGGATTCGCGGATGAATTTGAATTTCTTTGTTGTTGCCTGCTTTGAGACCTAGTAATAATATTTATGTCGGGACTCAAATTTCGTGCACGAGTTAAACAATCGGCTACTACATTTTTTTTCCTGGCCTTATATGCCATCTGGTCAATCGAGAAGATAGATCAGTCATGCTGCTTAACTAAGTTCATGGTCTATGATCAGTTTTCATAATAAAGTGTTTATAACACAGGGTATGTGCGGAAATGTTCTACACTCCAAACTATGGCCAACAACATTTTTCCAATAACAGAATAGTTACGTTCACTCTTATTTAGTTTTCTACTGATAAACCCAACCGGCTGATCTTTTGATTTCCGCGTACATTGTGCTAGTACTGAACCAGTTGCGTAGTCACTTGCGTCACAAGTAAGTGTAAGATAAAAGGTTTTGTTAAAATCCGAAAATAGTAGTAAAATTGGAGAATCAGTAATTTTGGCAGAATGGTGTCCACTCGTATAGCAAATCCTTTTCTAGAAGATTTGTTAGTGGCGACGATAATTTAGCGAAGTCATGGATACATTTTCGATAATACCCTATCAAGCCTAAAAATGATTGGGCCCCCTTTTACCCCAAAAGTCATCCGGAAATGATAGTGACCAGTAAAAGAAGAGTATGCAGTCATATGCTTATCCTTTGCTTCCATTAGTATTTGGTGGTATCCCTTAGATAAATCTAAGGTACTATAATAACAAGATTTCTCTACCTGTTCCAAGATATCGGTAATAATTGGCAATGGAAAAAAATCGTCGTCCGTTTTTTCATTCAACTTATGGATCTTGGATTGATCGACGATTTCACTAGTTTTATCTGAAAATTCTGACTGAACTAAACGATTCGGCAGACTAGCAGTAGAACTAGATCCTTAAAATTGAGGCAAACAAAAATGTAATCAAATTAAAACAGAATTGGATGTTATTCATTGGTAGTCCAAAATTTGATGGTAAAGATAGGTTATTACCACATAATTCTTTCGGACAAAACCGATTGACGTGAAATTTGGACAGAAAGTAGAGAACGGCTCAAGGAACAAAAGTTATATAGTGCCGATGTGTGCTGTTACCCTGGGGGTGGATCGGATACGACTTCTTCTTGGGGTGGAAATTAGTACACTAAAAATAACTGCAGAAATCGATATATTGGGATGAATTCTAAGGAAAAAATGTTCAATGAAGTTTTTTCGATAATTCAAAATGTTGATTTTTGGTGTAAAAATGATACTATAAAGCTAGCCGAAAGTAAAAATATCGATAATGCAGATAGTGTCAAAAAATTGAGAGAAATTCTTTAAAATTATTTTGGAAAAGGGGGAAATTTACTCTAGGGATAACCGTTGGCTAGGCACACTAGTTGAAGTACATACTTTCCACACATGACACTTTAAAGGTTGTATTTATACAAATTTTTATATTTTATATGGGCCTTTCATTCAAACGAATTCTCTCGGGCTCCCCACATGAAACTTTTCCTGATAATTTTTCTGGGGATAGCTGTTGGCTATATACACAAATTGAACCACTTTGCAGACATGATAATTTAAATGTTGAATTTATACAAATTTTTACATTTTATATGAGGCTTTCATTTAAACTAATTTTTCCGGGCTCCCCACATAAAGCTTGACCTAACAATTTTTCTAGAGAAAACTCTTCGCTAGACTCTTTTAGTATGGTCGTCATTTCCAATTCGTCTCTGACTGCCGCTTCAATGACCAACCATTTCCGATGGAAATTATTAATAAAATATCAACCACTTATATCATTTTTCAAAATAGTTTGGCAAATTGTTAATTAATATGACATGACGGACAACCGTATATAAACGGCTTCAGATGCATTCAGACCTTAACATTGCTGAGTTCTATAATTACAGATCAAATTAGGTTCAATTCCAGAGGATAATAAAAAAATATTTCGCGTTTATAAAATCATACTTTAATGGTTGATTACTAAATAATAAAGTAAATCTTTTACACACGATAAAATTTCACCTTTACTATAGAATAACGTATGGATTTCTCTGGTTACCAGGCATCACTGTCACTCAACAATACTACGGCTTTTATTTTTGGAATAATGTGAGAGTAAAATACAAATATATTTCTCCCCAATTTCCCACCTTACTTTGGGTACGCATAAAACAAAAAATTGCAGAGAATGAGTAGAGCAGAAAGAGCAAATCTAATTTAGAAGGAGATTTGCAAATTCTCATCTCTCCAGTTTCTTTTTTTTTAAATAGAGCGCATGCTTTGCACGTGGTTTTCGATTTTGTTTTTTTTTTACATAGCAAGGATAAATATGTGTATCCTTGAGAATACTAATAAAAAGAAAACAGATTTTCTTGTATACTATTTAGAGACGATAGATTATAGAAGACAGGATGCAAAAGGAAAATCTAAAACAAAATTAAAATTGTACCGTGTAATTTTTCACATCCTTTTGCTCTTTCTCTCTGTCTCTTTAAATCCTTCGCACATTTACTGCTTGTTGTTGTTATACGCGTTTGGTAAATATTTTGGTATATATTACATACATACACGTATTAATATTATATAGCCATGTTGTTGTTGTGATTGTGAAATGCTCCTTTGAATTTTGAGAGAATTTCGTATATACCAAACATACGTATCCGAGTGTAATGTGAGGTGTGATGATTTTGGGCGACTAAAAGGATGAGGAGATTTTCGAGTTCTTTTACTTTTCTTATCACTTTCGGTTTATGTGTTTTTAGGTACGCCGAGTTAGTCTTTTCAATACACAATGTTCATTTTTTGTACTTATATACATACATATATGTATGTACATTCAAAGGAGATTTCGTTTTTTTTAGGTGCTTTAAAGTGCTGTATAAAGCGAAGGCGTGAAATTATATGAGTTTTTGTTGTATACAAATAAATATTTTTAGGGTGGTTTCGCAATGGGCTGTATGGTATATGCGTGCGGTTACACTGGAATGGAATAATATATTGCGGGTATTAAATAACATTTTTGTATTTACTTTTGCATGCTGTGGTTTTATTACATTTTTGCAAATTTATTTTGATTAGACTCGACCATCTCTAGTTTTATTTATAGCAGCTATGTTACCAATTCAAGTAGATTACTAACTATTTGATATATGAACGTACTGTTTGATTTATAAATATATAGGTTCGTAATTTTATTTTATAATCATCTCCGCCGACCCAATAGCCGAGTTATTTGAACTAAAAGTAATAAAAATGTTTGCCCTGGAATAATTGTATTTAGGGTTAGAGTTTGTTGTATCGTAAAATTGTAACAGATTCTCGTAAAATATTCTTATGGACGCTATAAAAAAAATGTTATGGCTGTGATGAAATTTCGAAATGGTGAATAGATAAAGTCATTTTTATCTTTAATCCAGGTGTATTATACCTTTCGGTCAAGTGTAATTATGTAGATATTTACGTGAAAATTGGAAAAGTTTTTATGATTTACAAAGTTTTAATGATGTTTTGCGGTTTGGGTTACAAATTTGTCAGCCTATTTTAGAATGTATTAGATTTGGATTGTTAGTTACCTTAAAATTAGGGAATATTCTATAATTAACTTATCAATGATTTAAAATTCTTTATTTAAAATAAGTCTTTTCAGTCGGTATTTTTAACTTGTTAATTTTCAAAGTATCTTGTAACTTATCTTGTAAAATTTTTATCAAATGACTTATCGAACTATGACCTGCTCTGTTGTAGAATTCTGTCATAAAAATAGAAATTCTGGAATACATATCAAATTCAGACACGATATATGGAATTTTGATTCTGAATCTTGAATTTAATTCTGATGTCAAAAAATGAATTTCTGCCACGACTTATCGAATTCTGATATGTTTTATCGAATACTGGTATGATTATCGAATACCGGCTTGATATCGAATTTTGACATCCAAAACTCAAGCTCTTACATAAATTATCGAATTCTGACATCTTGAAGTCAATCGCTGAAAAAATTTATCGGATTCTGACATGAGATATGTAATTCTTTGGTATAACATCTCAAGACTTCAGAATTCGATATATCATCTTAAAATTCGAGATGTTGTGTCAGAATTCGATATACCGTCCCAAAATTCAATAAATTGTGCTGAATTCTGGGATGATATAACCAATTCTGATTTATGACATCTCGAATTTTGAGTTGATGTATCGAATTCTGAAGACATGAGATGATATATCAAATTCTGAAGAGACATTTCGAATTCTGACAAGACATTGCGAATTTTGACCGAATAAGTCGAATACGGAAAAAGTTAAAATATCGACGTGACATAATATAAAATTTGATTGAAATTCTGATATAATTCTGACATATCATATCGAATTTTGAGGTGATTTACGGAATTCTGAAGGCTTGAGATAGATTCATCAAATTGTGACAACCTTTCGAATTCTGGAATGACCTAGCGAATTCTGATGTATTGAATTTGGACATAAATAAATCAAATAATTTATCTAATTTTGACATAAGATATACAATTTTGACATTATAAATTCATATTCTGAGTTTCTGACATGTCATCGAATTTTAACGTCGTATGTAGAATTCTGATAATAAAAATTCAAATTCTGATTTCAGACATATCGAATTTAGACAGTATTAAGTCTAATTTTGACAGGACAAATCGAATTCTGGCTTGATATATCGAATTTTGACTTGACATACATAATTTCGAATTCTGATATGACATATCGAATTCTAAAATTATTTATTGTAAATACACAATGTAAATTCTGATATGATATCTCAAATTCAGACGTGATATATGAATTCTAACATCATAAATTCAAACTCTGACACGACATATCGAATTCTGGCTTGATATCATGATATATCGAATTTTAACATCTGATATTTAATTTATGATATGACGTATCGAATTCTGACATGAAGTAACGAATGGTTATCAGATTCTGGCATAATATTTCGAATATGTGACATGTCAATTTCTGGGATGATATATCGAATTCTGGCATATAGTATTTAGAATTCTGACATCATAAATACAAATTCTGATATTGCATATCTATTTCTGATATAAAGTATGGAATTCTACATGATAACTCGAATTCTGGCATCAAAAATTTAAATTTTGATAAGAAATATCGAATTCGCTTATGATTTATCGAATCCTGATATGAAGTATGTATTTTTGGCATCAACAAATTCAAATTCTAACGTGATACGCTCATTTGCTGCAAGAATGACACAATTCAAAAATTACTTTTGTTGAAGAAATACTTTTAAAACTGTTGAATTGTAATCCTTAGCGGTATAATTTAGAGGTGTAATGTGGAATATGTTGTTGGAAACACAGCGTTATAGTACCTCAAAATAACGCGTGTGTGGGGCCATATGCCAAATATAACTCAAAAATTTCCATTTGGATTTATGTCAGTCTTGTAGTAAACGAGCGACATCGTATTTTGGTATAACACAACGAATTCTGATGTAATATGTCGATTTCTAACATCATTTATTTTATTCTAGTATGATGTATCGACATAATATTTCGAGTTCTGACATCATAAATACAAATTTTTATATTACAAATCTAATTCTTACATCATTTATCGGATTCGGGCGTGATAATTCGAATTCTGGCATCAAAAGTTCAAATTTTGACATGACTGAGATTCTGGCTTAACATCTCGAATATGTGACATGGCGAACAGATGGGATAAGAATGCACAGCCAATCATTATAGCAAGGATTCCGGAATACGCCGGGCCCACTGTAAACCCGTTTACATATAACAAAAGCGAAGGATACGATAGGATTGTTAGTTGGGAGAGACTCGACCCGGTTACAGTGTCGACTGCACACAGAATAAAATGCAAAAGTAGTTTCAAGTATTAGTAAAACGTAAAATAAGACATGAAACCAACTGAGCACAACAAATTGAGTCAATCCCAATTTTAATTTGATCTAAACATGAAACCCCTGCATTTAAATTCCACGTACCATCACACAACCATCAAACATCAAATTCATACAATTAATCGAGATATCAAGAACCCAATTTCATTCACTCGCTATACATTCAATAAATAAAAACTAACAAAAAGGAAATTGAAAAATTATATTCTTAGAAATTTTATCATTATACCTAGGGCACAGCATTTTCGGGTTTTACCCAATATCGAGAGTTCCGAAAAACGTATAGTAATTTAATCAAAAACTGATTTTGTATTTGACTTCATTTCCACCAAAAATATATAATACTCGGGGAATTCCCTCCGAACACAAATTTTCATATTTCCCGAAAAAGTTATACCCTAAATACCATGTAAATAATATTCTCGTTTATGTGTGAAAACAACAACCTAACCTCCATAAAATCAATGAAGTTAATATTAAATTAAATACAGTTAGCATCTCGCACTTTCACTTATATAATTCAAAGTTATTCCCATTCGTAGGGTTCCACTTTGACATGCATATTTAAATATTTTTATTATGTTTTGCAAAACAAACCAAAATATAATATTTTATATTAGTATTTTATTTATATAATTGATTGATATTTTTAATCTTTTAATTTAATTTAAATTAATTTAATATAATTTATAAAATTTAATGCCACTTGTAGATTACCCCGTATTAAATTTAATCATGTTTAAATAAACAAACAATTTTGTACAGTGAAATCTCGCTACAGTGAAGCCAAAGAGACCGGAAAAATGTATTTATTTTATTAAGTCACGCATTTATGTAAAGTTTTATTATTTTACTTCCTTATTAACCATAGTACATTTCCACATAAAACAATTTACACTTTGGCGAATAAAAATTTCATTGCGAAATTTCAATTTTCTTAAATTGGTATACGCTATAACGGGATCCCACTGTATTACATATAATAGTTTCTGATTCGACTGAAATTTACTCGATTAAACAAAGTATAAGAATCCCATTTGAATCGAATACATAAAACTTTTTATTCGAATTAAATTTCCGATTCGATTCAAATTTACTCCATTATACGTAGTATAAGAATCCTATTTGATACGAATACATGAAATTTTTGCGTAATCCACGAACACACATATAGAAAATAGATATTTTCCTATAATCTTCTATGCCTAGCAGAGAACGTATCGATGTGTACATGTCTTCTCTATAATATGTACACACAATACACTTTTAGGTAACAAAATCTAATTACAATGCAAATAGATTTGTTCAAATTATAAATCCAATAAATTATAAATCCTAGATCAAATATGTCATCCAAATGAATATTATGTTTGTCATCCAATTACAATCAAATTTCAGTACTCAGTACAGGCATCAAATTTACTCGATTATACGTAGTATAAAGCATGAAACACACCGAGCAGCGGCAGCGAGCAGCAGATTTAAATATACCTTGATTTGCTGATGTATTCATAGATAGTCGTGTGGTTAGCAAAATTATAAACAATTTTTATAAAAATATTCAAATATTTGATAATTTTAATAGATAAATTTCGATTAAAAGAAAATCTATCACAAGTGGAATATACTAAGATAATGGAAAAATACCATTATGTAATAATGCCGTGGGCCCGTGGCTTATATCACTTGATATAACACTTAAATAATAAACAATTGTTTTTACATTTAAAAAACACAATTTATATTTAAAAATACTTTAAAAATTTATTTACAATATGATATAAATAATGAATAAAAAGTTTTCATTACGTGATATATAAACAATTTTACTATTTTCAAGAATACTAGTTTCGGATTAATTCATCCTTCTTCAGTTCTTGACTTTTTACTACTGATGGAAATTCAATACTTTAACATTCGAATGAGAATTGAACTTTTTTTAAAAATTTTGTCGCGTACTGTTAATGATTAAATCATAGATTTTATTTGTTTTTGTATTAATTTTGTCGTTAAGTAGTAGTGGATCATTACGCTGTCTATATATTTCCATTTCCTCATATCGATCCAATTTACTGCCTTTTACCATTCTATGCAATACCTGTAAGTTGTTAGTGATATCTGTGTATGTATGTCTCTCGCTGGCTAAATGTTGTGCATAATTTGATTTAATGTTTGCTATTACATTTGTGTTGCGTAGTTCATCGGTATGTTCTTTGAATCTTTGTGTGAAACTGCGTCCGATTTGGCCTATATAATATTTTGAGCATTCGTTGCATGTTAATTTATATACCCCGCTTTCGATTTTTGTTTTGTTTTGGTGTGTATGTAACTTTTGCTGCAATTTATGGTTTGTTTTAAAAGAAACTGAGTAGCCATGTTGACTCAAAATTCTTTTAATTGTATTGCTTGTATGCCTATTGAAATCTACTGTGATAAAATTTTTGTTATTATTGCCCTCCAGTGTGGTTAATGTAGTTAGACTATTTCGTTGTATTTTATTTATAATTTTTGTGTTGATCTGGTTTATCATATTTTCAGAATACCCATTGCTATTCGCGATGTTTTTAATGGTGTTAAGCTCTTCATTGTAATCAGTGTAATTCATTGGAATAATATTCAATCTGTTTAGCATGTGGTTATACGCGGACATTTTATGTTGCATTGGGTGATTCGATGTGAATATTAAAAACAAGCAAGAAACAGCAAGAAGAAATAAGAACTCTCATCATCAATGAAATAAGTAAAGAGGGTATAATTCGTAGCGGTTTAGTGAAGGGAGATAAAACATCCAAATCGTTAACTAGCTTATTGAAAAAGTTAATAGACAATGGAGCGATAATCACTAAAGCCGACAAGGGAAACACCGCAGTGATAATGTATAAATCTGATCACCTTCAAAAAATAGACGATTATATCACCGCAAATAATATTCAATTATTACCAAGTGATCCCACTAAAATGTATCTCAAGGATATAAATAGAGTTATAACGAAATCCATAAACTTACAAAACAAACGACAAATTTATTACAATAAAATGATTAAGCCAAAAGCACCTGCAATAAATGGTTTACCAAAGATACACAAACCGAATGCGCCTATAAGACCTCTAATTAATTTCACTACCGCACCGACATACAGAATAGCGAAACATCTGAATAAATGGTTAAACGCACACATACAAATGGAAAATAACATGTCAGTCAAAAATAATTTAGAATTGGTTGACAAATTAACACCAATTAAAATTCCAAATGGCGCAAGGTTAGCCTCATTCGATGTCACAAATATGTATTCAAACATACCAATCGCCGAAACAATAACCATAACAAACGATTTGCTAATTAAAAACAATATAGAACCTAACACAATAAAAGAAGTCGTGGAATTATTACGTGTCATCACCCAACAAAACTACTTCGAACACAAGGGAGAATTTTACAGACAGACCGACGGTTTACCAATGGGAAGCCCTTTGTCGCGTACATTGGCCAACATATACCTCAACCACATAGAGAATTCACACATCTTAAGTAATAAAAACAAACTTCGTAGCAACATCATTTATTGGTACAGATATGTCGATGACATTTTAATAGTATTCAAAGGTACACACAGGCAATTAAATAATTTGCACAATTATATCAACAACATCCACAAGAACATCAAATTCACATTAAAAATAGAGACAGATAAAATGATTAATTTTTTAGATCTAACCATAAGAAATATAGAACAAAACCATGCATTTAAAATATATCGCAAACCGACACAAACAAACCACACCATACACATCACATCGAATCACCCAATGCAACATAAAATGTCCGCGTATAACCACATGCTAAACAGATTGAATATTATTCCAATGAATTACACTGATTACAATGAAGAGCTTAACACCATTAAAAACATCGCGAATAGCAATGGGTATTCTGAAAATATGATAAACCAGATCAACACAAAAATTATAAATAAAATACAACGAAATAGTCTAACTACATTAACCACACTGGAGAGCAATAATAACAAAAATTTTATCACAGTAGATTTCAATAGGCATACAAGCACTGAGATATATACATGGATACGGCATAGGCAAAAATTCATGGTACAAGAAAAAAAACGAAGAAGAAGAAAAAAAAGCTTGCGTCTGTGTGACAGAGAACGTATTTATTTGCCTTGTTTTGAATTGGTTTCGAATTTTCCGAAATGAAATCATATAAACCTAACCTTCGTACCGCTATAATTACATAGTAGGCTATGATCTTCGAGTCAGTAAATGCGTTGTTTTTTTTTCAATACACTAAATTGTTCTTTCACATTTTTGTTTTTACAAATGTTTAGTAAACAAGTTTGTTTATGTTCGAAAGTTTGACGTTTCACAATTTTTTTTTTCTTGTTTTTATTTATTTTCCAGGTGTGTATTGAAAATTTCAAGAAAAATAGTGAAAAATAATTTAAATACATATTTACCGAAGATAAGTAGTGCAATGTGTGAATAGTTCAAATAATGCTTCAATTAGTTAATTAGTCTCAAAATCTTTGTATGTTTAATGAGTCAAGCGCAAGTTTAATATTAACAAAATTATTTTCGAATCCAGTACGGCCCTTTTTCGGAATTAGCTTTTTAGAGTGAGAGGCATATATAAAATGAGCGGTACAACTAAAAACAAACTTGTACCGTTCGTTTTTGCTGTTTACTATGATAAATATTTTGCATGTCGTCTCCATGTATATATCTCAGTGCATACAAGCAATACAATTAAAAGAATTTTGAGTCAACATGGCTACTCAGTTTCTTTTAAAACAAACCATAAATTGCAGCAAAAGTTACATACACACCAAAACAAAACAAAAATCGAAAGCGGGGTATATAAATTAACATGCAACGAATGCTCAAAATATTATATAGGCCAAACCGGACGCAGTTTCACACAAAGATTCAAAGAACATACCGATGAACTACGCAACACAAATGTAATAGCAAACATTAAATCAAATTATGTACAGCATTTAGCCAGCGAGAGACATACATACACAGATATCATTAACAACTTACAGGTATTGCATAGAATGGTAAAAGGCAGTAAATTGGATCGATATGAGGAAATGGAAATATATAGACAGCGTAATGATCCACTACCACTTAACGACAAAATTAATACAAAAACAAATAAAATCTATGATTTAATCATTAACAGTACGCGACAAAATTTTTAAAAAAAGTTCAATTTTCCATTCGAATGTTAAAGTATTGAATTTCCATCAGTAGTAAAAAGTCAAGAACTGAAGAAGGATGAATTAATCCGAAACTAGTATTCTTGAAAATAAATAGTAAAATTGTTTATATATTACGTAATGAAAACTTTTTATTCATTATTTATATCATATTGTAAATAAATTTTTAAAGTATTTTTAAATATAAATTGTGTTTTTTACATGTAAAAACAATTGTTTATTATTTAAGTGTTATAAATAAGTGGAATATGTGGGACATGTCGCGCTGCTCTTGGTGTGTTTCAGCCTTAAGAATCCTATTTGATACGAATCCATGACACTTTTGCGTAATCCACGAACACACATATAGAAAATAAATATTTTCCTATAATCTTCTATGGGCGTAGCCAAAACCAACACAAATGTCTTTATACAAGCCATATTATTTCCGTGACGCACGCATATTATTAAATCCAAAACCTACTATTTTATGTAAGTGTTAGTGATATTTTACACTGATTTTATACAAACTACAATTTAAAATCAAAGTAGGTATGTAAAGATTATACTGAATTATGATGCTAATATTTACAGATATAGTAGGTTTTATTTTGTGTTTGTATGGCAATAATATGGCTTGTATAAGACATTTGTGTTGGTTTTGGCGTAGCAGAGGACGTATCGATGTGTACATGTTTTCTCTATATACACACAATACACTTATAGATAACAAAATCCAATTACAATGCAAATAGATTTGTTCAAATTATATATATACAGCAATATATGTTTGTCGATTGTACATAAAATAAAATACAAAAACCCATTCAAGTTGTATGCGTAAACATAAAATAAAATACATACAGTCAAACCTGTTTTTGTGCGGTCTTTTTTTATGCGAATTTTTTTATGCGATTTTTTTTTATGCGGTATATGAATATCGAGATTCTATTCAGCCATTTTTATACCTATTGTATCAGCCAAGTTCAGTAATCATTAGACATGCTCAATATTCTTATATATTCCATAATCCAGTAAATTTCAATATGTAAGTACCTATTATCTTGCACACAAAGAATATAATTTAGTTAAAAGAAATGTTTATTTCACAACCAACGAAATGCGTAGTAATAGCCATTCTGATTGTTAAAAAAAAGGAAAAAAGGAAATTTACCGTTTTATTTAAAAATGAGAAATTAATATTTTTTAAAATGTTTTCATGTGTAATTTAATTATTTATTTTGTTTGGAAAGCAGTTTCTCGCTATTTCGTAAAACTTTGACATATGTATTTTCTAAGGTTGACTTTTTTTATGCAGTCCCTCTTCACCGCATAAAAAAATTGTTTTTGTAATTTTTGTACAAAATTATTTATTATACCTTCATGTGGCGCTACTTTGTGCAGCGGGGGCTACTTTGTGCAAATTTGAATTTGGCACTTATCAAGTGCTGCTATCTATTACAGTACAGTTGATCCTCGAGTTACGTCGTTTTGATTTACGTTATTTTCGAGTTACGTCGTTTATAAATTATTCCCTTGATTTGAGTTACGTCGTTTTTTGCTTTGAGTTACGTCGTTTTTGGCTTTGAGTTACGTCGTAAAAAAAACTTATCTGATAAAAATAAAAAAGGGGATTTTTGGATATTTTTATGGGCGCATATTATTTTCTATTGTTTTGTAATAGTAGAAAAAGGAAGAGAAAAGAAAACAATAGTAAATTTCTAATATGATTTTCTCTTCCTTCCTTTACCTTTTATCATAACACAAAACAGTAACCATCGAAAATAATAGGTAGAGTTCTCCTCTATTACTACAAACATTTTCTGGGATGTTAAAACAATCTTAATGTGTGTTTTGGTTACCCAATTTCAACAACTTTTCGATAACGTCTGACGTCGCAAAGTGCGCGTGGAAACTTGCGTCTGTGAAATACAAAATTGTTGACAAAAAAATTGTTGTAAATGTGCATGTGCAAATTTATTTATTTACCTATTTTGACAAATTTATATCAATAGTTTACTAAAAACATGATTATTATGCAAAATTTATATCACTGCACAAAGTAGCCCAACTTGGGGGCTACTTTGTGCAATGTATGTTTTGATTTATAATTTATAAATATTACATACAAAAAATGTCAGTATTGATCTAATTCACTCGTCTGAGTCCAGCTATTAATATAATAACGATAAATTGTACTAATGTTTACATTAATATAGTTTTTTTACATCTCAAATTTCAAAAACTGTAAAATCCTGCACAAAGTAGCCCCATCTGACGGTAACGATTTATGGAGTTCATGAATATTTTTTTTTGTGCGTTTTTTTTGTTCGGTCGCTATCTACCGCACAAAAACAGGTTTGACTGTATATGAAAATAATTGTGTATATTAAATTGAGTCAATTTCAATTTTAATTCGATCTAAATATGAGATTTTTGTATTTACATTTTATGTACAACCACACAAAAATTTAAATCATGCACTTAAATATAAAACATTGCCTGATAAATGCATCTCGGTGGATTAAATTTTTCCCATATTTAATTTTCACTTCACTACACTAATTAACTAAATAAAACTAAAATTAAATTAAATATATATAAATAAACACTTTACACACTTTTTTTTAACACAAAACACTTAAACACCAAATAATTAAATAAATAAATTAATTTATTAAATTTTCGAAGAGGACGACAAAAACACGTTTATCCTCTTCGAATTAATTATAATTTTTATTAATTTTACACCTTAAATTTTAAGTTAATTATTTATTATTATTATTTGTTATTTTTAAAATGTAAATTTCTTTACATTTTAATGTAATTTGAGTAGATTTTTACATTTTTTACTTGTAAAATAAAATGTAAAAAATGTTTTTTTCCACGAATATGCCCAACTATAATTAAGTTCTTAGCAAAAACAAAAACCATTAAATACAAATTATTAGTTTTAGTGTCTTGTACTTAGTTACTAATACAATTTTTATTTTTATTTTTTTCAGGTACGAACTCCAGATTTAGGACAACAAACTAATAAATACAATGTAGGTAAATTTTGTTACAATGTACAAATATCCCTCAACATCAACCATAACATAAGTATTTAATGCAATTCCAAATATAAAAAAATAAAATCCATTTTCCTCTTGATGAAACAATAATTTTCTTGTAGTTGAAGTTTGAGTACAAGACCCAAATATAATATAAAGAACACTTTAAGAAGGAAAAACATAGGAAAAGAAAATTACATTTTTGCTGTACATTTCGTCGTCGGGGGCAGTAAATTTTTATGACTGTCTGGTAACAAAAATTATATACATTTTTTTTTTCCTTAATTCTATTAAGAAAATTTTCTAAAGCATATTTCCCATCATGATGCGGATTTCTACAATAAATTTCGTTTATAAACTCATTATTAAATTACAATTCATAAACTTAGTGCACAATTAACATAGGTACATAAAAATTGTATTAAAATTTTTAATAATTCACGAAAATTATTCTCAGCTGTACAGCAAAAAAATAAAAGGTTTAATTTACTCAGAAAATTCATGTGTGTGTGTCTCGTACATTAATGTATACTGTACAGACGAGAAAATTATACAGGCTGAAAATTAAAAACTTTTTTTTTTTTTAAGTTTTATTGCAAGGAGCTTCTTGTCTTTAGTATGTTTTCCTTATACATACATATTTTCATTCATTCGGTTGGAAAAAATAAATGAAATGAAAACAGAAAATGATACTCTGGGGATCAATGATAATCGCAATATTTCATTCCCTTTATTCCCTACGTTGTATGGTGCGTTTTCCCTTTTTAGTTTCTTTTTTTTTGTTGTAATATGATTTTTGTTTGGGGTTATTGTTTTAGAAGAAAAGTGGTGGGGAAGACAAAACACAAAAGTATATACACGGTGTTCAAAGTTAACCACTAATTATATACCATTTCAGGAAATCCAAATAATTTAAAATTTATTTACAAAACCTCCCAATGCCGTTAATATAATTTAGCTTTTAAAAGCATAAAAATCTCAAACAAAAACAACGTATGGGCCATAAATTCAATCTCTTCTAAAAAACACTCGGTGTGTACTCACACATAGCTACCCCCAAATCCATTATACGTTTTCTAAAAAAAATAAAAATCGTGAAAAATATCAGAAAATAAAAACTGTAGGGAGTCAGAATGGTAATAATGATGATTATACTGATAAGAGTAAGAAGTAATAAAAATAAGAAAAAACATTAAAAGAAATTTTCATCTACATATATACACTAAATCGTTTCGTTTTCCTTGTATTTTCCATGCTACACTCTTATCATTTCTAATCAAATTTACTTCGGTTGTGCTTTTTTCCAACATCAACATAACAATAAACATAAATATAAGCACGATATCCATTTAAAGTTTGTTGTGCGTAGCTTATCACCATCGTTTATACATACATATATATATATTATATGTTTAGACTAGACATACATTGGTTTGGTAATGAGTTCTTATCCCCCGTTGACCTTTAAATACATAACAACGAGACGTAAATCTCTCAAATTTGAATAAACAGGCATTAAAAAGTAGTTTTTCTATCACCCTACAAATAAATAAGTTTTAGTTTTATTTTTATTGCAGTTTAATGAATCAATTTTTGTCTGTTTATAAGTTTAGTATAGATACAGTATACAGTTCCTTTCGAAAACGTATATTACTATATTGATTCCGAATTTGAATTGGAAATTAAGGAAAATTCTGTGGAAATATACGTGTATACAATATTTTGGAAGGAAACATAATCTAAATTGAATGTGCATTGAATATATTTGCGATGTAGACGTCTATGTCGCTGGAATATTAATGAACCTCGGTATTTTGATCGGGAATTGATTATTTTTCAAATTTTTGGCGAATTTTATGTAGTTTCATGCAAAGCTTATCGACAAGGTTAGTAAAATTGTCAATTATGTATACATATATACGAGTATATTGAATGTTGTTGAACAAAACGATATATTCTACAAATTCCTGAATTGCTCAATTTATTCAACTATATTATAGCCCCAAAGTAGATTATTGATTTGATACAGCAATATCACTCAACTACATATTTGATATGGAGAGATAATTAAGTTTCACGAGGTTAATGCCTATAATAAATAAAGGCATTAATACATAAATCAAGTTCTGGAAAGTCTCTAACAGTCGATTTTTTTTTTAAACAGATTTCAACATTTTGATCAGAATAAGAGCAGCCTGATGGCTTCGACTAATATGGAGATAACCAGACGACCTCCACTATTGTATTTAACAAATATAGTATAACACGGAGGGTTTACAGTCTGTGTTAGAAAATATTTTTGAAAGAGTGATTTTAGTTTCAGAACTCAGATTTTAAACTCTCTGTAATTTCGAAGAATTACGTCGAGTGAAACACTTGAATTAATTGGTACACAAAGGAAAGCTCCTGGTTTCATAATTCTGCCGAAAGTCGCAATTATCTCATAATTCTGCCCCAAAGTTGCAATTATTACTATTATCAAGTCACTCACCGCAAGCATATCAAAACAATGATTTTGCGGGTTATAAGGGGCTTCATATGACTAAAGCAAAAATAACTACAAGCCATTTTTTGGTGTCATATTGAGCTTTTTTAATATTATCAAAATACAGCCCAATTTTTTAACGTATTGATGACTTCAGTCATCAGCCTTATTTGAAGAGAAAAATTGGTATACATATGGTTTAGAATGACGTTTAATTTCCGATGGTGACAAGTAAAAATGCCACGATTAGTTGTTGTGTCTGTCTTGTAGTTTTATTGTTTGCAAATATCTTGATTTAAGCTTTAGTACCAAACTTCAAAGGCGAAGTCACAATAATGTAATTTCCCTTCTAATAAATATTAACCAAAATACGCCTTTTTATTGCTTGTGACGATATGTTTTGTTTGCTTTCCAATCAAAAGCTGAAAATCGAGCAATTTGTGTAAAGCTTTTAATGCAACGATTTTAATAAGATCGAGAACTCTGCCCAATTCCCTTATCGTATCCTGGGAGTGATACTCTGCCCAAGCATTGTGGGCCTCGCCTTATTTGTTTAAAACAAAAAAAAGCATTTTAGAGCAAAAGCTGCAAGAGCTTTAGTTTTTTTTACATGGGGTAGTCATTTTGCTTCATTTGTTACCTACAGCTTATTTATATGTATATGTATAAGAGTGTGTTTATTTTTAAGTTTCTTAAGTACGCCGTTAATGATATATAAGGCGCTTAACGCACGAATTAGCAACTGAACTTTATCGCAAGATTTATCAAATGGTGTTTGAATCCAAGTAAAATTTTTTGGGTGACACTAAATCTCCTGCCACACTATTAAATAATATTTTATACATCAAGCAAAATGCAAAATGGTTTCAGGGGACCACTGAAAAAAAATCTGCGGAACCCAAGTTTTTTACAGAACCAGTTTGAAGAACGCTGGACTGAAAACCCACAACGTCAATTTACTCGTTTGGTCGAATGGTATTTTAAATTCACTGAAATTCTTCTGAATCGAAATTTCGAGCATAAACCGATTAAGGTGTGCATTCTAGAAAACTGTCGATATTTTTTAAACATGTTTAAAAATTATTTAACGAGTCCTAATTTGTTCTTAATTATCTCTGCAGAAAAAAAAAAATAAAAAAGTTGATGGTTTATTATGTGGGAAGTTTTAAAATCAGCACATCGTTTAAATTAAATTTTTAAAGCTTCAATATTTACTACCAGTCATCTAAGAGAAGAGAGTCGTGGCAGGAGTAATTAAAGGTTTGGCCATTAGTTGTATTAACGAGAGACTAATTTAATTTTTAATTTTTGCAATCTATCGCATTATGAGACATTCAGTAAATTTTAATGTTAGGACCGGAGTATTTTTCGCCTACATTATGATTAGTATAAATCGATATAACCCATAAATTTGACAACTATTGATTTGATTCACTGGAGATTTTAATAATTAATGTCTTTGGATGTAACTAAGACCTATTTGGCACATCAAAAATTTTGTGACGTTTTAATCTTTCGTTATGTGGTAGTGAGAAGCTTTCTCACCAGATCGTTTAGATGAATTGTCAATCTTGAGTGATACCTGGCATTGAAAACCCTAATTTCCTTCCGTATTGTTGGGACCTGTTGGTCTCTGTGAATTATATCGTTTCAAACTAACCATGGTGCAAATATTATGATTCTTAGAAATTTTGACTGAAACCGCTGAAGAAGGTCCAAGTTCCAATTGCTAACCGTTCCCCACAACTATATACCATATGTCTAGATAGGTTTAATAAGCATTTTATAGAGGAGTAGTTTATTTTCAATCAGCCAGTATATTTTTGCCTTGTTTTAGTCGTTTGTCGAGGTGAATATCTAAATATTTTACTTTATCAGTTTTAGGTATATTATGGTTATTCATTTGTATTGGTGGACATGTACGTTTTCGTATTGTAAAGGTTACACACTTAGATTTAGCATCATAATTCGCCATTTTTCATCTATACTTGGATACTGTTAATGTTCTCCTGCAAAACTTTTGTAGCCTATACTTGATTGCTTGTAGGTATTTAGTATAGATATACAATAATATCGGACCAAGCACGCTGCCCTGTGGTACACCAGATTTAATTGGGGACACAATTGTTCACGCTTTCTGATATTTTACTATAAAAAGTCTGTTCAGTAGATACCATCTTGACAAAAGCTTATGCTATGTCCATGAATAAAGCAGCATTTGTTTTCCTCCAGAGCTTCATCAATTACTTCAACTATTCTGTGTACTTGTTCTTTTGTTGAGTGCTGCCTAAATCCTAACTGATGCTCCGGAATCAGCTTCTCCTCCAACAGTATAGACTTTAGACGCTTAAGTAGTAGTTTTTCAAATAATTTAGACATAATATTATGTAATTGGTAGCAAGCTTATAGATCTGTAGGACGTAACTTCTTCTGGGGAGCTTGCCTGGTTTTGGTATTAATATTACTTATGAAACCTTCCATTGTATTGGGAAATATTCTGTTCTAAGTATTGCGTTGAACAAGTAGGTTATAAATTGAATACCCTTACCTGGCAACTCTTGCAGAATTTTTCCAACAGAGCACTTTGAGCCAACAGTATCACTCAACGATACTTTGATTGATGCTTGGCGGGAAACCACATCGACATAAAACTACCCAACATTTCCATACCAGTTTTTGCTGGCGACTATACCGAGTGGCTCCAAGGGATCTTTAAAAGGAGAAGCAGCAGGTTTATTGAAACACTTCAGTATCTCGGATGCGAACTACATCGAAGCGCTGGGAAAATTAAGAGAGAGATACGATCGGAGAAAGCACACCATCTATGTCTTTATAAAAAGCTTTATGTTTCAACCAGAAGTAACCACTCCAAATAGCTCAAACGTTAGAGTTTTATTAGGCACGTCAGATGAAATAATCCGAGGACTTAAGGTGCTAGGAGAAGAAACAGAAACCAGGGACCATTGGTTAATTCATATTCTGGTGAACACTCTAGATTACGAGACCAATAGTCTATGGGCACAAACCTCGGACGAATATGATTTACCAACCTTAAAGCAGTTTTTTGACTTTCTCGGAAAAAGAATCGACGCATGAGAATCGCTAAAATCACAAAATAAACGCTTTCAACCACAGTCAGCTCAATTCAGATCTAATGTAAGAAGTTATGTCGTTGCAAGTGAAAACAAAGTTCAAATATGCTCAGCATGTAGCGGAGAGCATAAGTAGCTGACAGAAAATCCTTTTTAATTCAAGAAAATCGATGCTTCAATTGCTTGAATAATAATCACAGCGTGTTTAATTACAAATCCAAATTTCGTTGTAAGCTTTGCAATAGGAAACACCACAGCTTGTTACACGAAAATTCCACCACAACAAACTGATTGAAACATCCACACCAAAATAGGAAGTGTTATATTACCCACAGCTTTGGTACGTGTAATTGATGCTCTAAACCAGAATCATTTATTTAGAGCACTGCTAGATTCCAGATCGCAAGTATCATTTGTTAGTGAAAATTGTGCAAAGAGACTGCAATTCCCCAGAAATCATGCCAAAATTGATATTACGGGCATAGGAGCAACATCAAGTGGATTCACCAAGGTATCGGTATCGCTGAAAATAACGCCGTGGAACAAAGATAACTCAAGCCTACAACTTGAAGCATTTGCCTTACCAAAATTAACTGTAAGACAACCAACAATCTCACGATACATCAATATCGAATTTATTAAGAAGTACGAGGTAGCAGATCCTTATTTCTAAAAAGCCAAGCAGATCGATATCATTATTAAAGCAGATACTTTTTTTGAATTGCTAGAAGAAGGAAAAATCACTACCCCAAATCAACTTACCAAGCAAAAACCCCTTCTGGGATGTATTGTTGTCGGCAGATCCAACGAAACACAGACGAGCCAGGTAATCACATCCAATTTGAACGATCCAGAAGATCAGTTAGATAACCTGCTAAGAAAATTCTGGGAAATTGAGGCAACAGAAGACGAATGTATCAAGCTATCAGAAGAGGAGAAACTTGAAAGCAATTTCCAAAAAACTAAAACAACAGATCACACTGTCCGATTTACAGTACACCTTCCATTCAAGCGTTCTCCGTCAACGTTAGGGAATTCTTTCCACACAGCAGTCAAGCGCATGCATTCTATGGAGAAAAGATTCAACAGGGAAGACAAATTTGCCGTAATGTACAAAACGTTCATGTCAGCATACAAAACTTTAGGACACATGAAAGCCGTTAATAATACTGAGAAAACCTCCAATTGATACTACCTGCCACATCACGGTGTCATTAAAGGCTCTAGTACTACAACAAAGCTCCGAGTTGTGTTTGACGGTTCCGCGAAGACTACCACGGGAACTTCGTTAAACGATTGTCTTGCGGTTGGACCAACAGTCCAATCCACTCTGTATGCCATATTTTGCCGATTTAGGACGTTCAAAGAAGCATTCACAGCAGATGTCGAGAAGATGCTTCGACAAGTCCCAGTTGCAGAAGAAGACATCACATACCAGTGTATACTATGGCAAGACTCACCAGACAAACCATTCATCACGTGTGAACTAAAAACCGTTGTTGACGGTACATCATGTGCATCTTATGTGCAGCAGTTAAATATAAAAACTCATATCTAGAAGCAGCAAACCACATTATAAATAATTTTTATGTAGATGACCTCATGACAGGAGCAGATTCATTGGAGAAAGCCGTTGCACTAAGGCATGATATAAACGCCATACTCGCACGATCCGGGTTCCAGCTAAGGAAGTGGTTAGCCAACGATGAAACAGTCCTGAGGAACACTGCTCAACCAAGCGAAGAAATTGACAACCTAGAAATAGACAAATTTGCCTCTGTTAAAGTGTAAGGACTACACTGGAATCCAGTGAAAGACTGCTTTCAATTTAAAGTCAATCTCAATGAAAACCCCATCATGCCCAAACGAGCAATATTGTCAGAATCAACCCATTGGGATGGCTCGCCCCAGTTCGGGACTTGACCTATTGGTACAGAAACAGCGATCCAAAATTGTTTCTATCATTTTCAGCAGAAACGATGTGTGTCCATATTAACCGGTATGCCTTGGGCTGGGTGTCTTGACGGCCCCACCCTTTGGTATAATAACCAAATTTACTCTCCTCCAAAGTTTTGGGATGTAGTTAAAGGCATAAAATTTCCTCAATATCTTTCTGCAGTAAGTCTGGAAAAATATCATCTCCTCTAGCAGACTACCACGTTTAAAAGTGCCAATGATCCATCTCACTTTATTAGAAGTTAAATTCTTTCTAGAGAGGTTCCAGACTCTGTTGTGTGGCGCATAAACTATCTCACTTACATCATCGTAGGAGCCATCCTGGGATTCCGTCACTATCGAGTCCGGAAAATGGGTCTCTAAAAGTACCTCAATTTAGTTCCCGATCTCTAGACAGTATTTTCTGGAGCCGCGCTGTGGAGGAAATGCATTGATTCCTTCGCAGAAACTTCTCCAAGTTGTCCTTTTGGATCTTTTTACTTTGAGATTATATTCAGTCAAGGCTAACTTGTACTCACCCTATTCATTGGTGCGTTTAGCCTCGATTTTTTCTTTAGTTTTTCCAGCACCTCGTTTCATGAAAGCACCTTGTTTATGGACACTCTTCGCTTCACAGGACAGTCTGCGTCTGCGTGGTACCGGCAGCTATATAAATAATAATGTACATGTGTTCGGAGACAGAAGCCTCATCAGATACATGCCAATTATTTATAAAAGAACTCAAATGCGAGCTGGCAAGTGTCAAATCTAAGGCCACTTGCCTAATCGCATTACTGAAAGTAGGTTTTTCTCCCTATTTATAATGTTCACATTATTAGCCATCAAAAATAGAAAAAGGTACTCACCTCTAATATTGAGACTCACAACTACCTGTTGTGCGGCTGTCCCACTTCGTATGGCACGCATTCACTTCACATCATATTATGTAGTCCAACCACTTTGCTTGCAATGAACTTATGCCGCCTAACCTCATCCGGAGGAGTTACTTCTGCCACCAGGAAAGTAGGCAGAGGCCATTACATCCTCCTGTTTGCCCCTTTCTACCAACATCTCCACCATTACCGTCTACAGGCCCCTGGAGATGAACTCTGGAATAGGAATAAGATTTATTTGCGAATTTCGTTACCAACAATTAACTTACCCACTTGTTTATGTAATCCCTTAATTTATTACCTTCAGTTCACGGCTCCTAAATCAGGGCCAGGTCTATATGTTGTGGCTAAGGACATCCGATGCTGCCTTCGCACGATGCAGATTAATCTGTAATATTTTAATTTTTTATTATTTTTGTTGTCGCGCCAGTGAGGGCGCGGATTAACCCTCTTCACCACCTCTTCCCCGATCCTGACTGGCAGATGGCTGACAGTTTCCCTCCATTTGATCACTCTTCTCTATCGGAGCCTGGTTTTACCAGGCCTCTTTGATAGTTTTACCGGAAGGGGATTTTCCCCGGTGCAGGTAATAAAAGCCCCCACCGATTCCCTCCTCGTCCTTTCCTTCAACTGCCTCTGCTGCATCGGGGTCTAATCCGCAGGAGTCATAACCGCGACTCTCGCAGACTTAACTACTGTAGTCCTATCCTACCTGTGGACTCCAACCATAATACAGGGTGTACTATTCAAAACGCGACTCATTTTTAGTTTGATTATTTTTTATTTATCAAAGATGAAACAGTTAATTAAAATCAGTACTGTATTTTCATTCAAATTAAACGAATAACATTACAAAATAAGATATTCAAACGGACAAAATATCTCCATTTTAACGGAATTTATGAGTGAAAAAAGGTCAATCGAAGAAATAAAGCGGGAATTTCAAGCACAATTTCAAGAAGCATCGGTCAGTAAATCTGTAGATCTCCTATATTTAGGTGTATGAATAAATATTTCCCAAATCGAGGTACACAAGAAAACCATTCGAAATTTAAAGTATTGTCCATACAAAATCCAAAAAGTTCAAAAGCTTACAGAAAGAGCTAAAGTGAATCGAATTGCTTTTGTGTAAAACTTTTTGGAACACCTAAACGGTGATTACATCTTGAGAGTATATCTGGTTTAGTGATGAAGCACACAATTACGTCACGGGAACAAACAAAATCAAAGATATTGGAGAAAACCCCAGGGACCTCCATGTACACCCATTACACCCCCAAAAGGTAACTGTTTGTTATGATGTATCAGCAAATGTATTGTAATGGTTGTTGTACGAAGAAATGTTACATCAACTTTTTTCTATGCTGCTATTTAAAAGATCTGGTGTACGTTGATAATCCAAGAGATATGAGTGAATTGGAAAACGCGATTCGAACGAACATAAGTGAAATTACGACTGATCTCCTCTGAGTTATTAGGTCCGACCTAAAGGGCTAGAAAAATCATTAATGATGTTTGACGAGTTTCATCTACTGACCTTTAAATACAATATAATGGTGTAATATTGGTCGAAATTTACTCTGAATAAGTTACCCAGGGTATATTTCCGAAAACGCCAAATATGATTTTTCTCTATTATTTTTTAATGCTTTTCAGTGTTATCTAAACTTTTTTCAAGAAAACTTCATCTAAAAAATCGAAATCACTTACTCGTAATAACTGCGCACTTGAACAAATACTAAAGCCCGTAATTTTATATTTTAAGCGACAAACAAATTTTTAAAAGGCTCTTACGAACATTTATTGACCAGTCCACCTATGTAAGCTCGAAAGCTTTCTAGGACAAATTAATTGAAAATCCCTTTTCTATATTCACATCAATCACCGAGTCGTAATTGCATTTTCGATGTATACCGAAACTAAATAAAACTTTCCTTCTTAGCACTGTCGTCTTATGTATACACATACATACATTTGTAATTGTAATTTAATTTCTTGATTAACATAAGATAACTTCTCGAGTATACATTGTATAAGATAAACTTTTCGTCTTAAAGTTATTTTAACTTTTCTTATTTAAAATTCACTTCTTCGTATATACATAACTGTATAGTATCATGACTTCAAAAATATAGAAATACACACACACACAAAAGCACGACGTTAGACAAATAAAAGATAAAAAAAAAAAATTTTAAAAATTATTTTGATAAGAAATGTAGAAGAATAAAATGGGTTAACCCTTTTCCGTTTCATGTCTCCTGTCGCTTTTGTTACATATATACACATTTCTATATAAATGTATAATATGAAATTAAGTTTTGTTATTACAAAAAACGGGAAGAAAATTCGGAAGTGGAGGGTGCGGAATTTTTTTTTTTTAGCTTTTTATTATACAATCTTAAATAATTTATTTTAGGGTCTGATGACAGTCTTCTAGATATAAATATAATAATGAATTGTAGATTCGTTATGTTGTAATTAAAGTTTTATATATTTCTTCCGACTAATCCCTTCATTAAAGTTTGGATTTATTTTTTATGTTACGAGTATACGGAATAAAATTAGCTGTGGAATTTAAAAAGCACAACGGGAGTGGAAAAATATTTTTTTTTCTGTATGTACCATATTGAAATTTTATACTAACGCAAATATGTTTCATTTCTCAGCCAATAAAAAGCTAAACATATTTTTACAACGCGCGCTTTAAAATAACAAACATAGCAACAGACAGTTATATGAGTATAAGAAAAATCCATTTAATTTAATTTAATTCATCGAAATCATAAAAAGTTGTATTTTTAATAAGCTTAAATCACTTACACGCCGACATGAATAACACTATATAGTAGAAACGAGTAGTAAAAACTTTAAGTTTTTCTCGTTTATATTAGGTTGACTCAAGACGATTTGTAAATTGTGTAAATCGAGACATTATAAAATTTGTATTACACCCTAATGCCGATACAATATAAAATTAGAATATTCCAAGTGAAAATTTAAATTTAGAATATGATACCACAAACCGGAAATTATGTTTGTGCCATTAAAAAGTCTGTTGATATTAAAAGAGAGTGCAATGAATTTTATTCATCATATTTCATATTTTGTGCTCATATATTACTCGTGTATGCAACACAAATACTAGATATAATTTTATCTTTTACACAAAATCATTAATATCTCACAAGCGACAGTGATAAATCGATGTCCATATGATATCTGCAATCTTAGACAAAATCAATAGATACGACGGTAAGTTACATGACGTTCACTTAAAGATATTAAAGCAAACATATATAGAAGATGATGCGATGACTAAATGGAATCGTAATTTGATTAACTGGTGTATATAGTATGAGAGAGGGGACGACGTGTATGTGGATAATGTGAATTAGTTTTTATTAAGATTAATCGTTTTTCATGCAATTTTTAGTGTCTATTGGGATACATTTTATGAATTAGCCAAATTGATATTTAATTGATAAGGAATATTATAATTTAAGTTTAATGAACTTTGACGGTAGGCAGTAATAATTTTAATTAATTATTTGATTTACTGTTGAATATGTGACCTTTCCACTAAAGATAACTGTAATTTAAACATCGTAAGTGTCATGGAAATTGAATTTTTATGTTCCCTCTACACTTTAGTATTCAAGACACCTTCTCTACGTTGTTCAACAATGTAACTTAGGGACTAGATATGTTGATCAAGGATTTTCACTCTCGGATTCTCGAATCTGGATTAAAATTGAAATTTGATGCTTTCCGAGAATTTCGTAATTTTTTCATGAAAATTAGAGAGATTTTTACAAGATCCGGCAGGAGGCTTATAAATTATTAAAACCGCCAAATTTTTTAAGAGGTTATCAATTGGATTATAAGTGTTAATGATGTTTTCTACAAATGTTGTATCACTTATTTTATTGTCGTTGGACGAGTAGTTTCCTTATACATAGTTTTTCATTTTTATTTTTATATTGTAGTACAAAGCCCTTATTCTTGAAATTAGTTGAAAAAATGATGCTAGACGCAATTTTTCGTCTTGTATAATAAAGTTGTGGGATTTCATTTTCGTATACACCCAATGAAAATAAATGTAGGAACAAAATGGAAAATCTGGGTTTAATTAATTTGAATTAATCTTTCCACATAAATAAATAAATAATTAAATAGGAATTTTTTTAAATCAATAGTCTGTGTTGTGCCTTTCGTTTTGATTATTTGTTGCACACAAAGTGGCATAGAACAATATTGGCCTTTCACTTACAGTCGTTCTTTTACCTGCCTTAAACTCTCGACAGACGATAATTTTTAAAATCCTATCTTGAGAATATCACCCAAAGATTTTCTAACGAAAAAGTGATTACTGCACTCCTGACTTTCCTCCTCACTTTCCACAGCTTTAGGTTCTTTTAATACACTGACGTAATTAAGTAATTGAATGGCATCAAAGCCATTTTCTTATACGACACATAAACTCTCCAGAATTCTTTCATTCTGTCTATTCTAATTAATTTCATATTATGTTTTAATCGGTTTTGTCTAAAAGTGTGCTAAAAAAATATGTGTTTCCTGAAGGCTTCAAACAAACAAGTTTCAATAGGTTTTCTTAATTAAAACCAAAATTCATATTTATTCAAACTAAATTTCAGTTTATTGAAAAAATTCAGTTTAAAAGGTACTTTAAAAGCACGTGTTTCCTTCTCGTGCAGATATCACATATTGAAGCCGTGTTGGCATACTAGAAATCAAATTTCTTATATCTTCTTGAGGGATATTTTCCCACTCCTGACTTCTGAAGCTCTAAAAGGTTTTCTGTGGTTGTATATTTCTACCGTAACTTTCTCACAATTCTTCGCTAGAAATTTCAGGGTTCGTAAATTGATATTTTCAAGTACTCCATTACTACTTTTGCAACGTAAAGCCTTGCATGAAAACAAAATTGTATCCAATATATGGAGCAAAAGAATAGAGAAATTCTTCGCCAAACCATAATTAACACACCTCAAAAATGTAAAGATGGAACGTTGTTAACTGGTGCGTATCGTGCTCCTTCACGTCGGTACACCCTAATACGTTTGTCTGACATTGTCGAACAGAATCTTAACTCATCTGAGTACAGGACGTTACTCTATCTTTCAATTGGCTAGTTGTCGTGTTCTCGCGCAAATCGCAATCGTTCTTGTCGATATTCTGCCGTTAATTCTTGGCCTGTAACGGGAACTCGGGATCTCAAATCCACATGTTTCAACGTTTCTCTCAGGTTGTCGTTTGAAATACTAATACTGCAAGTGCTGATCGGGCCGACGGATCCATAATAAATCGGTGTCTGAGAACGATTAACTTGAGATATCGATCATCTGATACGGATGTTTTACGTGTTCGCCCGAATGCTGGTCTCCGTTGATTGTTGCCACTTTTTCGATATCGTGCAATTACACGGCCACCGTTGATTGATTGGCTTCTTTCAGACTAGCTACATGTACTTCTTGTAGTAATGTCACTATTCTCATTGCCTCTACTTCACTAACATTATAACAAACGCAGATCGGCGAGAACAACTTATAATTTAAAATAATTTGATTTGTATTGGATTGTGCACCTGATATAAAAGTCACCAATATAATCCAAATATTGCAGTTTTATTTACAGTTACATTAAGTGTATTGCTTTGGTAAATTTACAAAAAAGTACAACAACAATTGCATTCAATAAATCCAAAATAGTTTCAGCTAAATCCAATTATTTTTTGAATTTACTTAAATCAAATCTGATTTTTAGTTTCAATACCTACCACTAGAATTTGCTTCATATGAAACACATCAAACAAAAATTAAATTCAAAAATAAATCTTTGCGGGTTGCTTTCTGAAATTTTAAATCCAAACCTAAATCAAATCCTTTTTTACCAAAGCAATACACTTATAGAAACAATTGAAATATGTACAAGTGTTTGATTTGATTATAAAATTGAAAATGACCTTCAAGAAAATTGTAAAAATTAAGTGATGCAATAGTTGATTGCATCAGTGAAACTTGAAAATTGAATACATTTTTGTTTTTTGATAAACATTTTGGAGTAAGGGAATTAGAGGATTGGCCATCTTATCTAGAGAAAAAAAAAAATACAGAAAAAATACAGAAACATAATTATCCAAGTGCGGCCAGAGGAATATTTGCAATAATAATGAAAATTGCTTTGTCAACCTTTCAGACACATATGAAAGGAAGCTCATATCGCTTCTACTGATAGTTCTACCACCAACTTTTCAAGTTATTTTGTGGTTGGCTTAAGTCGTTGGTTAATATAGCATCGACGAATGTATGGGAGCGAATTGCGGATTTAATGCTTCGTAAATACTTCGTCAACCGTGCAGACACAGATCAAAAGAATTGTATCGCTTGGGATCACTACATTTGCCCAAAAAAAAATTCAGAAATTACCGGAAAAGCAATCCAGAAAAAATATTTTGTTTAAAATAAATAATAAAAATTCAATTTTACAGGGATATTTAGAACTTTTCCACAACTTAAAACATGTGTGGTACATCGATCAGTTGAAGGGATACGACCGATACAATTCCTTTCATCTGTAATAAAAGATTTTATTTCAAAAAGTTTTTTCAAAAAACATTTAAATGCGAATTATTTTAAAACTACTATTTTTCTTATACGCTGTTTCATTACTAGAGGAACGAATTCGACGAATTAAACCAGGTACAAAATAACTTGAAACATTTGTAGGAGAACTATCAGTAGAAGCATGGCTATGGCCCTTTTTGTGTCTATGCCTGGTCCTAGTAGACCGCCAACCAAACCTAACCTATCAGTAGAAGCGATATGAGTTTACAATTCCTTTGATCTGTGTCTGAAAGGTTGACGAAGCAATTTCCATTATCATAAATGTTAAGAACTTTACGGCAAAATTTTTATAGACGGTTAATTTAAGCTTCGGCGGGTTGGTATCGTTATCCAAAACAAAAAAATCCCAAAAACAAAACAAAAATCCCCAAAAATCAAGTTTTTTAAAAATAACAAATTTTTGAAATATTATTTTGATTCGTTTTATACCTTGGAGGATGGGGGCTGCCGCCCAGACGATTTTTTGAAATTTTAATATTCATAGTGATTGAACCATTTTTGAAAAATTAGTATTTTTTAATAATAATTCACATAATAAAATAGATAACTCCCCAAAGCCGCTTAGTATTGGACCCTTTGCGCAAGGATGACAGGAAAACGTCAGAAAAATTTCAAAAATATTAACATTTTGTAAAAATATTTACGTTTGTATTTCACATACTAAAATAAAAAACTCCTCAAAGCCGCTTAGTATTGGTCCTTTTCGCGCAAGGATGACATGAAATTATGTAGATTCCTTTTGTTTTCATATTTTAGTTATCAAACATTTATTGGAGTCTTCCCTTTCGATGGGGCAGTTTATTTTGTGTTTTTCGGTATTTTTTTTTTGGATTTTTTCGTTCGGGAATATAATGGTATCCCATTTAAATCATTTTACATTAAGAAATAAATTCAATGGTTTTAAATATTGATTTCAATAAATTAAGTGAAGGAAAATTTCATGAAAATTCGGCCTTTCGACCCAATCTTCTTTTCCATACGTTCGGCCATTCACCTTTTGACATTCAGCCCCTAGACACTCGACCTTTCGACATTCGGCCTTCCGACCCCTTCGGCATTTCAGAGTTCGGCCTTTCGACATTCGACCTTTTGATATTCAGCCTTTCAACATCAATCAAAAATTTACCACATACAAGCTCAATTGTATTGAGATCGGGGTAAATTACTGGCTAATTCATTTGATCGATACCAACTTCTTTGAAGTACTCGGTTACGTAATAGCAGTGTGGGGGTGTATTGTTGTGCGCATAGAAATGATTCCATCGCCAATAAACAAACCAAATGGCATAACATGTTTATTAAGTACAATTTTTCCGTTATATACCATGGACAGTTAAATTTCCGTTTTCAATGAATTTGATCTTCGTTCGTGTTTCAAAGAAAATTCCATCATCGATCCCTCTATCGTGTTTGGCAAATGCACATTGTGCAAATTGTTTTTCGCTTCTTCTAAATCAGGTGAATCCAAACATATTCTGGATTCATCGCAGGATAAAACCCACGAACGGGTTTCGTGTTCGTTTAGCATATCAGATTGAATGGCCTTCGTCTACTAGAGCCATAGTTCTGGCAATCTATGTAAAGCTCATGGATATCTTGAAATAGCTGAATAAAAGCTACGCAAAACGGCAGCAAAATCTCCGTGTCATGTTTTAGAAAAAGTAAAAAAAACTTAACCGCATACTTGGAATATGCTGGCCACCATATTTTTTAAAAGAATTTCATTGATCTTGGATTTAGTTTCGTTTAAAGATTCTAGGCGAATGATATTCACATTACAAAAAAATTCGTAAAAAAACCATAGCACTTTTTCAATGTTTTGTGTTTCAAGGCGACGTTACTGAAAAGTGGACAGATTTTAACGGAAATAGGCATCTTAAGTATAGAGGAGTCCAAATTGACCAATTCTGGAAAATGCCTCTACGTATGTATATATATGTGTGTGGATGCCTGTGTGTTGAATTGAACTGACGTGAAAGATGACGTTAGATCTCCTAGACCAAACTCAGGGACTCTGGAAATGTATACATGCCTTACTTCCAAAAATTTCATTTTCTATTTCAGTTTTGGTGCAGGGGTGGTAATACAAATGTTTGAAGGAATATTACATTTTATAAGTTTCTATTATTTCAATCTATATGAAGAAATTCTTGTTTAAGAAGGTCGGGTGTTGGATCAATAGAAAATCGTATATTTTTTCAAAAAACTCTTTGATGTTGAAATGCTACTTTAAATTAAATGAGATTTGATGAGAAATGTCACTTCTTTATCAGGATGATAACATTTGAAAATAAAAATATAATATAGTGCGGTCTATCGTCATATCCAAAAAAAAATTGGATTTATTTATTGTTTGTAATTATTGTTGTAAATGTCTCAAGTCAATAAGCTTATTATAAAATTTGATAGCAAAATTCTTTTTATCTGATCCACTATTCCTTGAGCTAAAAAAAAACGCACTGGGAATTTTTTTGAAAAAATACTCTGTTTTTAAACGCTTGTAGGTTGATTTACATATGGGACGTGCGACGTGTGACAAGTGGAAATAAACGTGACGCTTTTTTGACAACAATTTACATTTGTGACGAGATCCGCCACGCACACTTTATAAAATTTTTTATATTTTAATTTTTGTTCTTCAAAAAAGCTTCGTCAAAACCTACTATTTTGTTTTATACATACAAAAAATGTGTATGTGTTTGTGCGACCGTGACGGAAAAGATAAAATTAAACCATCTCGCGGCGTGTGGCGTGTGCCGTGTGACGAATGTCAAAATATGCCTCTCTGATTGGCTAGAAGCTCCCGTCACATGTCGCACGTCGCATATGTAAATCAACCTTGTTGCTTGGTCAAATGTCAGATTACATTTTTTTCTTTTTAATTGAACAAAAAATTGGTCTGCTTTCTGACGCCGCGCCGTGGTTCGTTTTTATATTCTTTGTTATTTTTGTATGACTTTTTTAAGTCAAAGAAAAATTTTTTTTAAACAAAAACATGTTCATTTTTTACAGTCAACGAACATTCCTAATTTTTTATTCGCAAATTGAAATTAGCCATTTTGTAGAGAATTTAGAATCAAGCCTTCTAAATTTCTATTCGGCAAATCTTTTTCGACCTATTGCGGGTTTAGTTTAAGGTTTTTTGGTGTAAACACTTATTTTCTCCCGCAATAGCTCGGCAAAGCGTTGTCGCACAGAAATTTCAACAGTCTCATGTTCAAGGCTTCTCAATTCTCTACAAAATAGCTCATTTCGGTTTGTGAATTGAAAATTAGGAAGTTTCGTTGACTGTTCTAAAATTAACATTGTTTACTTGTCTCGTTTAGAAAACTTTTCTTTGACTTAAAAATGTCATAAAAAACAAAAAAAAAACACAAAAAAAATGAAAACAAACCGCATCGTAAAGACCAAATTGCCTTCAATTAAAAAGAAAAAAAGATTTTAATACGATATTTGACCATAATACAAAACGTTTAGAAACGAGGTATTTTTTGAAAAAAATCTGCTGCTTCTTTTCTTTGGTGCATATTGCTCTTTTCACCACCAGGCGGTTAGCCAAAAGTTAACAATAATAATACGGTTTTCACAAGTTATTGTTGGCCCAATGGAAGATGAGGAGCCACAATCGTTGAACCGATTGACCTAAGCAGCGTATTCGCTGTCTTGTAGTTTCATCTTTCAGGTACTGCAAGATTCGAATCAAATTCCTAATTAGTCAATTACTGTCTTATTTAAAGGCCCGATTCCCATGTCGTATTCCTTCTATAAACTCTGTATGGCTACTATAAAAACATCACATTGCAGTGCTTTTTCCATTGAAGTAATTTCAAACGATTTTTCTTGTCACGATATTCATGTGAGCCTGTAAACATTTGATATTTCTATTGTCGTAAAAAGTCAGTGCAATATGATGTTTTTCGTAGCAGCCGTACATGGTTTATAGAAGGAATATGAATGACTGTTATTTGGCGTGACAAGCAATATACGACTAAGGAAATCGTACCCTATATCTTCTATCAACGCCCAACTGTCACACCCAAATATGAAACAAACACTCTGTTTATTGGGAATGTTGCAAAAAAATCGTCGTTTTGAATATTCTATTTTGAAAAACATGAAATAGTGACAGAATCGACCAAAAATTATCAAAAGATTGTTTTCAAATAAAAGCTGTAAAAGTTTAAATTTTATCAAATTCTGTGAATGAGCGAAACGGTTTATTGGTAAGAATTTAAATAAATTTTAGGCTCCGAATTGTGATAGCATTATCAAGATCAAAAATCGTTAACGACGTACACAATCGGTTAACGTCTTAAAATACCTTAACCAATCCACAATTGGTCTCAAAGTGGCCCTGTTTTTTAGATCGTTAGGTCATACGTACCTTCTTTTGGGAAGATTATTTAAAGTCTTGGAAGTTTCTAATGACACTTTACAAATGTTTCTAATAATCCTTTTGGCTGTAAAAATTTTAATTTTTTTTGGATGCAATAGTTTTAAACACTATATTGTTTGGTCGGTTGCATGCAAAGTCTCAACACAAAAAGAAGAAAACATATAATCGAAATTTCATGCAGTATTAGAAGCATGCAGTTAAAAGTATCTAAATTCTAACAAATTACAAAATTTAAGCATGTATTTAGAAAGTTCACTGTTAATAAATAATACTTCCAATAAGAATTTTGAGTGAAAAAAGCTAAAGTAAAATAGGATATAGAATTGTTTGACAGGTATGGATAAAAGATTTCGAGAACAATTAACAGGACACATTTCTTAGGATTTGAGAACTAGTATACAAATTATTCTCATTCTTTAACCTTATTTGACGTTACGACGAAATTTTTTCTAATTTGTGTAATCATTTCCAAACCAATAGCACGAATATCAGGCATTGTCGCCAGATACCAATGGAAGGGAATAACATCATTAGGTGTCCTGAATCAAATGGTGTACTCCTCATTTCTTAATGGTGGGGAGGAATCCCAAACATTTTTTTTGTTACGTTGTATCGATTTTGCTCGTTTGACTAATTTATTGTTCAAACCTACATATAACATGAATATCACAGGAATTGTCGCAAGATGCCAATGGAAGGGAATAAAATTGGGTTACCCACGAAATTCATTACATCATAATCCATCATATCCATTACATCATATCGTAGAAAATAGTTATTTACGTCACAAGGGCGGTAAATAAGTTGTTACAGTACGAGTTCGACGTTTATGGGTGTTATTTTGACAAAATCCACTATTGACAAAATCAATTATTTACGAAATCCACTATTACCAAATCCAATAAATGCTATCGCAACCAATATTATTACAATAAAAAATAAATGTACATTAAGTAAGTAAATTTTCATAGTTTTATTAAATAATATAATGTATATACATTTTCAAGTCAAAATAACAAATTTAAAGAATGTAATTTAAAAAAAATCCAAATTTATAGAATACATACATATAATTAAATTTTATAAAGTGATGTTGTAAGCTAAAGATCGTAAATACTTAATTTTACTCATATTTTCTTTTTTTTTAATAATCCTTTTAATCTTTTTATATTTTAAAATACTATTTTTTTTTTTATAAGTTTCTTCGCCTGAATTTAACTTTTGTAGCCTAGTTTTTACAACAATATACTCCAACATTATTCTGAGTCCTAGGGAAATTCTGTTCGACTGCGTCGAAAACCGACCAAAATGTAGGGAGGTATTGTGGATTTTTAGATTCTTTGGATTTTTTATATGGATTTCGAGAACTAATTAAGAATGAATTCGAAGCAAACAAAATCATGGACTTGAATCGGTAATATATGGCCGCTATTTTGGTTTAGATGACAGTAGTCAGTTGGCATTTGAGAGTGATCGATAACAATTTATTATGGAGCATCTAACGCCACAAAATGCTAGAGCAATGCTGAAACAGTTACTGGAACGCTATTGAGACATGTTGGGAAAACTTTCTTGTGCTCGAATTAGATCAATTAGCCCTACAGAGCATGTGGTTCCAACAAGACGGTGCCACATCACACACAGCTCGTTCTACTCAAAAGGTGGTGATATCGACTGACCCCATAATCCCCTGATTTAACCCCTCCAGATTTCATCCTTTGTGATACTTGAGAGAAAAGGTGTATACCAATAAACCAACCACAACCTCGATGCTTAAGGGCAACATTCGAAATGAAATTACTGAAATAACACAGTAACCTTAACCGATGCAGAGATTCACAAAAATTGCAATAGGCAGTATCATAAAAACTATATAGTCTGATGAAGTTTCTGTAAACCAGGTAGCTGTTGAGGTTTTTTTACTGTGAGGTAAATCGAAAATCGGTAAAGAAATAATCCCAAGTTTCATCCTAGTTGGCCATATTCTAGAACTTCGTATAATCCAGTGTTTTATCTAATTTTTACAGAAATTGGCATAAGTGCCACATACTAAATTGGTTCACAAAACTTTCTGAATTTAAAACGAATTTTTCAGAAAATTATTCTAAATTTTCCAAATTATCCATCACTATCGATTCAGTTGTGAATGTTTGATGAATCTTTTGAATCTCATGAACCTTATGAAGTCTTATGAATCTCATAAGTTTGAAGAATCTTATGAATCTCATCAATCTTATTAATCTTACGATTTTTTAAATTCCATGAATTTAAACGAATTTTATAAATCTATTGAATATCGTGAGTCTTAACGAATCTTATGAATCCTATTTATGTTCAAATCTTATGAATCTTGTAAGTCCAACGAATCATATAAGTCCTATGTATCTTAAAAATCTTATGAATCTTATTAAGCTCATGAATCTTGCCAATCTTATCAATCTTACAAACCTTATGAATCTTATGAGTCATTTGAACCAAGTGAATTTACTAATTTTATTAATTTGATTAATTTTATGAATTTCATGAATATCTTATGGATCTCGCTAATCTCATGAATCTTCTGAATCTTGTGTGTCTTACGAATCTCGTGAATTTTATGAATCTCGTGAGTCTTATCGATCTTACGAATCTTGTAGACCTTGTCTTTCAAATAAATCTTATTAACTTTGGAATCTCAAGAATATTATGAATTTTAAGATTTTTGAAATTTTTAATGATGAATTTCGTAAATAATTGATTTTGTCAATAGTGGATTTTGCCAAAATTGGATACGGATTTTAGGAAAGATGGATTTTGACAATGATGGATTTGCTCAAAAGCGGTTTTCTTCTAAAAAGATGGATTTTAACAACAGTGGATTATGAAATGATGGATAAAGTGGGGCTCCCAATAAAATTGTTATGTATCCTAAATCAAATGGTGTACACCAAATTTCTCAACGGCGGGGTAAGCTTAAGGCCCCATTTTTGGAAGTGCAAGCAAATTCAAATACGCATTTAGTCTATAAATTATTTCGTGAGAATAAGTATCCGAGGTATATATAGCTGTGTCGTCAGCAAAAGAGCAACTTCACAACCCTCAAACTGAGGTACACCATTTTGTAAAAGACAAAACTTAATTACAGAACCTTGTGGAACTCCCGAGTAAGTATCTGTACGTAGAATTGTTTATCTTCAAAGTAGGAGTTAAGTATTTTGATCAAAAATAATGGAAATTTTAATTGGGATAGTTTATGTAATTGTACCTTGATTCAAACGGAATCAAAAGCTTTTTCAAGACCCAGAAGCACCATTCCTGTGAACTTATTTGACTGTCTCTCATGTTTGATATGATAAATAATACGACCAACCTGGTGTATTGAGGAATGCTGGTGACGAAAACCAAATTGTTGAGGAATTAGCACTTCAATAGTTTCAATGTGGTCATTGAGCCCAATTTTAATAATGCATT
Source organism: Tipula helvola (assembly GCA_963556165.1). NCBI lineage: Eukaryota > Metazoa > Arthropoda > Insecta > Diptera > Tipulidae > Tipula > Tipula helvola. The sequence continues at coordinate 76,028,093 of OY744482.1, read as the reverse complement.
CAAAGGTTTTATTTAAACTGAAAACAGCTGAAAATAATTGAGTCAGATAGACAAACCTAGATTCCGGAAGGTGTTTGATGAGAATATTTGGATTTTTATCTGAACCTGTAGTTTTGAATGTATATTATTTTGGTGGATATCATCGGATTCTGTAACAACAGATGAGATTTTATATGATTTTTGGAAAAAATTGGCAAGAATTTCAGATTTATCTGAGGTGGCAATTATTTTACAATTATCTTGGGAATTATTTAATGGAGGAATCACAGAATATTTTTTTTAAATGTTTACTTGCTTGCCGGTAAGGTTTAGATGCTTTAACGAGACGTTCAAGTTTATTTTGCCATTTGGCATTAACAATTTCATAGGTTTATTGCCTTACAACCTGATTCAATAGCTTTACAATATTTTTGTAGAACGGGTCACGTTTTCTCATCGATTGTAGGATAGCACTTCATCCGAGAGTATAAGTTGAAATTTTGATGATGAAGAAATATTTAGTAGGAACACAGTTATCTGCCGCTAGTTGAATACAATCTGTAATTAATTTATGGATTCATCAATTTCCATCCAATGGTCGGACAATCCACACCATCCAGCAAGGCTGCAAAATTTACACTTTGGTGTCATGTAACAATTCGAAGATGTGTGACCCAACATGAATCAATTTAAACATTGGGTGAGCCGCTCCGATTTTCTGTAAGGTAAGTCCTTTGAACACGCAATATTACCAATGAATTTGTAATTTCTTAAGTGGTTTCATGATGTAGTTTTTGGAAAAGAAACAAACTATAGTGCGCTGCCGTCAGATCTGGTCTTTGTTGCAACCTTGGACAATTTTGTCGGAGTAAGCCCTGCATCTTTAATATACTGTTCAACTTCGTTAACTGGAAGGGACGGTAGACCAAATAGAAAGTATCGGGAAGTTTTATTCTCATACAAAGTGAATGAGAAGAATTCGTATATCAAAACTTTTAAACCAATTAACATTAGTTTCACTTCATATTTTGAAATTTTGAGCTAGTTCATAATCACCATAATTTCGGAAGATTTTAACTTTGAAATAATAGTAGGAAATTTCCGTATTTTCCGCTGGTCTGCTCCACTTATATGTATGTCTTATGCCGAATCTTTTCAAGTTTTTCAAAATGTTTCCTAGATTTTTGGAATTCTACAATTTCTGCGTAAAGTACTTTTTTAATCATACACATCGGATGAAGCTGAGGGAATATTTTGGGTTGGTAGAAGATTTTTTTTAAATTGCGGTATACAGTTATGGATTATAATTGATAAGCTGCGCGGGACATCTGAGATCCTTGAAGTAGAATACCCAAAATGCTTAGTTGTAAATTTATTATTATTGAATAAAATTGTTGGTCTCTCTAGTGGAAGTCGAAATAAAATAAATCCACTGTACACAAATGTCAAACATATTAAATGTAAATATTTTACAATCGAAACAATTTTGTTTATTGTTCGATTACTCGTTTGATTTTGTTACTTTGGCACACCTTACCTTTCCGCACAAAATTTTAAGCCAAGAGACAAAAAAATTTATTATGTTGCATGTTTTTTGTATTGCTGAACAGAAACAGGCACTGAACGGAGCAAAACCAACAAATTATGAAATTTTATCATATCTAGATATCTGGTATGTTTAAATACATATACGTACGAATAATAGAAAAATAAAAAAAAAATTTACGATTGAAGCATATGGTTAGGGCAATTCTGTGCCGTATCCTTACAAAGTTTTTTTTTTCTTTTATGAATTAGGGATCATAAATTATGTTATTGAAAGTTTTTTTTTTACGAGAAATTTATGATCTTCAAGAATAAATTTATTGATGGCTGGAAAGATACAATTTTTATTATTTTAATAAAAAAGAAAATCGTATAATCATAAAAAAATACTTCGGGGCCGCTCGCTCCGGGTAATTCGCATTCTTCATGACTTTTAAGTTTTAATATAAAATGTTTTTTTTTTGTGAAGTAATGTTTTCGGGCACTCATTTAAATATTTATAACAATATTTTAAAATGGTTTTATATTAAGGCCCCTCTCATACGAGTAAGATTCAGATTTCCGTACAAAAAAAAAAAAAAAAAAATCAAAGCCAACAATAAATACCCCGCCCGACCGACGAAAATCTACCTTGAATTTAATAACGAGACAATAACGACACATTATGTGTTATTTTGCGTGTGTATGTAACTAGATTCTTACACATTTTTATTCTCGCATATTATTATTGTTTAAAAAACGACGGAAATGTGAAAATGGAAATTTTCCGAAAAATTATTTGTATAAAGCGGCAATAAAATGAAAAACTTTAGTAGATTTTATAAAAAAAAAAAAAAATATTTTGTTGTGTCTTAAAGAAATGGAATTAATAAATCATGGAGAAGAAGGAAAATGTGTATACCCTTGTTGTTGCCATTCCTAGATTTTTTGTATAACACAACACAAAATATACACGTATAGCATTGTTTGTGTCGAATTGGTTCCTCCATAGTGTTTTTTATTCATTATTTTTGCCGTTTTATGGTTATAAACTCCTAGGAAATGTGAGGAACAAAATTTGTAAACAAAAGCTCATAAATTATGAATTAAGCGAAAGGAGCATACAGCAAAGAACAGGGAATCGCGCGCTACACGGGGAAAATATATTATTTGCGAAATAGGTACTAAAGGAGTAGATAAGTATATTCATCTGTTTATATAAAGGGCGTAAGTTTGTCATCTAATTTATTAGATACGAGTATACTATATGTAGGTATTTTATCGATTATCTTGAAACAATTTTGTTAACCTAATTACATTATACCCTTCTAAACCGTGACAAAACTAATTCCGACAAACAATTAGAAAAATGTTTGTGTTTGAGTTAGATAACATCTATCTATACATAGTAATACGAATAAAATAAATTAAATTTAAGTAAAAATACAAACAATAAGCAATAATCATCATCAACCAAGCGAAATATATTTAATTCAATCCAATTACTCATTCCCCGAATTTTGTTCATTTTCTCTATAGATAGGTAGATTGTAGGTATAGGAGGTGTTCGGGTAGCAAAATATGAAAAACACAAGGAGTTTTTATATGACATAATTACATAAAATTTCCATTTTAATAATAAAAATATTCAAAGTGTTTGTGTTAACAACAAATTGTCTTCGGCTTGTCTTGCCTACTTTTAAACAACATTTCACCTGAGATTATTTCCTCTATTTTGAGTTTGATATGACGTTTAAAATTCAAATTATGATAATTTTTGTTGTCCGGATTATACTCGCGTATAATATAGCCCACGGTTATAGGGAAATAAAATCCGTTAAAGGTGCGCATATATACGAGTGTATAGTATGTAACGAGGCATTGTTTTATTGGTGATAGATAAATAGAAATGGATAAATTATATTCTAATGAATTCAAAAAATATTTCAGTCAAAAATTAATTATTTTATTTTATATTTATAGAGGGTGGAGCTTTTTGTTTTTAAAAAAATTTGATTTACGTTCTAGAATAGAAGGGTTTCGTGCGCTCGTCTGAATACATTCAAGTTTCATTATATTAATTTTTCAGCCTTTCTTATATTCCTGAGAATGAGAATAATTTTACTAAATTTAAATATTCGATCTTAGCTTATTTAGTTAAGTCCTTAAATCATCGATTTATTTTTTGCTAGACAATGTATCCTAGAAACTCTAAGGAACAAGGTAAATTTTAGCTTTCTTTAGACGCATCTGACGGAAACATTGAATCCGAAGTAGAGGAACTTTCAACGTTCCTACAACATTTCCGTTCATTAGCTCTTAATCAGCGCAATACTCTCCAATGATTAAAGTAATACTGTACCCTTACAAAGCACAAGGATGCCCACAGATTGCAAACAGCTGTCTTGATCATGTTCACAACTTGATTGACTTCGGAAAGTTTAATGGTTTACCTGATATTAAAACATTTGCAGTGTATCCAAATTGGTCAAAAATTATGGCTAATGACATAAATGGTAAAACTCCGTTAGATGGTCCATTTTAATTGTCAGTATTTATATTTTCAATCTGGAACTAAACTGACGGACGGTTGGACGGCCTCAAAGTTAGGCATTTTAGGGCTAATTTAAGCGTGTAATAACAATAACACTAAGTTCTAAAAAAGGGGCTGACCAAATATAAGCTTACGTTGATTGTATTTCAAGAAAACATTAAATTCATGATACCTTCAAGGACCGACAAAATGTTGAATTCAGAAACTGACTAGAAGTTATGGGATATCCCACTAAGCGGAATATGTTATTTCTGCAACGTTTTACATGAAATATTTTCTAAATTTTCAGACCCCTTCCCCAATATCACAATTTGTCACGTCAATATAAAGCTTCTACTCTCATACCGCCAAATTACAAATAATGTTAGATTATTCAGAACTAAGAACTTTTGAGCAGCAATCAAAGTTGAATTCGCCATTTTTCATCTTCGACCTTTAATACTAAGATCCAATTATACATCTCTCATATACTGTTGAAAATCCTTAAGAATTTAATTTACTCCTTTCAGAGAGCATACAAATTTATTTTCTGAAAATTTGTGAATACTTTACTCAGTGCTTCAGTCTGGACGGGGCATCGTTGGCTGTGGACCATTCAGACAATACAAAATCAGTATTAACGTTAATTATCTTTTGTTACCGAATCCCACCTCTTTGTCACTAGGGCATCCAATTTTAGGCCAAAAAGTAATTCCGGAATTTTCGAATTTGAATATTCTCGATTCCGGAATATATTCCGGAATTGTTATGAATAAAAAAAATATCAGAATTTTACAAAAAACATCAAATTTTTTTATTTTGTTTAAAAGGATATTTTTATAATTTATGCTCATATGTATGCACGATATTAAATCGCAGTTACAATTAGGATAAATTACATTTTATACAATTAAAAAATTTTATAGAATTTATACAGTTTATGAAATTTGTAATAATTATATAAATTCTCTTAATTTAAAAATTCTTTAAACGCTAAAAATTCTATCAATATAAAGTTTAAAAATCCAATAAGTTTCTTAAATTCTCTAAATTCTATAAATCCCATAAATTCTGTAAATTTTATAAGTTTTAATATGTCTATAAACTCTATAAATTTTTAAATTTTCTGAATTTTATAATTTATCAATTCTACAAATTCCACAAAATTTATAAATTCTATAAAGTTGGTAGGTTCTTTGAGCTTTATTAATTGTTTCCATGCGTGTTGATTTTATAAATTCTAGAAACTGAAATTTGACTTGTTTTATAAATACAAAAATTTCGATAAATCCTGTAAACTTTAACAATTCTATAAATTCAATAATTTCTATAAATTCTAATTTAATAAATTCTCTAAATCCTTTCAATTTTATAAGATTAAATCCTATGAATAAAGTTTAAAAATTCAGTAAGTGCTTTAAATTCTATAAATTTCTATCTTTATTTCTTATAAATAAATTAAAGTCGATAAATTCTACAAAGTCTATAAATATTAAAAATGCTAATATGTACCGTTTATTTTGAAAATGGGCTAAGTCCATATTTTGTTGAAATGAGATAATGAAAGATTTTGAATTTGTTTATTTTTTACATAAATTTTATGGAGTTAATTTTTTTTTTTAAATTTAACTGTAAGTTGTTTACCGATTAAAGATTTTAGTAATATATCTCTATTGTTATCAATTATCATTAACTTATTTTTTTTTGAAAAATGGACTTACACTACTTTCAAAATGAACGGTCCATATGTTTATAAGCTCTAACAATTCTATAAATTATATAAACTCCACAGAATCTATAAATTTTATAAATTCAATAAATTATGGATTCGATAAATTATTTCAAGTCTGTCAATTCTATAAATTCTACAAATCAAAATTTTCCTTATTCTAAAAATTCCATAATCTGTATAAATTTTTTTAATTTAATAAATTCTATGGATAAAGTTTTGAAATTCGGTAAGTTGTTTAAATTCAAATCAAATCTCATAAATCCTTTAGTTCTTATACAAATTTAAATTTGACTTACTTTAAAAATTCCATAATTTCTATAAATGCAATAAACTCGATAAATTCTACAAATTTTAGTATTTCTAAATTTTTTTTAATTTTTATAAATTTTATAAATTCAATACACTCTTTGAATTCAATAAATGGAATAAATTCTGTAAGTCCTATAAATTCTAGTAATTATATGAATTCTACAAAGCCTAAAACTTCAGTACGTTAGGTTAGGTTAGTTGAAGAGGCACATAATTTATCCCTTTCACCCTTACTGGAACCTGTTAGAGCTACTTAGTTTGCATAGAACATTTCGTAATTTACTGTTTTCGAGATCCGACAGGTTGTCCATCATGAACTTAGCTAAGTATTTGTGTCTTCTGCGTGCTAGTGCCGGACATGAGCTAAGAAAACGAACGAAAGTCCCTTCCTCCTCTCGTTCTTAATTCACGAGAGCTTAATGTTTTGGTGCGCTCCAAATATAGTTTTAGCCAGACTTGAATTGCTTCACTACAAATGAGGGAGTCAGTCCATCTATCCAGCTTAAGCGCTGTGATAGGACCCCCAGACTTCCTCTTTCCGGTTGCAGCTGCTGGTTCTGGAAACGTTATAAATTCAATTCATTTTATGAATTTTTTAATTTCTTTAAATTTTGTAGATTCTATAATTTCTATAAATTGTTTTAATTGACCAAGTTCCATAAATTTTACTATGTAACTTAAATTGTTTTCAATTTTTTTTTTCTACAATTCCCCAATTTTTATAAATACTATAAATTTTATAAATTAATTTCATTATTTCTACAAATTCTTTAAACTCTGTAAATTTCATAGGTTCTATAAATTTTAAATTCCCGAATTTTCGAATTTGAATATTCTCGATTCCGGAATTCCAGAAATGATTTTTTTTTTAAATAATGTCTGATTAAAAATTAAAAATCACAATTTTACAAAAAATGAGCTTGAAGTGCTCTCATCAAATGTATAGCTGGCATTGAACGACGAGGAGTTTCTGAATTTGTTTGTTTGAGTTCGAAACAAGATAAATGGGCATAGTTAGTTATTATGTACTAAGCACCTTTTTTCAGTTTAAAAACTAAGAAACAACACAACACTTATTTGACAGATGTATTTTAGTGATCGAAAAAATTAAATGCACAAGGTAATTTTCAGGGTCGAGCATTTATTGTTTCGCAATCCCTTTATTAGGTCATGTCATGTCATGGTGAATGCAACATAGAAATACTCTAAAACTTCCAAAAGTAGTCACCTGTCTATTTTGACTAGCTCCCTAAATTGATTACTTTTTATCAGTCTGAAATATTACGTATACATTTTTGTTAAAATTGAAAAACCTTTTTCTTTTTAGCATGACTGAAATTTCAAATTATTACAGTTGCTATTCCCTAAACTAACCACTTCCATAGATTGACCAACATTTCTGGGTCCCTTGAATAGTGGCTTTAGAGAAGTTTCCTTGTATATAGTTTAGTTTTTTTTTGACGTAGGACTACGTCTTTATTTTCATTATATATGGGGGGTAAACCAAAATTTCAATGTGATGACGCGCGTCACGGAATTGACGTATTTACAAAATTTATTTGATTAAAGTTATGTCTCTTGATAAATATAAATGTAATGTTTTAATAACTGTAAAAAACCAACCCGTTAAATAAAAATTTGTGGATTGAAAAAAAATTAAAACAGCAAAATATTATTATGCATTTAAATTTCAATTTTAATTAAATAGTGATGAACTTGATCAAACATGCCGCACGCCATATTGATTTAAAGCTATAAAATAAAAATAAAAAAGTTCAAACATTTTTTATTTTCATTATGCAAAATATTGCGTACATTTTTTGAATTTATATGCTGTATAACCTATGCAATCCTAGAAAATTTTATAGTCGCAAAGATTAAGCCGAAAAATGATTAGGTTTGCGAGTTATGGGACTTCTAAGTTTCCAAGTTGCCGGAAACTAATTTAATTTAATACATACGTTATTTGAATCGTCAATATTTAAAAATAAATTTTATCTAGTAAGCTTTTACTAATAGCAATACATTGAGCCAATTTACACATGCTTTCTTGCATTACGTTTCTCTGCTTTCAAAAAACCAATTTGCATTTACACGCGTTTTCTTGAAACGTGATTCTTTTGAATTATTTGTCTATGAATGTGTAATAGTATATTGTATAACAAGTGAAGAAAACGAGTCATTGCAATACGAAAGTGAAATTTGCAGCCTGAGCGATAGCGAGGGCTGCAATCACCTGAGTATTGCAATGACTCATTTTCACACGAGTTATACACGCTATTTTTTCTACGATACAATAGCTCTGTAACATTTATAAATAAGTAGAAACATAAAAAATTACAAAATTGTACGGATCAACACAAATTTATTAAACCATTAAAACATTTGAGTTTTCACAAATCGTGTAGCAATATTAAGAATTCGTTGTGTAATGAGAATATTTCCACACGATTTTAGTATATGACGCAAAGGCTCCTTTTCTTATATAATCTAAATTCAAAAATCATCATCGAAAGTATAGGTTACTACACTATCGTAGAAAAAAATATTTCCAGTAGCATAGTATGACACGTCGTCTCATTACTTGGTATCGAAATAAAAATACGACCTTCGGAAATTGTATACAACTTTTTGTTTGTGTTAGTGCAGAGAAACACAAGAATCACAAAAAAATTTTGTTGAAAAAAGAATCACAAAAATATGACCTTCGAAATCAGTTTATAGAGAGATTGGGGTAAAGAGACTAGGAAAGAAACTGATGCAAGAAAGCATGTGTAAATTGGCTCATTCCCATTTGTGTGAAATTGACATTTCTGTGATGTTTTATTGACTTTTTGTGACATTTTAATGATTGAAATTTCAATGATATATTGATCGATACATTATTTGTGAATTGCTTTATTAAAATCGCGTGTAAAGGTATTATTTTTGGGCAATAAATTCCCAGTCATTTTCGATTGGGGTGAATTAACTGAAATAGAATTGAGTTACTAGTTAGATCATTCAGTTGCTATTTAGATAATTGAGCTACTGAAGTGAATTGGGTATTCAATTGGTTCCATTTACTTCAGATAAATGTCAAAAATACTCATTTAAAATTTGGTTTTTGTTAATTATTATTTGAATAAAAATAAAAATTAAATATATTAAAAATTGTTAAGAATATAAACAATCTATCTATAATCATGTCGAATTTTATAGATTAATTTATTTAATTCAAAACGAAAAATTTCGTGCGCAAACAATTTTTAAACAAAATAAAATAAAAATCAATAATTACAACAAAAATCACCTAACTAAATTAACTACATGAGCAAAATACATATTCAGATAACTCAGTTGCTAAATTTTTAACTGAAGTGAAGAGTTGGGCATCGTACACTCAATTCACTTCACTTGATTCAGTTAATTCAGCTAACTCTGTAAATTCACGCCTAACTAAAGTGCCTAAGGTCATATATAAACCGTAATAGCAAATTATCATTGGACGCCAGTAGGTTGGAGCAAGTTTTAGAGAAAGGCGCTAGGAGATATATAAAATGAAATGGTATGTGACGTGACGAGGAGGTAGGATTCGGTGACAAAAGATAATTAGCGTTAATTCTGTTTTTGTATTATTTGTTATTAGACTGCACAAATTTTCAGAAAAGAAATTTTGAACCTTTTGGATGCTCTCTGGACAAAGTAATTTAATTCTTAATAATTTTGAACAGTATTCTAGAGATGTATAACTGAATCTAATTGTTAAAGGTCGAAGATGGAAACACCATGTTAGTTCTAAGTAATCTAACAAGGGAGCCTTTTGAAGTGCCAAATTCAAAAAAATTATAAAAGCTATTCTAAGTTGTAGTACTCTGTGAGACATTACCAAAACCTAATTTTTTATCGGCAACCCAGCCATGTTTAAGTGCTAAAATCACCCCTTAATTTAACCTCAAAAAACGTTTTTTCGATATATCTCCACTTCTATTCCACTTATCTTGATAAAACAAATTGGTAATTATTTCTCATAAAAAGTACAACTAATCTATAGTAAATTAGTATACAAGGGTTGCATCTCTATTTTTTTAGGGGATGAAATTACCTTTTTGTCGCAAATTAAGGGGTAGTAAAACGAGCTTGGTTGCCGATAAAAAAAAATGGTTTCGTTATTGTCTCACAGAGTACTACAACTTTTTGAAACAGTACAAAAGGTTCCCTTATAAGATTATTTGTGAGTCTGTGATTTGGCAGCATGAGATTAGAAGATTTATATTGTTGTGACCAATTGTGATATTGGGGAAGAGGTCTCCAAATTTAAGAAAATTTCTGCCCAAAATAACATAAAATGTTTATAAAATATAAATGGTTGGTTTAGTGATCTTTAACGGATGCTTTGTGGGAAAAGTGTTGTTAGAGGAGCCGGATAGACCCAATTTTTTATTTTAATTTTAAAACGGCATTTCATTGTGGCATAACGAATTGAGAAATTTTAAATCTAGTATTGTATAAATAATAAATATATAAATTAATAGAAGTGTTGTACAACGGGAAATCAACGTTTATACCGTAGAGAGACACAGAGTTAATCGCGATTTTCAGTTGTCATTTTTGTCAAAAATCGCGTTGTGGAAACAAAATAATCCGGTTTAGGTGAAAATCGTGTAATGACAGACGACTGTCATTACACAATTTTCACAAAAAACTGGATTACATATTTCGTTTTCACAACGCGATTTTTGACAATCGGGATAAATGAAAATCGCGATTAACTTTGTGTCTGTCTACCGTATTAGGCTGATACAGCCTAATGTATAAAGATGGCAGCATTAGACAATTAACGGGTTTTTTTAATTTATAATTTCTAAATTTGGGTTTCACTTGAAGTGTATAAATAAAGTTTTCTTAATTTTACGTAGTCCTACGTTAATAGGTCATGTCTCGGATACAAGCTCGTTGGTTTTTTAGTTCAAGTAGGAACTTTAACTACATACATAAAATTATATTGGAATTACTTAAATTAGAGTGAATAATAGAAATTCATTAATTCCGGAATTAGTGTTTTCAATTTCGAAATAATCGAAACCAAAATATGGGCCGGTATTCCGGAATACCGGAATTCCGAATCCCGGAATTGAATGCCCTATTTGTCACATAGCATTTCATTTTATATATTTCCCAGACCCTTTCTCCTAAACCTGCTCCACCCTAATTTATATACGACCTTTATATATACCTTTAAAGGCGATTTTATTAAACCAATTCAGAATTAATGTATCGATCAATATAATATGTCGTTCAAATTTGAACCATTAAAATGTCACAAAATATCAATAAAACGTCACAGAAATGTTAATGTCACAGAAATCTCTTGCTATATTTAAAAGCTTATAATTTATTTTTAAATGTTACCGAAATTATTTGCCATCAGCAAAGTATTTCAAGTAAATTTAGAAATTTAAATCCTTATTACACGGTAATCTATTGATTTTGTCTTAAAGTCACTTAGGGAACAATTGTTAGTATTTGGAAGGTGTATTTAAAGTATAAAAATATTTTTTCAAAAGGTTCAAAATAGATCAAGAATTGTATACTACTCCTTTTTGTTAAAATTACCTCCACTCAATGCTTCAATCGACTTCAAATTTTGTGAACAGGTAGATGATGAATTGTCAAATTTATCATCAACGTAACAAAAAAATTGTCGGTCCCGTTTTTGAGAAAATCTGTTTGGCAGTTTTCTCTTCCACTACAACCCCCTCTATTTTTGGCTCTAATGGACCTAAAAGTTAAGACTCAACTGTTTATTACTAAAGTCTATCTTTGTGCAAAATTTCGACCAAAACTATCAATATTTGTGAGAATGGGAGGCGCAACAAAAATAATAAAACTGTGTGCCTGGAAAGACGGAAGGATCGAAGGACGGACACGACATTTTTCTAAGCAATGTTTCGGGGTCCTGGTTACCTAATTCGTCGCGAAATGTGAAAATCTGGAACAAAATTTTAGCGATTACAATACTTACCCAATATAACTTCGTTATAGTGGGAAAAGTATTAATTCAAGGTGAGTGACGACATTTACATATCTTAATACCGATACCATAAATCCGTGCTCGACTAGACTAACCAATTATCGATCCTAGATTATTGCTCTTTGGCCGGTTTCATTAGACTCTTCAAATTTGTGTGGGAATTAATTTGGGTTTTCTGTTTGTGCTTATCCAAAATGGCTTAGATGCAATTCTTGTTATAACCGTTGATAAGAGTTACTTCTAATTTTTCAATGGATAGAGGATTGTAATTTAGTAATGAACCTTCTTGTATTGGTCGCCTTCCAATGTATTCCAAATTCTATAGTTGCACTTTTTCTGATTTTCTTTAAGTCCAAGAAAGGTAAAAAACCACCTATAATTGTTGATGCTTATCGTCACAAATATAACGAAAATAAATGACAGCACACAACAATTTTTTGTATGATATACCTTGTACGTTGTACGTATACAAAATTGTCATGGAAAATCTCACATTTTTTTAACGAAATCGACCTATATGTATATGCAAACGTAATGACGCCTCGTGTTACAGAGGAGTATCAAATTCATCATCAATTCCGAAATTATTTAAGCTAGTTGCTTGCAATGTTTTTAATTATATTGTAAATTGTCTCCACTATTAGTTTTTACTCAAACAGACGTTGTCCAGAAGTATTTTATGTAGGAAGAATACATAAAAAAATGTCACCTTCGTCACTCGCATGCTACGAAGTACGAATACAAAATCTGTTCGATATTTCACACCGTACGCTGTCAAAATGTTGAACTATATTTTATTCAGTGGCGGCTTCTGACTTAAATTATCACGCTTGCAATAAATCGATTTTCTTTAGCAATTTTAATTAATTTACAAACTGATTTGGGTACTTTGCAACGCGCTATTACATATTCGCGTACAATCAATATTTAACGCCGGTGGTACAGTGAGAAGAGCTTTGTTTTGCAATTTGGGGACCCACGGGTTAGATTCCCGATGGTATCAAAAAGAAATTTGTCACGACTGAGTGTTGTGTATGTGAATGTAGTGTTATGATTAGCTTTTCCGTCAACGGACATTAAATCCACTCGAAGAGTGAAAATCAATCCGATATTAACCGTTTTTTACCGAGTGCAAAAAATTGTCACAAGGTTATTAGCAAGTAAATTGTCAGTCAAATTGTCAAGCAAATTGTCAGCTTACCTCATTTCAATGGCACAGTAAGTTATAATCCATCCAAATTTTAATTTCACCTGCTAGGTTTAGCTCTCTTTTGATTACATAATCAGTATGAGAACTCAAAATGTATAATCACTTTTTGACGCAATTTTGGCAAACAATTATCGAAACTCGTTTAATGCTTATACACAATGGACACCAAGCGTCTCAATTTCTAGATTCGGGTGGTCTTACAGTTTTTTTAAAATAAAGTTTAATTGAACAGAAGTTTAAGCAGAATTGTCTTAATAGGGATTATTCCAATTTCTAGAATTTGGACGTGATGCTACGTCATATTACCGACTAACAGGTGCATTGGGATTTTCAACATTTTATGTCATTTTTCGAGGTTTTCAAGCTTACTCGAGGTTTGGTTTGTTTAGCCTTTTCATTACATTTTTCGACATTATCTAAGATTTCCAATATTATTCAAGTTAGTTTGGATTGAAATATCAGCGTATACATTGACATTGTGTTATCTAGAAGAATCTCGAAAATATTCTAGAACTCTAGTTGCTTGGTGTTACAAAATTAGTGATGTATTACGATCTTCGATATTGTCTGGTATTTTTCGATGTTTTTAAGTTTATTATTCGAAATTTTATATACTTCGATATTCTTCGAGATTTTCGATAATACCCGAGTTAATCTTTTAGAGAAGAGATTCTCGAAATTCAAGATTTTTAGATATAGATTTTTAACTTTAAATAGTGTTGGTTAGTTTAGCTTAAATACCCTTTATTTATTCCAACTGACCGTCTTTGCATATTTTCTAGATTATTCGAGGTTTTGAGACGACTGTATTTTGTTCTCAAATTATTTAAGATTCTTAGTAATTTCATGGTTTTCCAAAATATTTTCAAATTTATTGAAAGAAATCTAGGTAAGCGTGAGACTTAGTGACCTCGCTCTGGTTCTCACGCTCATAGAAGCCACGTAGGCAGTTTTATTCAACGGCCCTTTTAGCTTGAGTGACAAACCTATAAGTTTTAAGATGCTATGATATGTTGATTTGTTACTAATATAATGAGTGACGATCCATAAATGTAAAGAGTAAGTCAAAAATGTCGAGCGACACGAGCAAACTCACGAAATTTACGGAAGTAATTTTTAAGATTCTAAGAAATCTTTGAATTTCAAAATTTTAACTACCAAATTTAAAGAATTTCGATAAATTTTCAAACCTACAATTTTTAAATCATTACAAATTTAAAGACCCGAATAATTAGAATTCCAAGAATTTTAAGAATTTAAAAAAATTTAAGAGTTTCAAGAATTCAGGAGCAATGCGACATATTTCAAGAATATGATCGACTTGAAGAAATTTACACCATTAAAAATTTCAAGAAATAAAAAATCTTCCAGAATTTAAGACAGATTCCCACCAAGAATTTTAGGTTTTTAAATTATTAAGAAATTTAAAGAATTTCGACAAATTTAAAAAATTACAAAAGTTTATAATCAAAATTTTCAAAATTTTGGTCAAATTCATGAAATTTAAGAAATTAAATATTTTTACGAGGTTCTAATTAACAAATTTAATTTCGGCAAATTTTAAAAACTGCATGAACTTTCTTGAATTTTTAAAAATTTACAAATTGATGACCAGAATCCCAAACATTTAAAGAATATAAATTTCAAGTTAATTTTATGATACTAAAAATTTTAAAAATTTGAAGAAATTTGTTAATTTTGAATTCCAAGAACTTTTAAATATTTTAAAAATTTGGCTATATTTAAGAAATTTAAGGAATTATGTTATTTTTAAACAGTTTAGAGTTTTAAGAAATTTAAAAAAACCATGAATTTTATTAAATTAACAAGAATTTCGTGAAATTTTAGGAAATTTCTGAATTTAAAATTTGTGTTAACTTTTTGATATTGCAACATTTTTTGAAAAGACTTAGGCATGTTCGACCAATTTTTAAAAATTGTAAAAAGGGATAAGCCTGTTGACGACGCTGCTAGTCATTTCAAAATTTGAGAGATGATGGTAACATCTCTGAGATTATAGGAAATGGCCATAGTGCCAGGTTTCAACATTTTAAGTGACTTTCACAATTTTTAAAAATTTGTCGAACTGGCCCAACCCTTTTTATCTTAATAACAAAAAAATTGTTCGGAAAGCTTGATCTGTCTACTTTATGAAAACGCCGCCCCATACCTGGTTCTACTTTTTTTTCGTTAATTTGTGTAGAAATACGTCACACCGGTAAAACTTATCGTGTCTAAAAAATTCGACAAATTTTAAAAACCCTTATTTAACCCTTGTATGTATACCAGGCCACGCGAGTGGCCATTTCCATTTTAAATGCTCGAGGATTAAGTAAATCTGGTGTTAGGCGTTTCAAACCCCTTGACATCCTAGATTTGGATATATTTTACCCATTTTTTACAGAAAAGTTAATTAATAATTGTTTTTTGGCCAAATTATTCGCAAAACATTTTGTTACCCTCGCAATATATACCCGGATGGCCACTACAAAATCACACACCAGAATCACACATAAGGGATTAGATTATGTAAACCGAATCGGTTTAAGGTTGAGTTACTTTTTTCTATAAAGACGTCGACAAATACATAAAATTAGTATGACATGGTTACACGTACATGAACACCAATAAAATATAGCGTTTTGTAAAATTTTTGATTAAAGTGAATTTTTTCTATATGAAAAGATAACGAAATTTTGATAAAGGGAATCATATTGGAGAAAATTGATCAATTTAAATGCTACATGTCTTTACTTGTTTGAGCCACTACGCGAAAAATAACTTAAGCGATTTTGGCAAAACGATTAGCTGTAAACTGTATGTATTAAACGGAGTTACACTTTAAAATCAAATAACAAAAATCTCGTTGTTTTGTTAAACCAAATACCAATTTAAAAGTTTTCTATTTTATTGGTCATAGATCAGAGTGGAGGAGAATCGGAGTTGAGATAGTTTAGTAACTGATCCTTAAAATTAATTTTCCCATAAACCAGGGTTTGGTGAATTTAATTCATCTGAAACCCAATACACCTAACTAAATAAAATGTTTGAATGACTCATCGAGAAAGGATAATGAAGCAAAATTCAATAACCAAAATTTCAACACATAAAATTCATCCTTTTTTCATGATATACCAATCCAGGATACAATATATGTACATATACTCGAATTTTATACTAAAAGACCAATTCCAGCATCTCAAAAACAAAAGATAACAACAACACATTGAGATAATAATAAAAAGAAATTATCTTTTCCTTTTTTACTCTAGTTTGTTTCATCAATTTTCAATCAAAATTTAATTTTCCACTAGAAAATGTACAATAAAGAAACATAAGGATACACACGCACACATAACACTATATTCTACTTCCTGTATTTGTGCCCTGATGTTGCCGCTAGTATCCCATAATCCAATAATGCCAATAAATTTTGTATATATTGTTGTTGTAAAATAACTTATCATATAAGTTTTGTATATGGTTTGCTGTTTTACAACTCCCTCATCGTTATTCATCGCCCAGATAAAGTTGAAAAACTAACTCAATGACTATGACGACGATGATGATTATGAAGTTTTTTTCATGATCAAAATAATGGAAAATTATTATAGATTTTGTTGGTGTTGTTGCCATTATTGGCTGTTGAAAATTTATGAAGAGAAAATTATTATCAGGAAAATGAAGCAAAAAAAAATAAAGAAAATTTATACACGATGATAACACAGATAATATGGAAAATCTTTTTGAAGAGGTGGAAAATTCTTTTTTTTTGTATTTATACTCTTAATGTTGCTGCTGGTATTTTGCTTATGTAACATGATGATTCAGTGGAAAACTTTTGTTGAACATTTAAAGGAAACAAAAATGTATTTGAAGTTTAAATATATGGGGTTCGAGACATTTTGGTTTAACCAAATTAAAACTTGTGTAATCCTTGACCTGAACAAATCGCAATCTCATTACAATTAAAATTTTAATACCTATTCCCAAAAACTATATACATAATACATACTATATTATAAAACTAAACATGAAAATCAAAATTATTTTGTGAAAATTTAATTTCGTAAAACACACTTAATCCAGATTATTATATACACTATACACACAGTGCATATTATTCCTGTGTTAATCCCAATGAAAATATTTCCGGATACATTTTAAATTGGAATGAAAAATATTGAAACATTAAAATATTTTCCCGTAACCACAATATCATGTACATATAAAATATAAATGTGTAGGTTTAAATATGTATATATGCGATTAAAAATTAACACTTTCACTACCAAAATACGCAATATAAACCACAATATTTTCCCACAATTTATTAACACCCAATAAAAATTCTTCGGCCACGCACCAAAATAAAATGTTGATAGATAATATTTATTAATCACAACACCTCGTATCCACCACGTTTCTCCAAGCATGTTACAACAGCACAGGCATATGGACATTTACAAAATATGTAAATACAATTTGTAATTAAAATGCATCATTGTGTATCGCCATATGAAAAAACCGAAATGGGAAAATTATCATAAATCATTAAATATACAAAATACCCAATGGACTTTCGACTGGTTGGTGGTATGGTAGTGTAATGTTTGTCATGAATCATTGGGAAATATAAATCGAAAACGATATTTACCTCGAATTAAAACATATTTTTTGGGGGATGATTTAAAAAAATTTAAAATCTAACACTTTCTCGAATTTGCATTTTTACAGTGAAGTTAATGTTTTAAAATCTAATTTAGGAAAATTTATGTGTTTTGTTTATTATGTAATAAACCATCGTTCAAATCAAACATTATTGCTACCAACTGGAATTTTCACTTATTTATCTTCCTAAAACCAAAAATAATAACAGTCATAGACGGTAGTGTAAGAATAGATGCGTCAATATTTAATGTTAGGTAATGTAAGCTAATGTGATGCAAATTAATTTGACAAATTTTGAGTGGATAACTGATAGTACTTTTGACTTTCCTAATTTAAAGTTTAATTTTATTTTATAGAATTTAAAGAATCAAAAGTGAAATTTTCAAGTACCGGTAAAGAGTTTAATGAGAAAGCCAAATGCAGATTAAAACCTGTTTAAATCATGTTTCATCGTAATATGTTTTTCTTTAAACCGCCTACAAGAATATTATTTTGGTGGCAATGAACCCGGCTAATAACTGTAACAAATTCTTGTTGCACAATAACGCTTAGTAAGATATTACAAGGTGATTATGGGAGCTAGATGTGGTCACATGAATCTGTAAACCGTTGTGTCGTTAATTCGAAATTGCCTAGAGGAGGTTTCCTACGCCTATAAAGAACTTTTTCTAAATTTTTTAACCAGATATAACTGTTCTAAACCTACTAGCATTTGCTCAAAATATTGAATACAAATTTTCACCTCTATTGTGGTTGTCGCGAGATTAAATTTAAATATAAAATATAAAGGGCTGAAACCTCATGAGGTGATCAGAACTTCGGTCCTAAACATTAACTCAACCCAAACCAATTTCTAACTGAAACTCTTAACTCAATCTTCAGCTTAACCTCCAACTCAACTTAGAACTCATCCTCAAACTCAATCGCAACGCAATCACCAAATTATCCGAAACCCAACACTCAACTCAATCACTAAATCAACCTTAAATCAACAATCAAATTATAACTATATACTCAACTCTACACAGAATGGCCAACCCAACCAGTAAATCAACCCGATTGGAAAGCTACAGGCGTGTATAAACTCAACCCAAATCAACTCAACCTAATCTCCCACTAAGCCCTAAACTCGAACCCAAATTAATCCCCAAGTCCAACCCAACACAACTTCAACTCAAACCCTATTCAACCATTAGTCGATCTCAACTCAACCTAATCCTATACCCAATCATAACTCAACCGCAACTCAACCTTATCTCAACTCCAAATCAACCCTCAACTTACGCCAAACTCAACGTTGAACTCAAACCCAAAATCAGCACAGTTTGAAAACTACTTACGTATATCAACTCAACTTATTCTAAACTCCAGCGTAACCACCGCCTCAACCCCCAAATAAATCCCCAACTGAACCCTCAATGCAACCCTCAATTTAACGCTCAGCTCAATCCTCAAATCAATACTATCTGAAAAATTACATGCGTACATGAACTCAACTCCCAACTCAATATCAACTTAACCCTTAACTCAACATCCAACTCAATCCTCAGATCAACGCGACTCAAAAAGCTACATTCGTGCAAAAACTCAATTCAAAACAACTCAAGCTACCTACCAACTCAACCCTTAACACAATCAAATTCATAACTTTAGCACTGACTCCTGCTCAACTCAAATCCGCCTCAATCCCAACTCAACCACAAACTAGATGCGCAACTCAATCTTCAAACCGGTATATATAATAAACTATCTGGTATACTCGGTATTACCTGGCGGATGATCTCGCATGTTGTCATTGAAATTTGATTGACATAACTGCAAGGCGGCTTTTATGAATGCTTCGTACCATCATACAGTCATACCATCATTATACCATCGCTATCATACCATAATGGCATCATACCATAATGACATCGTGCCAACATACAAACTTAAAATCATACTATCATATAATCATATGATAATATCATCGCACTACATCACACCATCATACCATTGTATCGTCGTAACATCATACCATCTTACATCATATCAGCATACTTATCGTCGCATCATCATACCTTTAAACAATCATTCTATCACACCATTATTCCATTAAACTATCGTACCATCATGCCACTTTACCATCGTACCATCATGCCATCGTACCACCATACCATCATGCCATCATACTGTCATACCTTCATACCATCATTCCATCACACTATCGTGCATCATACCATCATATGAAAATACCATCATAACATCATACCATAATACCATCGCCACCATGACCATCATCCCAACCGCAGAGATGACATTCAACTACCATTTTAATGAAATTAAGGTGAGACAAAAAACAAAATTTGAGCAAATCATAAATGATAATTTAAATAATTTAATGAATGGTTTACTTGGTACATGTGAAAAATGGCTAGTAAATTATTCAAATATTGAACTTCCGCTTCATGTCAAAAATCATTTTAATTTTAGATAATAAATTTTGTCCTCCAACCATTGCAATTGAAAACCAGGAAAAATTAAAAAAAAATTTACCGTATAGACCAATTGTGTGTTAAGTCCTATAGATGGTCCCACATATTCGTTAGCATCATTTTTAGACAATATTCTAAAATCTAGTGTAGGAAAGACAAATTCTTACATGCAAAATTTCGTTTAGGGGTGTTGCTAAAGTAGACAAATTTCTTATACATTTATTGAAATAATTAATTTTGCCTAAAAATGCCTCGATCTTCTTTATAATTTTCGATTCCGGCATATTAGTAACTGGTTCTTGACGCTTTTCCGCTGAAGTTTACCGTTTGCGCTTATGATGTGCCATAAATATTCTATTTCTTCGAAGTACAATACGCACTTTTCACGGATGCACCTCAAACTCTAGCTTCCTAATCAATTAAAAACGGTTTCAAGTGTTCTACTTAACAATTCACTTTAAAATCCCCGCAAATTCTTACCTTGCTGAAATAGACTGATTTTAAAATTCTGATCGGGACCAGCCGATTAATTTCTTCTCGTAGTATTTCGGTTTGTGGAAATGGCAGTGGTTGGGCCTTTACAAATTCTGGCTTGACATTTGGTTTTAAAATCAACACAGCTTCAAACGAAATGCAGCAACCTATAGACTTGACGAAAATAACTGTTTCAACAGCTTTCGATAATAATTACGAATTAAGTTTTTGTGGCAATTGACATCTTCGGAAGAACTGACAATTCAATTTTGTTGTTGGCAATGTTACTTGAAATTTTAATGATGAAAAAACTGTCTACAATCAAAAGCGGTAATTGTTCGAAGCAGTGGGACATCATGTTTGATTTTAATAATTTTGCAATTTCGTTCAAGGCCAATTACAATTATCAAAAGCTATGATTTATGTCACAAGCGAAGCTTGTTTTCACAAGTGAAATTTGAAACTTGCGATGGAAATAATTCTAACCTGATTTTTAGATGTTGTTTTGTAATATGGCCAATTATGATGGAACTAGTCATTTCTTATTCGATTTTAATGAAATTCACAATACACAATGTACCATGGACATGGAGGTCTAAAATGATTTTTAGATAAAGTTCTGGAATATTCCAGGTGGCCAATTAGGATGGAACGATAAGGAAATTCAGCATGCACGATGGAAATGGGATTATAAAATGATTAAGAGAACAACTCATTATACATAATTAACATTTTTTAATGGTTTTAGGGCCCTATACTGTTTTTATGTTTTAAAAAATCAACTTAAGCTTTCGGATTCACTTCGAGTCCGTTTTCAAAAGCGATTAAAATTTTTTTTCCAGTACAATTTTTTTTTTAGAAATAAATCAAAAACAAAACCAAAAAATTGAAAATTGTTCCGTAGAAACCAAAATTCCTGTGTCAAAAATATAATGATAGTCCAGTCATTATAAACATTTGAAATGCAAATGAACCGAACTGACTGATTTTTATATATTGTGTGAAAAAAAAACTTAACTTGAAATTTTCGACCATGATTTCCAAGTTGCATTCTGTAGCATCTTGAAAAAGGGGTACATTTTGTTTTTTTGCGATAACTCGGCTCTCCATCATGGTATGAAAATTGTAATTACATACTTTTTGTTGCTTTTTTACGCTCTACAATTTAGTTAATATGAGTTTTTCACCTACCGTTGATCGTTTTTGAGGTATCGAACGTGAAAGTGAAAAATTAAGATATTGAAACTTGTTTTTTGCTGTTTTCTGCTTGCTTCTCTTTCTTGTAGAGCATTTTAATACCTGCAATTTGATTTTTCATTTTTTTTTTTTTCAAACAAAAATTATGACTTTTAGCGCGCCGTAAAGTTGGTTAGTTCATGCGAAGTTGCGATTTGATAGCTCGCGCGGTTGTATAGATATGTTGTAAGTAACTAATTTACGGTTCTAGGAAAAATTGTTAGAAATACAAATAAATAAATAAAACAGCTAAATTTTGAATCAAACATATCAAATTTATTATTCAAATACATGTTTTTATTAATTATATTTTTCTTGGTTTCGATCGTCCTGGTTCACAGTCTTTCTGTTCGAAATACTCATCGAGTTGTGGAGATTTTACAACCACATAAGATGATTCTCCGATTGTCGAATCATCCTCATCCTTATCACCCTCATTGAGCAGAATATCGACTTTGGCGATATTATTGCATGTTTGCCCACTGCAATTGAAGCAAATAATGGAACAAGCAATCCCTGCTTTTCTGCACCCACAGGCAGCTCCACATTTTTCTTTGCACTTGCACGATATGACTTTAAAAGTTCAGGTGGCGCGGGTTCAACTGTGCTCATAACCGGTTCCAGTTCATGACTTTTTCGTCGCCAACCCCATTTCTGAGGATCCTTGTAAAATCCGAGCCACGTTTGCACCTGATGATACGTACGGAATATATGCTGGCGTGCTGCGTTTTTCGTGGGTGGGAGTAGTGAAAGGTGGTTCAAATTATTTTTAGTCACGGATTTAGCAAAGCGGTGGAATCGTAAAATATTTAAAAAAATTTCCTGATTGTTACCGCCATATAGGGCGATGAGGAATTGTTTTACTATGGAAGTTAGAACCTCCGGATCGATTTATTCTTCTTTAAATAATTCCACCGATGACTGTAGCTGTTAAATTTCAATTCCGACGTATGCAAAATAAGAGCGAAGCATTTGTACAAAGTTATCTTTGTTTCTGTTCCTTGCAAGAAAGTTCTCTTGGCTAACTTTTGGAGCTGTAGTTTCATCGAATGTAAATTCTGGCGATTGGTTCTTTCTCGAACGTCGTACTCTTTCCGAAGTTTTGGTTCCTGCGATACCCATGCCATTTGGATAACCATCGAATATAATTGTGACGTTCTCTCCGTCGAAACCACCGTCAATTATCTCAATATATCCGTTACCAAATTGTAAATTTTCGTCCAAAGGTTTGAAAGCATTATATAACAATGATTTTGTTCCTTTCCGCAGTCCTTCTTCGGTGAATAAAGACGACGGAAACGGAGCGAGCTCGTATGCCAGAAGTTGTTTCATATCAGTCTCGGAGTTCTTCGCAATGCACATCCTTTGGAAAAGTAAGAGTGGATTGGTCGGAACTGGTGACGCATTGATTTTAATGCTGCTATTGACTGCCGATATCGGTAGTACCTTACCCTTACTTTTGAACGACAAGGACCCGAAATTTACTCCTATAATTTTAGTAATCATGTCGCAACCAACTTCGTATGCAAGATAACAATTAATTTTCTGGTTTGCGACAACTCCTGTGCCGATAGAAAATAATTCGTTATTTTCTGGGAAAGAATTTGCCCTGCTAGCCACATATCCAGTTTCTCAATGTCGAAATTGTCTCTAGAAACCCACGAGGGTCTCATGTCGATGTGCTGTTCGGTTGTTGAGCAAGATACTCCGGAGAAATTTTCAATTTGCTCGCAAATGTTTTTACGCATGTTTAACCATGCCTGAAGTCTTCGATGCTATTGTGCTATCAGTAATTCCACGTCCCTGAGTTAGCCCTCCTGTTTTCTTCATGGATTGCATAAGTCTGCTCTATCGTCATGTCTGACATAACACCAGACCAATATTTTTCTGTCCGACAAATCGTAAAATAGCCACGTTTTGTGAATCTGACGTAATCTTCGTTGTGTATTTTTTCATGCAGAGTTCGCATGTCCTGTAGGTATAAATGAGCAGACTTCGCATACAGGAAATGCCCGCTGGCATGCAAAAATGGAAGCATGTTTTGGATGGTATTGAGGTGAACCTCCCAATTACCTGATCTTTCCGCCTCTATGAAGTTCTTTACCAGAGAAACCATTCGATGGTACTGTACCCATAGTTTTGCCGTTAGACCTCTTTTTTCGATTACATTTAATCCTTTTGCAAATTTCTCACATACTCTTTTTATTTCGTTGTTTTTTGTGGCAGTCAGTATGGCAGGCCGATTGAAAACATCATCCGCGTAGTAATCAAGTTCATCACGTTCCTTTTCGATTAATTTTAGCGACTCCAGTACAATTTTTGACAAAGCTACGTGTGACAAAATGTGAGCAAGCACAGCTCGTGCTTATGCATGACCGGAAATCAACTTGAAAAGCTCGTCAATCCCACTACCCGACAAGATCATACCAATTGGTCCCATAAACGACATTAATAGATAAAATCCACCGAGCCTCACTATGATGTTTTTCAAATCCGATGTTGGGTCAGCAGCTCCCACAATATCGCGAGCTTTCCAGTATAGTGGCTGATCAAATGTGACGAAGGGAGTTTTTTATCGCAGCGCTTGCATTTCTCGACAGCTTCGAGAAGCGAAGTAAGGATAATGTCGTAATCCGATGGCGGCGCATTGATAAACGGAAGGCAGATAATTCTTGAGCGTTTATATTGCATATTGGTTGTTACTTTCTCCATAAAACCATTCCATCCTGGAATTCCGACAGAGTAGCCCCATTTTCCGTAAAGCCAAATTAAATCTGGTACTGTAGGTACTATGTGGCTCGAAACTTGACGAAGAGCTTCGATATTGGCAACAGGTATGGACTGTAAGCCTGCCGATTTATGTTTACTGTAGGCGAGTACTGGAACCATGCTCAATTGTGCAACTTCTGAAGACGATTTAATTTCGACAATGCACGGAATTGGAATCTCACGCTCGATAGCTGTGTGGGGAGTCCACAATGTATTCCTCCCATTCCGTGAAACGTTCCATAACCGTCGAGGGTGTTGATGTTGAAGTCCGCATTGTCAAACACGAATTGAGAAAACGAATTTTCCAAAATGTTATATTCAGCTCGATGAATACATGAATTCTCAAAAATCGTTATTTCTCGGTACGATGCACAGAATCCCATTGCTGATAAGATACTGATAAGGTTCTTTGAACCGAATTTTTTGTACAGGAAATACATTTACTATACATTTTTTCTTCCAATTTTCCAATGCACCACGGTTATCTTTTGTAATGATTCCAGAAAGGAAAATTTCCAAAGTCTCAGGAAGAGCGGCTCCGACATCTTTTACGAATTCATCAGATGGGGGATAATTACTTTTATCGTATATGACACCTCTAATATCCTCACGGATAATCGCTGCATCTTCGCGAATAACTCGTAATCTTTCTTCAAAATCAGTATTCCGAATCAATTCAATCAGTATTCCGAAAACAAATCACGCAATCGCGTCCTTGTTTATCGTTAATCAGAATGTCGAGTCCGTACTTTGTTTGTAAATGTGTTTTTACCGTTCTAATATCTGGAACAAAGCCTTCTTTTATTTGGTCCATCAATTCATCTATAGAAAATTGACATTCGTCGGAATTCTCCTGCAGAAAAGAGTAAATTTCCTCCAAAGCCTCGTCTACTTTGTTCCCGGTAGGTCGCCCTTTATTAATGTTCTTGGTAGGTAGTGAGTTTACACGAGAAATGCATGCGTGATGGTATCGAGCTCCTGTGGTGACGAGATCAGGTATATTCTGAATACGTTTCATGATTGAAAGGGCAAAATCATCGTCGCGTCCAGCAATGTGCTGCATAATATATTATTTCATTGATTTGTCTTTAAGCGAATTAACTATTGTCCGTTTGTGTATCGACCATTTATCTAGATCGTTAATTGCTTCTCCACAAAATAAGCATTTATTTTTAAAATCAAAAACAGGTTGGGGCTGGGATTGTTCTTCGGGTTCTTCCGATGCACATTCACATTTACTTCGTCGGGAGGCAAACGAAGCTAGTCGTTCATTGCTGTATTTTCTATAGCACGCATTGTGAACACTCACTGAATCGACGGTTTGTGACATACATTGACGTTTCTCATATTCTCTTTTCACGCTCTCCTCTACGAGAGTCTGAACAGCTTTCTTCTTAGCCACATAAATGTCTTGAATCAAAGTTTTGTTGCAAATAAAACAAGTACCCATTTTCACTTTTTTTTTAACACGTACAGGCTTGCATCGAAAGTTTCGAGAGAACTGACTGAGAAAACAAATAAAAAAACTACATTGCACTGCACGGATGAAATTGACATAAATTCCAAAGTACTAAAATGTTGAGCAACAGAGGACTAAATCGAGATTCAAAGTACTTTTTTAAGTTGTTGATGTGCGTACATATTTCACCGATAGATGTCTCTAAAAGCAGCAGACCACATTTTTTTCGTGTTCTTAAAGGGTGTCAGGGGGTGTTCAGTTAAAGGGCTAAATGCTTATTTTGTGAATCAGATATAGGTATTCTATTGATAAATTGCCCACAACTTAGAAGTCGGCGCTCACTCAGTAGATGGCTTTAAAATTTTAAATCTTGATTAAAAAATAAAACACAATAAATAAGAAATTATACCGACTTATACTAAAAAAATACAAATCACTTGTTTATAAATCGTTTACTAATGATAGTTATTCTTCTTCAACTAATAATTCATCTTCTACTAATTGGTCATTCACTTTTCTCGATAGCATATCCTAAAATTGAAAGTTGAAACAATTAAAGTGACTTGCTTTCAGCAGACCTTTTGTTTGAATAAGTGCTTCGCAAATGGTTACAGCGATTTCTACATTTATAGTTTTTACAATGAAACTAAAGATGAAAGAAAACGAATGAAAGAAAAAACGTTATTACGTTCGTTCGCCGTTGGTGTTCGATCGTTTCATATGTTAAATTTAAATTTAGTCGAAATTCGAAGAGTTACCCAACGAAAAATTATTCGATTTTTGAAAAAAAGCAACAAAACTTATTCGATTTTTGGAAAGTGCTGCCTGACGTTTACAGAAAAAATTGAATAAAAATATTTTTTCGAAAGGAGTGAAATATTGATCAAAAGTATCGAAATACTTTTTATACTCGAAAAAGGCCCTAGAACCAACTTTTTCATCCCTGCATTGCAGGTATTAAAATGCTCTACAAGTTTGATAGGAGACATTTTTTCGATATGTATTACGAGAAAGGAGGAAACAGCAAAAAACAAGTTTCAATCTCTTAATTTTTCATTTTCACGTTCGATACCTCAAAAACGATCAACGGTAGGTGAAAAACTCATATGAACTAAATTGTAGAGCGTAAAAAAGCAACAAAAAGTATGTAATCACAATTTTCATACCATGATGGAGAGCCGAGTTATCGCAAAAAAACAAAATGTACCCCTTTTTCAAGATGCTGGAGAATGCAACTTGGAAATCTTCGTCGAAAATTTCAAGTTAAGCTTTTTTTAGCCCTTTTGATACATAAACCTACCTAATGGCAAAATTTCTGCGTATTGGTATCATAAAGATACATGGTCTGGAAGATACTTCAATTTCCACTCTTGGCTCCCGTTTTCTTACAAAATTAACACAATTAAAATTCTCACTCAAAAAATTATAAAATTTTCAGATACAAAATTCCATTATACAAATTTTGATTTAATTAATAAACATTTTAGCTCAAAATCATTATCCTGATAATTTAGTAGATGTCACTATTTAGAAACAAATATTTTTTTATAGAAATTCTGTAGGCCGAAAATAAAAATCAAAATTATTTATCTATCCCATATATAAAAAATCTTTTTGAAAAAACTAAACACCTGTTGACAAATTATAATTTTAAGATTGTGGAAAGACCAGCATCGAATTTGAATACAACTTTGTTTTCGAAACTTAAGGATTCAGTTCCTCTAAAGAAAAAATCAAATGTTGTCTATCAGATCCAATGCGAATATAACGTAACGTATACTGGCCAAACGAAACAGTTTATTGAAAAACGGTTGTATCAACATAAATGTGGAGTTTATCGAGATTTAAATCAAAATAATGCTCTCACTCAACATTTAAAAAACACAAATCATCAAATAATTTTAGATAACGTTAAAATTTTGAAACAGCAAAAAAATTTTAGGAAAAGATCGTTTTGAAGTGCTTTTGAAAATGGAATCGAAGTGAGTCCGAAAGAAAGCTCAAGTTAAAATTGTGGCTCAATAATATTTAAATATTAAGTTATTCATCAAATAACCATTCAAATCCCATTTCCATCGTATATGGTGAATTTCATTAAACTCGAATAAGAAATGACTAGTTCCATCATAATTGGCCATATATCAGAAATTTATCTAAACATATTTTTGAAATCCATCGTGCATGCGCTGAATTTCATCAAAATTGGATAAGAAATGCCCAAGTTCCTTCCTAATTGGCCATATTGCCGAACTAACTAGTGCTCCTATCATTGCAGAAATATCTGTCCGTGTCTGCTTAACTAAGGGAGGTTTTCATGGAAAAACTTCAGTTTTGCAAGGGACTTAAATGTGTGTCCGTTGTAGTGAGGTGTCCTTTAAAGTGAATATCCGTTGAAATGAAATTTCACTGTATTTATATTGTAATTTATTAGATGAAATAAACAGAATTTATCTAAAACAAAAAAGCTAAACAATTGGTTTTAATTATTTATTTATTTCCAAGCTGTAACCGTAACGAAAAACATAGCTATAGCGTAACAAAATTTATTTCGTTTCATAACACTGATTTTAAATAATTATCAAATGGCATAAAAGTTGTATCTGAAATTTAATATCTTAAATTATGAAAAGAGTAAGCATTTAATTATAATAATGTTAATCATATTTCGCGCCATGTCTAAGAAAATCAATATCTCAAAATGTCTCTCCATCGACAAACATCTGACTATGATATTCTGATAGGCTTTTGTTCATATTTTAATCGTGCTCATCCGTTAAAAAAACATATCGATTACTTTTTACTTTAGAATTTGAAAAATGTAATCTTATACATATCTAAGAAAATGGGACAGTAGCCAAACTTTTCTATTTATGTTAAAAATTTCACGCCAATATAAACATTTGTTTGGCGGATACAGATGATATATCCTTAACCTCTTTGTCAAACAAAATAATTTATTTCGAAACAACACATACTATTAAACTTTCACAAATTTTCAACCTCATTTCCACATACATTTTATATACGTCATATTTACTGCTAAGTTCCACAATGGTTTGAGTTTACAATAAAATTCTATTTACAAAATTAGTTTTGTTTCTCACCCTCCACACAAAATAAAATTATACTTTGTCTCAGTTCACAACAGATGTCACTATACATACATATTATTCCATCATTTCCCCTCATCCTATTTTTATAAATTTTCACTCTCTTCGTATTTATAAAAATGTAAACAAATGAAAGTATCCTCCTCTCATTTTCCTTACGAATTTTTATTTTATTTTCAGGTTTCATTTCCAATGAGCAAATTTTTATCTCGCTACTCGAAAACATAAAGGAGAATAAGGATATAATTTAAAATGAAAACAAAAAAAAAATTTTGTTGGTTATTCGAAATTTCTGTTGACATAATTTAATTTAATATAAATTAATTTGAATTATGTTTACTCAGGATTATTTATAATGACGATATTGAATTATTCGTCCCTAAATATTGTAAGGATTTTTACAGGTGGATCACTCTAAATCCCATCGTCTATTAAAAATACATAGTTTTACACTTCATTTGAAAAAGCCAACAAAAAAAAAAAAAATCGAAACAAACAATTTTAATCCTTTTAAGTCACGAAATTTAAATATCCTGTTACTAATTCTGATAATTTTCTACATGGATAAACATAAATCGGGTATTATCTTTAATGTATATGTTATGTTTTAGCAGCAATTATGTTCACCATAAATTCGAAATGATTTGATTATTTTTTTTTTTATCTTAATATCCTTTTCCGTACTTTTGTAAAAAATAAATGGAAAACGTTTTTCGTAAGGTAAACATTTTCTGTATTCGTTGACGAGGTAGGGGAGATGATAAGGTATGATAAAAAATTGAAAATTTTCCCAATGAAATGTTTTGGTCTTATATTCATTTATATGCAATTTATCTCACATCACGTATATACGAAATCCCCTTCCCCGTTTAAAACCAAAAATGCCTTTTCAACAATTATGATTAATCGATTTACGTCCTTATCAATAAATCCCATTTCTTGTTCTTAATTAATCATTTATGATGAAGAATTTATATGTACGTATTCCCAAAAGGATTCATGTTTAATATTCTTCAAGTAATTTTCCGTTTTTTTTTTTTGTATTCTCCTGTCTTGATTGGTAGATAATTAAGAAGACGAATATCCTTATGTTTAATCAGCTTAGTTTTAATTACATGCGGATGATTGTTTACAGTTCAACAATTTTTTTTTCTACACTGTATGTTTGGATTGTATAAGACGTGTCTTATTTTCAATCTTTTTTTTTTTGCTGTTTACAAAATAAATCACGGAATCGGAAAAAATAATTCCAAGCATCAATTCAAGTGCAATTGAGTGGAAATAAATAGAAAACTAATGGAAAATGTTGCAATAAGGAAAGATTTTTATTTTTAATTATTTAATTTCACCAATGCTTTAATTGTTTGGTGATGTTATTGATATTTTGTTAGTAAATCAAATAAAAGTTCGCAAAGCATTTTCTGCAACTATACACTGGTACTTGGTACATCGTCCTGACACAAATTACAAAATATCCTTTCTGTTTTATTCACAACATTGTTAATGTCAAACGAATTCGTTTAATTTGATTTGGATTGTATAGTATTTGGGGTTAAAATCAGGAAAATTGAAACAATCAACAAATTTGTAAACTTTTATTTTTATTTTTGTTCAATTTTGATTTATTCCCCTAGCAAGTTTATAACAAAAAGTTTTCCTCTTTTTTCCTGCTACTATTAAAATATCAAAGTGCTTTTATTTTGATGTCAGTAAATCAGTTTAATTTTAATTAGTTATCATAAAATGAAAAACAGTTTAATTGGATTTTTTATTTCTTTTTCGAACTTTTTTTTTTTTTTGTATGCTCTTTACACCGGATATTGAAATGTACAACTTGTTAAAAACGGTTTTTATTGGATTGTGATTAGTTGGATTAGATGGATTGATTTTAATTGAAATGCACTTTTGTGGTATGCCTTTTATCAAATAAAATTTTACTTAATTAACAAGACTTGATTTTGGTGAGGTAATGAATTGAGAGTTGATCTGTCTCTTATATCGAAATTAGCGAGATTTTATTCATTTTTTAATAGGTTCACAAACTGGAAAATTATAGGGTTGACTTCTCAACCTTACAAGTACACATGTTGAGTTTTCCGATTTTTTTAAAAATACTGAATTTTTGTTGGCTAAATTCTACAATTTAAAGATGGAAATTCAGAAATGCTTATCACCACTTAGTATACAAATAACTATTTTCATTATTAAAATCCATAATACATATATTCAAACATTTTTCACCATAATTTGTTTGTTGATTTGGGGTCCGGTTAAAATTTTTTTCCTCTTCAACGTTCATATCAGATGGGAGTTAAAGCCTAAGATGTTGAAGTAAACTAAAATTTCCGCCTTTTACAAATCACTAAACGAAATTTAGAGTGCACAATTAATTTAGAATATTAACATTAAATTTTTAGCTAAATTGATTTGAGTCACCGTGGTTCGGTTTTAAATTAATTTCTTGTGATTGTTTTATCTTATTTCATGTCGATCGATTTTGATAAAAATTGGTTTCGAGTGTTAAGAAGCGATTGCGACGTAGTCTTGATTTCAGTAAAATTCGTTTAAGGGGCCCTCCAGTCCAATTATTGTGGTTGCGATGTTTTTTATTTCTTCCTTGTTTTGTGACTTTTGTGATCAATGGGATTTCTGCAAAATAGCCTAATGGGATCTGGAAAACGGCCAGCTTGAATGGAACTAAGCTATTTCTCAACCGATTGGGATGAAAGTCAGTATTTACAATGAAAATGAGAATCTAATATGAGTTCCTGACGTGGTTCTGGAAAATGCCCAATTTGAATGATACTAAGCCATTTTTCAACCGATTTGGATAAGACTAGGCTTGTATGATGAAAATGAGATATAAAAATGATTCTCTTGTGTGGCTCTAGAAAATTTCCAGTTTGAATGGAATTAGAGTGAGTCTCAATTGCAACAAATAATTTGGGAATTCTGTCTGTTCGACATCGACACGCATACTATCCACCAGTGAAAATAAAGTGAATTGTCTTCAGAGGTTACTTCGTTTAATTGATAGATCCAGCAACACACTTTGGTTTACTCGTGGCTGAACAGACATGCATTTACGAAAATCACCTCCCAGGCCCATAATTTTTCCTCCAAATGGTAATTGTCCAGTCCATATTTTGGTAGCATAGGCGCTTCATCCATTAAAAAATGTGAACTTTGGCAAGTTCGGCTGCTCTAACTGATCTCGCCTTTAAGTTTGAGACCGATTTAGATGTCAATGGTACTTTGAGTCTAAAGTAGGGTTTGTAAAAACCCGGGTTTTACCCGGGTTTATCCGGGTTTTACTTATAAAAAAAAAAACGAAAACCGGGTTTTTACAAACCCTCGTCTAAAGGTCTTACGTGGAGTACGTCCATTTGGTAGCAAAATGGACGCAATTCCTGTGAAGGCCATATACTTGACAATTTTGACCCTGCAGGATGTAGTAGAGTGTCTTATAGATAAGAGTCTTGTCGATGCCACCAGGTCAACCAATAAAGAAACACTTTGGGTTAAGGTTCGTATTTTTTACTGCGTCCACGATTTTATCAATAATTTCGATTTATATTCCTTTAAGCATCTCGTTCATGCGTCTTCCAAGGCCCAAGAGTAGTTGAATAATCGATGTTGAAGACTTATTCGTTTAACTGGTTCTCATAGTCGTCAATATTGTCCATACCGAATCGTTCCACCCAGAAGCGGAAACTCCTGCCTTCTGTTTCTTCTGTGTTTAGCTTGTATACGATGATCCGATATGCGTGTTCGATCCCTTCTTCGTCAGATTTGCCAGTTCTTCTGGCTTTTTGGATAACATCTTCACACAAGTCTCGTTTAAACACCTCCCATAGGCGTTTTGGGTTTTCGGGAGAACCAAGGATCAGGATCTGTACGAGCAACGTTCTCATTACTCCTGACATTTTTGACACGGAAGATTCCTGCAAACCTTCTACCCACTGTTTATCGTCGTATAGAAGTCCTTGGACAATACAGGCTTGCTTGTACGTCGCATATTAAGTGTTGTTAAACATTAAAAGATGATCGAAACTTGTTGCATTCTTAACGTGATACTACAACAATCAACAACAGTCGCATGACATTGATAGAGCTCCGGTGAAATTTACATTATGAATTCTGCCAATGACGAGTAGGCGACGTGTTCTAGGCACCCATTTACTTGATGTTCCTACTCATTTATAATGTTCTGGTATCTGCCAGTAATAACGGTAAACTATTTCCGAATTTCTATTTAAACGACAGTCTTCTTGTTCTTGTAGTCTCAACGCTTGATTATGTAGGAAATAGGCATCTAATGTTGAATTCTTTTGTCCGATGTCTGCCAAACATTCTGGTGCTTGGTCGATATTTGTGATTCTGAATTGGCCGGACAAATGGATGTCCAATCATTGAATGGAGTAACTCTTCTTTTGGATCGCATTGCCGAATAATCGCCAGCATACTTCTGGTGAAGTAAAGCATCTACCTTCTACATAGGTGTCTGCTTCATTGTAAATAAGTCTTCTTTCACAATCGATTTTTTTGATGGATGCACAGTCATGACCCTTATATACATGTATTTGTACAGATACTTTACGGCACGGATAGTTCCCACATATTCTACATTTATATATTATAGTTTCTCTAGCGGAAAAGTGTAAATTTGGTTTTTTTAAATGATCTGATTTTATATTTCCGGAAGGTTTATTTCGAGTTTCAATTTCACCGTAATTAAAAGTATTTATTCGATTATTTAACAACTCTATAGAAAAATATTGTTTATTATAAATAAAGAGGTTAAGTGCATTTAACTAACCCAAATTTTATACACCCTTCAAAAATATCATGCATAAGATCTGCATAAAAATTATCCGTTATATGAAAATATTGAAGTTGGTTCAGAATAGAATTTTCTTTTATTCCAGAAGTTTTATAGTCGAGATTTTCAATGTCATATTCATATCTATCTCGAGATAGAAGATTTTCATCTTCTACGAGATTTTGGTTTAAATCAGCTTTATTTATTTTACACAATCTACACGGGAAATTATGAGAAAAGGAACCTGCAAAACCTAGAAGAGTATTCAAAGCTAAATTGTCTTCAATAAATAGAGAAACTACAAAATATATCTTAATTTTACCTAGTGAAGTTTGAATTTCTATTCCATTTTCTAATGATTTTAGAATTTTTACAAATTCGGTTAATACTTTAGACGGACGATAATTTTTTAAATAACAACTTTTTAAAATCATTGCAATGAAAATATTTTTTAAATTATTATTATCTTCCGGAAGGGTAAGAAAATGATAATAAGAAACAGCTAATGATTGATTACCGGCATGACTTCCTAAACTATTTCCCATTTCAATGTCATCATAATAGCAAATTATTGGTAATACTATTTGATTATTTGTAAACTTTTTTAATTTTGCTTTCCATTTTAAAGATTGTACACAATTTTCGTATTTATCAATCACACTTGTTAATTTGTTTGTATATTCAATAGTGTTTCTTAAAATATCACCTTTACCAAAAAAGTTAATTATTTGTTGCTTAATAGGCATTCAAATTTCTTCTATATTCTTTTTAACTAAAGTAGGCTTGCCTCTTTTTATAAGGCTACTTGTTAACTTATCTATTTTAAATTTAATTGGCTCTATATAAAGATTTCTTTCTTTTAAAGTTTTAAGAAATAAATATTCGGTTTGAATATTAACAAAAGGTTTACTACAAGTTTCAAATACAGTTTTTAAGCTTTCCTTATCTTTTTTATTATTAATACTTGGTTTGATTATTTCAAATAAATTAGTAAACAGTTGATCTAATAACTTATTGGTTATGATTTTTAAAATTTCTTCTATAATTTTTGTAGTCAAATGAGGATTACTATAAAGATCAGCTACAATTAATAAAGACTGTTCATGTAAATTTCCTAAAAATTTATTAACCAAATTGAAATTTATATTATTTTCATTACTTTGTGCATTTAAAAATTCTGTATTGGTAAGATTATCTTTGGAAGTATTATGTTTAGAAATAATAATATTTTCGGGTAACACAGAATTATGTGAATCATTTTG
Source organism: Tipula helvola (assembly GCA_963556165.1). Lineage (NCBI taxonomy): Eukaryota > Metazoa > Arthropoda > Insecta > Diptera > Tipulidae > Tipula > Tipula helvola. Next base: position 75,992,516 of record OY744482.1, on the reverse strand, counting down.
TTCAATATTTGTATTATTTTTATGTATTCTATAATGTTTTTTAAATGATGAAAAGGTACCAAAGGAGCTTAAACAACCATTTTCCATACAAATTAACTTTTGATTATTTTTAATGAAATGATACAATTTAAAGTGACTAATTAAAAGGTCAATATTGACAAAAGCGTTTTTACACACAAAACACGTAACCATTGTTTAATTAATTTATATTAAATAAAGTTTTAAAATGAGTAAAATCTATCGGAGATTCAATTTTATAAAAGAAATCTTGAATAAAATTAAAAAAAGGAAAATTTTCAAAAGAGTATGAAATATTTAGTACAAAAAATAATTTTAAAAAAATATCAAAAGCCATCAAAAAGTTATCAAATAGAATTAAAACTGAATCTACCGATACCATGAATTCTGGAGAATTTTCTTCGCCAACTACAATTATAGCAGGTTGAAGAGTAATTTTCTTTTTTACACAGAAATCTTTTCGTTTATTTATTTCTGCTTGTATATCCGAAATGTTTCCAGCAAAAATTAAAAAGGAATTCCATCCGTCACTGATACTGACTTTCCATAAAACTCCGTCAACTTTTTTCCTGGCGGTAGGTTTTATTATTGTATTTAATAATTGTAGGTACTGCAATCTACGGTATTCTAAAAATGAAAATAAATTTTTTTTCTTGATATTTTGCTTACTTTAATACAATTTTAATTATTTATTTGTTTGTTATTGAGTGCTATACTGAGTGCGCTTAAATTGTAAAATATAAAAATACCTTTATTTGACGATAATAGTTTTAATATTTCTTTCCCAGGCCCGTATTTGGTATTTTTTATAAATATATTTTCGAAGTGTCGCTCAATTTTTTCGAAATGAATTAAGAATAGATTACTCTTTCCAGCAAATTTCATTTCAAAGTCGATTTCAATCTAAATTGTATTATAGTTTTAACGTTTTTGAATGTGTCTTTCGAACTTACAGCAAATACATAATTCTGAAAAAATTAAACTTACTAATCTGGCTGCATCAGCGTGACAAAAAAGTAGCCATTTATCTAATATTTTGTCCAGGGAATCCGAGTTTTTTCCAATTTCTGTGGTCCTCGCAGCAAAGGTACATTTCCATTTATCTTCTACTGTGGTCCATGGTGAATTGTGATAATAGAGCCAGCCAATATCATCTTGGAAAAGTTCAATGTTGTTCTCTGACGAAATTTCAATTTCATCCAAATGTTCACCTATTATAAATAATATTATAAATAATTGGTATGAGTTATAAGTCCATGTTGAAAAAAAAAATTTATGTTACTTAATGGTTTTAATTTATCCCTTATTTTATTAGTAAATATACCGCTTTTTTCATAGGCTTTTGATAACGCGATAAGGTTCCTTTTCGAAGTAATATTTCTAAATTACGAAAAAAAAAAAAAAAAAAAAAAATCATATTAAATACGAAATACTTTGGATTCGCCTTTAAAAGTTTCAGCAATTTTGCTCGTTATTTTATCCAAAATTAGTAAGGTCATGGAAGTGTTATTTTCCAAGTGGGCTTTTACTATAGATGAAGCTAAAAATTCTCTTTCATTCGCAGTAAAATCTTTTTTTTTCTAAGTTTTCTACAATTTTTGCTCCAATGTTAGAGGCCAAAAACATATCCATATTCTATAAATTCGAATTTATAAAAATTACACTACCCTGCAAAATTTTGCCCCTGGACAATGAATAGTTGTTTCCGAAGTAGTTTTTCACGCTGGATCCGAATCCGGACTCAGAATTGCTCTATCACGTCAGGTTTTTAAAATATTCTAATCTAAAAGTGAAAAAAACACTGTGTTTTGACATATTTGAGGTTATGAACCAATGCAGTTTTTACCTTTTTATAAAAGCCATGTATGGGATCTTATTGTACAAGCCTTCCTCTTTCAAATGCCGTTGAATTTGCTCAAATATCATTTTTTTCGCCGAGATATCGCATTTTCAAATTTGCATATTCGTGAATTTTTCTGTATAAAAACACTACCCTGCAAAATTTTAAAAATTTTGGTGCCACTTGACAATGAATAGTTGTTTCCGAAGTAATTTTTTACGCTGAATTCGAATCTGGGCTCAGAATTGCTCTATCACGTCAGGTTTATGAGATATTCTAACCTAAAAGTGCATATATGCCGTAGGTATAAAAGGTAGTGTATTATACAGTATACCGACAAATTCACGAACATGCAATTTTGAAAATGGGATATCTCGGCGAAAATAAAACATATTTGAGCAAACTCAAAGGCATTTGAAAGAAGAAGACTTGTACAATAAGATCCCATACATAAACTTTTCAAGAAAAAAAAATCGCGGTGCTAGATAACCTCAAATACGTCAAAAAACAGTGTTTTTTGCACTTTTAGGTTAAAATATCTCATAAACCTGACGTGATAGAGCAATTCTGAGCCCAGATTCGGATTCAGCGTAAAATTACTTCGGAAACAACTATTCATTGTCAAGTGGCACCAAGTTTTTAAAATTTTGCAGGGTAATGTTATTAATCAATTTTTTAAATTAGTATTTACGAACTTACAAAAACATAACTTCCGTGAGTATTAATAGAACTGGAACTAACGCTCGACCCAATATCCTGTCTAATATTAGTGTCAACAATACTACTCTGGCAGCAGCATGTGGAAGAATTTAATGGCGGAAGATCCTAAAAACGAAAATAAACAATAAAATATAATTTACGAAAATATAATTTACTAAATATAAACGATTGTTTTAAATATATAAATGTGTTTTTACATTCATTTTCCTATATTCATTTAATACAGCACGGAATTGTGCTCTAACATCAATCAATTTTCCAAATAAATCAGTTATATCTTTTTCAGTCAAATATTTTAAGCTATTTAAAGTAACTCTACTTTCTATTTAAAAAAAAAATGAGAACATTTTTAAAAATATAAACATTGTTGCCAGTTAGAAACGCCTCATTTTGTAAACCGCGTGCGATGGGCAACTCGCTTGGTTTGTCCCGCAAATATCGCAATCGGTTCACAAAATGAGGCATTTTAACTGGTTACATAAATAGCTATTACCTTTTAAAAGAATAAAATATCCTTCCATTTTTGATTGTAAAAGCAGATTGTAGAATTCTTTATCATCAATTGAAAGTGCTTCTATAGAAAAATTTTCTACTGGCAAGTTTTCTAAATCAACTAACTTAGAATCTAATTAAATTTAAAAATTACAATATTTTTATTAAGCATTAAATGAAGAAGGATAAATCAATCAAATAGTATAAAAATCAAATGTAAAATATTACCAAATAGATTTAGTGAAGCATTAGCATCTATTTTAAAATTCATTCTCTAATATCTATGAAAATATCACTAGGCAACTTAAAAATAAAATACAAGATAAGCACAAAATACTTTACCATTTACACTTCAAGATCAGTTTTTCCAAAAACCGAAATAAAATTATATCAGTGTTGCGAAACGAAAAAAAAATGTATAACGTTACACGTTTTGTTACATTCCAATAAAACATTTTGGTATCATTCCGTTTTCCGGTATTGTACCAAAATATTATTTCGTTACGTTATGGTATAACGTTACGAAACATTAACTTTTTAATTTATTTAACTTGCTCTAAGCAAAAACAACCAGCTTGTCGTCTTTTCAGATGTTTTACTAAATTTCCAGTGTGACAACCCGATATGACTGTAGTAACATTGTTTTCTTGACAACTTTTACATTACTTATTTAAAAATTTTATAATTTGTTTTTATCATAGTTAATGATTTAAGAATTCGAATTTGTAATTTACCACAATGTAACGAAATACCAAAATATTTTTTTTTTGTTATGGTAAAAATACCGGTAAACACGTTTTAAAAAATTTGGATATTAGTATTGTTAACGTTACTTGAAAAAAATCCGGTATACCGGTATTTCGTTCCGTTACAGGTAACGTTTCGCAACACTGAATTATATACTATTGTAAAAAGCTGATATTAAAGTGTAAATATAACATAATAATATATAAAATAGAAAAAAATTATATAAGCACTCAGTTATTGTTATATAGAGCTACATAGTATTAGTAAGTAGTGTTACAAAACTCACCAAATAAAATTAGACCAGTATTTATGACAAAAGTTTTTTTTATTGTTCTTAATTTTTACTGATTTTTCTGGTAAACTTAGTTTTACGGTTATCACAAAACAATAAAAAATTATGAAATGATTTCACACATTCACTTACAAATTCCGAATAGGATAACGGTATTACTTAAAACAGGCCTCAAAACTAAGTCCGTTGTTGGATTTTCGCAACATTTGTCATAAATAGGTTAAAAATATTATGTATAATGACTTATATAAATTTTTATCACTTTTTACCTATTTTAAATAATATTTTTATGATTTTGAATTTATTTTTCTGTAACACGGTGTTCACAATTGAAAAACTAAATGCCAACTAAATACAAATTTATAATTATTGGTTAACTCATTGTTTAACATATTCGCAAAAGGAATAATATTATAAAATTATTCTTAATCGGAATACCATCTTCCAAGCACTGTTTAATTTATTCTTAAAAGGAAAGAGGAGTTTTGTTGTTTGTTCTTAATCAGAATAATATTTCCTAAGCACTGCTTGATTTATTCCTAATAGGAGTAATTCTGTTTGTGCTGAATTATGAATATTATCTTCCTTAGCACTGGTAATATAATCATAATAAGAATAATGTTGCACTCCATTGACCTTCTTTAAATTTTTAATGTTGTAATGTTAAATTGTGTTACAATTTAATTGATTGAAAAAAAAAAGCATAAGTTACGTTAGGCGAAGATCCCTTTGACATATACATAGATCCTGTTTGAAAGTCTATTTGATTAAGTTTAAAATACGTGGGTATTATAGGCTTTTCGAATGGAATGGGACCAAATGCAAAAGACGTAATAGTAATACCAAAACGGATGCAACATAGGTATCTTGCATATTGTTCCGTGTAATAAAAAAAATTAATAAATAAAACTCAATGAAATGTATATACCAAAATATTAACCAAGCGATTGCACGCCATACATTGGCAATTAGAATAATATCTTCCTATTCACTGCTAAATTTGTTCGTTATAGAAATAAATTTGGTGTGTGCTGAAGTAGGAATTTTGTTGTTTGTTTATAATCGGAATCACATCTTCCTTAGTACTGTTTAATCTATTTCTAATAGGAATATTTTTTGTTTGTACTAAAATTGGAATAATACATTCCTCAGTACGGGTAATATAATCATAAAAAGAAAAATGTTGCATCGCATTGATCTTAATTAAATTTTAATATGTTGTAATGTAATGTCAAATTCTATTATAATTTATTGTAATTAATTGCGAATTCTAATTAGTTACATCAAATTATTAGTCTAATTACCTAAGTAATTTCTAGTCGCAATAAATGAAAATTCTTATTTAAATTATAATCCGATTACCTTAATAACTTTGTTTGACAAACGATTGTAACACCACAACGAAAGCCTCACAGCTAAAGATAATTGATAACCTAAAAAATTTTAATTTTAAGTTAACCTAGATCATCGAAATTTTCAAGGTATAGTAAGCAATGAATTGTATTTAGGAGAAATTTTGCCGAGGAATAGAGTTGTTCCTGAGAAACGCTTTGCCTAATTTGAATACCTTGATAATTACTTTATCCTTATATTTTTTATTTTATTCTCTTAAAGATTAATTAGTAATTTCAAATTATAAAACTTCAGAACGTGTATTTATTCGTAAAAGGAATATTATTAAAGATTAAAGTATTTACTGATCATTACATGGCATAAATTAAACCCAACTGCAAAACTGCAATTTATTCTTAAGTAAGGAATAATTTATACAAAAAAAATTCTCTCCGTGTTCATATTCAGCAGCAGGTGCATGTGTGGGAGACCACGCTTCTGAAATTCTATTGTATATACATAAGCAGCGACCTTTCGAAAGGTTTGACGTTTACCTAGTTGTTCGATGATTCCGTCAAATTTAAGTTTGGCAATTCTAGTGACGAGGTCAGGTCGATCTTGGGTAAGCTGTTGTAAGGTAGTTCCATCGTCTAGAGCAATATATGACGCTGCTTTAATTTTAGGCCAATTATTGGATTGCAGTTGATAGTAATGAAGAAATCTGGCGATCCAAGACGTCGAACAATAGCCATAGCATCTTCAAAGTGTTCTGTGTAATGATGGTGGTAGTATTACTTTCTCACTAACAACAGCTTTCTTTTCCTTAGCGAGTGTGCCGATAAAGCGACTAACTCCGGCGTAACTGTCGCTGAGAAGCTTTTTTTGATTGAACTTGATCCACTTAATGTGATAACGTTTTACTCTAATATACGTATCGACGAGGTATTGTTGGAAAAGTCGTTTACCAAATTGTAAAAGTTGAACCTGACTTCGCGTAGATCAGGGCTAGAATTTTGCAAGTTTTCTCCGTGTATTTTACCTTAGCTGCCCGAATTAGACATTGTTCATTCAGGGGAAGGCAATCCGCTTCGAAGCTAAAATCGGATGACAAAACACCAATTGTTGAAGATCCATCCTGATTTATATTTACTTCCTTGGCATGTTTGTCTTTCTGATAATTTTGCTTTTTTCAAGTAAACAAATTTAACATTTGCGCTTGCCTCCAATGTCAACGCATTTACAATAGTTATTTGTGTATATGAAGAGCGCAAAGTGATATTTTGTCGCGCGAGAAAGGGGATTATTGTTAAAACTGGATCGCTCTGGTAACGTAACATAATTTAATAACATAACGTGGAGGGTAATATAGAGATTTTCATGTTTGTTTTCATAATCCTCATCTGATCGAAGTTGAAATTACGAATTCTTCATAATTTCACTTTTTTCGATTCCTCCGGTTATGAAAAACTTGTGCATCGATTTAATCAAATTTCAATATCCCGGGTATGATGATATCTTATAATTTCTATTTAGTAAATTATAAATTGCGTTCACATGGAGCCAAAATGCCAGATGAAAAGCAAAAAAATTTCCAGGGAGTGGTGTTATCCACTTCGCTTTAATTTTGTGAACCGAAATCCATTCACTCCACGGGAACACCAGTACGTAGCGTAGTGTGGAGGGTTTTGACATTTAAACTTTATTGGGTTATTGTTTTTTGCCGAAATTTTACAGTTTGTGCTGTGCCAATGTCACTAAAAATATTTTATTAAGTAATAAGGGCTATGCAAAACAATAAGCGGAATTAATTCGCGAGAATAAGCCTAGTCAATAATGCAAATGATTTAGTTAAATATTTCTAATTGCAATCGATAAGGGTAAACAGTCATACTACTTACTATTTTCTTGCAAGGTTCATCGTATGTGGGATTTCTCTTATATGTATATTTCGATAAGATAAGCTTCATTAAATTTTTGCTTGTTATTCTATCTTCAATTTAAAATAATATCAACGTACATATGTATATCAGTTAAATCCGCTAATTCGTTGCACATTAGACCATTAAATATGTACTTGTTTTCTGATCTGCTAGTGTTCTTATTATAAATTCACAATATGATCCCCTCTCGACATCAGTTTTAGATTCTCGAAGGAACTAAATTCATTCGGCAACATTTTTGCAGTGAGAGACTATAACGGTGGTTATTTTTTTTTCGGCGGCACACCACATTCGAATTACATCTTTAATTCATTTTCGTTTGTCGAACACGTAATATTGAAGCGCACTTATCAAACAGTCCATGTGAACATCTGTTACATTAGTTTCGCAAAATTTGTGAAAGATTTTCACGTTGTACAATGTTTCATTGCGCTATTCATATGCTAATTCGTAAAAATTTGCCCTATGAACTTAGGGTTGTTCCCAATTCCACTCGTCTAGGCTGTTGGGTATAAATTCCTAAACTGCTTAATCTAATTGCTTGTTCGACATACCTCTCTTTCCTTAAACAAAGTTTTCATTATCTTGTATTAATTAATTAAATAGCTTCATCCAAAAAATTATAGCTAGTTAACAACAGGGGCTCGAATTAACTTCGCAATGAAAAGTTTTGTGTGTGTGATTTAATTCAATTTTTAAAAGTTAAGGGGCGTGTTAAAATTCTTATTGAAAAATAATTAAATTGACGCGGAATAAATTCAAATTTATCGGCGAAATTAATTCATTTTCCAAATGAATTTAACACCGCTGATAAATAGGAATTTATCCACTTATTACTGTCAAACTACTAAGTAGTACAAATAAATTAAACAAATCACATTTTATTTCCATTGCGAAATTAATTCATAATTAAAAATGAATTAATTTCGCGCGAACTTAATTCAGTATTTTAAAAAATTGATATCGCGGAATTAAGTTAATAAGATCTATCTATTTATTCGTCGATTTGTATGCCTTTTTGGCAAAATAATATTTATAGTGTGAACAAAAGAGATTTACAGTTACTCGCATGCCACATAGTTGTTTGTATATTCGCTACTGTCTGTACCGTATTTTAAAAACGAGGCGGTGGTTTTGCTCCAATCGTCTTGGGCTGCTTTTGTCTCCAGTTGCGCCAGCCTCCAATCTTCCTTGAAGAATAGAACGCTTGAATTTTGGGAAATTTTAAAAGTTTACAAATTTTCATTTTTAAAACTTTTTAACTGATTACTTTTTTTTACTTAGGTACTGATTGTATACTACTGATATGTAGCAAGATATTTTTGATTGTGTTGAACTTTTACCGTAGTAAACCCTTTTCAAAAAGTAATTAGGATATGTCTAATAAAAACAGTTAAGTTAGTTGTTTTAGGAAATTCAATTGCTAAACTAAAAAATATTTCGATTTAGTATATGCTTGAAAATGACCGTTATTGGTTATCAAAAGTAGATTTTAAGATGGTGTTTCATGTTTACGTTTAGTTGTTGCAGCTTGATGAAGTAAAATTCTTCTAGTCATTAGTAAAAAATGAACTTGAGATGATTCCTCGGCAAGAAACGTACAATTTGCGAGTTGTTCGACAATTTTCATTTATAGATTGATTAAGTAAAGTTGATCAACGAAATGTGAAGCGATACCTGCGAGATCCCTAAGTAGGAAACTTCTGTTTTTCGTTTTACTCACTACCCCAAGGTTGCTGAGAATTTAAATATCTTTAAAGAGTACAAGTTACGAGACTAAGAAAGTCTGTCTCTCTAGAAAGTGTGATTAAACAATGTTTGTTAAAAAAAAAATAGAGATCGAACCCCTTGATACAAAGACTTAATACATTCAACCAGATAATATTTTATCTCAATTTAAATATCATACTCAACAATTTGCTAAACTTTTTAAATTGTACTCCCGCACCCATCCACCAACAAACAAATTCACAAACTTTTTAATTTCCACAAAACACAATTATATTCCCATTTGGTATTCTTATCTTCTCTATACAATATTTTCAAACTCAAACAAAAGGATATTCCATGTACTCATATGTAAAGAAAATATAACAAGAAGCTTCTTAATCAACCCTTTTCTCTTCAAATTAGATATAAAAATAAAATTTTAAAATTTTTTGCTAAAATTTAATTAAGAAATATTTTCACATGAGCAGTAGTTTGTGTGCATGTTGATATTTAATTATTTAAATTTTTATTTTTTTGTTTCATTCATATAAATATTTGCTATTTGTAAATATTTGCAAATAAAATTTGTTTTGGTTTTAATTTTCAAACACAAATATTTTGTAGGTACTCATATAAATCAATTTTTTTAATCGGTGTTCAATTGAGCTGAAATTTTTCGGTATGTTATGTAAATGCACTTTGTGATGATTACGTTTTTGGTTTTGTTTGGATGGAAACGCCTATATAAATTTAATATTGTGGCCGACATACGATTAAATATATATATTAACATCAACCTCAGATATAGTAAATTGCCGATCGATTTTTTTTACTGCTGACCTTTTTAGTTTTTATTGCGCGAAAATTTGTGTGTGTACGTATAACTATAGAGGAAAAATTACATTAAATTAGTGGCGCACGTGATTATCGTCGAAAAAATTGTTTCAATAAATTTACTTGTTGTGTAGTAATAGTACACTCACATATAATATACTATATATACTACTTACTCTAAACAACCGTCATGCAGTTTATTATAAATCAAAATTTCACAACGAAAGTAGCAAAAAAAATTGTTATGTTCATGTTTCGTTTAGGGCAAAAAATATTGTTGTAAGGGGTTCTAGAATTTTGTTATTGGTGTAGAACAGCATCGATTTTTTTTTATTTTTATAAATACGTGAATAATGTAGGAGTAAGTAGGTGCGGGATCAAGAATGAGTTTGTCATGCATTTATTTTTTGCGAATCCATGTTTTTATACAGTGTAGTTCTGATTATGCAATTTGTTTCGTTTTCATTTCAAAAATTGACAGTTTTGGTTTGAGGCTATATATTTGTGTGCACGTTACATAGTAAATGGTTGATTATGATTCAAAACTTTTGTTGGGAATGTTATCGGTGTTTTAAAATCTTTTTTGAAAATATGTATACTTATAATGTAATATGTATGTAGTTGTTTTTAAAATGTATAATTTCGAGTATTTTTTTTTAAAGGTAACGTTGCTCTTCCAGTCGATTCAACGTCCTTTGAAGGGAAAGCTAGTAACACTACATTCACATATGCAACAATGCAACACCCAATCATGGCAAATTTCTTCTTGCCACCACTGAGAATCGTTACAGCAAAATTTACGATTTTATGTATAAAGACGTCTTTTACACAGGAGAGTTCAAATTGAACTTTTTCGAAAAATGAAAAACCTGAAGGTAGGGATTTTAAAAAGTTTATTAGGTCCTGTTGCAAAACCTTCTAATAAAATTTGAAAGTTATCGAGCTCCATGGTGAAGGTTAAGGCTGAGAGTCCGAACATGTTTAAACATTCTTAGTTTTGGTGACAAACTTTCTTTTTAAATTTCGAAGAGATCGGGTTCAGGAAGGAGTCTGCAAATTTAAACTTTTTTCTTAGCCCTTGGGAGAACAATTGGTCATTTATTTTAAAAGTTTTCGTCATACTGTTACATTTTATAATCTTTTTTCTAGCTGGCACAATGGTAAAACTATTATAACATAACATAAAATTTTGGACGGCAGAATTGGGCCTATTGTCCCGTATTCCAGTGCAATAAGTTTCCTCCCTTACTATTTCATTTTGTTTTGAAAAAACAAAAATAACATGAAATACAATTTTAAATCCTGGAATACGTTGCGCGAGAAACTTTCATCAATCTGTCCGAAAAAACGGTTGGATGGATCAATTTGAAAATAATACAGGGCTATTAGGAGTACATTAAACTGTAAAATGATCTGGCAACATTAGCCTTTTCATCAATATTTGTAAAGTAACGGTCGATTTACTAATGTTAAATTCTTTGGGGTTACTCGAAATAAAGTAACTTTTTTATGTCCCAAAGAATATGAAATCTTTTTGTAGTTGTGTTGGTGTAAAAAGAGCAAAAAAAAGTGAGGTTATGTTTTACTGTTTTAAGGTTAGTTTTAAATATTTACATAAAAAACTAATAATATACGATTAATACGATTAAATAACTAAAACAAGTTTTTTTTTTAAAATTTAATAAATGTTTCATAAATGTTAGCGCATTAATATTCACATAAACCACAAATGAAATATTAAATGGAGTTTTGTTTTTGTTTACAATTCACTTTGACATTTCACATTCCTATGTATTGGTAAAGAGTAAAAGCGAATCTACCAAAAAATCCGGAGTAAAGCAAAATGCTCTCGAGCAAAAAAAAGAGTGCTTTATTTTCTCCCAAAGAATTTGTAATGTCAAATTGTTACCCTTCGAGTAAAATTTTTACCCTCAGAGTGTTTTTTTTTTCCCCAAAGAATTTGACATAAGACAACCTAAAAAGTTGTTGTTTTGTACTTTTTTCAAATCAGTATTGAGGGTGTAAAAAAAAATTTGTTCTCAATTAATCATTAAAATGTCTTGTAGGATATTTACTCAAGTTTTTAAGGCTGCCCTAAAATTTACTGTGCAATCATTGGTTGTTGATATATCGAGAATCAAAGAAAAAAGGATCTTTTTTGATTCAAAGTCAGATATCTCAGCAAACAGTTGACATAGAGAGACCAGAAAGAAATTAAATTTACGCCTAATTAACAGGCTAACCGACCTATACATTGGTTTAACTTAAAAAAAAAATTCCCGAGCCCATGGATCCTTACACAAAAAAAAAATCGAATTTTTTTTTTTGCGCTCTTTCTTATGATTTCGTGATAACGGTATCTCACAAAAATGTTCCGCTCAAAAATCTCAAACCTAGAGATTTGAAGCTTCAAAGTGATTTTCTTTTCATATCTGTACGACCGTATTTTACAAAGATACAGCTCTTCAAACATACGGACATACAACTTCATTCAGGTACAAAATTCAAAATTAAAGAAAATGTTACATGTCACCTTCATCCAATCATGTCTTCAAATCTATCAATGGAAATTATTAATTTAAATACATACATTCAGGCGCACTAATTTAAAATACATTCTTGATATTTACCATATAAATGTAAAAAATCCCAAACAAAGCCGAAACGATACGAATTGAGAAGTTCAGGAATACTAAACAAAGTTTTACAAATCCTGGCTCAGCTGCAGCCTCATATCCTGGATATTTGTTATTTAAAAATAGTAAAAAATCGCTTACAAAACCGGTAAAAACAGGATTTGACTTTTGAGTGAGGCAGATGTCCTTTTAATACGATATTTATCTTCAAAATTAATACATTTTTTTCCTGATATCTATCGACTATAAATTTCGGTAATTATGCTGAAATATGCAAGTCAGTTACTGCAGAAACTGCTTTTGCCATATCAGAACTGCCAGATGGAAAGTGGGAAATTTGTTTAGTTGGAATGAAACAAACGAAACGCTACAACTGAAAGAATTGTACCGCTAAGTGTTGCCGCTATGTTTTTCAAATTTAATTTGTCCTTTATATATGGACTTAGATATTTCTAGTAAGGATATCGCTATTCGACGGACTCCGCAAAAACTAAAAGTGCATTCCTTTCTTTTTGTTTTCTTTCCCGACCTTTCCGACCAGTGCAAGTATTTTGTTCAAGAAATGAGACTTGAGAGTTGCGATTTTCGCGTACGTACTAGATATACAACAGTAGGTATTGTTGTTTGGTTTCATTTTAATAGTATCGTACATCTAGTACGCCGATAAAAATTGCAACTCTCAGGTCTCGTTTTTTGAACAAAATCCTTGCTCAGATCACCAAACCAGTTGCGGTGTGCAATTCGCAATGTGTGTTTTATTAAATTTATTTCATTATTGAACCTATTCTAATAGTGTTACAGTAATCATGTCCTATCACTATTCCATCATAGATACGAGCTACCAAGCAGTTTAGGGAAAACTACCAACTCATGGAATTCAATATATTCCGCCTTTATTAATTTTAAACAAAAATATAGAAATTTGTGAGATCATCGGCCCTTGAATATGCGACCTTTTCTTCAAATTACTACCATAGCCTATTAGTGCGAATCTCTGAAATCCTCGGGATGAAGGTGTGTTCTCAATATCATCTGGGCTAGTTGATTTGTTGACATCAATGTCTGCAGAAACTTTTAGAAAAAATGAGAGTCCGAGAGATTTAGAATTCTCCGCAAATTTATTATAGAAATTATTAATATTTTTATTAAAACTTGATGGGAAGATGTTAGCCACTTTAACAAGGTTGCCCTACACGTCAAAAAATGTTACGATGTGGTTTTGTAGACGAATAACAGGTACATATACATATTGGTAGAAATATCAAAGTAAATCGATCTTCCATATTTATGGACGAAATGTTCGTACTGCAGGTAGTAAGTTTTATATTTTACGTAACTGTCGTTGAGTTGTAATCTTACTGGAAGGGTTTTTATTGCACGATTATTTATGAATTATCATAATATTTTCGAAATTTTTCGGTGTTTTCATTTTTTATAATTATTATCAGGAATTTCGAAATTATTTAAGGCTGTTGAGGTTCAAAATTATACTTGATTTTCGAAGTTTTGCATATTGCTTTCGGTTGCTAGACTTTGAGTTTTAATAAGTTAAATTTTTTTTTAACAAAACTACAGGGCTGGCTCGAGGTGTAATCGAAGTGCGCGGCTGAGCAGGGCGCAACACTTTTAGGGGCGCAACACTTTTAGGGGCGCAAAATTCTAGGCGCAAATGTAGACGCAAGTGTATTTTACACTCAAAAGGAACTAACTAAATGTTAAATATAACATAAGAAAATTTTTTATGTACTGTACTGATTACTTGGTTGCAATTATCTCTCAATTATTAATTCAAAGCAACAAAATAAAATTATAGGTCTACTAATAATCTCAAATTTATCTAACCTCCTTCTAACCAATTCCCTACTTTAACATCCTTACATTAGATATTCCCTCTTTTCAGCCTATGCAGTTTTAAAACCACATACATAGTTCCAATAAAATGTCGGATTCCAACTTGCTCTAAATTTGATTTCTTATTTTCTTACCAAACTCCCAATTTCATAAATCATCTCTTCATCAATTAAAAAAACAATAACAGGGGCTCTCTAACAATTCTCACGCAGGGCGCTCAAAGGTCTGGAGCCGGCACTGCAAAATAAAACCCAGAACTTGCAAAATGTTTTAAATTTGCTAGATTATTTGAGTCTTTTCGAGATTTTTGAGGTACCGTAATGAATTTTAAATGTTGGATTGTGTTGCATAATGTTCCATGGTGATTAGTGCTTGATGTTGATTTGCACGTTGCAGTGTTATACAAGTTTTTCGAAAGTTTACCGTGAAGATTATCATTACATATGACAAAAAAGCTTGCTTGATCTTTATTGAATGAGTTCTTGATTTTATGAAATTCCCTAATACAAATAAAGTTTAGATGAGGTTTTGAAAATGATGAGAACAGGTAGAAATATAAAACTTCATTTGCTGTTTAGAACAGGTATCTATAACTAGAGAATATCTTTCATGTTGTACGGGCATCTACTATTATAGCTGTGTTTTTTTATAAGTCTCGATAGATCTCTATAAATTACATCCAGACTTTCTCTATTTTTGTGGTTGAATTGCAGATAATTCAGTTTAATTTTATCCAATAGGACTTTTTACGCTACATTTTATCGTTTTTAATTCATTTCCTTGAATTACACAACTTATTAATTGTACATGAAAATCTTGTTTTTTATCCAGATATTCTATCGAGACTACAGATTTTCCTTTTCATGAGTACGGACACATATTAAAAATTTGTATTATTGAAACTCATTTTTTTAAAAAATACTTTTCAATTGCTGTGGCTATTTCACTTTTATTATGTATTACATATATAAATATAATTAAAAGGCAACTTTTATATTATTTTTAATTTATATATTTTTTAAAATAAGTATATTCCTTATAGTGAAATTTTATTTTTAATTTTCGATTCAAAATCGATTTCGATGCCAACAAACATCATCTTCAGTTGCAGCAATACTTATTGAATTGGAAACATACCAAAGTTAATTTTTAGTACATCTGCCATTTCCTTTTAGTACAAAAGGAAACTAGTCATTTATATTTAATATTTTGCTCTATTTTAAAAGGCAGCAGATGTACGATAAAAGTACTTATTTTTTATTATTTCCATCCATTATGAAGAGGCATATTCAAAATGAGTTATTTAATTCCGCAACCCACAAGTTTTTTTTGGCTAAAAAGAATGGAAAATCGAAAAATGAACCTGTTTATCATTTTTCGTAAAAGTTGCTCAAAATTTAAAAGATCATAGTAACATTTTGAAAGAAAATAAAAAGTTTTAGTATGTCCGTCTCATTTTTATATATGGATAAAATGTATTCGCACTAACAGTTATAAAGTTATAGATCATGTTTTCCGAAAGAGGCAGCACGATTGTTGAAAAAGTACAGGGCGTTTTCCGAAAGAGGCAGCACGGTAAAAAAGAAGTATAGAGCGTTTGCCACTAGATGTCACTACACAATCAAAAAAATATTAGTGACGTTTTTCAAAAAGGGACAGTCAAAATCAATTTATTTATCACGTATTAATAATAGTCACGATACGAAAATATTTTTGTTTATATTTACAAAATGCATATTAAAAATGTCATACAATTTTTGACAGTAAATATTTAGTGACACCTAGTGGCATTATGTGAAAGTTGCTTGTGTTTTCGGAGTTTTCCGAATGATGGTAGCTCTTGCGGTTGTTGAAAATTTGACATTTAAACATGATCTATAAGCGTCTAAATAGTGCGAATATTGCAATAAATGATTTTGTGAATTATTGTTATAATAATTGGGTTGTGTTAATTTTTGTGTTGAATAAATAAATTAGTTTGTGATAAATTGAAGTGGGTGGTTTGTTTTATTTACAATCCGAACCTTGATTTCCAAGGCAAAAATTTAACAATTACATAATGACTATTGACTATTAGTTATTACATATTGGAATTATAAACAAACACAGCCAATATTGCAATTTATAATATTATTATTATAATAATGCTGGAGCATTTTCAACACATAATATATGTGTACACACTAAGGGTAAAAACCATCTAAATGATGTACCTTTAAGCCAGAATATTCATTAACCTCAGCACACATGTACAATAAACTCGCAATAAATTCATCTTTCCACATAACAAACACAACAATAATGAACAACTATCAAAACAATATTTCGATAACCAAAACCAAAAACTTGTTTTTATCATGTTTCTACATTAAATTCCTCCTGAGATTAAAAATGTAACATAAAAATATCCAGACATTATTTCAGAGTACACGAACACATAATACCTCGTCCCTCCTAAATGTATTTACTGGTATGGTCATGAGCAAAACACAAATAAGCCATAACATAAGAAATAAATCCGCATCAGAACGAGGAGGAAAATGGGAGAAAACATTTTTTTTTTGTTTTTTGACACAAAAACATTGTCGCACACTTTTGACCTTCTCCATTTGTACATGTAGAAATTCATCGTGTACATTTAATAAAATGGAGCAACTTAATTTTATATCTCCACGTTTCGAAAATCTTTTTAATAGCATAAAGATGTAAGTATGTAGTCTAAAAAAGGTCAACTTGTTAAATTAACTAACTGATATGTACAAAGGATATAATATAAAAGGGATACATTTACTGTGTGTGTGTGTCTCATCTAATAATTAAAATAATAAATCATCATCGTCTTCATGCCCACAGGATACACACTTGTGATTGTGATAAAGGTACGGATGTATTATATTTCCGAAAGATCAAATGAATTTTTCTGGATTTTAATTTTTGAATAATTTATGGTTTGCAAATTTAAACATTCTTCCTCATTCCATAACAGTGGCCGCATATATTAAATTACGACACTCTTGCCAAATTAATCACCCTACCAAACATTTCAATACATTTATTTATTTTTCATTTTGATTTTAATCACTTTTAATTTAAATCATAAAACAAAATATTACAAAACTACACTTGTCATTAATACCCTTAACAATAAAAACTCCCTTCAATCAGATAATAACGAAAAAAATGTTTAATCCTGTATTTTTTTTTTTGAGTACAGAAATTAATGGTTCAATTTTGCATTTTAATTCGATTCACAAAAAATAATAATTTTTTATTTTAACTTTAACAATTTTTAATAAAATAGGGGCTACTGCAAACCAACCCTTAATACATCACCCCTTAAGTTACGGATTTTATTTAGAGGAAACATTTCGATAGTTTTAAGAATTTCGTGCGATTCCAACTTATGTATCAACTCGATAAACGAAAAAAATTGGAAATTTTTTAATTTTACGAGTTTATGGTAGGGATCAAATTCTCTTGAGATGAAGGGATGGAAATTTGTTTTATTTCATTTTTGCCTTCTGGCAATCATTTTTATGATGTTTGTTCTATTATAGCTCTGATATGCACGTATATGTACAATGAACATGCACTTGCCCTTGTTCGTTTGTCTTGTGCCATTTATTGTTTTTTCATTTTTTTTTTTTTGGTACAGAGACAGACAATTGAAATAACAAGAATTTTAGTGTAATACCATTTTGTGTAAGGTATTATTTGGTTGTTGAATTTTTCGAGAGGTTAAATGTGTGTACGTGAAATTCTTTGGAAATTCGTTGAGTGAATTGTTTTCATTTAGTTTGTTATTTAATTGTCCAAAAGAAATCAACGAGATGTCATTGCATAGTTTTACAGTTCTTCAATTTTATATTTTACTATACGTTTAAAAGGCTTGGCCTTTGGTTAGGCTATGTAGTAGCCTAATGGTTGTCCATAAAATGGATTTTTGATTTCACAATTAAACCTCATATACAGAATGACAGATAAATATTTGAAATTTGTTAAAATTATTCGTTTGTTACTTTAAAAGATAAGGGCTGCCGTTCCAAACCTCCGCTTTTTAAGGAAATGCAGAAATTCCAGCATTTAAAGAAGACAAAATTTTCCAAAAAAATTAGTTTTTTTTTCTATTCACAGATTTAAATCTTTTTAATTAATTGGTCCAAAAATCTTAAGTTTTAATTTAACATTCTAACATTATAATTCACTATAACGAAATATTTAATTAATTATATCAAGATGCAAAATTGCTGTGTTTTTTTATAAGTCTCAATAGATCTATTCAGATATTTGCCAAAAGAAAAAAATGGGAAATTATAGCTACTTCTATCATTCACTTAAAAATACTAGCAATCACAGCACTAAGAATTGTGTTTATTTTGACAACGCTACGTCATCGTGGTTTTCATTATATTTTGTTATTCTAAGGCTGCTTGTGCCATACTCAAGGTAAATGACATTATCGGTAAAAAATTTAGTAAATTAAAATACTGTACTAAAAAGTAGGATAAATAGTGAAAAAAAGGTAATGTTGTTGCTGTTTTTTTGAAAATAGTCAAAGTGATTTCAAACGATTATAACTACATACATATAACTACATTTTATCTCGATTGACGACAATGGAAAAAACCATAAAAAATTATTCGGAAAGATGGAAGATTATTCGGAATAATGTTTTTGAAAGTGCTTCTAGACATTATCATCGCCTTAGATACAAACTCGGTAACTGGGACCACAACTTAACCAAAATAAAAATGCTATTACTTCAATCTCTCTCTATTGCTCCACCCGTACAGCTTTTCTGGGATTAATGCCACCAATTTCGTAACTATTCTGGAATTATTCCAATATCTTCTTTAATTTCTTTATAATCCCCATTTAGAATTGTTATGATAACTGGAGGCTTGTAGTCAATACATTTGGTTACTTTAGGCTAAAATATTAAAACAAAACCAAAATTTCAATTAAACTTTATTAGGACACAAAATACTTACTAGCGATTTGTGTAATAGTTGATCGCCACACATTAAAATGATTAATGTTAATTTATTATTACTCCTATTATTTTCTTCAACATTTACGGCATTAGTTTGTTCCATTGTTGAATTTTTGAAATTGAAGTTTTGACAATAATAAAACAAAATTATTATTTGACGTTTATTTTATTACCCATAAACCAGTGAATTCACTAATTTTCAGTATAAAAAAAAATTACTTTAAATTTGGCACGATATGAGAGGTAAATTTGTACTAAAATTGCAATTTACCGAATTTTGTGATTTACCTTGAGTATGGCAAGCCCTAATCACCTTTTAAATCACTTGGTATAATCTTTACTTTGCCGCGTTCAAATTATTAATAATCGGTTTCATTCGCCTTTTTATATACTCAAATGAAAGTTCTAGAACTATTCTGGTTTTTCCAGTAACATTATTATAGACATTTGAAGTACAGTTTTAGCATGGAACCTAGGTGTCACTAGTAGTTAGCTATACGCCATTATTTTACATATTCTATTCCAAGCTAGGTGTCACCGAAACAATATTCCTTAGATCAGCAACAATGTTAATTTAGATAGAAACTGAATACTTATTGTAAAGAAATAAGAAATTTGAGAATTGAATATGAGTTATATTTAAAAGTCGTAAGTGGAAATTTTATAAATGAAAAATTTGTAAGAGAATTTGGCAAAATTAGAACAAATCGCGAAGTTGAATACGAATTGTTGTTACAATCAGTCCAGTCGCAACAGCCTGATGAAAGTAAGTATTGAATTGTTTCATAATCATGCATGGCTCATCAGTTCGAAACTGGATTAAAGTTTCTAACAATTTTCAGGAAATATTAACTTCAAACAACGAAAAACTTTAGCTCTTCTTTCGATGCGGTACTTCCAGCTCCTAAGCACCGTTTTGCCATTTGCACTAATTTTTAGCTGACGTGTTAAGTTTTTCAAAAGAAAAAAAAACTCAGGCTTACGGTCAAATTTCGTTATTTGAACTTATTTATTCCTTCTGTGTATAGATTCTGTAAATTTTTTCAACAACATACCTTTATGACTCAATATTTACAGTGGGTAACGGAAAATGTCAAATCGTAAATAGTAGCAAAATTCACTGCAACACCTCTAAGAGTGGACGAATGGAAATTTATTGGTGCATTCTACATTAATTTCTACATTCAATTTTATCGGCCGGCATTTCAGGTAATATCGAGAAACTCTAAAATAATTTTAGAATTTTACAATAATTTCGAAAGATGTTAAAAGAAATCGAATACTCCCGAAAATCTCGAATATCTTCAAAAATTTCAATGCTAAGTAGGCAAATAATTTCGGAAATCTATATAAGATAAACCCATAAATCTCAAAATCTGAAATTTTGAGAATATCCGCTCATCCAATATTCTGCTTCATGTTACAGAATAAGTGATAAAACGAAATTTTCGATATTTTTTGAGATTTTTCGAGTTTTTTAAGCTTATTCGAGATTTGTTTGCTGTTGATTGATAATAAATTTTATTCGATACATTTTTGAGATTCTAAGTTTATTCGAGTTTTTTCTTGGAAATATTAGATTTTTTATTATTGTGAATAATAGTGGAAGTTGAGAAATATCCTGAGAATTCCGTTGTAATGTTACAGAATTAGTGATAAATCGCGATTATTCTAAATTTTTAAGATTAGCTTTGAAGATGTTAGACACATTATATTACAGATTGTTCAAAATTGTCGAAGATGTTCATGAATTTTTTTTTTTTGATATTATTGAAAATTGATTTGACAGTTTATTAGGTAGCATTATATATCTATTTTACGTTAAGTTGCAGCTTGTTAGAGCTATTTCACATTGTTAGAATTTTATTCAGGTTTTTCAAATAATTTGACAGAGTACTGCAATATTTAGCTTTTATTTTTTTCAAATTTCAATATAAAATTTCTGCTTTTTAAATTTACCACAAAACTTTTTCATGACCTTTAAAATTTTAGCAAGCTTGCTGATAAACAACATTTGATTGTTTCTTTAAAGGTTTGTTTTGGTTAATTTTAGAAAACAATTTGTTGTTTAAACTTGTAGCTGGCTGCCCGTCCTATTGTTTTCAAATTATAATTTTTAAATTATTCGTAAAGATTTTTAACATAAGCAATGGCCAAATAATTTGTGATTCCACTTTCTGGTCGAGAAATAGGATTGTGTGAAAATGTTTCAAATAATCTTATTTATTCATTTTGCAGGATATTCGGCAAGTTTTAGAATTTTTTCGGCCAATATTTTTATGATGCTAATTTTGTAAGAGGTGGGAAGCCAAGAATAAAAATTTAGATATCCAGACCAAGTATCTTTGGGGAACTAATCACAGGAAATTATGCCGTTTGATTCACGAATCAACAGGATAACCAAAAAAGAAATTTGGTTATCTGGTTTTTTTTTATTCGTTTTATTCTAAGCAATCTTTTCTGGGGCTCAGGGCATTTCCAGCTATTTCGCAGTGAACTTTTACCGTCCTACTTTACGCAGTAGTAGCCAAATCGAAGACCTACGGCTATAGATCGGTTTTGTATAAATCACCTGCACATTGAATTGCTTCATGCCAGCCTAATTTATGTAGTGCTGACATGAAAGGGTGGTCGGCCCATTGATTCTGCGCTCTCTCGATCGTAATCAGGTGAAGAAAAATCCCTTTAGCATCCCGCCCCTACTGAAATTTGAACCCGGTACCTCCCGATCCAAACGGCGAAGCTTTAACCACTGAACCGTTTGTTCGGTCTGTTTCTTTTTCTAAACTAAATTTTATTCTGTTGTTGTTTAAATTAAATTCTAGAAACTAATTAGTTTTATTTATTGGCACCGCTGTAATTATATCATTCATATATCTGTAGTAGAATACAGGTTGAAAGACTAAACAGTTTAAAACTGTAATTTCCAAATTTAGCCATTAAGGGACCTGTGTATTTACATGTTGAACAACCTCGAGCGAGTCAGTACCTTGGCTGATGACCCATCGATCCTTCTTTGGGAATGGGTTACCACCTTCATTAAGAATATTACTTTGCGGAACGAACTCTAGCCACGTTCTACGGAACGAGTAAGGGTAGACTAATTATAGGCGCTCAACCATGAGTGATTCTATAGTCGATCTCCCACTCACTAGTCCCCTTATTGCTGGTGATGGTCATGCGAGATAAGGGCGTCATGGTTCAGCTACTGAGGCCGGTTCGACAAGTCATGCTATCGGTAAAAAGTGCAAGGAATGTAATGTCAGCCTAGCAAAGAAAAAAGGTCAATGTATCATGAGAATGATCAAGGTTGGTGGTATTTGAAGTACCACAAAGAACATTATACTAACGCGCCAAAAAGTCTTTCGACTTTTATTATGACGGAAAATCAAAGTCTCTGAATAGTAACTCTGTAGGTCTCAGCTAAAAAATTCGCTGCTGTTCTCACCACCTGGGTGGGTCTTTTCAAGCTAGACCAAATTGGTAGTATCCCAATAAATTCCAATTGAAATCATCCTCAGAACATCATTAATTTTGGATCGGTGGAATTGAATTCGTTCACTGGTCGAGATCCAGCTACCTAATGTAATGCAATTAATTGAGGCTAAACAAAAATCGAGATACTATCTTTGGTGTATACCTGACATACTTGTATGCTGGGTTCACCCAAGAGCAGACATACGCAACATTTAAAGTCTACAACAAACAATTCCTAACTATAAACGTTAGGAATAAACGTTATATAAGCTGCAATACGTACATAAGTGTATCTTATGAAAAGCAGTAACTTCCGCTTTCAAGCGGCTACATATAGTTCCCACAAATTATGGAATTTGGTGAAGCCTAGGGTTGCAGTAATTCCAGACGATATGATCATCGACATATTCGGTCGATTTATTCCAGGTGATGTGGATTCGTTGTAAAAATCCCACCATTTAAGGTACGTTTAAATCAGTCTCAGCTAACAACGAAAGAGGCGAATATCCAATGAGAGTTCACAACAGTTCAGTGAATTGTTGAGTTTGTGAGCAGGGCCCTCAAATGTATTCGATACCTGTCATACCTTCGATACAGGAATCTTAGTGCCCAAGCACTTCTTTACGTGCTTCATGATAATGAATTGCAGCTGCTATTTATGATCGATTCGGTAAACGAATTCTCGCTGACAATGACGACGGTATCCTTGTTTCACAGATCATTGGCAACAGTGTTACTGAGAATAGTTTGCAACGATTTGTTTAGAAGAAGGAGCACACTCGACAGCAAGTGTCATTCTGAATCATGTACGGTTCAATTGTTTCTCATTTCCCAAAAAATTGGGCTTGTTTTAGTAGCTCGAGCTTTGTAGGATGATTTCAGATGAAGCTGTGTGCGGCTTACTATGGTGATCATGTGTACGGTGAATCCGGTCATTAGATCCAAGTTACAATAGAAAACAGGTTTACTCCAAATGACTTCAGGCAATTTAACCTCAACGTGTCAAATCCGCGTTATTGCGCATAAAATTGACCTCGTAACACTATAGAAGCAAAGTATACCAGGCATATATTCGGTGTGATTTAAGCCTAGCTAGTGGCCAAAGCACTAAAGGGTTCTACTGCCAGTGTATTCAGGGTGCGCGAATAGTTGGTTCATGTGCTTATGACTCTTCAGGTACATTGTACCTTGAATATACTAGTTACTAGTACACTGGATCACAAACCTGAACCATCACTTTCCGGGTGATCTGCCGTTTGTTAAGTCGAATGATGACGATGATGGAGGTAGGAATGGAAATTTTCAATTTGCTTTTGAGAATGAATCCGAACAGAATTCGAAAGCTAAAGCTGTAAAATAATTTTTTGAAATAAAGAGGCCAAAACCAATAAAAATGATACGCAAGAGAGATTTTATAGAAAACCTGTCGTCTGCAGTTTTATCGAAAATGATAGTATAAAGCAGACAGTTTATTGGATGCATTCTGCATTGTTTGGTTTATATAAAAAACCAAAGAATAGCTAATTTATAGCTTGTGGCGGTAATAGATCTTTGAAGTCTGAAACGATAAGAGACAATAATTTTAATTTTATCAAGAATTGACGACTTTTTTTAACGGAACAGATATTCCCATCGTACTTGACTTATGCATCTTGACGACAATCAGGCGGTATTTTAATACTTTGGTACTTTAGTGGAATTCATAAACAATTATTAAAGGTGGTTTTTATTTGAGCCCAAAGAGGCGAATAGAATATTTAATTTTATAAGAGATGCAGAATCACCGATTTACCTCAGTTGGCCTTGAAATAACTACGACCCACTGTATGATTAAATCTCTAAGTTGATGTTTTAAAAATAAAAAATGTAGTTCACCGTAACACAGTTCAAAGTAAGCCATATCAAGCCACCTAATTTGACTTAAACCCATCAGAGCAAAGATCGCAAAGCATTAGCTGTGACTGTGATTGTCTCATTACTCAAAATTCCAAATGAATCGGTACCCAATGTTCGATAATATATTATTCGAACAAAGGAGATGCAATCCTTGTAAAATTTGGCCTAAGAATGTTGTAACGAATTGAGTACGGATCCTACTGCTTGAGCAAAGAACAATATTTTTAGTGAAAATTCAGAAAATCAAAACCCCTATTACACCATGAGTAAGCGAAATTTTTTCCAGGTGAAAATCTGTGTAACACCAATTGAAGGTTGTGTCTAGAATTAAGGACCAGCTTTTTATTTTTTTAAGTAGAAATTCAGACGGCTACGAAATTAGAAAATAGAAAACTATATTTTAATACAAATTTAAGTTTCCAAGACATGTTCCTAAGTTTTAATACAGACTAGAATTAAATTGCTGCTATTAATTAAATAACCCTTCAATTCTTGCTTAGTAAACTTAAATGCAAAATCTACATTTATTACGTCACATACACAATCAAATTTAAACGATTTTATCAATTCGCCTTAGGGTTTTATATAATTTCGTAAAGCATCCCCATTTTAAAATAATGTTGCAGAAGTATTTCCAAAAAAAAAAAAAAAATTAAAACTGACATCAAACGAGCATCCAGAAAAAAATTAACGATAATACACCAAACAATAGAAATACACAAAAGAAAACCATGATTTGAAATTCAAAGCACAAAAGCCAATTTTCATTTTTATTTTTTTTTTGTTTATTTATTTTACAAAATTACCAAAAAAAAAAAAATAAAAATTCCGATATCATCTCCATCTAACAAAAAATAAACGAAACATCAAAAGTTGGCGGAAATTTTTCTATATTTTCTCCACACATATCCACCTTTCTTTTTTATTCGACTTTCCTTACAAACTTTTTTTTGGTAAAAGGGAAAAAAGCTTTCAGTTTACGTTAAAAATATGTTTTTTATGTTTTAAATACAAGTTGTAGTACCTACTCCATAAATAAAGCATAAACAGAGAAATACGAAGGAGAAAATTCCCTTTATAAGAATGAGGATACACGAATGTCAAATTGCATTTTTAGGTATACAAACACAAATGTACATACATATATACAATATTGTCTGGCTTTGATATATTATGTATGTACATGGTTACCAAGAGGGGTAGTTTTGTGTGTTTCCAATGCGCATCTCGTTTCACTTGATTCAACGCGCACAGTGGCTTTTGGGGTATCCACAAAAAAAAAAACATAACAACAGCAACAACAACCAAACCAAATAATGTGAATGGCATGAAAATAAAAGTAAAATTCTTTCATACACATTCTACTTGGTGTATATCATAGTGTTAAGGATAATATACAAGAGGGGTAATATTTTTTTGTTGTATAGAGGGGGTGGAAAAATTATTCGTTTTAATATTATTAATTTTGTTGTTGTTGGCGTTTTGTTATTATTTTGAAACTTTAGTGTAAAACCGTTTACGGTAGTGGATACGTCGTATTTACTATTTACTGTGTACAGAGTGAGTGGTTAAAACGAGGAAACTTATTTTCTTTCGTCGTTAATTTTTCCGGTTATATAGAAATGCCGGGTAGTGATTTTTATGTGTATAGTGAAATTTATCGTGCAATATAGTGATTTGTGTAGTGCACAATTTATTTTGGATTACAGTGAATTTTTTTTTTTTTTTTTTTGGATAAAACCTTTAGTATCTAAAAATGTAAAATAAAAATAATGTTATGAATCATCATTGTAGCGTTTATATACCCAAATGTTTCGGGAATAAATTATAATTTTTAATTAAATGCTGTCCAGAAAAGGGTTGATTCTCACATATATTAGAATAAATACAACAAAAAAAACGCGATTTTATGTAAATGTTGTTATTTTATACCACCACCCCTACCACGGTATATAACTTCAATTTCCATTCACCTTTAAGATTATAACATCGAGTTTGGTAAAAAGAAAATGATTGATTGTTGATGATGACGATGTTTGATGATTATTATTCGATTCAATGATTTTTGGATGTTATTGTTTTTGATATTCATCGTACTGACAAAATTGTCTGAGTCATTTTGGTATATATGCGTGTACGTGTGTGCGGGAAACCTTTAAAATGAGAATCATGTTTTCGATACTTACCCGAATGTGTTTATATTGTATTCAGAAGGCGTAAAATGAAAAGTGATTAACTATTCATCATTTTAAATTTCCCAGTTGAGTGTGTTTATTGTGATAATGTATACAGCTAATTTTGGTAATTCATGGGGATGTATTGTGTTTTGCAGGTGCTGCGTTACTTTGATTTCTTCTATTCAGATCATGTTCCTTTAGTATCGATAATTATTTTGATGTTTTTGTGGTTCTATTTCCATCTTAAGTACCAGTATATAGGCAGCTGCAATCAAGTGTTAAGAAAAATTGTTACCCGTAGTAAATGACTGGCATTAAATTTCAATATTATTTTGGGAAAATTTAATTAAAAAAGAAAAATTAATTTGAGACTTCTTAATGATTTTATGTCTTGTATTACAAATTGTGGTAAAATAAAATTTGAGTAGAAAAATATTGCGGTTAAAGTTTTTTCCACTAGACATTGGAGGCTGGAATACTTATTATCAAATTTCCTTAATGGATTGATTTATTTTGAACGTACGCTGGGCTCACCGTACACCCTTTTTTACTAATTTTTTTCTAAAACTGCTTTCTATCCTTGGCATCCTAAAATCAATATTACTCAGTTATCAATTACCCCTTATATATTTCTCACCATCTTACTTCCTCCGGCCGTTTTAAATTGATTGCTTTATTTTTAAATAACTAATCATACTCTAAACCAATTAAGTTTAAATTTAAGTTTTATTTAATTTGTATAAACCTGTTACGATTTAATTTTTAAGTGCTACAAACAATCTTAATGTTAATATTAGTGTCTGTTTCACTTGGCTGCTTCAGCTTCCAGAACCCGCCTCTTAAGCGCTGTCTAAATCTAATTATTAACTAACTATCTAAGTTTAATTTTGCAGTAACAACTGCATTCTGAAATAACATTTATTAGTTTGCTGGATCTTATTTCTGGTCACTTCCAAAAATCGTAATTATTATTAATTTAAATTCTACTTAAGAGTTATAAAACAGAAGCTCAGAGACGATCTAACATAATAAATATAATTAGTCTCAGCTCCTTATTCAAATGATTTCCGCCATACTGGTCGCTGTCGCAACTTCAAACTACAGTTTAACCCAAAATACTATTATAAATAAAGCATTTCCGCGAACCTGCCACTAAGATTATAGAAGTTTGGATGGACGGTTACCTATAATGAATTATAATTAATGTCACCAGTGACCAAAATCAAAATGATAATACGTTAATTAGTTACTGAAGTATGATGTTCGAATTGAAGTGCCTGTAGATCAATAGAAGGCAAAAACTAAAGCAACCCAATTTCAAACTACGCGTCCCTACATCCGTTGGATGCTTAATGTTTCCGGAAATCCGGCCATGTTTCTCACGTATTTTTAATCTAAAAGAAATGTATCGATTATTTTATTACGGCATCATATTTAATAACCAATTGGTTCGTTTCCTATTCTATGAGACTTAATACCTAATTTATTTCAAAATTGAATATTAATTTAAAAATCAGCACCTAAATTAGGCATCTAAATTGTCAAGACAGCAAATTAATCACTAAATTTGACAAGCCTTATAAAAATAACCCGCACGGATTATACATTTGTATTATAGGTATTCCAGCATAACATAACGACGCAGCTTCAATCTTGTACGCGAGATACATACACCTACGTATTGAATAGTTAGTATTTTGTTATATGTATAGTGTTATACATATATGGTAAAGACAGAGGTTAGCTCAAGGAAGCCAATTCCAAAAACCATCCATTGACAATCAATGGATCAAAGATGCCTGTGTTGATTGTTATACATATTTGTAAATATAAGTGAAATTATTAACATTAAACATAAAAAATATAATATACATATAGTATAGTACGTTAAAACAAAAATTAACAAAATTAAAAAGTGCTTAAGCTTGAAACCGCAGCAAATCATTATCGTCTCGGCAATCCAAGAGAAACGAATTTAAGTTCGAGTTGAACGTGTTGAAATTAGAGCAAGTTTTGAATTCATCAGGAAGATTATTGTAGATTTTAGAAGCCAAAATTAAAAAAGAATTCTAAAAATTAGTATGGTAGAAAATTTCGGCAGATGAATATGGAGTTTGTTTCGCAGACTGTACTTTGTCGTGTTTCCATTGGATGTATTGACAATCATTAAATAAAAAACTCTCAAACTTTCAGTACGAATAAATGTCTTAGCGGTAAAATACTGATATATTGAAAAAGAGGCCATGATTCAGCAAACCTTGGTTTGTTACTTATTACTCTTATAACATGTTTCTGAGCAATCACCAAGGGTTGAAATCTAGCGTAATAAGTGCCTTCCCAACAAAGTAAACCATACTACAACTTCAAGTCAATAAGTGCAAAATACACCCCCTTCAACACAGTAACAGTACATACTAAACGAAGTTTATGCATTTTACGTATTGCCAATACCATATAGTTCCGTAAATTATCAATGTGGTGCTTCCAACTCATGGTGTTATCTATGGTTAGTCCAAGATATTTACATTTTTGAATACATTCAATTTTACAGCAGCTACTCGTACAAACAACTTGATTGCATTGTAAATCATGGTAAATGATATTCGGTTCGGATCACCAATAGTATCATCAATGAGTTTATAAAACATAGCTTTTGATTTTGAACTCAAGATCATGGAATGTGTAACACACCTTTCATTTCCCGAGTAAAGCCAAATCATATTGCATATATTCAATGGATTTAACCCTATCCGGTGCATTATACATAAAAACAAGGTCATCAGCAAAAGCAACTACCTCTGATTTAAATTTAGTATTAAGCAAAGAGTTTAAATAAATTAAAAACAACAAAGGTCACAAGACAGATCCTTGGTTGATCCTTAGCTCCATCATTGATAATTTTACTCTCACTTTCACAATCCTTGACCTTAATAACTTGTGATCTACCTAACAAATAAGACGTAAACCATACCAAAGTTATTCCACGGAATCCTGCAGAAGATAACTTTTGTAACAAAACGTTATGGTTAACCATATCAAAATCCTTTTTTAAATCTACAAAAACAGATACAACAGATCTTCTTTCATCGAGGCCTTTGTATAAAAAGTTTGAGAATTCCTATAACGCATTTACCGTGCCTTTAAATTTCCTGAAACCAAACTGCATTTTATGTAAACAATTTGTATGCTTCAAGAAACTCGTGATCCTTGAATAAGCTAATTTCCCTATTATTTTTGCAAAACCTGATAGTAAGGAAATTGGCCGATAATTGAACATTGCGTTTTTGTCTCCACTTTTCTGCACAGGGACAACAATAACTTGTTTGAGTTTAGTTGGAAAAATTCCAGAACTAAAACTACAATTTATTATATCGGATAAGACATCAACAATATAAATTCTAATTTTTTTAATCATCAAAGAACTAACACTTTCATTTCCGATCGAACTTGTGTATTTAAGTGAAGCAATAACATCTAAGATTTCTAATGAGAACGTGTCATGAAAAATAAACAATCTTGACTCAGAATTGTGGCAACTTATTTCTCACTCTTACAAAATAATTATTGAATAATTCAGCCATTTCAAGGTCATCAGAAATTTCATGCTGTTCATCAACCACAATTGAATCAATTCCTGTCCGTTTCCTACCATTTGCTAAAAGCTCATCAACTAATCTCCAACTTTTTTTTAACATTATTATACGTGTTATTAAATTTAGTCTGACTTCTGTTTTGACAGATTTACTTAGGACATTGACTTGTTTTTTAGATCTAAATTACTGGGAGATTTAGCAAATTTTTTCGATAATTTATTTTTAAGTTTAATCTTACGGCATAACTTTTTGGTAATCCACAGCTTGGTAATCCTGCCTTTGTTTTTAATTTCAACGAGAGTTGAATTTTTGTCAATATAAAATTTAACTAATTCAATGAAACAATTATAAGCTTGTGAAACACTGGTCTGGGAATACACTGATTGCGAACATTCATTATCCAAGTCCATAAACAGATTTGGGAAATTTGTCTTATTGATTTTTGGTTTGGTAGCAGAGATAAGATTATGAACTTCAGGTTCATATGAAATTAAATCTAGAACAGTGCCTAAAAAACAAGAGATCTAAGCATATTAATCAAAGACTCAAACCGTGAGATGCCATCATAAGAATATATTCATCAGAAGCAGGTGGTTGATTAAGAATATTGTTATTCATATCACCAAAAATTTATAAATTTTTAAATTTATTTAAAGTCAATACATTATTAAATTCTTGGAGAAAGATCGTCGTATTTAAAAAGTGGAAAATATAGAGACAAATAATTGAAAATAACTCTTTGTTAAATAGAATGTTAATTTGAACAATGTCGGCCCTATTTAAACTAATAAACGAAACAAAATAATCCTTAATCACCACGCTTATAAATACAACCACTCCACCGGCTCTACACATAGAGTTACAATTACCGTACATTTTAAATCCTGCAATGGTATAACTGTCCAGCTCATCCTGATTAATCCAAACCTTACTCAATAAAATGATTTGCGGCAACGATTCAAGCACAGCTACATTCGCTAAAAATAAATTAAAATTTTTACGCATACTTCGAATATTTTGGTGAACAATAAATAATTTAGACTTAATTTTTGATGATGTAGATGTAGCAGCTAATACCTTCATTACAGATGAATAACTGGTTTTATCGATTTTGTAATTTTAATTTACAGCTGACGTTTCTAATGGCTTTTTGGCTGCGATAACATCACACTTGATGCAGGTAAAGCCCGTGGTCGAAATCCAAATTTACGAATTAAAATTTCTGCCAGCCGAGCATCCGCTATATGCTTGAAGATTCTGGAAGGTTGAGTCAGGTTCCACGGGACTTCCTAAAATTTGGAGTCGAAATCAAAATCGAAATCATCATTAATTAGTTATTTCTAAACTTTACTTACTTAAATAAAATCGAATTTGTCTAATTTCAAATTAATTCAGAAACCAAAAATTATGCATTTTTTCAAGTACTCCGCCAACGACCATCTCCTAAAACCCTCCCCCCCAACTAGCCGCATTCAACTATTTGCTTCACCTTTAACACGTAAATACTTAAATTTTTTTTTTTAAATCTAAAACCATCTGTGTATTAACACATTTAATTAAGATCCCACTCCAACCTCTCAGTATAAGCCCGCGGAGGCGCAGCAATATTCTGGAACCCTATTTACTAATATTTATGATCATTAATAACTCTGACAATTGAGATCAAATTTAATCAGTTATTTTTAAGTCATAAACCGAGCATAAAATTGTTTAAATTTAGACTCTGAAGCAAAGTATAAATTAATACCTCATTAAACCAAGTTCCATAATTCCGCATTCGCCTGCGGCTTCAGGTTCAAGATTCTTATTTTCGGAAATCTCGTGCTGATTCAGATGCTATTTAATCATAATCCAATTAATCAATTTACTCAAAGTTATCTCTAAATTTCCATTAACCGCTACTACCAACGACGACCATCTGGTTGATTTCAATCATATTCTCGTAATTCTAGTCCTGTAAAATCACGTCACAAACCCGGTAGCGTTCCATTAATTGGACGGACACTCTTTTGCGGTCCTTATATTCGCCTATTTGATCTTTTATTTAACAGTGATATAATCTTAAGCACTAACTTAGGCGGATTATTTATGGTTTCACAAATAACACTACTTAGAATTCCAAGGTTAAACTGGTTCGGACATATTATAATTTGCTAGTGTGCACTATTTTATTTGTACACCAATATTTTATTATCACACGAAAATTCTACACAGTTGAGTTTTTTAATACAAGCTAATTATTTATGTTACTATGTAGTAGTACTGTAGTAGTACTATGTACTCTAGACAAAGCCACATATAAATGGCTCCGTAAAATAAATGGTAAATCAGGATTTACTGGTGCCAAATCTATCCTTGAAATAAATACCGTATCCTTTTCTGCACTTCCTGTAAGTACTTCTGCAATGATTAAATTTGGTTTCAAATCTTTAGCCGCCATTCTTTTTCCATTACAAGGCCCACGTTTAGTATTTAAATTTCTTTATAATATAACAATGCTCCCTATATTTAACTTAAGCTTGTGAAGCGGCATTCCTGAAGGTGTAAGTTCATTAAGAAATTCAGTTGGATAGTTCTGCTTATCCTCATCGTTTGCATCATCAATATAGTCAGAACTCAAATAGGTATTAATTTCTCCTGAAAAACGTAACAAAACTTCTTCGTTTATCTTATCTACATCTGTATTCTTTGGACATAAGATTGTCATTATAACGTCATCAGGAGGTCCATATTCGTTATTTAAAGTTACATCGCCTAGCTTGATTAACCAATCACTGTATTCTGAGTCAATGGATCTTACATTGTTTTGAAGCCTAAGAATTTTAAATTTTGCCCACAAATTAGTAAATTTTATATTGGCTTCGAAAATTGCTGATTGATGGCCATGCACAACTACGGGAAGTGTCTGCCTGAAATCTCCTCCAAGTAACATTGTTTTACCCCAAAAGGGTTGTTATTTCTCATAATTTCCTTTAATAGTTTGTCAATTGTTTTTAAAGCAACACCAGGAGCCATAGTTGATTCATCCCATATTATTAATTTAGCTTTGCGTATTGCTTTCGCGTCAACAGATGCCAATCGCATAGAGGATGTAGATGTGTCTAAAATTGGTACGGGCAATTTAAATTGGGAGTGGTAAGTTCTTCCTTCATCTAGCTGCTATTCCTGTTGAAGCAACAGGCAAAACGTTTGTTTTTCCTGCACCTCCTGGTCCACCAATAAAAAAATACCTGTGGAAATGTCACTTATTGTTAGCAGCGTTCATTACAGTTTCAAGAGCTATCTGTTGTTCTTGATTAAACAAAGATTGCATATCTAAACCTTTTTGTTGTTCGAAATGTGCATCGTAGTATTGAAGAGGTTCAATTAAATTGTTAGGAGGACACGGAAGTCCAAAATCAGAACAACTTTTACCATGAAGCTTAAGTGTATCTTGAATATTTTTTAGATCAATCATCTCACATTGAAAACAGTGATCATTATGTCCTACATAACGATGAATGTAATCTTCACATATTTCTTTTTTAAATTTGTTAAAAAGATCAGCAGCATTAGAAGGAGATGCAAAAACACAAATATATGCAAACAGATTTCGTAATTGGCGTGACATACGGGCATACCTACAATTACAGCGTATGCGAGTGAATTATCCCAAGTTGCGTCATCATTAAATAAACCACGTTGTTGAGCCGCTTCTTTAAATGTTGTGCTTGTATGACCTCTGAATGTTTTCATTTTCCCTGATACATGAAGTAGTAATAATCGTAAACAAAATTTTTCTAAATCAATCAAGCTTACAGAAAAATGCGTCCGATTGTGGTGTTACCACCTCTTTGTCGAGGTTTCCATGTACCTCTGCTTTTATCGAACACATAATGGTTTGGTATATCGTGATATAGAAAAGCATTCGCATTTACATCCATTCGATTTAATTTTGAAAAAAGCTGTTAGCATTGTGTCTTTATTAGTAGCTTGATTGATTCTTTCATGCATATTTTCTTCCGTAAATATAACGGTTTGTTCATCATACTGTGCGATTGCTCGTGCATGTTGAAACTGAATAGGCGCCAGGCTACTTCAGGAGCACTAACATACCTGAAGTCCATGTATGTTCTAATTTCATCATGGTTGAGCGTACTGTGTTGAACAATTGTTATATTAGCTCAGTCATGCCCTTTGTAAACATATTTGAATAAGTATTTGACGCTTTGAATGGATGCACAACTCTCAACATTAATATGACAATTAAACTTTAAACTTAAATATGGATTGTATGGTACAATCCATCCATTGTATACAATCTTACCATTAATTAAAGTGCTACCATTATTTCTTCTCCTGTAGATTGAATATCCATCACTGTTTGCTAATGTTTCGTTTTCGTTTGTTATAATAGCATGAAGTCTAGGGTAAATATTATTATTCGGCATCTCGGCAGGTATAATTTTATCTATTGCCGCTGGATCTTTTGGTTTGTCTTCGTTTTTGACAATCAAAAGAATATGGGCATGTGGAAGTCCTCGTTTTTGGAATTCAATTACGTATATCTTCGCTGTTAGAATAACAAAAATGTGTTTGTTGGAAATATCGTCCAGTAATTCCTGAAGTTTTAATTTGAATACACGGGCCACCAAATCAGGGCAGAATTCAGGGGATTGTCCATCTGATAAATTATCTGTAATTTCAACCCATTTGGGATTACATGTCATTGTAATATAAAAGTCTGGTTTATCATATTTTCTTACGATTGCCATGGCATCTTGATAATTTTGAGCCATGTTACTGGGACTACCTTGGAAGGATGATGTCAGTATAATTTCTATTCCAGGGACTAAGCCTTGGTTGACAGCTTTACTTTGTAGGAAATCCATTAGCACACTTTACTTTTCAGCTCTAAGCTTGCTTTGGTTTTGCCGAACATAATTAAGTCGATTTGCTTCAGTTTTTAAATATGCATCAACAAAATATTATTTTGTTAATTTTGCGCTACACAAAAAAGCGTTGAAATCATTACGAACAGATAGTCGATATCCGTAGTATTGCATTTGAGTAATTCGAATTCTTGGGTTTTGAGCTTGGCGAATTCTCATATTTAAAAGTGTTGGAGGCCTAAATAGAGGCAGGTCTACTCCCTAACTTTGGTTTCCAAATGGAAAAAAATAAAGGGTATACCATGTGATCTAAATTAGGGTCTAGCACGCTTATTCGTTCAGTTTTCCCGGAATTTAAATTAATTGAATTTACTCACGAAAAGATCACGTTCAAGCGGAGGTTCTCCATCAACATTGTGGAAGACATAAGCAACTTCGTTGGATCTAGAAGTATTGTATCGCCGTTGATCAGACCTCCGATCTTGAACTATTGCCATACCAATTGCACGAATTTAATACCAATTGAGCGAATTTTCTATGATCTCCATTTTCCGGGTGCAATTTGACCATGTATTCGAAGACAATACGAGCCATAACCTGGGGGTGGTGCTATATTAGCACCCATTGATGCAAATGCCAATGAACTATTAATAGATCGAATATTGTCAAAGAAAATTTTTGAATATTCATGTTGGTTAATCATCAGTTGTTTTAATATAGGTGGTTGGAATTGGGTCTAAAACAACCTTTCCTTGGAAAAAAATAAACAACGAAAAATATAATGAATATTGGAAACTACCACAGAGCACTATTCATAAAAAATTACAGGTGTTAACTTACTAGCGAATAAATCCCCAAATAAAACGAAAAAAATATTATTCAATTACATAAAATAACAACACACTAAACAAAGTCAATAACGCTTCATATAAAGGGGTAACCAGCGAATCAGTAAGAATCTGACACATACAGTATTAAAATTGTAATGTGAATAGCAAAATTATTTTTTTAAAGAAAAGTGTGCCGTGAAAATTTTGATGCATTCTGACATTTCCTTCAGTGTACGCGTTATTTTTCGCTCTGTTAAGTGACAGCTGAACTGAACGAAAAGTTCTAAAAGATTCGCTGGTCAATAACATGCAGTTTCTGTATATCGCATTCTTACTTAAAGTTGTTACTGACTCGCTGGTTCACCCATAAGTCGGCAACTGAAAAAAAAACAGAAAGAAAACGAAAAACATAATATTCGATCAAAACAGTAAAAAAGGAAAGCAATGCATACTATGGGCATAGACATTCATACTAGATTTCTCATTTCATAGTAACTAAAGGAAAAAAACAAAAACTTCTGATAATTCCAATGTATCGTTGTGTTGTGTATTTTATAAGGCAATAATTTTAGAATGCGTTGCAAATATAATACGTATATGCAATACACCGATAATATTTGAATGGAAAATTTTTGTTTTTATTTTCTGTTTTTAGTCAAATGAGAGATCTATTATGATTGTCTATGCTATGGGGCCCAATACACGAAAAATGCAAAAAATGCTTGAAGAAAGTGTACCTTTTCTAGAGAATTACTGATCGTATCAGCGTAAACCATATATTAAAATATTCTTTGAGGTTTTATTTAGTTAATCACGGTGGCTTTTCCGAATTTTCCGCTTAGTTTTCCTGCTATTTGATTTTAATTATGACCAGTTTTGGCCAAATTTGGCATCGAAAATGTACCTTTTCTCAAACACCAGCCGATGAAACTAAGATTTTTTTATATCAAAATGCGCAGGAGATAAAACTGAATTTATTCACGGTGGCTTTTTTCGAGTTTTTAATTATTAATCGAGAAAATTGCAAAAAATTAATAAAATCGTTTATTTTGATTATTAATGTCAATTGCGTCTAAGATAAAATTTTACCTCATCTCTTTTTGTTTAGTTCTGTAAACTGTTATTAGATGGCAGTTTATTTTGTATATGTAGTAAAAACGAAGTTTGCTAAACCATTTTTTCGTCTATCCAATATAATTTTTGTTTTACTCTTCTTGCGCACTTCAATTACATACTATTATTTTACTCTTCTAACTCACAGTTTTTATATTTATTAATTTTATTGTATTTACAACAACACAAATGTACATATATATTTTTTTTTTTTTTGTTTTGAAACAAAAATAAATAAATCATTATTCATACATAGCTATCTACATTTTTCGTAAAACATTCGAGCCATCCAAAAAAATTAGATCGTTTATGAAAAATTTTTGGAAAGGAAAAATTATATGTATTGTGTTTCGATGTTTTATTGTGTTTTATAATTTTTGTGCAATTTGAGATCGTTCGATCAAGAGATCGGTTGACTGGACTTCGGTTGTTCTGCTATAGGGCATTGAAGGTGGAACTGATTTTCCATTTTAATTTTTTTAGTTTTAGTGGTCACGCGCTATGGATCTGGTTTCTGTTCTAAAACCGATATTTTTTCAGCTAACACTCTTTTAGAAGGGCCTTAAAAATACTAAATTAATCAATTAGGAGTTTTATCTAAGTAAATGGAATCACTCGATTTCATATATTTCTTAAATATATGTAGGTACCACCATTTGGAAGGGGCTTCAAACTTGCCAGTGAATATACCTTTGTGGATGTTTACGGCCTAGTTCGGCCAGCATGTTTGGTTGAATCAAAAAACTGTAATTGTTGTCGAGAAAATATATGACAGAAATGTCGAAAGGAAATTAAATTTGAAATTAAAATTTTCTTGGTAAAACCGGTCTAGTTATTATATTTTTCGACTTGCGAATTGCGATTTGCTAAATTCATTCTAGATTATTATAAGTAAAATTAGCAATGCAAATTTCTAATACCCTGAATTAAACTAAGTGAAATTATGTTATGTTCTGTATTTCATACATACATAATGTATTATATTGAAATAGTTTGCAACATCGTTTTTAATAAATTTTGTGCATTTAACCTACTATACCGATCTCTAAGAATTATGTTGCAAACTATTTTACTATATACGCAAGATTTTATATTGGAAGATTTTGTCTTGCGAGATTTTGTAAATGCGACATTTTATAATGCGAGACATTGCTTGCGATTTTTTTTTTTAAACAAGATTATGTAATGCAATATTTTGTAATGCGAGATTTAGTAGGGATTTTCATTTGTTGTCCGTGACTACTAGAACTAAAAAAAATTGAAATGCAAAACCTTCAATGCCGCATAATAAGACAACTGAAGCTTAAAACGCTTAAAATATATGTGTCCGATTTCGTTGCATAAGGAACACGATAAAAATTAAAAATGAATACGCCAATTATATTTTCTGAAAATTCCAAAAACACATAAACCATCATACTTTTGACTTATTACAGTGGGTGTTTTGCTAACAAACTAATTGAATTTAAAACGCAACATATCAGGGAACTGGACGAAAATCAGAGTATGCTTGTTTTATCTGATCAAAATAAAAAGGAATGCCATGATTTATCAGATGCAAATTCAACATTTGCCCTTTTTCCTGAACAAAAACCTGATTTGAATGGTAGAAATTTCATTATTGAATTTGAAACAGCTGAAAAAAATGCTCAAGAGGAAAACGTACATATGTATATTAAATGGCAAACGCATATTAGGTATGCAATATTTTTTCAACGAACTAATAAAAGTTAGCAATCACAATATGGCTTTCGGATGCTTCCTACTGAATTTAAAGTTTATAAGCGAGCGCAGAATCGGATTAAATTCAAAATATTTCGTCTGAAGATCCCAACGAAAAGATACTACATCAAAACTCAATAAATTATCAAAGTGTTTTAGCTGGCATTTCAATCGGTATTATAGAAGAATTTTTTGGTGTCATTGACACACTATATTTGGCACCAAATACATTCAATAAATTACAAAAACAAGTTCAACGTGACATTCAAAAAGGTTGCGACCGAGAAATGTTTAAAACTGCGATGGAAAAGCAAAACAAATAGCAATTGAAGAAAAAAGCGTAGATTTCGATGGTACACGGACACAATAGTAATTATACCTCACTTAGTGTCGGAACAATTATTGTTCAATCTACAAAGAAGGTCGGTCATAAGGAGTTGTCTTCGTAATAAATATTGCATTCTTTGTCGCAGAGCAGAATTGTAAAAAGCTAAACCTGAACATCATGAATGCAATTCGAACTATGCTGGCCCATCAACTGGAACGGAACGGAATGCTTTAGTAGAAGGTTTTAGAAAAAGAGAAGAACTGTATCTGTATGGTATGCGCTACAACAAAATAATTGCAGATGGCGATGCCAGCGTATACGTAAAAATTTTAGAGGCTAAACCAAACGCAAATACACACATAGAGACAATTTAATGCCGCAATCATTTACTTCGTAATTTTCGGAAACACGCAAAGGAACTATGTACTAATCGCACTAATCTATAATTCAACGAAAACTATTACGAAATCAAATTAATCGATGTTCCAAAGACATAATCTGCGCAATTAAAAAAAGGAAACTTTCTAAAAATTCTCTTCCATAGAAAAAATTGAGGAACTTGCGCTTGACATTGGAAATATCCCATTCCACGTTTTTCAAGACCACAGGAAATGTGCCTCATATTTCTGAAACCGTCAGCGTTACGAAATACCTGAAATATATCAAAGATTTATGGAAAATGAATTATTCAAAGCATTTAGTGGATTATTTAAGCGATTAAAATACCACGCTAAAAGCCTTGTATACGATGTCGACTCAAATACCGTAGAATTTTTGAATGCAATTGTCGCAAAATCTGTTGGTGGCAAAAGAATTAATTTTTCCCGTGGGCAATCATACACATCACGAGCCAAGTTCGCTGTATTACAACACAACAGTCAAAGGGGACACTATAATCTAGCAGAGTATTCATCAAATTACAGCTGAAAATCGAGAATAGCAGAACTTGAAAAACGACGATTTCTACTAAATAAAAGAGCCACCACAAATCAACCAAAACGACAAAAAGAAAATTAAAGTTTTTTGGAGAAGACTCTGAATATGGAAATCAAACCTGTCAAAATTTGGATAAATCACCTGAAGAGTATACCGAACTTAGAAATGATTTTTTGAAAAAATTGAAAACGGAAGCTGCTGAACGTGACAGAATTGAAAGGTCAACTATAAACCAGTTCAATGAAGCGAAATGGTTTCAAGTGCGTATGAGTCGTTTAACTGCTACAAAATTTGGAGAAATAAGCCGCAATAAAAGCATAAAATTTCTGAAAAGTAAGGTTTCAAATATCTTATACATATACTTACTACTGTTATTTATTCTAAGTCAACAATATACGGGATGGAAAATGAAAAAAATGCGATAGAGCAATTTTCGAACGAAAATAATACAGAAGTATCGAAATGCGGTGTATTCATTTATCAAAAATATCCATGTCTTGCCGCGACTCCTGATGGATTGATTGGGCATGATGTAATAATTGAAGTAAAATGTCCATTTAACGCTAAAATCCAGAAACGGATTTCAGCAACGTCTTTAATTAAATATTATGCATTCATACATTTAATTATTGTTATTATTAATTTTAAATTATTTGTTTAGTATATAGAATTTATATAAATTTTATTTATGTGAGCATAAATGAATAACTGAATTTTTATTTGAACAAAAATAAAATGAGTATATCGTTGCTTTTAGAGCTGTGGGGAAATTTAACAAATTTGAATTTTGTACAAAATGGGATAAGAAATGGCCAGGTTCCTTCCTAATAGGCTATATTCCAGAACTTTATCTAAAAATCATTTTAGAATCCCATGTCCATCGAGCATGCTGAATTTCATCAAAATCGGATAAGAAATGGCCAAAGGAGTGAAACCGGCTTTATTCGACCCTTTCTTTATTCATCTGACATCGGGACTCAACGGATTTTTTCTTTTTCTACGTCAAAAATACGATTAAAAAATCCTTTTGAAATATTTATTTCCTTTATAAACCCTAATTCAACTGGAATATAAAATAAAAAACGAAATCTAAGGGCTAGAAAAAGGGCCTAATATTTAATTTAAATAATTTTTGAATCGCGGTGGTAAATCATTTACTAGTCATCAAATAAAAATAATATTCAAGATTTTTCATTTCCGTATAGTCAATTCCTTTTCTAATTTTCCAAAAACTTCACTAAATACAGTATTAGATGAATGGCTTCATGAATATAAAAATTATAGACATAACCAAAATAGCCCGTAAAAAAACTTAAAATTTATCAGACTTATTTGTATGTATTTATTATTTTTTATACATGCACATTGCACATGTTCGGTAAAATTTTTATTGTCATTGAATATTTCATTCATATTTTCTTCTCTTACATTAATGAAAGTCAAACGAAATAAGCAAATGTGAATTCGACAAAAACACGAAGCATTTACAACTTTGTTTGGGTTTTATGTTATACATGCATATATGTATGTATACAGTATTCTAAAATAACTAGCCGTAAAAGAGGAAATCGTTTTGCATATTTTTCATAATTTAGTGTATATAACTCCATCTATCATTAGTAAAAATATTTAATATATGTGTCTTAGGTAAAAATGCTATGACGTGTTTTCGTGTATTTGGCCCTTAAAATTTAGATGTTTCATTATCGGCTTCACAATTTTCGGCTTCATTAGCAAATTATATTATAGATATGTAATGTAAAATGTACACAACCACTAAAACTCAAAAATATAATTCTTATTTGTCAGCACTGTACTAAAACTGATCGAAG
The DNA here is from genome assembly GCA_963556165.1 of Tipula helvola. Lineage (NCBI taxonomy): Eukaryota > Metazoa > Arthropoda > Insecta > Diptera > Tipulidae > Tipula > Tipula helvola. Next base: position 75,950,336 of record OY744482.1, on the reverse strand, counting down.
TTATCTAAATTGGTACTAAAGTACCATCGCAAAGAACTTGCAAATTGCGGCAAACTTTGTTTATACCTAAGTTGACATTTCGCTCTACTATCGCTACACTTGTCACAGTAAGCAAATTGTATTTAAACAAAGTTAAATCAATAAAACACCCGTATGAGCAGCAATATTCTGCTTTAGATTGACCAGCAGAAATCGACATAGCAGCAACCTACTTATCAGAATATGCGACATCGCGTTTATATGCAAGACATTGCAAGTTCTCACAATTGAGATTTCGTTGTTGTTGTTTACTCATACAATGTGAAATACGACCGACAACTCGTATTGATTAAGGATCATTTTAAAGAATTTGACAGCATTCGAGCTCTCGAAACTCGCAATTCGTAACACGAGAGAATAATCGCACCCCACACTTGTCTACAAAGGACCATATGTTCAAAACACACTTCACTAAATCCATCCAAAACTTTGTACAACATTGCTTCAATTAAATTTGATTATATTTTACATATTTACATTATGTGAATCTTATTCAATGAACAAAGAACGACACAATGTATACTCACCCGCCCTCGAATCTGATCTGAAACTATTGCAAATGCTTGCAATCAGGTGCACTTCCAGGCTATGTTCGCACACCACATAATTCAACTTTTAATCAACAGAACACTTTTTTTTAAATAAAATTAATTTAAATTAAATTTTTAAGGAAAATAAAAAACAAAAAAAACACGACCGTTTGACTCCAAAGTCATGGCCAACCCTTATTATTAAATTTGCTGAATTTGAAATAAAATTATTTTAAGCTGAGAAAGGTCGAGGAATCTTTCACCTCAACAAGATTATTAAATAGCTCTTGATATGTTCGCATATTCCAATAAAATTGATGAAATAGGGCATATAGCAGAAGTTTATTATGTTTCTCTTTGGCCTTTAAACAATTTTTAAGATTCATTTTGGTTCGATTAACAAAACAAAATACCTGCTACAAAATCATCGACATTCCTATATCCTTAGAATTATAATAACTAATACAATTTTACAGTCATCCTTTTTAAATTAAGACTTCAATAAACACTGTTTGAAGTAGCATGAATAGACAATGTTTGTATAAATTTCTTTACATTCTACTAAAAAAAAAAATCGATCGCGAATGAATTGGCAAAATTTTGGCGCAGTTGTACCACCTAAATCAGCTACCTAAATCAATATTCAAATTTTATTCATTTATATCCGCAAGTCGTCCCACACCAACTATACACATTATAACCAAAATCCGAAATGTTAATTTTAAATAAATTCAAAAACTTTTGAAAAACTTTATTTTCAAATTAGAATATTTTTGTACATATTTTCAGCTCAATAAACCACTTTTTTGCTCCGGTTTTTAATCCGTACAGTAAAAAAATTAAAATTATTCCAGCGCATCCACCACCATAGCACGATAATTTCAAAAGCCACATATACGAGTAAAGCAGCTTTTTCTGTATATCTTTAAATGAATCTTAAATTAAATTTCATTTTATTTGTTGAATAAAGTTGGAAAAACTATATACACGAAACGAATAAAAAAAAAGAAGACTTTCGAGCTAAAATGTTATGTTAACCAAAGGAAAATGAAAGAAAAATATTGAAAATTGAATTTACTTTGCACACTCAAATTTTATTCCACCCCTCACAAATCTAAATAAATTTCGTACATTATTGTATGGGCGCGCGCTTTTTCTCTAATTTTCATTCATATTTTGTGTGTGTGTGTGTGTGTGTGTATCTCAAATTTAGAAAATCTTCAAATGAAATTATTTCTCACCCTTCCACGCGCTTTTAGCAAATTTTTTTGCTTGTGTTTTTTGTTATCGAAACGTATTATACTCAAATATTTAACAAACAGAGAACAACACACACACAATGTAGATGAAAATGGAAAATTCATTCATGCGTGATTTGTTGTTCCAGTCCAAATAGTTTTGTGTTATTTGTTTGTTTATTTTTATTTTTTATTTTTTTGATTAAACAAAACAAAAATTGATTTTCCCAGAATTTTTATGGGTCAAATCGTTCGTATCTGTGTACCAACAACAAAAATTGATGAACATACTAAATTTTCTAAATTTGATTTGAATTTTCTAATCAATTGAGCTTTGGCCTAAAACATTTTTTTTTTTTTTAATCAACATTTGTTTTGTTGTACATACCAAGAGGCATCAGCATAATTGGTAATGGACTGGAAAAATATAGCGGGAAAACGTGATGCTCGATTTTCAGTTTAGTTTTTTAATTTACTGTTGTTATCTTGGTACAGAACAAAAAAAAAAATAATTTACGGAGGAGGATGAATAAAATATGCAATAAAATTTTTATCCGCATTCAGAGTAAATTGAATTTTCAATATTTTGGTTTTTTTTTTTGGTTAGTTAATTTGTTTTATTTGCATACAGTTGGAAAATTTCCACAAAAAAAAAAAATTGTAATTTAAGATTCATTTAAGATAGCGCGAGAACTATTTTTTTGGGATTTTTATGTTTTCGTGCTTCTTGTTTGCCTCGTAAACATATTTGGTTGGCAGCATCTTTTTTGTTTAAAATAAATTGAACGAGTTTTCTTTTTAAAAATTAATGTTTAAATTAAAGTTTCTGCCAAGTTGAATTCTCGACTAAGTGCGCCTGGTGTCATGAATGAATTCATCATTTTTTCCTGTTATTTGATTCGTTTAAGTTTATTATTGTTGCTTGCTTTTTATAGCAAATGCAAATTTCGCTCGCGGTTTGACAAAAATCTAAAATTCATTTCTGTCCAATGGGTTTGTAGTTAGTTATATTTACGGCAGATTTTGTTGAAATTTGTGGCTTTTTCTACATAGAGGTAGTGATAAGTTGATTTTATTCTAACGGTCTATTTCCGCCAAAGGAACTGAATCCCACTGGCTAAATATGCCTAAATATAATTAAATTTCACTTTTTCGACAAGTTGCCTTACACCTTGATATAATGGATTTTAAAATTATTAAGCAGCTTCTCTGTTCCCTCTTCTCTGGCGATGTCATTCAAGCATTTTTAAATGTTCCTAGGTACTCACATTTTTAGAGCGTGTTTGATGTGAATTGTAACCGAATTCTATAAGAATAGTATGATTTATGTTTAGTACTAGTACTAAATCTAGTAAGCATGTTAAAAATGGGTTGGTCATTTTATTTAAATTTTTTCATGCATTTAAAGTGATGATTTTACGCTTCAGAAGGTATTTGTTTTTTTGAAGCGTGAATGGTACTGTTGTAGGTTAATACTGTATCATCCATAACGTCTTGAATTGAAATAGTTTTATTCTGAGAATAAATGATTCGAGTTAACTCAACTGGACTATTGTCTGTCGAAGCTTTTGTACATATCCGTGAATTTTTTGAATAAATCTGAATTAAATTCAGTTGCTGAATCTAAAATTAAGTTCTTAGGGATTCCTTCTCTCGAAAAGAATATTAAAAACATTTTAATCATGGTTTGAGATCTTCTGTTTGGAAGCTCAAAAATGGAGATAAATTGGGAAAATTTACAAAGGTATCAGCATGGATTATTTCCATGGATCCTTGAGGTGTTTGTGAATTTCAAATTTCAATTTAATTGGTTTCCAATCATATTTGATAATACTACATATTTCGCATTGACCGATGTACATATTTGGAAATCAATTCTTTCATTTTTGGTGAAAAATACGTTTTTTATATTCTATTATTTCTAATTGTTTTTCATTTTCTAAAATGTCTTCCTTTGTTATTTTTGCCCTTATTAATTTTCGTTTGGGAAATTTTTGGAATCCTTTTTGGAATAATTCGAACATTTTATCATCCACGTGAAGTGCTATGAACTTTTGTTATTCGTCTATCTCTTCGTAATCATTGTGGCTATGATTGTGATTTGATTTCAGAAGGTGTTAGTGTTTCATGAAAGGTTTTAATTTTTAAAGCATTACTCTGAATATTAACTTGTGCATCCGGATCAATTTGATTGATTTCCTGGATTAAATTTGTTGAATATAGATATTCTAGAATGTTTGTGTGCATGCTTTGTTCAAATTCGTTGCGGGTTCTGAATTTGTAAATAAAGTCTCATTTGTAGTAATATTCTTGTTTTGATTATTTAGTTTAAGTTAATCTATTGTGTTTAGGTATTATACACTTTTATTTGTAACAATTTGAAATTATCTGCCATAAACGTACAATTGTACCGACCTACAATTGTAGAATAATTGGTTTCGGTTTTGAATCATGTTCGGGAGGCGTAACAGATTGGAAGATATTTGCCTATTTCTCTATGCGATAAGATAGCTCCCAGAGCATAATTCGATGCATCTGTCGTTAAAATACAACTTTATTTGAAATCGGGGTATTTGAGTATTGGATCTGTCGTCAACAGTTTCTTACAATGCTCAAAACAATTTTTATAATTTTCATCAATTATAATTTTTTTATTTTCAGAGGTTTAGTAGTCCTAAGACAGATTTAATTTCTTTCGTAGTTTGAGGGCTTTTAAAATTTTTGATTACTTCAATTTTACTCGGTTTTGGTTTCACTCCGTCACTCGTTATAATATGACCTAAAAATCCTATTTGTTTCTGACCCAAAAATCCTATTTGAAAACACATTGATATCTTCCATATAACAAAGGACATGGTTACCTTGTAACTCACCTAGGATATTACCCATCACGCATTGAAACTTGCTAGTTGCATTTTTTAAGCCAAACGGCATACGTACAAATTCGTAATGCCCAGATTCGATGCTGAATCCTGTTTTTGGAATATCATTTGTTTTGATTTGGATTTGGTGGAAACCCGCGACTAAATCTATTCTTGTAACATAATTAGATTTACCGAGTTTATCGAGTATGTTTATGATGTTGGGTAATATGGGTACTTGTCATTCGCAGTCTTCTTATTAAGCTGCCTATAGTCTATTACGAGTCGCCATTGATCGTTACTCTTGGAATCTGGCTTCTTTGGTACTAACCAAATTGGACTGGACCATGGTGAAAAGGATGGTCTTATGATTCCGTTCGATAGTAATTTTTCGATTTCTTTTTTTATTTCATCCTTTTGGTGTTCCGGATGGCGGTACTGTTTTGTAAATACCGGCTTCTCATTTACTAAGTTTATATGGTGTTTAATCGCATTTGAGAACGCTAATTTACCTATGTGAAAAATTTCGGTGAATTTAATATTTTTATTTTCGTGGTTTTCGCACTGGGTGTTGAGAAAATGTATCTCATTATATTTTGTATTTAATTCCTCGACTTGTATGGGATATATTGAAAAGACTTCTTTTCGTTGATTCGGCGTATTAATTATTTCCATGTAAGCTTGGTTGTTTTATATACACTTTCTTGTAATTTTACAGGTGTATTGATGTAGAATTGTTCTTGGACTATTGTTACTTGTATAAACGTATAAAGTTTTTGTAATGTTTCGAGAAAGAATGGTTTTATACACGACATAACTTTGTTATGTAATTTGATAGAAAAGTTGTTCCTTTGCATTTTTGTTCGTTTAATAAGACGTTGGTTTGTAAATTCCTCCTTGTTCTTGAAATTTAATTTTTGTTTTAGTTGTAATATTCGTAGATTTATTTAGACTTGTGATCGTTTGATTGGTTGGAAATTTTCCGATTCTTCGATACATTCAGGGTTTATACATGATAAGGAGCCCGTGTCTATTAAAAATTTTAAGATTTTTTGTGATATGTTAAATATCTGGTTTAATTTTCCGCCGCTTGGAATTGAAAATTTTCGTCGTTAATTGACGTTTCAATATTATAATGGTGAGGTTCCTTTTTAATTTCGGATTTTATTTTGCTTGACCCTTGACCGTTATAATTTTCTAGGTCTATAATACCTTCATTATTTTTGGATTTATTGTAATAACTATTTTTATAATTATTTTTCTTAGTTTGATAATTATAATTTTTATTAAATTGATAATCGTTTGATTTGTTTTCAAATTCGGTTTTAAGTTGAGTATTTTTGTAGTTATTTTGAGAATTATATTTCTTAATATCTAGTTTAAATTCGTTTGAATTTGGTGAATTATTGAAATTGTATTTTCCTGAATTTAAAGGAAATTTTAGTTTTTGAATGTTTTGCTTTTTAGATATAATCTCTAGCTTCTGACAGATAATTGATGACTGCCTGACAAAAGATCTTTTATTGATTGCGGTGGTTTCTGTATACATATTAGGGATAACCACTTTGCCTCCAACACAACACATTCCGTTTGCTTCATCATTCCATTTTTTAGAAAAGCACTTAGGGCAAGTTTTTTTCATTTGTCCAATTTTTACAGTGTTTTGCTGAGCATAATCTATATTTGGATCACAATTGAAAGCTGATCTATTCCCGTGAGCAACAATTCGATTACGCGCTATAATATTAGTATATATTAAACTTATGCCGTGTTTTGCTCACACATTGAATTTAGCTATGAAAGCAGTATCATCAAAGGAGGGTTCAAACTATTACTAAAATGAATGAAGGAGATAATCACCATTTTTAAATCAAACATTATCGCGAATGGCAAGCTACGCAAATTGCAACAAGATGATAATATGGTAGTACCAGATGGATTAGCGAATTAGTTATGATTAAACGATTTTTAAATCTGCGGGAATTAACCACTACGGGAATAATATCCTTAAAAATTAACCATGCTCTACTCTATAAGAACACCAAATGGAGTCGAAATTTAAATGACATTGTTGACTTACTGAAACCGTTTGAAAATTTAACCACTGAATTCTCTGGAGACCAGTAAGTCATAATATTATTAGTAATTCCATGAATACATGGAACAGTCTTAAAACTTGATGACTTAGTTTCCACCGTTAAGACTGACATCGGCAAGCAAATAATGAATGAGCTAAAACAATCTATAGTCACACGAATATTTCCATATGCTCAACGAACCACCGCCATGTTGGCAACCTTGGTTGATCTTCGATTTAAAATAAATTGCATTTAGATCGTTAGAAAATGCATACAATGCCCTAACATTTTTAACTAACGAGGTTTTATCATGTACTTCATCGCAGTACTTTAAATGATTAATCAATGTGGACAGGGATTGCTGTCGTTTGTTTAAGAAAGGCCCACATTATTACGAACTCCAACCTCCAATGCCATAATAAACGTCCGGCAATATATTGAGCGATTTATAAATAACCCAACGTCCGATCCTATTTCCTTCTGGGACGAAAATAAAAATCAATTTGAAGTTCTGTCAAGTATACCGTTAAAATATATTACAATACCTGCTACGTCAGTTCCTTTAGAAAGGGATTTTTCAGTAGCCGGGGAAATATGGGGGTACTGTGGTACGTAAAATGTATATTTTAAGATTAGTTTGTCCAATTGAGGTTTTAAAAAATGTGTATTTTGCACTTGTAAACTCAAAATTATCGTTTGGTATAGTTTATTGGGGAGGTACGTATTATGTTAGGATCCAGCCACTAGTTACTGCACAGAAGCTTATATTGAGAATTATGAAGGGTAAGCCAAAATTAACTGAGTCTTGGCCACTATTTCAGTGTTTAGAAATTTTTCCACTAAGACATTTATTCGTGTTTAGAGCTTTGAAAGAATTTTATTTAAATACTAGTAATAATGTCCGTGTTAACAATACAAATTATAAACTAAGAAATAAGCAATACATCCATCTACAAAAATTTACAACTACCAACTTCCAAAATTCATTTTTAATTTTGGCTCCAAAAATATATATGTAATAGTCTTCCAAATGATCTAAGAACATGTACAACATTGAATATATTCACTTCGCGTTTAAAAGCTCATCTTTTATGCTGCTCCAGTATAAATGATTTGTGGCACTTCCAAGTTTAGAGCTTTAACTGTTAAGTAATATTTTAATGTTTGTATAATGTCATTTTTACCTTTATTTCCAATATTGTATTATAGTTAATTGTTATTATATGTACATAGTAAATATATACAATCGACACTGGATTTGTAGGATCCACAGATTGTTCTGTGAAATTAATTAAATAAATAAATAATAATATTAAGTGACCGTCGAAGTCGTCTTAAACCAAAGAATGTTAAAACGCTGGTATTTCTCCAAACAATTTAATTAATTTTTTTTTAATTTGAGTCATATGCTTAAAAGAATAACTTAAGTTTCTTTAATGTACCTAAATTAAAAAAATAGTTAATTTTTTTATTTGTTTTAATTTTAAATACATCAACTGTGAAATAAACATAAATCATTGTTGGATTAGGTACTTATAATTTTTGAATTATATTGAATTCCGATATTTTCGATAGTATCGATAGCAAAATGTAAACTATCGTTAACTATCGATTGTGCCCACTATCGATATTATCCCATCACTACATTGGAAACCGAAAAATTGCAATGAACAATACAAGAGGATTAATATTTTTTTTTTCGCTGGCGCTACATTCCACAGTGGGATTTGGCCGCTTCATGTTGAAGTTTCGTAATCATTTTTTTTAACGGATAATGAGTGATTAATTCATTGATCCAACATTAACCAGCCGCGATTTTGTCATCACCCGCCGGGAAGCGAACCCGGGACCTCCGGAGCTTAAAGGAAGCATGCTAACCACTGTGCCACCGGGGCGGCTTCAATATTATTGCCTGCCAATTTTTGTGTTATCATTAAATTAAAAGAGGATTTAATTTCAAGTGTAAAACCGAATATTCTACGTAATTATACAAATCATCAAAGGTTAAGCATTCGTGCTATGTGCTTTTAATAACTACATGCAGTGACATATATTTAAATCGATAGTCAAAACAACACAAAAGGCTTAGTTAGAGCTAGCAAGGTGGACTGTGCTCAGCTAGTTTCATATAATTTGAGTAGAATATTTATGCGATTGAATAAGATGATGAGTGTGCAATGTTTTCATTGCTGATAATATTTGCTGATGCAAACTTCCATAGGTTTTGTATTTGTTGCTGTTTATGTATAGTACATAATTGTATTTAATAACAAACACGTTTGACTATCACCGATAAGATTTCGAAATAAAACTAGCTCTCATCATAATTACGAGCTGAATAAGGAAGGGTTGGCGAACTAAAATTCCTGTGTAGCCTTTTAGAATAATTGCTTGTACATTTTATCAAATTTTCTTTATAAAATTTTACTAATAAATACAGGTACCCTCTCATAACACGGTAAATATGTTCCACAAGAATACCGTGGTATCCAAACCCGTGTCAAACGAGACCCGGCGTTCAACTCATTCGCTACCAGGCAACGGTTTTGTTATCAGAGCTTGTCGTTACGTATATGTAACAGACTGAGGGGTTTGATCCATTTATGAAGATATGTTGAAGCGCATAAATAAGTAAAGTCTAACTCAACTGGTGTCATATAATCCCGAAAAAAAACTGGGCTGTGGTAGACGTTTTTGTCGGGCGACCATTGTAGCGAATAATTTAAGCTAAATAGGAGTCACTTTCCAACTACTATAATTTTTTTTAGCTCTGTAACCAACGATTGCTCTAAAGGAATTTTATCAGTTAGTTCTTCCGAATCCTCTTCATCCATTTCCTCGTCTAATAGTATGTACTAATTTTATATCCTGATGCCATATATACTTATCTTTCTCCACATAACGACTTTTTAACATTTATGATTCTATTGAGTTTGGGTTATATGCTGGGGGAACATTCTCACTGTAAAAGTCAACAACAGGCCAAACGAGGTTTTAATTATTTCTACAGATTTCAGTAAATAAAGCTCGTCAAATGGCATTGAACTTATTTGGCGATGAAAAAGTATTTCCACATTGGTGTGACTCAATTCTTCTAGATGCCCTGTCCTAGCGCTTAAAATAAATTTTGTTTGCTTCATATAAGGTTGTATATTAAATACGAAACAGTTTAAAAACTAATTTAAACAATTAGCAGTACTCCATGGTTTTTGGTTTGCCCGCCAAAATTCGGTTAATTTTGACAAAGCTGATGTTTTTCATTACTGCATAAAAGGCAAGTTAATCCATCTTTTAGGCGTTTAAATTTAAGTTGCTCAGTTGTATCAGTTGGATGATTCTATACTTCATTCTTCCTGAAGCTGTTTCATAGTGTCTAAATCAGCTATTGCTCACTCCCTCTGTGGTTTAATGTTACATTTGTAGGTTTAATTTTTTTGCTATGGAATTGAATTTTAAACTTCGTTGCTGGAGTTCATTTACAAAGTCTCTTGCAACTTTCAGTTGCTTGTAGAGTTTTAATGCTTTGTCTTCAAATTCAACGGCAATTTTACGTTCCAAGCGATTGTATAGTATATCTTACATTCCAGCTGTACGTTTGACCTTTATAAGGAATTCACACAAACAGTTTAAATATAAAATGAGCCAACTGTTTTTCTTTTTACGTGGAACAGTTAGCGGGACAGTGTTATACCTATAAGAAAATTTAACCGCGTTATATCAAAACCATGTAATAGAAGTATCCTTTTAAACGAGGTTTACCGTATTTTGTCAACCATGTTATAGCAAAACCGATTATCGAGGTACCGTGTTGTGCGAGGGCACGGGTAACCGTTTCATTTTATTGATTATTGTACATATATTGTTGTTACATTCATCGAGTGCATTTATACTCTCTCATTCCACTTTTCGTGTGACTAAAATTTGCTTATGTCCAGATTTTGTTCTAAATAACTAAAATTCTACGGCACAAATAATTTGTATTTCATCGTTAAATTCCACGACGGGAAATTATGACGCTTCATTCTACAAAAGCGAGATTTATTTTCTCATTCCACAGAACCGGAATGCGAAATTCTCGTTGAGAACAAAATATCCACAAAATAATTCCACACAACCAGAATCTCTAACTTTAATTCATTGGTCTATAATTTGTGTAATTAAACTATATCAACACAAAAAAATGTATTTCTGGTTGCCAGGATCGTAGGATATAACTCAAAATATCCTAATCATGGTGAAATCCATCAGCCCAATTGGAATTAGGCTTAATCATTAATCTATAAAACTTTCTTTCTTGTGCTTTGTTTGTGATAGTTTTGATGTTTGATTAATTGTTTTCCAAATCTTACTTAACAATTAGGGATGGATGCATGGAAACTTGGATGACAACCCTTCGAAAAATACCATCTCTCTAAAATTCCATTATATTGCAAACGATTTATCGGTTTTGATAGGAGGTTTCCTCAACGACGTTAAAAAATATTTTCAGCATGTTCCTTCTAGCAAAGAGTCACCAAAGTCAAGGTCACTTTTGATGAGAAAATGATATTCTGCAATTATTTGGGGTTGCTATTTAAAAAAATGTTAACTTTTACCGACTGAATTTTGATTTTTTCCAACAACGTCATAACTTTTCTATTCGTTAACTTTATCCTTAACCATTTTTTCGTTCGACCCATATTTTTTGAGTAAAAACCGTGATATTTAAGACATTCAAATTCAGCGCTCTATACAAAGATTTCGGTTTGATGAGATTTCTCCGTGAGACTGGATTTTGTACTAAACGAGATTTTTGCATTCTGGTTCAGTGGAATGAGAAAATAAATCCCGCATATGTGAGATTAATCGTTAAATTTTGTCGTCACGGAATCTGAAGCGTATACTAAAGAGAAATTTTGGATCGTTTTGTTATGAATATTTGCAAATAAATGGTTAACTATGTATTTTTTGGCGTTGATAAAAAAAATCTACAGTTCATCAATAAAACTCTTTAGTGGTATCAAATTAATTCGCAAAGTTTAGTTTTCGTCGTCTAATTATTGCCGATAGGCAACAAATATTACGGCGGATTCGAGATAGTTTCTGTCACAAGACGATTTTATTGCTTTCCGAATTATTGCAATTTTTTTTCAGAATTAATTTGATGAAATTAATTGAAATCGCGATCTGAGATTATCACGTATCGTATTTGTTTACAGCATATTAGACCAATCGTTATTTAAAATATTTAATAAAAATTTAATTCAATTTATCTTTAAATCTATAATTAGTTTACTCTCGATTTAATAAACTTAAAAATGTAATTCAATATTATACACAGTACACCAAATCACAAAAATAATTAACGCCAGCTAATTTTCATTTTTGACAAATTATTTCATTTAGTACTAGTACTAAACAAATTATCTCGCAAGGAGAACTAGAATACAAATTTTTGAAATGAAATTTTTCAGTGAGAAATTACGCATATGCTTTGGAAATTTGACTGGCCTTTTGGATAATTCAAGAATGCGGACTCAAAATGGCGCCAAAACGAGCGAAACCGCCGGATAATCGAATAATATCCTAATAATTCTTAAGTTATGGAGCTACAGAGATTTTTGAGGTCAGGTTGCGGAGTTCTGTGACTATGAAATTTAGGTTTAGGATATAGGGCTTATTAGTTTATGTTACGGGGGTATTACATTTCGAAGGTTTGGTTATTTGGGCTTCAGTTTTAAAGCTTGCGTTAGAGGGTGTCTTAGGTTTTTCGAGGTTAGGTCAAGGAGCTATGTGCTTTTAAAGCATCAGTTCAGTGGTGTAACTAGGTACCCGCAGCACCCGCATCCGCGGGGGGCCCACGGCTAAAGGGGCCCACGAGAGTTATCAGGCGATCGAATATTAGTTCAAAGTCAAGAAAAGATAGATGGTAGCTCAGATTAAGCTTAAAGTAAAACATCCTTTCAAATTTGCAAAACGGGAAATTTCTAGGAAATTTTTATGAGAAGACCGTGGTCTAGTTTTTAGAGAGAGAAAACATCGTTCTTGTTGTATTAAATATTTTCTTAAAAGAAGTTCAACAATTTCTTCTTTGTTGCTGGAGGTGAATGTATGAGTAATTACACGTAATCTGACTCCATAGAAATTAAAATGGCTTTGTGTTCTGACAGGTATTTAGATTTAGAATAAAATTTGCCAAACTCGTTTGAAATCAAAGCTTTTGACATCAAACGATAACGATTTTAGTGTTTACTGGGTTGGTTTATTTGTAAAATACGTTTTGGACTCCAAATTTACCTCTTTGCACTTCAAATTCAACCTTTTACAAATCAAGTTTTAATTAGAAATGGTTGAATTGATTCGCAAAAGATTGAATGTGATTGATGTAGTTTCTCGTTTGCCAAATCATTTTTTACCGGTAAACGGTAAATAGAAACTTAAATTACCAGTTAACCCGGTTTAATTTGAAAAACTATTTTAAATCAGGAAATTGGAAATGTTCCTGTTTCATATACCATTGTCTCGGATTTCATCTTTTGATTATGTTTTAAAATTTCTCGAGATTATTGGAGCATACCATGGAAATGGGATGCGTAATTGGTGCGAGACTTAGCCTAAACTTGCTTCCCAAGTATAACAAAATTAAACTCATTCATAAGTTCCAAGTTTTATTCCATTTATCAAAATTATCGTTGAAACTTGGGTAACCCACACCTATCAAGTTCCATAGGTTTAGAATTTTTGTTTCACTTTTCATAGGAAGTCGTATAATAAAATGAAACTCAAACTTGGAACTCAGTTCCAACAAAATCAAAATATATTTGAAGTAGTGATACTTAAGTTATGTAGTATAGCATTTTGCTTAGTAGTATTAGTAATATTAAATTACTTGAAAAATACGAATTTTCGGAATTTTTCGAAATTTGCGTGGGATTTCTAGATTTGTATACAGGCTTTCCGAAACTATTCATTAATATTTAGAGTTTTCGGTATTATTGAAATTGTTCGAGATCAATCGAGGTAATATAGAGATTAATTGAATTTTTCTGGGGTAATCAAGATTGTTCCGGGGCTTGTTGTAGATTTTTAAAGTTATTCGACATTTTTAGGATTATTCGAGATTTTCAAAGATTTTACAATTTATTCGAATTTTGTATGGCAATGTTCTGCGTTTAGCTTTGAGTTGTGGAAACTTGCAGAGTTACACATATAAATCTAAATCATGATATTTAGTTGATTTCTCGAGATTTCTCTAATTTCCTAGGTTATTCGAAATTTATTCAAGAATGTCCAGGTTATTTACATTTTAAAAGGCGGTGCTTAGCGCGTATAGGGTTTCCTTTGGTTTTACCTACTTACGGATAATTCGATATTTGAGAACCTTCTAGAATATTCAAGATACTTTCAAATTGCAAGAAATTTCGATTTGTTTGAGATCATTGAACTGAATCTGTGCAGTATCGGACCGTCGAAATCAGACACTTTTAATTAATGCGAGGCTGGACAATAGAAAAAAATAAATTTGTAACTAAATCTTTACTTGTTCATAGGTACAAGAACATTTTTAGGGGCCCAACAAAATTGGGGGGGGGGGGGGGGGGCGGCGAAATTTGTAGTTCCGCCACTGCATCAGTTAAAGGACTATGGTGTATTGAAGCCTATATGACTCTAAATTCCCAATCAGCGACTTTGAGAACATACGTAATGAGAATTGCTAGATGATATTATTCGATTAACCGGAGGTCTTGCAAGTTTTGGCGCCATTTTGACTCCGCCATCTTAAATTATCCAATAGACCAGTCAAATTTCGAAAACATATCCTTATAGGAGCAGTTTAAGCCCAGAACGAATTTTTTATGTTGCGTCAATTTTTGGACAGAGGGGGGTGGCCAAGTCGACATGAAACGTCCCATATGTATACATTGGCTTTATTCGCCCATAATGCTTTAAATGAGCCACGTCGTGTCCAAGTTTTTGTTTATTTTATTATTTTTTGGCAAAAAAAAATCTAGAACCCTTGATATCAAGGTGCTTTGGTTTTTTGAATTCACCGTAGACATCATAACAAGAATATTAAAAATTTGTCGTATATTCGTAATATTTTTGTAACGGAAGCGGAAATTATTGTTAAATTCCCCATAAGTAATTAAATAATTAAATGAAACTAAATATAAAAATGAAAACGAAATGGTAGAAATAATTTAAAAATAGAATCTATCAATGCAAATAAAAGGTTGAAAGATTGTCCTAATTTTGAAATTACAATCATTTGTTACAACAATACAAATTTAATTAAAATACTTACAAATTAGAAATAGAACCATCTTATACAGGTTTGTTGGGCATTGTTCGAGTACTTTACCAGTCACAATTCAGAAGAATTCCCAACAGCTTCGGCTGGCCTTGGCAGCTGAAAATCATAGAATGGCCAATTTTAATATTATTAGAATAAAAGCGAGCCGCGATATATTTAATTGTTAAAAATTCAAAATATAATTGAAACAATTAAACAAAGTTAATGAAATCAATCACCAAAGCATAATTTAAATTTGAAATTAATTTATGTTTTAGATTCTCTACTTTTCATCAAAATCGTTTTCAATTTCTCTTAGTTGGTTTTTGATAAAAACAAAAACAAAATATTGAAAAATGATTCAACTGCTTAGTTGAGCACGTATGTAGTTCCAAATCAATACAAAATTTTCTTAAGTATGGAAGCACTTTGTAGTAATATTATGGCGTTTTTTTTAACTTCTTTGTACTCAAGGCATCGACATGAATAATTTATAATTCAGTCTTGCACTGCAACTCAACTATTTTTATTTGAAGATGTGAGAGCTTACTTGATAGTTTTAAGTGAATTTGAAGACTAACAAAAAATAAAAATTCAGGGAGTAATTCTTGAGGTATTTATCAAACTAAACAGTTTTAAATAAGGAAATAAAATAAAACTCCATCAAAATTGGTAGTTTTAAAAAATTCCATAAAGTGTTACAATTGAGTCGCTCGGTACATTAAGGCACAACCTGTAATATTACTGAACTGTTTCAGGAGAGTTAAAAAAATGTAAAAGTCAAATTACTAGAATAGTTTGATCATATGTGAATATTCTAGAAGGGATCTATAGAGTCTTGAGGGTTACAATAGAAATTAAGATTTTCCAAAATGTATGTTTTTAGTTTAAGTCACAAACATTTTGAAGATGTCTTTTTGCAGCTATTGCAGTGAAAGATAAAAGTTAACATTCTATATTGTTTTCCATAACCACCATCCGTATTTTATCCAAACTAAACACCAAAAGCCAATGTTCATCATCGTACATTTCTAACACTATTTGAAGCTAAATAGGTTTTGTTATTGACCAAAATCATACCAAGTACAAATTGAAGAGCTAACGTTCAATATTTTAATTTACTAAATCATTTTGGGTACATTGCCCGAAAATGGTAAATATTTCGGCTAAAAGGGTTAGTTATTAATAAAATCATCAACTTAAAATATGTCTAATATTACCTTCTGCGTAAAACAAAAGAATGGGATTTCTGGCGTGAAATTATCAAAATTGCGCATCAAATACAAATGCTTACTTAAAATAAAAGTTTGAAAGGGTTGGATCGCTAAATTCGCAAATTTTTGCAATATTTTAGATAAAATCTACTGAAAATTGGTCGTCCTACCATACAACACTATTTTGATTTTAGAACAGTAAAAATGGATCTAAAAATTGAATTCCCGTTTTCAAAGCGAAAATTTATTTTTTTTGAATTGTTTATATTAAAAGTAGTATTGCTTGGTAATAAAGAGTTGCACAAGGTTTTATCAAAAGAATTCTCACAAGAAATTTTAAAAATATTAAAAATTAGGATAGGGTATCCGAAAGATTCGTTTATCTTTTTCCGTCCGATATTTCAAATTGGGCAAAATATAAATAATAATAAAATATGATTAAGAATATCCGATTTGAACCTTATCATTAGAAACCGTTTACTTTTTGAAGTTAAACGTCTTTAGCGACGTATCTGTTTGAAATATCTGGTTACACGAAAGGGGAAATAAGAGATAAGCCTTAAGTGCGAGAAATGAAAAAGCAACGTATCGAGTAAAACTTTATTTCTTTGAAACTTAACCGATTTTGATAAAATTCAGCATGTACGATGCAAATGGGATTATTATCGATTTTTGCATTTCATTTACTTAGTGCATTTCCTTTCTATTCTAGAGAAAAAATATGTTACTAGTTAAGTAGGTAATTGTTTTATAAATTTGTAATTTGACATAAAAAAAATCAACTAAACAAATAACATCTGCGACTAGAGAAATTTCACTTCCCCTGCAAGCTGGTGTAGATGAGGCTCACAAATATTTAAAATATGCAATACATGGTATGTAAAGTAGACTTTTAGCTTTCAGCACAGAAAACTAAAGACGCCACAAACTGTTATGGAAAAATTAAAAATTAATGAGCTTATTCCACATATGCTTGTACAATATGATTGTTATCAGCATACAAAATAACATAATCTCTTTTCCGTACATAATTCATAATTCGAAACAAACACAGGAGTATGAAAAACTTTTCCGTACCTCTACCTATACTCTCGTAAATATAAAATGTAAAAATA
Source organism: Tipula helvola (assembly GCA_963556165.1). NCBI lineage: Eukaryota > Metazoa > Arthropoda > Insecta > Diptera > Tipulidae > Tipula > Tipula helvola. Next base: position 75,932,989 of record OY744482.1, on the reverse strand, counting down.
CAAAAATTGTGGTGGAAAATTATGAATAAAAACCACATTTTAATTAATAAACTCATATGTTGAAATGGAAATTTGTTTAATTTATTTTTATTTTTTCCAACAATATGTTAATAAATAAATTTTCCATTTTTAAGGAAAATTAAATAAAATAAATTCAAGTTGTGTGTGTTTGTATGTGTATTGTGCTGTAGCGCGCTAGATAGGATAAATGGAAAATGTTTGTTTTTTTATTCCTAGTTTATGATGATGAATTTTTGTATTTTATGACTATGTGTTTATACGGTGTATAGTAAAAAGCGCGCGGTTTATAAATACACTTGACAGTTGTGATGAAAAAAAACGACGAAAATTATAGACTTTTTAATTTTTAAAACCCCTTCTCGTAACTCTATCATTTCGTATCGCAACTAATTCAATAAACATTAATTAATTTTTCCACACACACATTTTCATATAACGACTAAACGTGTTTAGAACATTTTAGCTTTGATCAGGCATGTAAAAAATATTTAATTACAGATTGAATGGAAATCTGGTTTGTTGTGTCATTTACATCACAAATTGTATTCATCGTACCACTACTAAAAACCATTTTTCTAGCCTACAGAACAAAACAAAATATTTCTGTTTCCTATATACCAGTACATATGTACCTGTACTAATGGCAGGATTTTACTATAAAATGTGTATCCTTTTATAAGCTAGCTGATATTTGTTATTCATAGCGTTTTCAATATGAAGCCAAATGTTTTTTATAAGACTTCAGAGAGTGAAATAATTGTTTATATTGTTGCTGTACCTTACACGACCAAACAATATTTACATACTCGGTTGTTATCAGAACTGACAATATAATATGGATATGTACACAACTGACATCATGATATGGATTATGTATGTTGTATACGTACGATAATAGTTCTGGAATTTTAATTAAAATTATTTATTTAAACTTTAATTTGATTTGGTTGGATGTGGAAAATTTAGTGATGATTGGTTGATTAATTAACATGATATGCGAGATTAACATGATATGCATTTCATCGAGAAATGGTGATAATAACTTTAAGTTGCTTGAGTTTGGCACAAAAGATGTTTACTCAGTTAGTGAATAACATTAGAATATTCAGTTAGCTCAACTATTTTTAAAACAAAGTTTAATGACGTTTTCAGTTCAGTTGAATTTATCTCAACTGCTAGCTTAAGTCCACGTAACAGCTTTAGAATTACTCATACAGCGCATCATGTAAGCCGTTACGCGACGAAGCTTTGTGAATGATGAAAATCGAATAAATAAATTCTAAGATGAAGAATTGCATACCGTGCTTGAAAAGGTTTTACGAAACTCTAAACTCAATAAATCAGAACTAATTTTTAAATTAGAATTTTTGGATCATTTGGATGGATCTTCTTGAAGGCCACCACAAAACATGCCTCTAAAAATTCACTTGGCATTAAATCTCGTGATTCGAAGTCAGTAGGATTTTGGGACATCAGTACATACCACCAACTTTGCATTTGAGATAATTTGTGAATTAAACTGATTCGGTTGGCCACAAATGTAGCATATTTAGATGGCTCCGATTTAATACGAAGCAGTGTTATCTCTTAGTCTGACTAAATGCAGATCTTATTGTACCCTAATTTAAGGCTTTCAAATAGTTTGCTTAATGTTTGAGCGAGCAATAGTGCCCCAGAATGCTCGAGACGAGGAATAGTCCGTTTGCTGAGTGGAGCCACTCTAGACTTTGAGCAAACTAGTTTCACATAATTTTTATTATTCTCCTATGTAATTCTCATGTAAATCACACATCCGAAACCTTTCTCAAATGCGTCTGAGAAACCATGAATTTGTATTAACTTAACTGTTGGTCCTAAAATACGTCGAGGAATTGTTACTTTATTTAAATTAATTAATTAATTGAGTGTTGAATTCGATCCATTAGCCTTTAATTTGTTGTGGAATTTGGCCATCCCAGTCCATATTACTAATCGTCCAAATATTTTGCATTAATATTTTAGCAACTAATATCATGGGAGAGCATAGCCCCAAAGGATCGAATAATTGACATATCTCTGATAGTTCATTTCTCTTATTACAAGGAGTTTCCAAGGAAAATTTGGAAAAGATCTATTTCAATAGATTGACAATTTTTTTCGTAACGAAATTTAAAATGCGAACCACTATCCAGCATCGCTCTGCACAATAAATATGTATTAGGTTTCGATGATACATTTACATATTAGCGCTGTTCCAATCAGTATTGTTACGTAATTGTGTTAATTGGCCTTTGAAAGCACTTCTTCGCCTTTTTAGAGCCAAAATGTCATCTGAATATAATACGCTCTATTCAAATCATTTGAATATAATAAGCTCTATTCAAAAAACCAATAATTACTCAGCTCAATGTGTGACAGGGCACTGTCCAAAATATTATCAATATCTAAAATGTATCGACTTTCTGCAGTAAACAAACCAATTAAATTCAGTTATCTCTCACATGCTCTCCAATCGAAATTTTTCATATCGGCGAGCTACAAAGAACTGAATCACAAACTATTGCTTGGTCTACATTTTTCCTGCGACAATGAAATTTCAAATAATATTAGCAGTGCTCAACTTACCTGGTAAACCTCATTATGCATCACGAATTGGTCGTGTCGGGCCTATAATCTTCTGATAATAAATGTTCACACACAATTTGTGTGTAAATCAATGTTTAAAATTTAAATTAGTTGTTTTTTAATTTGAGCGAGGGAAAGTCAAACAAATAATTAAACGCTTCAGGTGGCAACGTTGTTATTCGGAATAAAAGATTTGCAAACAATTTTTAAAATGTAGTTTTAGTTTTGGCCTCTGTAACTAATATTAACATTTTGGCGCAGTCAAAAACAGATATGACCAGCTCCTTTTGGTGTCCTTGACTGCTGATCTTACATCTGATCGGTCACTTTTAATTGCCATGCTTTTGTGATGAACCTCTGGTGTATTTCGAATTTATTAAATTCATATTAAAATCTGGAAAATCGTAATACATATTTTAATATACGAGTATTTTCCCTTAAAAAGGAAATTTTGTTGATTTTTATGTTTGGATTTATGAGGATGATGTAATTTGTAAAGATTTTCCAAAAATTAAGGGATCTAGTAGGATTAAACATTTCAAAATATAATCAGTAAGTATGGGTAACTGCAGCAGCGAAACTTTCGAATTTAAGTATGAAACTTATCATACTGTTACAATCGAATTAGTGCTCATTGGAAAAATTAGTGCTAGTCTAGGAGCCGAGAAAATAGAGAAAAAAATTCATATTTTGTCTGAAATAGTAAAACGGTTCAAAATGCATAAATCAGACCTGATTTTCAGCGGAAACTAGAAAACTGGAATCAATTAAATTTATATTTTCCATTAGTTAAACACGTTGAACAAATTAATGCTTTTCACAAAAGTGTCATGGATAATTTTAAGTGGTAATAAATCACAATAGCTTATGGATAAATAACTGTCATTTTGACTTCATCCTGTTCATTCAAAACCTGTTATTTCAGATTATAAAGATTTCTAGAACATGTTCCAGTGAAGTTGTATTATTGAATAACGCGGGAATATTAAATTAATTAAACCTGAATCCTCGTTCTAAGATGTAATCACATCCTTTAAACACTAATCCCTAAATTCTTAAATTGCCTCAAGCCTATTCTGGATAACCAAACACCAAATTTGTATTGGTTATATTATACATCAATTGCTGATGTTTTTTAATTCGGAATTGTCTTGGATGTTATGATATAATGTCATTTAGGGGTATTGGCCGGTAATCCGGAACACCAAGAAAGTTTAAGGAAAATTCGGCTAGTTTTCAGAAATGCCTAATCTTTAGTACCTGTATAAGTTGCCCTACTTTCTGGAAAATCTTCAGAATATATACTTATATATCATCAAAAATAACCGAATCGGGTGAAATCGGTTCAAATTGTTAATGCTTACCTTATGTTCGCCTTGAGTCATTTTTCTCTTTCTTCTAACATAAGGAATTCATGTTTTTGTATCTATTGTTATTGTAACCCACGACATTCATTTGGTTTCATTCAAAATCGCTAAAAACTTTCGAATAACTTAAGACAACTTAACAACTTTGGATCTTTTGTCCTTTGAGCTCAGTCGATCTCCATTTCCCTAAGAAATTTTAAGTATGTATTCTATTGGTTGGTCGTGTTAAAATACTACTTTTTTGCCTGACGTAATTTTGGAGCTTCTTCCCAGAACTTCTTTCTGTTTTGAATTTTGGCCCAATTCCTTATCCCTACCGCCATATTGCATCTATTAAAGCCACAAAACGAAGATGGTTAAGAAGTTTGGTCGCATCTAGCTTGGCTTGCATATTTGCTTAGTCGTAGCGTCATTCTCTTCGTAAAGCATGTTTGATATGATGCAATTAGTACTCAGTCCGTTTTTGCTTGTCCGTCTGCCTGAAAATGTGGTAGGATCATTTCGTTCCTCCAAACATATTTTGTTCCAAAACCAATTTTCTCGATGTTTTGAAGTTCTCTGAATCCAAACAAAAAAAATGTTCGTCTGTCTAGATATCTGTAACCACGGTATTTCGAGTACTGCTCATCGGACTTGGTTTTTTCACCAAGCTGTTTGTATGATCAATGCGGCAAATTAAAAAGCTTTTGGAACCTGTACGTCAATACCTGTATATCAAACTGATTGACTCAAAACTACGTGATTTTCTAATCAAATTGACCATTTTTTGTTATAAAATGCTGTTTTTAGAATTGAGTTGCGCGATGAGTTTAGTGAGAATTGAGTTGGAGATCGATTTGCAGATTAAATTAAAGTTGAGTTGGATTAGGGTTGAACTGTTCAGTTCAGTTGAAAATTTATTTGGGGTTGTGTTGAGGATTCAGTTGGAAGTTAGCTTCCGTTCAGCATGTAGTTTTTTGGGCCGCGTTAATTTGAGGATTGTGTTAAGCGTTGCGTTTGGGGTTGGGTTGAGTTGAGAACCGAATTGAAGCGTGACTTAGGATTGAGTTAAGTTCATGTATGCATTCTGCACTCGGACCGTGTTGCTTTAGGGATTGAGGTAAACGATGCGTTGAGGGTTGAATTGGAGTTGAATTGGAAATTTAGTTGAAAATTACCTTGAGTTACGTTCATTTATACATATATTTGGGGTTTGCGGTGGGATTGGATTGGGGTTGAGTTGACGTTGAATTAGTCGTTCAATTGGGGATTTATTTGGGGTTGAATTTTGAATTAGTTGGAAGTTAGCTTGATTGCGGGTTGAGTTGAAGGTTGAGTTGTGGTCGATAGAGCGATAGAGGGTTGAGTTGAAGTTAAGCGAGAGGTTCAGTTCTAGAATACTTTGGAGGTTGGCGTGAGGGGTGAGTTGGCACTCTCCGAACCGTGTTGATTTCGAGATTGAGTTTTTTGTTGAGTTAGTTAGATTATAGTTGAAGGTTGGGTTGGGTTTTTGTTGAAATTTTGTATATGGTTGAGTTTTGTCTTAAGCTGGGGTTGAGTTGAAGGTAAGATGGGGTTGTGTGACCGATTCAGTTGGGGGAATTATTTGCGAGTTGAGTTAAAGGTTAGGTTGAGTTGATATGAGATGATTTAATATATCGCACCATCCAAACAATAAAACGATAACTCAAAAACATCGTTTTTCAGGAGAAGGCTTTGAAGTTTGAAATTATGAAGGAATCCCATGTAAAAACGATTCATTAAAGTAGAATAACTTGTGCAGGAGGACCTGAAAGAAAGCACTGGTTAGACAGGACGATAGAGCACCTTGCATAGATTTTAAAAATGCAATCATGAATTAAACGTATAACTAGCACTTATCGTTTTATTGTTTGGATGGTGCGATATGCATATATGTAGTTTTTGGACCGTGTTGGCTTGAGGAATAATTTGGGCGTTGAGTTGAGGGTTGAGTGGAGGATTAAGATTTTTCGAGTTATGGATGAGTTATATTGAGTTCGGGTTTAGTGCAGAGTTCAATTTGCGATTTATTTGAGATTGATATGAGTTGATTTCGTTTCGGACCGAAACCGTTTCTGGATTGATTTGGGGTTGATTTATTGATTGAGTTGAGGCTTGAGTCGGAGGTTGATTGTGTTGGATCTGAGTTTGGAGTTTTGAGTTGAAGATTGAATTGAGGTTCAGTAATATATTAAATGTTTCAGTAAACGATTGATTTGGGAGTTGAGTAGGAGGTTAGGTTGAGCTGAGTTGAGATGAGTTCACTTATGCACCGAATTTTCCGGACCAAAGTTCTGATCCGGACCGAGGTTTCAGTCCTTTATATTTTATGTTTTGTGACTAAAGCCCGTCTTAGTTTGCATTTGAGAGTAATAATTTATTTTAAGAGTTTTCCTAGATCGCTTTGTTTAGTGGGGTGATAGTTCTCATAGCGTTTGTAATTTTGAGGCACGCTATTTTTTGTGTTCGGAAACGAATAATATGATTGATTATATTGATATTGATATTTTGTCTGACCGAAATTATGCCTTTGGTCCCGATTGTCCACGAGTTTTCGGCTTTTACAAACTTTTTTTTATCAATTTGTCGGAAACTGCATACACATTGTCAATACTTTAATCATTGCCTTATGGGTCGAAGAAAGACCATTATTTTCAGAAAACGTTTCTCGATTAGATTCCAAAGAATGGATTTAGTTAAGTAAAAAGAATAACTCATCAAACGTTGTACTTATAAACTTTATAATTTAAATAAAATAAACTTTATAAACTTAATTTATTAAGCACGATATTTCGACCAATTAAATAATCTACAACACCAACAGTTAAATCAAAAAAAAAAAAAAACTCCTACAGCTTAATTTTCCATTTAACATTAGATTTCTTTTTCGTTTTCCAAAAACCACAATACTTTCTTCACACCAAACGTCGACAGCCACAGCACAACCAAAATATTTTCCCTCTTAAACATAATAAACTTTTTTTTAAAGACGTAAGGCAAAGACAGCAACAACTATTGGTACAACTTGTAGTATAAAAGCTAGAGAAGAATTTTCCTCTTTTTCTTCTTCATATTAAATAAGAAAAACCAATTTAGATATGAATATTATTACTACTGTAATATTATCCTTTTGCCATGTCATTTTCCAAACAATTTTCATCTACAGAAAGCTCATTTTAAAACTCTATACAAAAAAAGTTTTGGAAAATTTAATTTCTCTGTTTATTTATTTTTAAGTTTTTTTCTTTTCTTTTCTTTTGTGGGTTTTTTTGTCTTGTCTACAATTTCCATTTATCTTAAGAAAAAATAATTTTTCCTACTTAACATTTTTTGCTACTCACAAGAGTACACACAAACAGAACTACTCATATATGTATAATACGGTAGTAAAATAGTTTTGGTTGGTATTTCATCGTCTTCAGACTTAAGAGTACCCAACAAAAAGGATTATCTCAAGTTGTATTTTAATTGAGTTGTGTGTGTATGTGTGATTATTTTTGCCTCTTGTACAGAATATTTTATTTAATTTTTTTTTTTTTAATTAAACATGTAATCGAATCGAAATCAAAATACCCCGACTGTTGTTAAAATTAAAATGGAAAATATCACCGAACGTTACATGAGCAGAATATTTTAGTCAACATTTTAATTTTAAAATAATAAAATTAGAAATTTTATTATGAAAACCCTTTACGACAAATTTTTATATATGTATGTATAGTATGTATGTTCGAAGGGACTCAAAACTATATAATTCGACAAAAATTGTCGTAAACTATCCGAAAATTGGTGTCTTGAGAATTAAAATTTGTACCCAAAATTAATAAATTGCGTTTAAGATTTTTCCTCTCAAAAGGAAATGGGTTTCGATTGATAATTTATACGTGTGTATATATGAGAAAATTAGGATAATTGCGTATAATATCCGGGGTTACGCTATACACAACAACAAAAAAAGCTTAATGTGAGCTTTCTGCTGAAATATGATGGTCATTAAAATTTTATTTTTATCGTTTTGGGTAAATAACAGCCAGGCAAATATGTACTTGACGTCTTTACTCGTTATCAGGAACATCGTAAGATATTAATAAAAACCGAATTGAAATAAAATGTTTACATTAAAGCATTATATGATGTGGTACAGCTGATAAGAGTGCAAAATAACAATAAAATGTTAAAAGACATTTAATGGTGATTGAATATTATTTGAGATATATTGAACTGTGTACCAAAACAAAATTCGGTTATTTGTTAAATCTAATTTATTTACTGTTATAAACAATAAACCAGAATTTTGACATTTAAAGAAAAAGACTTGGCTATATTCGACGTATTTTTGAAAATTGCCCATAGTGTAGCATTAGGTTTGAACATTTTAAGTAATTTTCACAATTTTCAAAAATGTGTCGAACATACCCAACCCTTTTATCTTAATACCAAGAATTGTTTGAGAAAGCTTGATCTGTCCAGTTAATTTAAATATTAGCCCACACGAGGTAACATCTCTCAGGTTTTGGAAAATGCCCATAGTGTAGCAGCAATTTCAACAGGCTTTTCATTTTTCACAATTTTTAAAAATTTGTCGAACATCTCTCCAAGTCTTTTTATTTAAAAAAATGTTGGGAAAGCTTAACCTGCCCACTTTACGATAATATTGCCCCATAACTTATTATTTACAATTTTTTATGTAGGCCTAGTGGAATACTTCACACAGGTAATAAGAAAGAGTATCAATATTTATTAACAACTTAAAATTACAAGAATAAAATATTTCATTTAATAACAGGTACATGTTAGCAGATTTTTTTTTTTCGTCTTCATCCGAATTATTAGTAATCGTGTCAACAAAACTTTCATTTTCGTAAAAGGCATTGTCCTTTTGATCGATTAAATTTAATTCACAAAGGGAATTAAGTTCTTTCGATTTTACCTCAGATATGGATATACAGTTATTATATGAGTTCATACCGTTCCTGAGGAATCGCGATCTTCCTAAGTTTCTTTTTTTCTCTCAATCATTGCGTGGCCAGAATCACCTTATTTTTGTGTCTGTCCTTTTGTTAAGTAACGCCGCGTTATTTTTAGATTCTAATTTTCGGCATTATTTTGGTGATAGCAATTAAAGGCTCAAAACCTAATTTCTTTCTAATGGCTATTTTTGTACATTTTAAGTTCAATAAATTTTTGAAGGTAATTTACCACTTTGCGTGGTCCTTCTCTTGGCAATGCTCTCATCCTAAACAAAGCAGTAAGCGTCAGTAAATTTCGTCAATATTTTTTCGAAACCAAAAACTAATGTTAATATTTTTCCTTTGCTATCTAAAACACACATTATGTCACCATTCTTTAAACCTCGCGCGAATCTGGCATCATTTAAATGATGTAGGAAATTACCTTCTTATTTATTTAAATTTCGATTGATAAACGATATACAATCATTGAACCGGTCTTCTTTTAGCATACTATATTTTTTGAATTTTCATTTTGAAAAATACATCAAAGTTGGCTCAGGGGATTTCACCCCTTTTAGGGTTTTTGTAAATAACTCCATTATATAGCATTTTAGGAAAAAATGCAACACGGCAAAGTTGTTCTACGGGAAATTTCCTATCGATACAGGACAGTTGATTATTAAATTCATTTTTTAAACAACGAAATTCTAGTAAATTGGAATAGTCTGGCCGATTTCGACAAAGATCAGTCTTATAACAATAATCTTGGGCAATAATTATTCCGATACCAGAAAGTATGGAATATTTTACTATTGTATCCGCATGTTCGTTTAGAATAACACCCATCTATTTGAACGCAAACTAGAAGGTTACTATCGAAATCTATGCTGTTTTCTTCAATTGCTATTTGTTTTGTTTCCATTGCAGCTTTAAAAATTTCTTGGTCGCAGCCTTTTTAAATGTCACGTTGAACTTGTTTTTGTAAATATGATATGTCAATGATGCCAAAAAATTCTTCTATTTACAGACGAAATATTTTGAATTTTATTGCACCTACATTTAAAATAAAATTTGGAATTTAATCCGATTCTGCATTCGATTATAAACTTTAAATTCTGTAGGGAACATCTCAAAGCCATATAGTGGTTGCTATCTTTTATTAGTTCACTTAAAATTTTTTGCATATCTAATATGCGCTTGTCATTTATTATATGAGGCGCTCGTTTCCAAAATTGCCTATTCACAGCTGAGCTGTTTGTTGGTAAACCGAAAATCTCATAAATGCAATTTTCTTTTGAGTTTATGTTAATTCTCTGTTAATATTATCATATTATTTCATCTATAAGGTTATACTCTTACTGCTAAAGGCTTGGTTATACTCTGACTGCGCTGCTCGAACTATTTAAAATGATACATTAGTGAAGCTTTGAGAGTTTCAGCCCAATGGCACGGGTTATTTTAAATGGAGGTCCCAAAACTCAAAAATCCACCTTCTTGAATTTCCTTTAAAATTATAAAACTTTAAAATTTAAAAAACTTAACTTTGAAACTTTAAAACTTTAAAGCTATAACACCATAAAACTATTAAAACTTAAAAACTTAAAACTTTAAAACTTTACAAATTTAAAACTTTAAAATTTAAAAACTATAAAACTTTAAAGCTTTAAAACTTACTTTAAAATTTTATAACTGTAAAACTTTAGAACTATATATGTACATAGGTATAAAACTATAGAACTTTAAACTTTAAAACTTTACATCTTTACAATTTTAAAACTTTAAAACTTACTTTAAAACTTTACAACTTTAATACTTTAAAAATCTAAAACTATACAATTTTAAAACTTTGAAATTTCAAAACTCTAAAACTTTAAAATTTTGAAACTGTAAAACTTTAAAACTATAAAACTATACAATTTTAAAACTTTCAAACTTTAAGACTTTAAAACTTGAAAACTTTAAAACTTACTTTAAAACTTTAAAACTTTACAACTTTAATACTTTAAAAATTTAAAACTCTAAAACTTTAAAACTTTGGAACTTCAAAACTCTAAAATTTGAAAATTTTGAAACTGCAATACTTTAAAACTTTAAAACTATAAAACTATAAAATTTTAAAACTTTAAATCTTTAAGACTTTGAAACTTGAAAACTTTAAAACTTACTTTAAAACTTTAAAATTCTAAAAGTTCATAACTTTAAGATTTTAAAACTATAAAACTTTAAAACATTAAAACTTTCAAACTTTAAAATTTTAAGGCTTTAAAACTTTAAAATTTTTAAACTTTAAAATTTTAAAACTTAAAAACTATGAAACTTTCATACTTTAAAACTTTAAAATTTTAAAACTCATCATATAACCAAATTTGGCTGTTTAGTTTAATTTTGAAACTTATTTTAAAATTGAAAATGCACAGGTTTGAAAACAAATGAGATAGTTTTGAAACAGTTTAAAACATATAATGTAAAATAGATAGTTTTGGAACACACAATATGAAAAATTTAGAGAGTTTTGAAAAATTTCATGATTTTTAAATGATTCATGATTTTTGATGGTATGATTGAAAAGATTCTATTGGAACATTATTTTAACTTCTACGTTGTTGCCCTCATCGAGACCTTTCAGTTGATATAACATACGTCAATTTTCAAAAAATAGGTATTTTTGGAAACGGGCAGCTCATATAAAATATAAACTGCTGTCTAGTAACAGTTAAAAGTATTAAGAGATGAGGTGAAATTTTATCTTAGCCGCAATTATCATTAACAATTAAAACAAATGATTTTATTAAGTTTTTGCCATTTTTGCGGTTAATAATTAAAAATCCGGAAAATCCACTGTGATTAACTAGATAAAACTTTTTACACTTTCTGCTTAGATAAAACTTTTTACATTTAATACACACATTTTTAAATTTTTTAAAAACACTTGTTAAATATTTCGCAAAATTACAAAAGGTTTAAAAAATCACTCGATCGATTTCGGTCTAACAAGCCTAAACGCTTTCCTAAACGGTGATAATCCCAATGACCATCGGTCTAGTGAAGCTTTTCTATTGGACTAAGCCATTAAAAATAATCCTGGCCAATTCAAGAAAAAAAAATTGGGGCGATCATATTCAAAATTGGGATTCAATGTCGTTGTTGAACGTTGAAATGGATTTTAATGCTTTCCTCATTAGTGTTAAGCTCAATGTCCATCGTATAAATATTCTGTATTTTTTTATCTACAAAATTTTAAAAATTTTAACAATTCAATTTAAAATGTCTAAGACTGGAAAATAATCTATCAAAAAATAAATAAAAAAAATACTTCAGCAAACAATAATGTTGTCAGTGATGTGTGAATTACTCAAATTATTGCGCTGCTACTTCCAAATAATCTTCAGAGATACTACAGCTTCTACAGCATGTCTGACAAAATGTATTGAGTTTGCTGATAAACTATGCCAACGCTGGTACAGTTTCCAATAATTCTTGGATGCAAATTATAAAATCGAGAACATTTTTACACTTTTCAATAAATCCACCGCAGTCATCTCGGCCTTACCAATGTTCTCAAATATGGCAACCAACTTTTTCGCCAGTTACTACGGTACAAGCTTTTAAAATTCGTAATTAAGTTCTTTTTGACATTCCTGCCTGAAAACATTTTAATTCCACATAGCTTATCCGTTCTTCAAAAATTTGAGAAGTAGCCCACTTTGATTTATTAGACCGCCATGAAACTCGAACTCCTCAATTTTTAAATTGTTCTTTGTTTTCTTTATTTTTTGATGACTAACAGCTTAAATGCCTGGCTAGTAAAGTACTTCGCTTCTTGAATCAAACGGCCGAATATTCGGGCATTAGCTGCCCTCGTCTGTATGAACCGTTCGGTCGTAGAGGTGTTTACATTACCAAAGTTCAATTTTTGTCGTTTTCGTTGCATTTCACATTTTTCTTTTCGAATCGTTGTAAATATTCTGCTTTACGAGGTTTCATGTTTCCGACGGTTGATTTTGTTACCCCACGCTTTTCGACAGCTTTGTATAAATTGCTAGTTTTTAAGTAATTTAAGACTCATTTACACTTAATTCCTTAACTTTTCTTTATTCATTTTTGAAAAAACTGGCTCGCAACTGTTCAAACGGGAAACGAAACAATATAAACCTAAATTGGTGTTTAAAATATTTAAACGGTTTTTGAGGTAAAATATCAGAAATAGGGTTTAAAAAATATTGAAGGTATTTATTAAAAATAAAATGGTGTAATGACAATAAAAAACTTTCTATAACGATGTTCGACGATCGCTATTGAAACTGGCCAGGATTATAGGAAATAGCCTATTCCAATAGAATATCATCACTTGACCGATGGTGATTGAGGTTATTATCGTTTAGGAAAGCGGTATGTGTTCTATACTCAATGTTCATCAACGGCTTTCTAATCAATCCCAATTTAAAGTGTAATCACCCAAACTGTTTTTTTTAATAGCCAGAAATTTATCTTTTGCAATAATTGATAGGTGGGCATATAGAAATTCTTGCTTTTAGAACTCATTCGAATATAAGTATATGCCATGCACTTTCTACTTTTTTGCAGGATGAAGATGACACGTGAGATAATAAATCTATACATCAACATGACACACATAAGGGCCGGCATCTAGAGGCCGGCACCAATCTTTTGATTTTTGTTGAACAAATTTCGTCGTTGAAATTTGCCTGTTATTTATATTGTTGACCTTGTGACATTTAGCGTACTAGTTACTAAATGTACACAGCTAGTAGCATACTTATGTTTTCAAGTTAATCTCTTTTGTAATTTATATGCAACATTTGATGCACAAAATATCGCCTAAATGAATGCAATTTGTATACAAACATATAAATACAAATTTTTTGTTATTTGGGAAGAATTTCACTTCGGTTAATTTTGTAATCAATTTTCTAACGAGCTTTGTAGATTGGTAGTTTAGTAACTATGACTAATTTAACTTACCGCGTGCTGACACATCAGAAAAATAACCTACCTATAGTTTTTCAGTCAATTGTCCTGATCCTGATTAGGAAGATTGATATTATGCGTAATTCTTTAATACTGACAAATGCTGAGAGAAACAATTCTAATTGACAGGTTTCTATAATTAGTTTGATATTCATTCTCTCACTTCTGATAAGCTATAGTTTGCTTTGAATGTGAAATGAAAGACGCATTTAACAATAGAACCAATTTAAACAATCAAATTTTGACGGGGGTACCATACTTTAAAAGTCAAGTAAGAATAATAATCCCTGTACTCGAATTTAATTATGTCAATATCGTATTGTATACAACCAGATGCAAAATATTTATAATTATTTTGACAGATATATAAAACCACAACAATTTGATTTGAATATATGAATATATACGATATACATACATATCTCACCTAATCCCTAACATAAATTTTAATCCTTTTGACGATAAAAATATGAATACGACATACAATCGGATTAAAATAACACCATAAACAAACACACACACATACAGACATAATACAAACAACAAATAAAAGTCGAGAAATGAAAAAAAAAAATTAAGCTCAATCACCCTTCAATATCTAAATAAACATAAAACATAATAGAAGCTTTTCTCGAAACTTTTATTTTTCTATCACCAAACTATACCAAACCCGTATAATGTGCAAATAATAAGAAGAGACGAAGAAGAAAAACGTCATAAAAAAAGGCAAAATCCTTTTCCATAAAAATTCCATCACACGCATGGAAATTTTCTTTTTTGTTGTTGATTTTGGTATTGAATAGTCAGTCCCAAAGTGCCATCCGAAAAGTAATTTGAACAGTTAACTGTTTTTTGGTCGGGCCAAAAATTTATTTTCATTGTTATACGACAAAAACGATTTACTCGTATGTATGCATATACGAGTATGTACTCATGGGTTCAAACGAATAGTAATTATCCAGAACAACGATTCGGTACGATACGTATATGTATAAATGTGGAAATGAGTGGTGAATATAAAAAAATGTTTTTTCTCTAAGTTTATGATAATGTGATAACATAAATGGGGAAAATTTAATGATATGAAATGAATTATTTGCGATTTGTATCATATTTAAAGGAGCTTTATTTGTGCCGAGCAATACTTTTTATGGTTTATTGTTTATGTATAGCGAGCGATATAGTTTTGGAAATGAGATGGAAAATATTAATGTGGGAAATAATAAAAGTGACGATATTTATTATACAAATTAATTTTACACGGCGCGTTATATATTCAAACGAGACAAAGATCAAATACAAAAGTAAAACAAAACCTAACACCTTGTTTAAACTCCGGATTTTCTTATCAATTCCTTTGTGCAATGTTATGTATTATACGGTACGGTTTCCTATCGAACAAAAGCATTTTACTTTAATTATATTTGTTTCAATGCAGTATACACCTCTGTTAGTAGTCTAGGTAGCTGTAAACAAGCACAAACAAAGTAGGAAAAATTCTTTCAGTAGCATAACGTTGGTGTATTATTATACGTTTTTGTTTGTATTGAAATCGGGAAACCTTTTTCCCACCACATACACTTTGTTTCACTATGTATAATACAATTTTCACATGAGCTCATCATAAACAAGTATTTTTCCGTAAATACATATACTTTACGTTTAGCTACCGTGCTATCTACTCGTACTAATATACATGCAGACTAAAAATATCATAACAATAATCGTATAAAATACCATCTGGGACATTATTTTAACGTTTATTTATGCTTTTTTGTATAAATTTTCCTTAAAACTTTTCCGTGTTTTTGTGTACGCGCAAAACAAACAGGAAGTAAAATAATGTTGATCCAATTTAAACAATGCTGAATAGAAAACTTAAAAGAACAGAGAAAATTCAAAGATAATAAAGTAATTAAGTTTGGTGTCGTTACGGGGCGCGTGGGGATAAATTCTGGAATTGGGAGAATACTTGCGGTTGATTATAATTACCAGTTATATACCATAACATAATATTTGATCAATTCTAAAATACGCATCTTTACTCATAATGGCTATAAAGGTGTGGTGGGAGGGGAATTTGTAATTACGAAACCGTTTTTGGGAAAATTATTACACCCCAACTTTACACGACAATTATAAATGCGTTCTTGTTGTTGTTGTTGTTCCATTTTTGATAATTTTCCACTTTAAATCCATAAATTTTGAGAAATGAAAAATTTATAGTAAAACATTTTCTTCATCGTTCTAGAAAGCTTTTTAATAAATTAAGGAAAATGGAGAGTGATTTTTTATGAAAAATTAAGTTGGTTTTGGACTTTATTTTGTCGTGTTTATCTACGAGTATATACAATAATTTTTCGCAATTTAGTAATTTTGGGGGAATTGAAATGTGTAAGGTTATAGAAACGTATATAAGAACGAATCATCCTAATTTATTAAATATTTTATACGACGAAATTTTTTATTTCACATTGAAAAACTTTGCTCATGGACCAAGTCTTGCGGTTTAAAATTTTGATCCCTCTAAAATTCCCAGTGAATAGTTTTTAGTAAAGCGGGTTGTAATATCTGCGTCTTCGAATCATTTTCTTCATCATATGCTACTATCTCATCATCAAATAAGATTCTTTCTGCTTTTTATAGACAAAATATATTAACAATAATGGGATTCACATCATTTTTCGACTTATCTATCAGAAAAATGAAGAGGCCAATGATTTATAATATATCTACCAAAAAAGTAGAAATATCAAAATCCCCCCTGAATAACGAAAAATTAGAACCCTCCTTAAGTTTTATATGTGGTAGTTTGGTTTCGTACTGAAAAGTTCGTACGTAAAATCTCAACATACAGCTGGTCTTGAAATGTTTACCGCAGTAAGTGGACATCATGTCGAGTTGAAAACATATTATGACATTTACAGGCGAACAAAAGTTCGGTCTACTCGTCAGGTAGCTACGACCAAACTACAAAAATACAATTCTAACTTCATACATGAAGTATGAGGCAAGAACGTACTGACCTAGCGAATTGTATTCACTAAACCAAAAAACTCAAGGAAATCTCTCATTCCTGTGTGTTTTAAGCCCCCCAACGACTAAACCCGGACGAAGTGTGAACAAGTTTAAAAAACAGGAAATTTCGACTTAAACACGAGGACAGTTATTAAAATTCGAAATACGTTATGCTGCAATTGATTAAAAAAAAATGTTATATAAAATTAGTTTGGCGGCGACGATCATCCATTGATCACAAAACAGATGTGTGGTGAAATTTATTCTAGAAAAGTATCAAACTCGCTCCCTTGAATCATATTTGGATATGTTGCAATTAATTCATTGGTCACCAGATATGTTTGTTAAATCAGATACCAAATTTCAAAGAAATTGGTTCATAATCGCAGAAGTTCCGTTTGAGGCAGGCGTAGAATCAAAAATATTCAAATATTTGGGACGCTTCTAATGATACTTTGGCCCAAATCAAAAAATTAAATTTGTAAAAATTAAATCCCATGCCATTACTACATTCCCAGCACCAAATTGAATATGCATGTTAGTGAATGGATTTTAGTGAAATGTTATATTTAGATTTAAGATTTTTAGGTTCTAAAAAATCAAAAATATGTACGTAAGAAAGCCAAAACTAAACCTTATCGTAAGGGAATTTCAATTCACTCATTAACAAAAAAAAAAATTAAGTTGTTGGTTATAAAGTTGGATAAACTAACTCTCCTGGGTTACAAAGTGCTGGAGACGTAGTTTAAAAATGGTTCCACATCCATACACGTAAATATTTAGACTGGTAGCGATACTTACTTCAAAAGAACGCCGTGAAGGTGAAAGTTGAGACCAAAAGATTCTCGCTATTAAATCAAGTTTTAAACTAAGATAAGCTAAATTACGCCCATATTTCTCAGTTCCTCCTTCATATTTGTCAATTTTGTTTCAATCGAGTTTGGAACTTAGCCTATTTGTAATTCAAAATATCACTCCAATTGAACCAAAATTTTGAAATTCAAACTCAACCTTTCTCAGAATTTTGCCCTCACTAAACATGCAATTGTGCTCAAATCTATTTTATAATTGTATGTAACTTAATCTTTAATTTTTCTCTTACCAGTCCAATTCGAAATAAAAACTTAAGTTTTAAACTAAAAACTAATATACAGTTATGGTATTGCTCAAGTTCAAATTTTTATTCAAATTCAATTTCTGATTAAAATTCAAATACTTCGATACTTATTCAGATTTCTTGCTCAAAATTCTGATACAAATGTAACAAACCGTTTGCCCTAAACTAGAGTTTTAAATTCTACTCTAATTCAGACCACTCAAATTTTCCTTAAATTGACTTGCATCTGAAGCTGAAGATGTAGTTCAAATTTTTACTTAATTTGTAAACAAAATATCACAAAATTTCTAGCTTAATGTATAAAATTTGGAATTCAAACTCAATTTTTACGTATTTGTTAATTAAATTACATCCAAATTTTTGCTCAAATTCTCGATTGGATTGAAATTGACTTTTTAGTCCAAACTTTGTTCAAATCTTGTTTTACCTCGTACTAAGTAAAAATTTTGCAAGAATAATTTTAACTAAATTTTTAAAATTCCCTCAAACTGTTATTAAATGCAGACCGGATTTTAAACTTAAGTTTTAAGCTATAATAAGCTCATGTATTTGCTTAAATCAAATTGTAATTTAAACTATATTTCTAATGTAAGTTCCAATTATAAAATAAAAAGCATTCAGATTTTTGTTCGATTCCTGATTTTCTAGTTGAACTAAAAAATTTGTTAAAATCGTGTTTTGAATTTAAACTCAGTCACATAAAGTATATTAAGTATTTTGTTAAAATTGTTTTCAGAATTTGTTCCCTAAATGCAATATAAAGAAGACTATTTATACTTAAAATTTCACTCAAATTCAATTATCTCTCTTTAAAGTTTCGTTCTCTTAAATTTTCACTCTGTCGAATGCAGTGGACCAATTTAGACTATATGAGCCGTTTATTT
The DNA here is from genome assembly GCA_963556165.1 of Tipula helvola. Lineage (NCBI taxonomy): Eukaryota > Metazoa > Arthropoda > Insecta > Diptera > Tipulidae > Tipula > Tipula helvola. Next base: position 75,914,037 of record OY744482.1, on the reverse strand, counting down.
TGAAAGTGGCCTAAGTCCATTTTTCAAAAAAATCATGTTAATAATAACAATAGATAAATAACAGTATAATCTTTCTAACGGTAAATAATTTATTGTCAAAACAAAAAAAAATTAATCTCTAACACCTGTGCAAAAAATAAGAAAATTCAAAATCCCGTATGTTTTTTGATTTATTGTTTTTCTATTCTTTCATTATCTCGTTTCAACAAAATATGGACTTAAGCCACTTTCAAAATAAACGGCTCATATTTCGTATTCTCAACTTCGAAAACAGCTTGGAATTAAGTTTCTCACTAAAAATCTTAATTTTTTTCGAATCCATTTTGATTTTAAACTAAGTTGCTGGTCTGAATACCATTCACATATTAAAAGGAAAATTACAATAATCAATTGGTAGAGTACCTAAATATTTGTTAAAACTTTAAAATTCACTCAAGTTTTTATTTCAATTTAATTCAATGAACGTGGTCAAAATTACAATCAACATTCAAGTACTGTTTGAAAGTTTAACTCAATTTCAGATTAAAATGTCACTCAAAGTTTATTCAAATCCAGATGTAATTGTAATTTAATTTTATTCTGGATGCATCCAAGGTTTTATTTGAATCTATTAAAATTGTTTTCTTTTCCAGTGGTATTTTTTGATCCAATTCAGTTTGGTTTCAAAATATGTAGGTATTTTGGTGTTACGTCAGTACGTCTATTGTACAATGTAAATTTATATTTCTCTCAAAATATTGTGAAATCAAAATTCAAGTTGTAACTAAATTCCTATATTTAATTTCATCAAAAATTTTATTTGGTTTGGAATGCCAAAACCATTTTTTTAAATTTAATTTTGTAATTGAAATTACACTCAAAATTTCCGATACAAATTTCTAAAAAAAATTCAAAGGAAATTTTGTTGGTTGTTTGAGATCAAATTCGTATTACAACCAAATTACTACCTAATTGCAATTAAAATTATGTTTATTTCTTGTTTGGAACACCAAATATAAACTCAAATTCTTGTTCAAAACCAAATAGAATGTCCTAATCAATTTCTAAGCTAATTTCCGAATCAAATTTAAAACCAAGTAATACTGTACAACAAGTTTTAATTCGGTCTAGATGGAACTTGACTTTTCTCATCACATGTGCGTTGAAAATGGGATTCTAAAATTGTTTTGGATGAAGTTCTGCAATATGGCCAAGTATGATGGAACTTGCCCATTTCTCAACCGATTACGATGAAATTCGACACGTGTATTGGAAATAGGATTCTAAAATGTTTTTTGGGTGAAATTCTGGGGTTCCAAATGATTTCTGGAGGAAGTTCTGGAATACGGCCAACCTGGCCAAATGAAAGAACTTGCCTATTTCTAAACCGATTATGATGAAATTTGACATGTGTGTTAGAAATGGGATTCGACAATGAGTTTTGGATGAGGTTCTGGAATATGGCCAAGTATGATGGAACTTGCCCATTTCGCAACCGATTATAATGAAATTCGACATGTGTACTGGAAATAGGATTCGTTAATGAGTTTTAGATGATGTTCTGGAATATGGCCAAGTAAGATGGAACTTGGCTATTCCTTAACCGATTATAATGAACTTTGATATGTGTGTGGAAATGGGAATATTTGATATGTGTGGAATATTGGCAAGTAGGATGGAATTTGGTTATTCCTTAACAGCAGGTATCATAAAATTTGACATGTGTGTTAGGAATGGAATTCTAAAATAATTTTTGGATACAACTCTGGAATATGGCCAAGTAGGATGGAACTTGGCTATTTCTTAACCGATTATGATGAAATTTGATATGTGTGTTGGAAATGAGATTCTAAAATGATTTTTGGATAAAGCTTTGGAATATGGCCAAGTAGCATGGAACTTGGTTATTCCTTACCCGATTATTATGATATTTGACACGTGCGTTGTAAATAAGATTCTAAAATGATTTTTGGATAAAGTTCTGGAATATGGCCAGTTGCACGGTTAGGAATACCAGTATACTTTTGTATTCTACTTTCGTTATAAAGTTTTAGAATACCATTTTTCGTGTTAAGTTGGATGCCTATACCCATGTTACTGAAGCTTTTGACCTGTTTGGCTGTTGTTGTATAAGTAATTATTTGTTGGTTAAAATAAAAATCAATACTGTCAAAACTGTCACACCAACTTTATGACACAGGTGAATGCTATCCCCATTGAAGATACCAAAGACCGAAGTTCTGATCATCTCGTGAGGTTTCAGCCCTTTATATTTTTCAATTAAATTTACAAATTGTACCTAATTATTCTATTTAAATTTTTATTCACAATCATTACGTCCAATTCAAAAATGAAGCTAATTTTGTTACCTTTAGATTTTCCCTCTAATTTTGTCCAAAACCATCGTATTTCAATTGTAATTTGAAATCGATTCGTAATCTACCATTTTGCTCAATTCATACTTAATAAACAACTTTACGTTCAATATTTCTCTCAAATTTTTGTACACTAAAATATAATAAGTTGGAACTTTTAGCCTCAATGGGATAGAATTGCATTTGCTACGTTTTGATAGTTAAGGAATTTTAACGCTTGTTTAATTCATTTAAATACCGATGAATTTTTTACATACATTTCCATATTTTGCCCAAATCAGATAAATATCACAGCGTGGATTATTTCATTTTTGATAAAGGCACATACGTTAACGGTTAACGAATAAAAACAAAAATCACAAAATCTGCATTTCTAGAAGAACTCCGGATCGCCAAATAATGTGCAGTAAACTATTCAGATATTTGACGTTTATTTTGTACTTAATTTGTTTATCTAACTTAGCGTAGTCTAGGATAAAGCAAAACATTTTTAACTTCTAAAAAAAATATTTGGTGGCCTAAATTTAAAATTTGGCTTATAAAATATTTTTGCTTTATGAAACTTAAAAGAAGAATCTTAAGCCTAGTTATATCTAAATTATTAAGCCAATTCTGTAAGTAGCCCTTAATATAAAATCGAATTATTCAAGTTCTGAAGAATTCATTGGGTCATATCATTTCGGGTCGAATTTCTTAAATAAAATAATCGTGTAATTCTACAAATATCTCGGACCACCACTAACGATAGAATGATAGAAACGATAGAACCAAAAAAAAAATCGTTTCATTATTTTTTTTTTTTTACATAAACAACAAATCCAGACAGTTAGACCCTACGTCTCCATCTCTTTAAAGAAACTAGGTAGCACGTTTATGAATACGTTTGAATCAAATTTTATATATGAGATTTGAGTTGTGCAGTGGATTCTTTAAGTAGTTCCTTATAAAAAATTCCTGCTCTGAATACTTCCTTCGGCCATATCACCTGGGGTCGGATCGCTTAATTAAACAATGGCTCAAATTTAAGAGATATTGCGGAACATTGTCAATGAACTTTTGATTGATGTAAATCAAAAATTATATTCGCCATATTTATTTTTACATATTCAATTCAGACTATCTTTCCAGTCTTCAGCTTCAAATGGAACAAGCGCTAAAAACCAGGATAAAGACATTTTCCCGATTTAATTACGGATAATAACGTAAATTTTGGATATTATAATTAAAAATGACTGAAACCTGGTAATTCGAAAGTTCCGTAATTTTTTAATGCCTGGTTCTTTGGGTCCCATAAACTGATCTAATTAAATAAAACTGAACTATACTATCATCTGCTGAAAAGAAACTCGTCATAAATAAAATTTCAAATGTTGGATATAAAATTGCTAACTCTGAATTTTGTACAGAAAAACTCAATTTTTTTGTAATGTTTCAAGTATTTCCAGAATTTTCATATTTTGATAATTCAGAAGAATTAAATCCAAATTTGGTCTTATATACCTAAGTAAAAACAACTGGATGCTAAAATTAAAAACGAAGCAAATTCGGGTCGGGGTATCCAGAATAGTCAGCTCAAAAATGTTTAGCTTTAACTTTAGTTAGTCATTTCGTTATCTGTTCTGCTTCTGCTCCACTCATACGCCAAATCTTTTCAAGTTTTTCAAAATATTTAATAATTTTTTGGAATTCTGCAATTTTTACGTAAACGAATTTTTTAATCCTACAAATCGGATGAAGCTGAAGGAATATTTTGGGTTGGTATAGAACATTTTTTAAATTGCGGAATACGTATATGAATTACAATTGATAAGCTGAGCGAGATATCTGAGATCCTTGAACAAGTATGCCCAAAATGCTTAGCTTATTATTATTGAATAACATTTTTGGGGGCCCTGGATTTAATTTTTCTGATTTCGGAGGCCGCAGTATGAAAAAGTTTGAGAAGCACTGTTCTAGAGTATATAACCATAATCATCAGTCATAATTTTTTAGAAGCTTTTATAGTGATATAATTTTTCATTTTTTTTTGCAAAAATTGTTATTAGCTTAAAGTTTTTCAATGAGAAAGCAAAAATATTATAAAAAATTATTTAATCACAAAATTGTCACACGTTCTTATTATTTTGTGAATTTGTGTTGCTTTTCTTACAGTTTTTAATTTGAAATTTCCCCAGGTGGTAATTTTTGATTAGATTTTACTAAATTTGTACTTCCATCTATAGCTGCGTTTTTCTATTAGATTGCTGCTCTAGATCGCGATAAATACAGGGAAAAATACTGGGAAATTTTTGCTGTTTTTTTAGTACAGAATTTTATACGTCAATTATTGTCAATAATTTAAAAATTAATTTTTGTTGGAATCTGATACAAATATGTCGGAGTCCAGGGTTTGTAAAGAATTTTTCATTATGAAATGTTCGGGCATCATTGCTTTTTCAATGAAAGATTTGAAGTCGTCCACACTTAATGCGTACTGTGAAGCCTTATGCCCCTCTGCGGTTCTCGAAGAAAATCTCATACCACCCATTCAAAATTAACTACAAAGCCAAATTATAGAAATGGTACAATTAGCAGGTTCCCTGCCGCTGTACCACCGGTACGCTGCGGCAAAAAACCACTCCCATTTGCCAGTGCACCACCGGTATACTACACTAAAAAATACAACAAACGGACAGTGACCACCGGTATATCACGCTTAATGTTATTTACAGAAGCTAGGATATACTTCTGGTATGTAACTCTTTATATTAAAAACTGTGTACCACCGCTATACTGGTGGTTGGTGGTCCAACGACCGGTGACTGTATTTTTCTGCGTGGTACACCGCTGACAAAATGAATTTGACTATCTCTGAAATAATGAATTTTTGTCAAGATTTTTTGACATTTGGAAAACAAATAGAAATGAACTAATAGATGTGTACTAAAAAAATTTCCCCTCTTCCATCAGTTCAGAATTTATTTTAAAATTTCAGGAACTCTGTTGTGGCCTAGATAAAACCATAGAATTGTTGCGAACTGGTAAACATAAATTTTATTAAAAATTATGATTAAAGTCAATGAACTTCTTTATGTAGTTTAACATTAAATCTATCATATTTAATGATTAAATATTCAAATAATTTTAATTAGGCTGAAAAAATTTAAAAAAGTTTATCGCGATCTCGAGTATAGAAAAATGCAGCTTATGTAATGTATATTGACTTAGTGACCAGTAGTTAGCTTTTATTTCAATTTGACCAGAATGCTGCTGGGATGAAAATTTTATGAAAATATCTCAGAGATCTTAGTTAAGAATTTAATAAAAAAAAGTGATTTCCCATATTTTTTATATGAAAAGTTCGATTTTTTCCTCGTTTCTAATTTCTTCTTTGTGTAATCTAGACTACTCTATGAGCTTGAAGAAATGTACTTATATGTATGTACAAAGCTTCAAAAAATAAACGGGGGTTGTGTCGGAGCCACGGCAGCAAATCTCTAGAACATAAAATATGTCATCTGTACAAAATTGGACGAAAAGAAAGTCTAAGTAATAGTATTAAGTAGCTTACGGCACAAGTTCCGTTTAAATCTCAGATCATAACAGTAGAAAAAACAATGAATAAAATGATATTTCGTTGACACATATGTTTCCAAACGTTCCAAAGAAGGTAATTTCGATAGGCTTCATCGAATTTTAAATGAGGTACTTTAATATATTGCATGGCTTGCATTTGCTTCGAAGGAATATTAACTGCCGATTAAAATTGTTATCCCAGCCCCAGATATTACATTTTAAGGCACGATGATTCCAAAAGAGTTAAGACCGAACGGTTCTTGAGAACCTCTAATTAAAATAATTGTAAAAAACATGAATCAAATTCATTGAAATTTTTTTTTGAAAGTTTCATTTTTCTGATACAAACCTATCGTATCGTTTGACATCAGGTGCTTACGAGTTCATTTAGTATATGATCTGCACAAATTTTTACTCTTTAAAGAAACGGGTTAACATAACTTTAAGCATTTCTAACTTCCAAGATCCAACTCGTTACTAAATTTTTCAATTTTTTTAAGAGTTTAGCTGATATTATCTGTATAAAACCGACAAAACCTTCAACTAAATTATATGTTTAGTGAATGTCGTTCTACAAATGGAAACAGGTTCCTCGAGAGCCGTGCAAAATGTCGTGTCCACGTGTAACCACCCATAGAGTTCTAAATCTCATCTGAACTTTTTTTGGTTTAAGGCTGTATGGTACTCATTTTACCAAAATAAGGGTATCGTAAAAATCAATTTGTGGCTACAAATATTTATCAATTCACAAATTTTTTTTTTATTGATAAAGCTTAAGGTATTTTTGAGGGATTAATACAGGATTATTTCAAAATTATTTATAGTTTATTCGTAATAAAAATTCAAAGTTGACGAAATTTTGGATAATGGTGCTTACGGAAAATTCAATTTTCTTAAGTTTTTCTCACTAAACCATGTATATCTTTTATATTGACCTATGCAGAAAGATATTTTTGAGGGATTAATTCACGATTATAAAGATTAATAATAAAATAAGAAAGATATAATCAAAATACTAAGAATATCGATATATTTATCGATACGAAAAAATTCAGTATCGATAAATAAATTTTTTTTTGTCAAAAATGGGTATGACCTCGGCTAATTTTTGATTTCCTTTTACTCTACGAGATGGCTAACCCCAAAAAATGGTGAATGTCCTGGATCTTATCGTTTTATAATAAATTATACATTTTAACATACTGAGTTGCCATAGAAACAACGAAAATGAATAACCGAAATAGTATATAATTTTATTCTGGAAAAAAGGGAAATAAGACAAGTCGACATACAGTTATATTTATTTTACATCAAAATAAAACAAAAATATAAAACGATATTTTTCTTTAGTATAGACACAGTTTAGACGCATTTTTGGACATTTAAATATCGATACCAAAACAGAAATTTTTTTTGAGTACCATACAGCCTTAAGGACGTCACGTCTCAAATATTCTGTGTCATTAGCCATGATTCATAAAAGCTGAAAATAAAGATCACCTGAAACGCAACTGAATAATTTCGAAAAATCTGAATTTTTGCTACATTGGTTTGTGATTTTAATATCTCGAAGAAGTCTTGAAAAACGTCGGAAAAGCTTGTAAATGTGTAATACGACTATATGAGTTGCAATAACCACAAAATCCGAATAATCTCGAACATTAACGCGAATTACGAAGTTCGAAAATCTCGAATAATGTGAAGAATAATTTCGAGTTTAGGTGCTAAATAACTCAAAGTTATGCAAACCTTAACGCTTTGAAAAAAGTCTTATAAGAATGTGAAAATCCTAAAATTTTGAATAATATCGAAATCGAAATAATTTCTAACAACTGCAATTAATCTTTGATAATCTGAAAACTCGAAAAATCGAAATTGTTAAATTACGAATAAAATAAAATTATTTGAAAAATATCTTAAATATAATTTATTAAGTACCTTCTGGCATCTTTTCGATTTTCTTGGTTCAATCGAAAAATCCTCTGTATAGCATAATCCCTCTGGAAAAAGTCAAACCGATGAGACGATCGAGATGGCTCTTTGATAATTTTCGCTACTTAGAAGAAGACGTTTAAGTCCAATTTGGTATAAATATTGACCGTATTTTTGGTATTCGAGCCAACTCATCGGAAATAAAAGAGATATTCCTTTAAAATACGGTACACTGTATAATTTCGCAATAAATTTGAGGCAAACACTGGACGGAAAAAAATAAACTAGTCCTCAGCTAAGAAAACGGACTTTTAATTCAAGAAATGTACTTTTTCTTGATTTCAAAGCTAATTTTCTTATTTCTTTCGAGTTTTTCTTCATTTCAAGAAACACAATTCTTACATGAAGAAAATCTCGCTCGATAGAAATAAGAAAATTAGCTTTTAAATCAAGAAAAAGTACCTTTTCTTGAATTAAAAGTCCGTTTTCTTAGCTGAGGACCAGTTTATTTTTTGCCATGTACCTAAAGCCCCGAAATTCAAATCGCCAACCCAACGTCTCGAAAACCTAAAATATCTCGATAAGTCTCGAATAATCAAGGAACCTTGTATAATATCAAAAATCATCAAAAGCCTCGTATAAACTGAAAAATTACAACATTCTGCACTTTAAGGTTAAATAACCTAACCTTATTTGCAAACTTTTTAATATCTGAATAGTAATGTAGTACTGAATACCTAATTACGAAAATCTCAAAATATTTTGATAATTCTGGAAAATATTGAATTTCATAAAAATTTCGAGAATTACGAAAACTTTTAATGCGGTCACCATAAAGCTCTCTATGCAATTACAGATAAATAAGGCGGGACCCCTGTGCATTTGCACAAAATGTTATTTTACTCGTATATTTCTTTATACATTCTGTCAAAAAGTACCGGGAATTTTTAATTTAAAATGTCCGCGCTGAAGAGATTTAAAAATTTTGTTTTCCTAGATTGGTAGGACTGTATTTCATTATGATGCCAACTTTCAGAGCGATCTGTCAACCAGTCTGTTTACAGTAGTTGGTTAAATCAGTCGACCTCATTAGCGCACACCGATTTTTACGCTTAACGAAATTATTGAACAAAGAGCTTGCCTTAAATTTTGTGTTGCAAATGAAATTTCTGGTACTCGCGCGAAAAAAGCGACCGGAATTATGGGAAAACAACTCGTGAATTTTGCACGACGATAACGCACCATCACACCGAGCTACGATTTTGAACGAATACTAGGCCAAAAACTCAATAAATATACCATCGATCAAGGCCCTCCCGGAAAGTACCTTTACAAAAATGTTTCGATTCTTGGAAAAAACGACCCTCGAATGGGGAATAATTTGAGGGCGACAAAATAAGTTTTATGATTGAAATTAAAATTAGTGTTTTATTTAACAATTCCTGGTACTTTTAACAGAATGTACATATACTGTATTATCTGTCATAGTACCATCGTGTTCTATTTTTCCTTGGCAAGGGGTTTCGAAAACTTGAACTTTTAAAGAATCTTATGTAACTGTTCTATAAAATGCTGTGTAAAGTTGACCAAGTGTAATACATGGTTCAGGAAGATACAGACCAACTCTTTCGAACTTTGACCTTGCGATTTATTTATTGTCATTGTATAAGATACTGGAAACTGATGTCGAACGAAGTTGAAAGGCAAAGATGGATCATTAGCTGTGTCTAATGCAATTCTTGGAATAGAATGTATTATCCCTGAATGCGATCCGGTAATTATTTGTACCCTTTAAGCAATTGGCACTAAAATCAAGAACCACTAACCGTGTTCCATTGCATACTCCCTCTTTTATTGCTAGATTTCGCAATAATATAATTATACAACCCTTTTTTAATTTATGCGATATGGTGGTAATCCTGATGGATTTATTAACTTGAATATTTTCATCATCAGAGCCGTCATCTGTTTTAACTGAGTCAATTGGATAGTAACATATTTCATTTGAAATAAGTTTTTGAAAAACGTTATCTTTTATTAGTCGAACATGCTAATTTTTCGGACTCAAAATTGCGCGTTTTGATATTAGATACAAAATCATTTATAGTAAAAGATGAAGCAAAAATATTTGTAATGAGATAATCGGAAACATAACTTGAAGGTATTGGGAAAGAGAAGTGTGATTTTTTAATGTGTGAGGTATCAAAACTCTTCCCATGACCAATATTCAAAAGCCAGCTAATAAAATGTGTATCACTTATTGCTCTCATATTTTTATTTAAGCTTAATGCTTAAAACTGTTGCCATAAATGGGACTTTTTATGGTCGAATTTATAACTGATGCACGATTCCCTCTTCTAGCAACAGGTAACATTTGCCGAAAATCTCCTTCTAAGATTATTACTTTTCCACCAAACAGTAAATCATTTTTCATTAAATCGCGAAATATTAAGCAAACAATTTACAAGTGATATGCCTGAAGCCATTGGAGCTTCATCCCATATAGCATAATCAATAGATTTTAAAAACTCGCGTTTTTTGCGAGTAGGTTGTGGAAATTTCCAGGGATAAAAGAGTTGCTGCTATTCCTGTCCATGCAACACTTTGGGTAAAAGAGTTGCTGCTATTGAAAATTTGGCTTTCGTAAATTTTTTAAATGACAGATACAATTTGACGACGAATATTTTCTTAATTACCCTTCATCATATTACAATCATGATTTTTCACTCCTCGGACAATATTAAAAAAGGACTAAATCATATCCCCCCAAAATCATGTTTCTTCCTATTATGTAGCTCCCCAAAGTCCTTTTTGACGACTGTATATAAATATGTATGTATGTACATTGTACATCAAAAATAAATGTAATTCATAATAGAGTGACAAACCTTGTTTTTGGACAGCATCCATTCATTCCAGTAATATAAAGGGTTGTTGATTGTTAAAAATTACTCCTTTGGAAAAATCAAGTCCTTTATTTTTTAATTAGAAAAAATTTAATTATTTTTTTAATTATTTTTTTTAATTTCCCCTTGTTTTTGTGTATTATGAGATTCAGGACATTATAATTTGTTGTGTTGCCTAGAAATACCTCAGATTAACGTTAATCCTTTTTTACTCGTTTCGTACAGTAAATAGGATTATCATTAAAATATCATAAAAATATAATTATGCCAGTGATAAGTCGGGAGGTGTAATAATGAAAAAAAAATTATTTAAAGTGTATAAATTAACAGTGTAACTGAGCAATGTATCAATGATACCAAAACGTTTAGTCAAAAATCAGTTTGACAATGCGATCCGTCAAATTAATAATGTAAATAATATAAATCTCGATTGGGATTCGCCCAGTTATTATACGGGAACGGTGAAACGTCGACCTACCTCATTAGATGGTGGCAGTGATGATGTGAGTCCTCAAGATGATGATGAACGCTGTGATAAATTTATTGAAATTCCAACCGCAAAAATTGATAAACCGAAATCCACCAGTCTTCCGACGAAAGGTAGTGGTTTGCCGCGGAAAATAGCATCGAAAAAAGGGATACTAAAATCACCGCCGTATCGGTATCCACCTGCACCACCATCGTCTTCCTCCTCGTCTTCATCGTCGTCGTCGGCTACATCACCACCGGTCGACGTTAAAAAACCATTGTTAAAAAAATCTGTTCGTATTGAAGACTGCAATAAACTAAATCATATCACAACCGTGGCAAAAGAACCTAAATCCGTATTTGCAAAAAGGGCTCGGCGCAAAACAATTTTTATACAAGCAGAAATTAAAAAACTTATTCAGCCTGAGAACGGAAGGGCGGAAGAAAATAATTACATTTTATTTAACGCTACAACAAAAATGGCGGTCAATAATAATCATAAAATGGTGGCGAACGAAAACGAATCGGAAGCGAAAGATGGCGAATGCGATATACTAACAAAACCAGAATTTTCGTCAGATTTATTTAAAAATTTACCGGTTCGCCAACGAAAAGGTGCCGTATCACACATGGAGAACTACTGTTTGTTCGACCCATCGGTCGATTTTATAAACGAAAAGGAACTTAAGCTGAAAATGAAACAGCAACAACAAATGCTGATTGAAAGGACAGACAATGCGATAAATAGTCTGAGTATAATTTCGGTGGATGAAGATGATTTAATTGAGGAGATTATTTACGAGGATCAAATGGTTTGCGATCCCTTAATCCATCAAGATGAGTATGGTGATGATGAGCTTATCATAAATAATGATCCATCATCAAATTATTTTATGGTCGATCCGACTCTTAATTCTGACTTCCTACGCTCAAGTCACTCATCACCTCAGCTAGATAATAATCCGAATAAATTTACTCCAACGCTACCACTTCCACCGACGCCAAAAAATAAATCATACAAAACTGTTCCACTCGAATCAATGAATCGTAATTTCACCGGAACTAATTCATCCGGTGCCATATCACAGCGAAATAGTAAGCTGAATACACCGTTGTTGCGGCGAAATAATACAAATTTGCGTAAAAATTTACAGCGACCATTGTCGAATCATAGTGATGCGGATAGTGGATTTTTAAGTCCGGCAACACCGCCACACGAACATATGGCACGAAATAATTTGGATATGGAACCGCGTTTTAATACGGCTGCGTTTACTGTATTGGAACAGTGTGATAGTATTCAGGGATATATTGAGGTGATATTTTGTTGTCATATTTAAAATTTTAAAGACATATTCGATTTTCAGGCTGTGAATATACACCTACTAACTTTTTTTTCTTTTCTTTTTTATTTCATTGCAGGTGAGTGCTGATTTACGATACGATGTGCATATGTAATCGGTGAGTTTTGTTAACAAAAATATTTTTTCCGCTAGACTAATCAACCAGTCAATCGTGAATAATAACATTCCAAATATTTTTTTTTTTTTTGAACACGCAGTTTTCTCCCCTTTATATTGCAACTGACGATAAATTTTCTAACGCAGATTCGGAATTTTTTTTTTGTTTTTCATGAAAAATACCAGAGCTATAAATATGTATATGCGATGCACTAAATTTTCATTAAAATTATATAAAATATTTGATTAGCGCGTTTAACTGTATGTATGTACATAGTGTAATTTGGGGAAAATGTTGAAAATAATGAAATTAAAATGGAAAATGTTAAACACAAGCATCATACTCATTGCGCGAATTTATTTATCCATCGACCATTATACGAGATGGATATTATTGTTGTAGTTGTAGTATAGAGGATGAGTTGGTTGAGGGAAAGCCATAATTAAAAAAAAAAAATGTGTAATAATTTTTTATGTTTTCGGGAAAAACAGAACATGATTTTCATAACAATTATGATTTTTTTTGAATGGGTTAGACGTTATAATATTGTTGGATATGACTGCGGGATATGATTGAAATATGCGCACGGAAATCGTTATTAAAAACACTTGCGGTTATATAGACTATTTAGTGATTAGATTTTATATGGATATATAGCGAACAAAGCCGAATTGGCTCTATATAAATGCGGGTAATTAAAAGGATCTGCTACAAGGTTTTTTTTTCAGGGAAGTTTTGAAGTTCGGTACATTTTATATGGTTAATTTTGCACATCCTGTTAAACTCTTTTCAAATATCTTTCGAAAATATGACAAATTGATAGGTATTCATGAAGTCATTGTTTCTTGCGTCCTTCGGTGTTTTGATCCTTCAAATTGATTTTTGACACTTATCCAGGCCATAAATTCCCACAAAGTCGGTATCAAGAAGCCAGGTTTTCTTTCAGCCGCTGGATGAATTGGAAGCCATTGATCAGGTTTTCCAAAATTTGGAATGATGTAAAGGCCGCTAAATTTTTTAGGCCGTGGTACTCCCACATAAATAAGCTCTTTGTCTTTTCGTTTATTGAGAGATGCAACCATCTGCTTCACCCATTATTCCTGCTTCTTGTGATTTGTACTTCTTTACGTTACGTTGATTGGACAAAAAGATTCTAAACTTCAAGTCTGAACTAGTCACTAACCGGTCGGAGCGGTTTAAAATCACTAAAAACAATTATCGAAATTTTAGCAAAGTTAACTTAACACTTAATTATTGGTCGTAATGAAAATTTCTGGTATTCATTTCTCGATATGTCCGGTAGATTTTTTGACATGCATTATCCTCCTCGATTTCTTCAACTTCGTTTCTCGTGGGTAAAACTAGGTTACCAGAAACAGTTGTATGAACTAATACTAAATTTCAATTTTAGGTATTGCAGTTACACTATCTGTTCACGAAAATAGTTTGAGTAGGGCTTGCCCTTTCTCGGACCTTTTACATCCCCGGAATTTCCCGGAATTCGAAATTATGCTATATAATGAGCAACAAAGGCAATTATACGTCTAATTGCTCACTTTTATTAATCTTGAAAATGGCAACATCAAGAAAAATAGTTGCTCAATTATTTTAATAGACTGAAGTGGAACACTAATTTACCAAAGTCCACAGTGAAAATACAATTACTTCAATTGCAAACAGCTATTAAAAAAAATTAAACTGTCCATTTAGGACCCTAGTTTTCAGCTAATTTTTTACAATGGTTTAAACTGTTATAACCTAATTTTAGTTTTACTCAAGGCTTAAGCAGAGTACTGGAAAACTCGTTCTGAATCGTAACGAATTATTAAATCAAAGTAGCTCATTTTTTTTACTTTTAATTGTACTAAGTTAATTCAAGAAAAGTAAAACAGGTGTACTGATTATCAGAAATTTACTCTAGGGGTTGCTTAATTATTATGTATAAAACATTTATTAAGATTAAACGACCTTTGACCTGAAAATTGGTTAACAACTATGATTACCTATTTATCACACTAATTTTAGAGATTAAAATTAATTGCTCAGTTTCCAAAATTGCTAAAAAAATAGAATGCAATCTTTGGCTTTATTAGTTTTGCTTAAATCAAAGTTGAACACAAAATTAATTTTGTTGAACAATTTTTAGGTTATTTATTGAAATTAAACTATGAAGCAATCATCGAAAATAGCTCATTTTATTGAATGGTATCCAAATTCATAATGTTACTCAAAATAATGAAGGAGGTCGTATGCAGAATATATTGCTCAGTTCGTATTTTCAAATTTGTTTTATAAGTAGGTAGTTTAAACGAAAATCTGCAATATTCCAAGTACTTAACACCTCAAACTGTTTATAATGTACAATTATCTATTTATATCACTCTAATTTAAAGTGGATTTGTTCTAACTTGCCGATAATTTAGAGCAAGTAACTTGGTAATGCATTTTTTACAAGTTGCTCATTTTATAAATATGTTGTTCTGTTTTATATTTCGATATCTTCCACACCAAACAAAATTCTATTTTTACTAAAAAAAATTTAATAATTAAAACTATATAGCTCATGAAGTTTCTGGCTGCATAATTTTGTATTGAATATTAAACTGGTTGAAGTCCTCTTAAGAGTTTTTTTAAATTATCGAAAACCTACACAACAATAATAACAGTACCTCAATTTCGTAAACTAAAAATCCACAGACGTAGAAGTTTTTTTTGGCTCAGCTGGACAGATAAATCCCCTTAACATCATTTAAGAATAACACAACAAGTGTTGCTAAGCCAAAGGTCGCCTTAGAACTTCGTGCGTGTTGCTCAATTTGAAGATTTTTGACATCCAAAAATAATAATATGGAACACGATAACAACGACCAAGACGCGGTAGTTACGTCTAAACTATATTGTTAAACTAAATAACTATTTTCATGGTAAACTTTAGATTAATTAGTTTTGCTCAAAATTAATATTCCTATTAATCGACTTGTTTAATCTGGGCTTTCAAATTTTTATTATTCTCAAACATCTTGATTAGGTAGTGCGGTAACATTGAGCTTTTATTATCTTTTTGACTGATCTGAAGACCAATTTTTAATTTGGTATTAAATCAGTAGCTGAACTTTCGAAATTAAAAATTCGTGGCTTCTACATACACAGTGCGATAGTTTGTTTTAATTCTGTAGATAGGCTATAGGTAGGGCCATAATCATCATCCATAATTTCTTATGTCCCCAACTATCAATCTTGGACCAATTTTATTAACGAGGGAACATCTTTATTTCTTCTAATGGCTAATTTTTCTTTTAGAAATTTTAACGTCTACGGTCAATAATAGTTAGCTGTTCTATTAAATTTTTAACAATATTGTTGAAGTCATTATAATTATTTTATTTTTATTTATTTATTATAAATTTTGAGACATTTTATTTTGAGCAGTTAGCTCATTCACAATAAAGTGTCGATGTTCAAGTGACAAAACAATAAATTTCCTGCAAATAAGGCAATATCACATCTTAGCGGCACAATTCTTCCAGTGGTACTGTTTCGTTCGTTTCGTTCCAACTGAACCAATTTCCAAATTTCCATCTGGTCGTTCTGATATGGCATCATCAGCATCCGCATCACTGGTAACTAATCTGCATAATTATCACCGCAATATAAACTCGATAGATATCAGGAACAGCTACAGCTTTGGATATTTAATGTTATCTTCAGCGGTTTAAGGTCATTTTTAGCTCGCTATCTGACATAATATTCAGTTCTTTACACTCTATCTAACTCTATAATGGGTCTCTAGTTTTATAGCGTTGTACCCGTCATCAGCGACTTTCTGATTAAATCTCAAAAGTTAAAAAATGGCACGGTGGAATCTCGAAATTGGATTTTGCATTCCCGGGAAGTGGGAATACTTTTAATTTCTTAAATTCCCGGGAACTCCATCCCGGCAATTTCCGAGAGGACTCCGCTCCACATGATTTCCTTCGAATGCATTGTCGTCCTCAATTTGCTTGCCTTGGATACATGGGCCCAGTAAGACATGTGAGTTTTAAATGACACCAAACAGTTTCCCGAGCCGATACCTCAATACCGTCACAACAGTTTCGTAAGAGGTTCATGGAAATTGTTGTGAGGTGCCTGTGGAAACAAACTTAAAATACGTTTTGTAACGGTACTGAAAGGGGACCAATAAGAATTGCAAATCCATATTGGGATCAATTGAAAGGAACGATGCATTAAAACTACAAGTAACCACAATTATGATGTTGTACTGTAATGCTATCTTTAACAGTTTCATTATCTGAAGAATTCAACGTACATAATTTCATCAATGCCATTTTTAGTGTGCTATTCTACAATATGTTATCTTCAATTTCTTAAAATGATGATCGAAGTATAACGCACAAGTTATGGGATTAGATCTAACATTTTGCGATCGTTCTTGGAAGCGCATGCATTTAACATTTGCATTATATACTTTATTGATTTACATTTCGTTGCATAATTTGCAATAGCTCTGCAGATCCAACTTTGAAGATTGGGATAATTGTTCTCAGAATATTCCTATACTTTGTTATATAAAACTGAAGTTCCAAATTACTAAGGTTTATGTTTATTATACATACAATCGGCCATAAAACCTCTACAATTTACAAAAATTTCTGTTTTTCGAAGGCGGTATGTGGGTAGGCGTCTTGGTTTCTCCGAATATATTCTGATTTTTCAAACTTCTGCGTGCGCCCGGGAAAATGTCTTGTTGTTTTGGTTTTTAGATTATGTATATTCATTGGGATCGCTAAATTTATTAGCGGTAAAGCAAAATTCCGGAGGAACCACCGAACTCCAGCCCAAATAATATGGCCCAAAAAAATTTTCACAAGGTAATTTAATCTATTTTAGATTAGGATCATTAATAGAATCGGCTTAATGCCTCAGATATAAAATTTCACTAAAGTACATCTACAAATGTGTGTGTTCGATATAGTGGTGAAAACGGAGAAAATTGTCTGGGTTGGCTGTTTAATATAATAAAAGCAAAATTTTCAAATCTAATTTTTGATTTATAGGATCGACCATAATATCATTAGTACTACTTAGAAGTGTTCCAAAATATTTCTTGCCGTTGGGTTATGCTTTATTTCAAAAATTCTAATCCTAGCCCAACCTGTATGGCTGAAAAATTTGCAGGCAATGAAATAATAGGCTTTATATTAGGAACTATTTCTAGGATTTACAAAATACTTCAGATATAAAATTTCACTAAAATCCATCAACAAACGTGATTGTTCCATTTGACGCTGGAAACTGAGAAGATAGCCTGAATTAGCTAAGTATGTATGTAAAAATAGCACTAATATAATTTTTGATTTACATCGACCAAAACATCAATATTTCTTCAATTTGAGCCATGGTTTAATTAGAGATCCGACCCCAGGTGATATGGCCGAATCAATTATTCAAAGCCAGAATTAATCAGTTTTATATAAGGTTTCATATAAAATTTTACTAAAATCCATCCATAAACATGGTACCTAGTTGCATTTGGAGCTGGAGACGTAATGCTTAACTGCCTGGATTGGTTGTTTATATAAAACAAATTAGTGAAACGGTTTGTTGTATCCACCATTCTGTCATTAGTGGTGGTCCGAGATATTTGTAGAATTTGACTCTTATTTAATTCGATTTTATATTAGGAGCTGCTTATAGAATTGACTTAATAACTTATATAGATACAAAATTTCACTAAAATCTATTGATTAACGTGCGTGTTCCGTTTGGTGCTGGGAATGTAGTAATGGCCTGGGATTGGTTTTGTTTTAAAAAAAAACAATTTTTTTTTTTGGCAAATCTAGTTTTTTGATTTATGATTTGTACTTATGGATCTAAATATCATTAGAAGTTCCCCCAATATTTGTTGAATTCTGGCCATGTTTTATTTAAGAAATTCCATCGCTGGCCCAAATGGAACTTCTACGATAATGGACGAATTCCACTGAAATTTGGTATCTGACTTAACTAACATATTTGGTAATTAATGAATTAGTTCATTCATTGAGTCAACATATCCAAATGATGAATCCAGATAGCGGGATTGAAACTTTTCTAGCAGAGATTTCATTACACATCTGTTTTGTGGCCAGAAATCTCACCTTTTACCAGAAAGCGAGCTAAAACAAAGTACATCAAATATATTGGTTAAGATTCTCAGTCTGTGCACAACAAACTTTAGCCTGGCAGAACTCCTCAATTTATTAAAATCGTAGTTTTTCGAAGGGGTTATTAAGAGATGAGATTTCTGAAAATGGTTCATTTGTCCACAACGAAAAACCATGATTTTGGTTAATTATTGAGATTCTATGACCGATTCTGGCCACTGCAGATTATTTTTAGGTAGTGTTGAGTGATGCACAATGTTGCACAATCACAGTAAATCCAATAAATGTCATGCCTTAAACGGAATATATTGGGTTTCTTGTGTGCAAATCACATGAGAAATCCCTTCCTTATTCCTAATATGCGCTATGCTCAAATTTTATAAAATAGGTTTTCTAAAATGGGATTTCTGGCGCGATGTGTACGTAAATTGACCCTTTAACATTCCTTTCCCCCTTAAGGGGTGGTTGATTCATAATTTACGACGACGAACTGCGTGAAAGCTTTGTTCGCGCTCTCGAATATCGGAGTTAGACAAATTACAATGCACGCTGCATTTGAATTGTCAAACAGACCCAGAACTCACATTTCATTAGAGAGAGTATATACCTATTTTTAACACACAATCATCATGGGAAACCCCTCCTATACTATATACCGCTAGAAACGTATGAATATGTTTTTTTAAAGGATTCTTCTTACGAATTTCTTCCTTGAAGTGCCTGTACGTGAATTAGCAAAAACACACAGGATCACCAGAAAAGATAGTACATGTACAAGGATAAATGATGAGACTGGATTACGCTGGATCGAGAGTTCAGTCTTCAATAATCATAATTTTAATATTTAGCTTGGGCTACTATAAATTATATGCCACCTTGTAAGGCCCGTAGGCACAGTGGTAAGCATGATTGCTTTAAGTTTCGGAGGTCCCGGGTTAAATTCCCGGCGGGTGATGAAAAAATCACGGCTGGTTAATGTTGGATCCAATGAATTAAACTTCATAATGAAGCGGCCAAATCCCTCTATGGGATGCAGCGCCAGCGAAAGAAGGCCCGTAGTCCAGTCGATTCTACAAAAGCGTACTACGAAGGAAAAAATTAGTTTTAAAACGTATTGGTTATTGGTAAATCGATATTCTAAGTTAATCTACTGTCCATGTTAATGTCCGTGTTGGTCAGTTCAAACTAGGCACTTGAAGAACACACGTATAGTTCTGAACTCAGACCAATAGTGCCAGCGCAAATATCTGGATTATATTCCATTTTAGGTTTGAGGGATTAAATGATTATATTCCATTTTAGGTTTGAGGAATTAAAATAAAATTTATTTTGAATTAAAATAAAATTTATATCGCCGTAAATAACCAAGGTACCTTAACTGCGTTCAATGCTGCCTTTTTTATTTACAGAATCAGACCTACCACCTATCAGACCACGCTGAAGACAATAATTTTGAAAGATGGTGAAAATCCTTTGTGTTGAACTTAACTATTTTGCCTCATCCTATTCTCAATGTCCAAACCAATAGGGTTATTCCACTTGAATTACTCAAGCTTTTAATGTGGAAATTAAGTTGATCTTTACATTCGTTCAGACGGCGCAATATTCTACTATGTCCCTTCGCGGTAGCCGTATTACGATCTACGTCTATGATCAAAAATCAATTTCGGTCTTGTTTTCTTCCAGTAGCCAAGTTTGGTTGTTTTCAATAAAACTAACCGGTTAACCGATTATCTTCGATTTATTTTATCTGATATTTAGTTGAATTTTTTCGATTTTATTTTTGATACGTCACATCTTTTAAAGCCGGCTTAATAAATTCAAATTTAGTTATACCCTACAGGGACATTAACGATAACTAACTTATTATCTGTTTATCCCGCAAAATCTATGAATAGTTCAGAATACTCTTTAGTTTTACTACATTGGTTTCACTCGATTTAATTCGAAAATCTCGAGAAATTCAATATAAAGTAACAAGGCAATTAATGAGCCAGAAATTTCGACTTCTTCTTCTTCTTCCGCTGGCGCTACATCCCATGAAGGGATTTGTAATCCGATCCGCCACAAGAGAACGCCAGACACGATGACCGAGTGTGTACAGGTCCCTCTCAACGTCGTCCATCCATCGGGTAGGTGGTCTCCCACGAGGTCCTACTTTCGCTGGTGCCGACGCCAAGGCCTGTTTAGTGGTCCGATTTTGTGAACGTAGTACGTGCCCAAGCCATCTCAGCCTTGACGATTTTATGAATCCTATGATGTCGACTTTATCGAGATCATTTCTGATCTCGTGATTCATTCGCATTCTGTACGTGGCTCCCTCTTTAATGGGACCGAGAATTCTTCTTATCATCTTACGCTCAGTTACAGCGATTTTCTGGATGTTTTGCGCTGTTAGTGTCCAAGACTCGCAACCGAAGGTGACAACTGGTCTTATCAGCGCCTTGTATATGTCCAATTTTATTTTGCGCGATATATGAGGAGACTTGAAAATTTTGATATTGGCGTAAAATGCTCGGTAGCCTGCTGCGATCCTCGATGAAATGTCCACAGAAACGGAGTTTTGCTCAGTGATCCTAGGTATTTAAACTCATTCACCTTTTCATATTGAGTATCTCCTGAAATGAAGTCCCCACGAGTCTGCCTTCTCGCGGTCACCATGTATTTGGTCTTCGCTTCATTGATCTGAAGGCCTATTTGTTGAGCTGTTAATTCCAACGGGAGGAGGACCTCTTTCAGAGAGATGATGTTGCGACCCAGAATGCTGGGTTGATTTATAATACAGGCAGCTACGCTGCGCTATATTAAGCTGACAAATGACATACTCTAATGATAGATTGAATAGAGTTTGAGTTATTGGGTCTCCTTGCCGCACTCCAGATGTTATCTCGAAGGCATCCGAAATTTTGCCTTCTATTAGCACCTTACATATTGAGCCATCCATTAAAAGCTGGCACATTGAAACCAATTTTGACGGTATGCCAGATAGGACAATACGTTCCATAACGTGTTCCTCTTAATGCTGTCATACGCCTGTTGAAAATCTATGAATAGACTGTGTACAGAGATGTCCTTTTCATAGCATTTCTCCAGCACAATCCTCAGCGTGAAAGTTTGATCGGTCGTTGATCTATTTGGCCGAAAACCACATTGATAATCACCCAAGATCCTCTCGCTATAAGTTGATAACTTTGCTGCGACTACGTTAGCCAAAACCTTGTAGCCCGTGTTCAGCAAAGCTATACCGCGATATTTGTTGCAGTTTAATCGATCTCCCTTTTTATGAAGTGGACATATTAGAGCCGTTTTCCACTCTACTGGGATTTCTTCTCTAGACCAAATTGTTGATATTAGCTCAAACATGCGGCAGAACAGATAATCACCGCCATATTTGAGCATTTCGTTGCAGATACCATCCTCACCAGGTGTCTTGTAATTTTTCATCTGCGATATCACGTTCCGTACTTCATCATATGATGGCGGAGGTGGTGGTGTTTAAAAATTTCGACTTACCACAATGATAATCTCAAAAGTATAAACACATAATCTCGATAGACTCACAGTTGCCGAATTTTGAATCTCACGATAAATTTCAAATATTTTCGAAAAATCTGATGATAAGCTTGAATAATATTGGAACTCAACATCCTGAGACTATCGCGCGTTCTATCGAAAAGTGCGGAAAAACCAAAAGAAAATCTCAAGTATCAGTGCCACGTAACTCAATTCTATATTATGCTGCTCAACACTAAAAAAATCTCGATGCCCATCCGAAATTCGAATAGGATCAAAAAACTCGAATTATCTGAAAATTTTAAAATGATCTCAGACAATTTGATCATTTCAAAATCTCGAATATTCCTGTACTTGAAATCCGTAAATCTAGCTAGATTAAACAGAAAAACTCAAATAATTTTGATTTTCAGGATCTATTCTTGGTATGTCAAAGTCGAAACTCAACACTACGCAAAATTTTACTAATATCAAGGATTCCCGAAAAGCTTAAATAATCCTAGAATTATTCTTCTTCTTCTTCCGCTGGCGCTACATCCCATGAAGGGATTTGGCCGCCTCAACGATGCTCCTCCAAATTAACCGATCCGCCACAAGAGAACGCCGGACACGGTGACCGAGTGTGTACAGGTCCCTCTCAACGTCGTCCATCCATCGGGTAGGTGGTCTCCCACGAGGTCCTACTTTCGCTGGTGCCGACTCCAAGGCCTGTTTAGTGGTGCGATTTTGTGAACGTAGTACGTGCCCAAGCCATCTCAGCCTTGACGATTTTATGAATCCTATGATGTCGACTTTATCGAGATCATTTTTGATCTCGTGATTCATTCGCATTCCTAGAATTATGGAATCCCTAAAAATCTTAAAAATCTCCCAACTCGAAAAATCTCGAATAATCTCTTTTCAGATAATTCCATTATGTCAAAAATAAAACTTTACATATATTAAAAAAAATGATCAAAAAGCAGACATGCGAAAATCAGGATACCTCACTCCGAAATATGCATCTCGCTTAGAAAGTGAAGTGCTTAGGCTGAGAATCTGCCTAATTCTACATTTTCCTCAAAGATATTCACCGTTTCTCCTATTTTGTTACGACATTTTAATGCTGAACAAATAATTTATTGCGTACTAGGTATACAAATTGTAATTTAGACGAAATCAAACTAAATATTTTTGTAAAATTTTTGCTTGGGAAATCGTACCTCCGAACACCAAATTGCGATCTAAGCAAAGGCCAGCAAACTTTCTCATCAATATAATGTTTACTATTGACATGCTCCCAACTGCTGCCTTCCCTTGCATTAATGTCGAGAGAAGATATGTATCAGGGGAACTCTGTTTCCACAACGTCAAATTTTAACCTAAGGCCACAAGTAAAGAGAACCTTGCATCTTTGGACAGAGTTAAATCAGATTTAAGACTGCCTTCATCCTGATATTTTTTTTTATCAACCATCTTCTTCTAAAATAGCGTTTTATCTCTAAGAACGAACCAAGGCAATTACGAATTCACCTAAAACTCTATTTCGTTTGCATAATATTCAATAGAATATTTTCCAGAAATTCACGGATATATGTAAGTTTTCCCTGAGACCTAAGCTGTAGTCGGTCTGAGAGTTTATATATAAGATAGTATTTTCGAAATAGCCTTTGTAATGGAGCAAATATTCTCTTGGGTGAATACGTTTTTTTTCCTTGGTTTAAAAAGTGGGGATGGTAAATCCAAAAAATTAACGCTATCGTAGGTTTCAATAATTTTTTATTTCGATTGACTAAAGATTGGTGCACTTGAGTTGCTGAAGTTTCAAATTTTCAGAAATGCCGCGCTAAAAAATGAGGACAGAGTTGAATTTTGTTGTTCAAATTTTTGATGAAATTAGAAAACTGCGGTGTAATGAGTTTTTAATCCCTATGCGCGCAGGTGTTTGCGGGACGACCAGAAAATTATCGATTTACACGACAGGATCATCTAGCTAAATTACGGTAATGCCAGACAAATTAAATTTTTTCGAACCCTGAAACTAATTTAGAAATAGCGTCAATACCTCAGGTTTAGCCTCAGGTGGCTTTACCGATCCATTTTCGTCGTCATCATGGTCAAAAATAATCGTTTTATCTTCTTCCTGTATAAACATAAATGTTTTAATAATTTTGATAAATAGGTTATCCTACTACCTAGGTACTACCTAGTAGTTAGGAGGCGGTTGTACATTTTTGAAAGAATTAAAAAATCCTCGTTTTGTGGAATCTCTGAACAACTTTCCAGATCGGTCGTATAATTTTTTTGGGCCAACCAAATCCTTAAATTGTTTCAAATTAATTATTTTCTCCTCACAGCTGGCATTCATATCTACCGAAGCATTTTTATTGTTGGTCGAGCTTTTTCCTAAACACTTCGAGTGGTCAATTGCGTCTGCGCGGACTAAACGAATAAAGTCCACAAGTTCGAAATCCATTCACAATTGGATTTATGTTAACATTTTTGTCTATTACAGTCTTCAGAATTGGAGTGAAGCAGCATTTCGTGAGCTTCCTTTCAACATTACTTTTGCTGCAATTCAGGTATGCTTTTTGCCACCCTATTTTTAAAGGTTTAAAAATGGAGACGTCTGCAGATTGCAAAATTCTAGTGGAATTTGGATATATGTAGGCATATCAATATAATCTGCAATTCCTTACATAACTTGGATAGATCATAAGTAAGGTGAGCTCGGTGGCAATCCACATAGAAAACAACCGGAAATTTAATGTTTTGAACCGCAATGCTTGGATGGAATATATTTTTTATATATCGAAAAAAAACTTCGGTTGTCATCCAGCCAGAATCAGATTTCATCCAATATAGCCCATCCGGAACCGAATTTGTTATGTCGTTCGGTACTCGCTTATAGGGATAAATAATTAAAGGTGGTACTATGAAACCAGCGGCGGAAAAACTGAACATAACTGTTAAGTTTTCTTTTACAAGACAGATCGTGTCTTGTGTTTTGTGTACACACCGACAATAATTAAAGTTAGTTGCTTCAAATTAAATAGATCACACCTTTGGGCGCAATGACTTTGCCATTTTTCGGGCGCATTAAAAAATTAGTTTCATCGCTGTTAAAGATCCCAGAAGGATCCTCAGCGGTATCGAAATAACCATTTTTTACCAAATAATTCTTTATTTGGTTGAACCACCCACGGATGTTTGTTTCGGCATTTTTTGAGCTTGCATCAGTAATGGCTTCTGGTTTGAGTCATCTAACAATTTTTTGTTCCTCATCCGCCGTGAATATAGGTGGTGGACCAAAGCTGGCTTTCTTCGCTCTTTTATGAATCCAATTTTGCAACGTTGACCTGGGAATTTGATATTTTTTGGCAGCGGCATGAATTGAAAGCCCACTTTTAATTTCATTAAGGGCAATCTCAATATCACCAGAATTGTATTGCCTTGTTTTTGGCATTTGTTATAAAATAATTTTATATATGGGGGCTTATAACTAAATAGTATGATTTACATATCAGCATACACACATCAGCCAGAGACTTTGATGCAGAAATTTTCAAAAACAAAAAGTATCACCGGTATACCTAGCTTTCGCTGTTAATAAAGAGGGTAAATTGCACCTAAACACGGCGATACCGAAGAGAAGGTCAGTAAACTTACCAAAAAAGGTTTTCCAAATATTGTCGATCCTATAATCTGAAGAATGGCTTGCCGGTAGAAAAATGTTTGCCCTCGCAAACGAGAACGGTTTCTGTTGCTTTTAATATTTGTTTTACTTTTTTAACACTTGATATTTTGAATATTCTGGATATCGCTAAAATTACGTAAAGTTACGCAGGCGAGGTGCTGCGGTACCTTACCACCCAGGAGGGAAGTATCTAATTTTCCACAAACCTTAAAATTTTCAAAATTGTTTATTTTAGCCTTCCAGGTCGATATATTTTTCATCCAAAAATCTAATTTCAAATCGATTGATAATAGGCGAGTGTGTGTGCGTGTGTTTGTGTTAAAAAGGAAAAAACACTTTAACAATTCACATCCTATATAATCAAACCCTATTAAAATCCGAAAGAAAAATATAATTTTCCTCCGTGTGCTTTATTCTGCAATTACAAAACGGAAAATTATAGAAAAAGCAACAAAAATCTACTTGTTTCCAAATAAAAGTAAAATTCTATTGTAGTTTTAATAAAAAAAGGGCAAATCGTACGTCGTTTATGTCGTTTGCGAGGGAGCTGAAAATTATCATAACAGTTAAACTAAAGTAAAACTATTTTAATTTTAGGGTACATATTCGATACAAGCATTTAAATTTTTAAAAATAACAACAAAATCTACTGCTTTTACAATATGTGTTTGTGTTAAGTTCATATTCTAAGAAATGTTTACGTTTACATGTGTGATAACAATTGAACCTATGGGAGATAAGAAATGCTTTGCAAACAAAAAAATATTTTTAATCAAAATTAGTGATTGGAATCATCTGGCTGAATACAAGAATTTTTTTTATTAATATTCCTCTTTATATTTAACCTGCCACCCTTAAATACATATATCCGTACACGCAGTGGATTCTACAAAAGCACACGGGGAGTTTAAACCCAATGCACAATGGATATTATGTTGTATCAAGGATTAGGTACGATTTAAGTTTCAAACCATTAATCGCATGATTTATGCGTTTAATTTATAGAGTGATGAGATATTCTGATTGGATCGGTATAAATTCTATATTAAGAGGGTGTAATAATGTCGAGGAATTATTCAAAGATTACATTTATTGACAAACGTACATCTGTTACAAACAAAATTGTTTCATCTTGTAACCATTCTAGGTTTTGTCGCGCACCTATATGTAAACATCAAATTACCATTCAAATTGAAATTGAAACCAAAATAAAATTTTGTAAGTACAGAAATTTGCCACTCACTCATCGTCGATGTTAAATCACGCACGTACATATACTGCAATGCAATTTTAGAGTTGTCTTTAACATAATTTTTCAATTTTCCCTGTACACATCACATTCATCTTTCCCATTTGGCTTTGGCCCCGATTTTTATTCTTTAATATTATGTTATCACACACACACAATCACAAAAGGGGTTCGTACGATGTGATTGATTTCCTTTTTATTTAAATTAAAAACTTTTGGGTATTCATCAATTTTTCAACATGCACTTTCTAATAATAACAAAACAAACTTCCTTGAAGGGGGGCTCCCATTTACCCCACCTCTTCTCCCTTATATAGTGTAATATATTCAACTAAATTTAATATCTTTATTTCATTTGCATGTTAAAGGTTAATATAAAGAATTGAAGGCCCCCAAATTTTTTTTTTCATAAATACATTTTGAAATAAATTGAATTTTTTGCTATTTAGATTTTGGAAAATGTTTATATAATTGACTTGAATTTGATGTCGAAATTATAATTGAGATTCACACAATTCAGATTGATTTCAGTCAGTAGTGGCGTGATAATTTTATGCGCTTGGCTAAATTTCGAATATAAAAATTTATATTTTGGCTTATGACCATCGTATTACATTAAATATACGCCTTCGATTTCACCAATTTACAAATTTTGATACCATGGTATTTAGCCTGAAACCTAATAATCCAATCTGTATACAATTCCGAACCGAATTTTCTACATCCACTTTATATATTTTATTTTCCTCATCGATGCTTCAATATAATCTAAACAAACCCATTTTGTTTGGATATCTATATCTATCTAGAACATCGGGATACAAACACATACACACAAAAAATTAACCATAAAAAAATCAGCAATCATTTTACGCGCGCGGCACATCAACCACTTCCTCATCCTGTACAAATATTTAACTGCAAACACTTTGCGCGTCTCTTATATAATACATCCACCGAAATAAAAAAAGACCGTCAAGCGAAAATTAATTTACAAATTTTCATCGCATTTTCATTTCGAACAATAATAAAAAGAATAATAATAATAATGATAATCCCTTAGGGGACCCCACTAAGATACACACACAAATATAAGAAATAGTCGGATATTACATTCACAAAAAACATTTCGTCTCGAGGGGTACAAAATATCAGCAACAACAACAACAACAAAAAATTAAATTGAGGTAATAATTAGAATTTGATAGAAAACATCGTTCTTATCCACACCTTAAAGATTCTAGTTGTTGTCCTCCCCTCCCCCTTTCTTGTCTACTAAATTAAAATGTCAAAATCACGTCACAAGACAAGTTGAATATTTTCCATTTGCTCTGCGAGCTTCCGTACATGATAAGAGGACGGAAAAACTTGTTCAAGTGATGAAATGAGATTTTGAAGTGGGAAATGGGATTTTTGTACAATAAAAGTCTGAATTATTTGATAAAATAAAAGTTATATAGTTTTGTTTAATTAATTAAGTTTTATGTTGTTTATTGTGTGAAAAGGGATTTAAACGGGATGAGTCATTGCAATCTAGTATGTATCTGGTATAGAAATGGGTTATTATATAGTCATTCGAATCGATATACTAACACTATACTATATAAAGCGTACGTTTATAAAATACTCCAATCAAATATTTGTGTATAGTCATTAAGGGGTGAATCCTACTAACAAACATAAAAATGGCGATCTTTATGTGTGGAAATGTTATTGTGTCGCAATAATAATTTTATTGAGTTTTCACTCGTGATGTCACCCACCTTATTATTGTAATTTTGACTCCTAACTACATTCATTAAGAGTTTGTTTGCTTTGGTTTACATTGGATAACATAAAATCAATAA
Source organism: Tipula helvola (assembly GCA_963556165.1). Classification (NCBI taxonomy): domain Eukaryota; kingdom Metazoa; phylum Arthropoda; class Insecta; order Diptera; family Tipulidae; genus Tipula; species Tipula helvola. Next base: position 75,884,930 of record OY744482.1, on the reverse strand, counting down.
ACATACATTTAGTGTGTTGTGTGTGATATATGGCAATGAGGGTGGGCGAAAATGCAACAAACTACAAAATTTGTATACATAAATTATTCTAATTTTAAGGGTCATTAACTTTAGACTAACTACACAAAATATGTTGTCATTTATAAAATGGAGGGGGCGCACAAAACCTTATAAGATGTGGACAAAAATAAAAGGAAAAATTTATCTTCGATATACTAAATCTTATTTTCTAATTTGAATGTAAAAATTTTGAAATTCTTAAAATTTGTCCAAATTTGGTTTTCCTTGAAAGGTAGTTTGATTGTTTTGTTTTCCTACACGCGGTTGGTATATGTTTCAAGAAAATGAGCTTTTTCTTCAACTTCAAAAATTTTGCTTTTGGAAGATATTCAATATGGGGTGATTCTTATTTATGTATATGGTAATAATTTTCTTATTTTTGAAATATTCGTCGGGGCACCCTTTTAGATGATTATTTTTGTTGAAAAATTATAAAATAAAAATTACTGTTAGAGGGCGTTACCGGTGACTGAAATATTGCTATGCGTTCAGATAATGGGTACAGGCCGTCCTAGGACGGATACAATTTACATACACGAAAAATACCCTATTTTCAAACGCTTGTATCTTGGTGAAATGTCGGTTTAAATTTTTTTTTTACTTTTAAAGTGAAGGAAATTTAGTCTACTTTCCAATACTAGGGCCCGTCTTTTATTATTTTTGTTTTTTATGACTTTTTTGAGTCAAACAAAAATATTTTAACGAGAAAAAAACGCAAACTTTAAGACTGTCAACGAATTTTCTTGATGTTTCGTTGACGAATCCGAATGAGCCATTTTGTTAAGAATTTAGAAACATTGAGAATGAGACTATTGAATTTTTTGTACGACAAATCGCTGTTGAGTTATTGCAGATTTAGCGAAAAACATAATGAAAAATTTAAATACTTGAGTCCCGCATAATGTTGGCGCACAAGGAAACCGGTGTTTTATAACAGAATAACATTTTACACTTTAATCAATCATAATACAAAAAACCAAAAAAAAAATAAATAAAAACGGGTGTTTCCACCTCTAGCCCGCATTGCTGCATAAATACGTTGTGGCATATTTAAAACGTTCCGTATTTGGGGCATAGTAATCTCTTCCCATGCTTCTTGTAAAGCATCTCTGAGCTCTCGCAAATTTGTTGGTTGCCTTCCCCGTTTTCTTAGACATCGCTCCAACATATCCCATACGTGTTCTATAGGGTTTAAATCTGGAATTCGCTCAGGATGGTTTATTAAAGGAATGCTCTGCTGTTGCAAAAATTGCCGTGTGTTTAGCGCTGAATGTGGCCGAGCATTATCGTGTATAAACAAAAATCTACGTCCAATTTATCGTTTCATAGGAAGCACATCAAACCTTAAAATTTCATCTACGTAACGTCCTGATGTTAAAGCAGGGTAACAGACCGACAAACAGCGGGAGTATGCTTTTCTTAAAAAAAATATATAAATTGAAAAATTAAAACTAAATGCCTTGAGCACAGTCGAACTCCAGACCTTTTTCGGCCGCTCTAGTCAAATACTACTAAGCCACATGAAACGTAAGAAAATTTATTTAATGTTTATTGTTACATATTATATTAAGCGTATTTCCTTGACAAATTTACAACAACAATTGCATAGGATAAACCCCTCTAGAATAACATTAACCCAAAAAAAAATTGGGTCTAATGGGGCATGCAAAAAGAGTTTGTTTTTCTTTCCGCCCATCAGATATCATTACCGCCGTAATAAAGGTTACAATAAAGTTTAACGTTTAATTTTATGGCTACGAAGTTCGAACGCGTCAATAAACGACTTATGTACATAATGTGATTCTTAAAATATAAAAATTGTTTCGTGTTATTGTATACACCATACAGTTTCGATACAAAACACTAATGACATTTGACATTCTAACCTGTACCGAGGGTGCTGCATTTAAAAACAGCGGCAAATATTATTAAACATAATTCTAATTTTTGGTCATGATACCTGCCACCAGATCATAATACATATTAAATTTATATTTTATTTCGAAAAGTTGGCTTTTGCCAATTAAATCAAATTGGATATTGACGATTGGAGCATCGTGGGTACCACGTAGCGGAGAAATTTGGAACTGAACGAGCTATCCCAATTTGACGTTTATGATATTATGAAACGTCATTTATGTTGATATTTCGTTATTATGAAATGTCATTTAAGCTTGCTTAATTTTTAAATTTTCTCGTAGGTCGGCGTTTTCGAACATATACAATCGTCAATTTTCTTGGGAAAAAATAAACAAAAAATAATTCGAATTCAATTTTGGTCAACAAAATACGCTTAAATTGTTTCAAACATAGCATGCTATGAAGTTTATCAGTTTATCACAGGAAGAAATCTTTTATCGAAAAAATCTCATGGTCACGGCTTACTACAACTCATAATATAACAGTTTTTAAATAATTTGTAGTATAGTGTTCGCATACATTTAGGCACATCATACCTGCGCAACTGCGGAGTTTTAAAGGAGAATTTCTTAGTTATAAGCAGCGCTGTCGCGCTGAAAAATTTTTTGGTACCACCAAACTTATTTTTGAGTGCCCTTCGGGTGCCCTATTGAAATTTTTTTTCCAAAAACAAAAAAAAAATCTGTTCTTTTTATTTACATTTCAATATATCTTTGGAATTTCAGGTTCATAGATTTCAGCATTTTAATTTATATACATTTATATAATATTAGGACTAACAAAATTTGGCCACAAAACTCCTCTAAATTTTGAGTTACTGGAACAAATTTTGGAAAATTACTGTTCGGAATTCTTCCTCAATTTCATCTATACTTTTCTCATCACATAATTGGGGAAATAAATTGATTAATGGTATAAGGCTTACCCCTAGATGTTCAGGGTTGATTCCTTGAATTTGGGTGAGCGTTTCATCATTAAAATTAAAACGATTAATAATTTGTTGACAATGCTTTTCAAAGCACTTTTTCTTGAGGTAACTTAGACTGTTTGATAAATAGTTCCGCTTTTGGACCTAAGTAAACCGAATTTAAATCTATAAATCTGTGGCAATAAGACATAGTAGCTTATGTCGGATTAAAATAAATTGAGGTATCAATATTCTCCATTTTATATCTATCCTGTAACTTCACCAAATTTGACTTAAGTGCGCTAGCCTTGTGGCCAAAGACTGAAGTCACAATACGTGATGACTTAAGTCAAATTTGGTGGAGTTATAGGAGAGATAGAAAATGTTGAATATTGAAAATTTAATTTTATCTTAAGTCGACATAAGCTACTATTTCTTATTGCCACAGAAATATAGACGCGTTCTTAAAAGTAATAGTATTTAATTTCGTTTCATCTATAAATTGATTTAACACAAAATTGTGTAGAACTAATAATAAGAAACTTTTTACATACGGCAGAGGTATGCAAATTTTGGGGCTTTCACTTTGAAATTCCATATTTAAATTGGTCGGAAATATCACAAGCTAAGTCTTGAAATAAATTTTTATTTTGAACTTCGCGAGAATAAAATAACGTTTAAGTGGCTGCCACTGCTCTATATTACATCAAACAACACCTGCTAGTGATAACCATATCTATGTAGTTGTAGAAGTTTTCATAATTTTGTGAACTGGTACGTTGAATTTTTTTTTAAATGACTAGAAATCATTTTGTCTTTTTGCACTATGGGAAAAATAATAATATAAATTACGAGCTAACTTTTCTATGTAATCTGGAAGATATTTTACGGCATGTGATGGGCACAGATGAAAGGAATGGCCACAAATGAAAATAGGTAAGGTTTTTTTTCTTTTAAGCAATACCTGAACCCCGCCAGTTTTTCCCATCATAACACTGGCATTATCTGCGCAAATCCAATTATATTATTAAGTGGGATTTGATGATTGTCAAAAAATTTTAAAATGCAATCAAATACAGATTAGGCATCAGAATTCTCTAGTTCTAGCATAGCGAGAAACTTATCTTTAGTTATATTGTTTTCATTGTTAAAGTATCTGGCTATTAGTGCTAAACATTTTTTGGAGCTTACGTCCATTATCTCATCAATTATAAGAGAAAATGATTGATTTTTTAAAATAGTCGTTAAATTGTTGATCCCTTCTTCGACAAATATTGTTGTAATTGTATCGGTTCCCTTAGTTCGACTAAATTTTAATTTTTGACAAATAGTTGAATCTGGATCTATCGATTTGATTGAATCCACTAATAGATCGATTATTTTGAACTAAGTAAAAATATTAAAAATTTTAAATTAGCGATTTTATGCCTTGATGTAACGTTTTGTTCTCACCAAGGTTCTCAACCAAACAAACAACAATGAAAGATATTCAGTAAATTAATTATTAATTACCCAAACGACACAAAAACGATAAAACAATAATTCAATTCTTTTTCGGTGCCCCTAAGTGCCTCTTAATTTTTCAGTGCCCCATTTTCTTGATAAGTGCCCGAAAGGCACTATAGTGCCCCTTTCGGCAGCGCTGGTTATAAGCACTCCTAAAAAGATGATTGTCAACTCCAGTAGTTCTTGATAGTCATCTATAGGTTGAATTTTTGCAACTGTTTTTTACAAAACTTGATTCGTTCTTCACTGATATCAGCAATAGCAGATGATACTGTGTCATCAGTAGGGCATCCAATTTTTGGCCACAAAGTAATCCCGGAATTTTCGAATTAGAATGTTCTTGATTTCGGAATGACTTTTACTAAATAATCTGTGATTAAAAATTAAAAATCAAAATTTTACAACAAACAAAATTTTTTTTTTTATTTCGTTTAAAATTATTTCGTTTTATAATTAATGTTCATATTTATGAACGATGCTAAATTGCAGTTAGGTACTACTTACACAATTTTTATACTTCACGGTCGCACTAGGACGATTTCGGCCCAAGTGAAATGTGAAATTTCACTTGGGAATTCCCGAAAAACAGAAAAGGGGCAGGACCTAGCGCAAACGTCGTTTGCCCGCTCTTTGCCAGTTAGTTCATGAGCAATAGCGGCACAAAATCGTCGAGCGGACAAAAACGTTGCATTGCGGCCGGTTTAGAATAAAAAAAATTATAGAATTTTAATGTTTTTAGAATTTTTGTATTAAATAAATTCTATAAATTTAAAAATTCTTTAAACGCTTAAAATTATATCAATCTTATAAATTCAGTAAACTCTACAAATAAAGTCTAAAAATCCAATAAGTTTCTTAAACTCTATAAATTCTGTATATTTGATAAATTTTTTGAATCCATTAAATTCTATAAATAACATAAATTTTTTAAATTTTGTAGATTATTGGAGTTCTATTAATTGTTTTATAAATTCTACAAACTCAAATTTACTTGTTTAATAAATCCACAAACTCTAAAAATTTTATAAAATCTCGAAATTCTGCAAAGTCCATAAATATTATAAATTCTAATATTTTTATAAACTCTATAAATTCAATAAATTTTATGTATTTCATAAATTCCATCAATTCTATAAATTATATAAACTCCGCAAATTCAATAAATTTTATAAATTCTGTAAATTTTATATATTCTATGTCAGTTCTATAAATTCTACAAACCCAAATTTTACTTATTCTAAAAATTCCATAAATATTATAAATTCTTTGAATTCTACAAATTTCATAAATTCAAAAATTTTGATAAATCCTATGAACTTACTTAAATACATAAGGGGAAGGTAAGTTTGCCCGCTTTTCAAAATCCCGCCTTCAAAATCCCGAAATTAAAATCCCAATTTTGAAAATTCCGCTTTTTAAAATCCCGCTTTACAAAATACCGCTTTTCAAAACCCCATTTTTCAAAATTTTGGTTTAGAAAAACGTATGTTTTTTAATTCGAGCCGCCCTTTCTGGTGAAGGAGAATTTTAATTTAAAGTAAAATAAAAATCACAACCGAGATTTTCTGAAAATCGGGATTTTTATTTTTGTAGAATCAGGATTTTGAAAAGCGGGATTATGAAAAATGAGATTTTAAAAAGCGGAATTTTTTTCTTGAGCGGGATTTTGATAAAGCGGAATTTTGAAATGCGGGATATCGTTACGACCCCAATACATAATTCTATAAATTCAGAAGTTTCTATAAATTTTATAAATTTGGTAAATTGGATAAAGTATTAAAATTCAGGAAATCTCATAAATTGTTTAGTTCTTAAAAATTCTGTAAATGCGATAAATTCTATAAATTTTATAATTTCTTCAAAGAATGTAATTATTTAAATTTTAATATGTTTATAAAACCTCTAAATTCTATAAATATTAAGAATTTTAAAAATTCCATTAATTCTATAAATTATATAGTCTCCACAAATTTATAAATTCTTTAAATTTTATGGATTGAGAACCCCAACCCGTTCTATAAATTGTTCAAGTCTGTCAGTTCTATAAATTCTACAAACTCAAATTTGGCTTATCTTAACAATTCTTTAATTTTTATAAATTTTATAATTTCAATAAATTCTTGAATTCTATAAATCGATCACATTCTGTAAATCCTAGAAATTCCGTAGGTTAGGTTTGGTTGGTTGGAGTGGCACAGAATACTTACTGGAACCATTTAGAACTATTTAGGTAGCATAGAACATCGGTAGCACAAACCCTGCTTTCACGAGCGCTTAATGCCCTGGTGCGCCTTAAGTCTAGTTTTGGCCAGCATTATTTCAAGTGTGGCTGTCAGTTCAAACTTATCAGTTTATGCTCTGTCACAGGACGCTCCAGACTTGATCTTTCCGGTTGCAGCAGATAAAAAATTAAGTAAGTTTATAAAATAATTTTATTAATTCAATAAATTTTATGAATTTTTAAATTCTTTAAATTTTATAGATTCTATATAATATGTTCTACATATAAATTGTTTTAACTGACACAGTTCTATAAATTCTGCTAACTTAAATTGTTTTTCTATTTTTTTGCCTAAACTTTCCCAATTTTTATAAATACTATAAATTCTTTGAACTCTGCAAATTTTATAAAATCGATAAATTCTACAAATTTCATTCATTCAAATTCTTTAAACTTTGTAAATTCCACAATTTTACAAAAAATTATTTTCGTTCTCACTCCTTATAAAATGAACGTGAAAAAAAAATTTTAAAACAAAGATTTAATTGCTACAGTATTAAACGTGACGCATCGTTTAGGCTAGAATTTTGGTGGCGATATTTTCCGTTGCTAAATATGCTCTTTTAGCCTCGAAGGGCACTTCCATCGTCCAAAAATTAAAATCCTTTTTTAAACGCAGGGGAAAGCAATCTTACGTTCCGCAGGTATGATGCAGAAATGTTTATCTAGGTTTTTGATATTTTTCAGGAAGCTGGAAAATCGAGCAAATTTGTCACAGTAAAATTAAATATTTTTTCAATTTTGAACGTTTTGCTGTTCTAGCAATCATTAGTTTTCTTAGCGATAACTCAATAAAACGTTTTTGCAGATACAATTTTGTATCGTCACCAGCGATTTGTTTATTGTTTCCATTTTTCAAGGATTGATAAAATCATAAATTTGGTGAAACAACGTTCCCGCAATAAGCATTCTGGGCCAATGGACAAGATTATTGAATTTATCAATTATATATCGTCGTTCGAGCTAGAATTCTTCTCATCAAATTTATAACTGGAACTGGACGACGGCAAAGTTTCTGAATTTGTTTGTTTGAGTCTGAAACCAGACTATACGGGGCTGTATAATTATTATGTACTTTTTCAGTTTAAAAACTAAGAAACAACACACCTCGTATTGGCCAGGTATATTTTAGAGACGGATACAACTAGACTAGAGAGAGAGGCTAGTTTCCAAGACTCTTCCTTACTTTGATTTCCTTGTTTTTCTTTAATTTCTTCCATTCCTTAAAGGAACTCTCCACTTAAATATTACATGTTTCTTCAACCTTGTTGGTATTCTAGCCTCTGACCACACTCCCAGAACATCTTTAGCAGTAGAATGGCAATGGTATGCGTTGGTAATAATTTGTCTTTCTTTTTGTTTGTAATGGAAAAACAGGGCCATTACTTCCTTCTTCGTTGGAAGCACGGTTTGACTTAAACATGCTTAAGTGTGACCAATCAGCCAAATTTCTGAGCGTTTTCTGGTACCAATCGATGCCGCCGTTAATGAAGTCATTTTCTTGTGGATAAACTGTTTCACTAGTAAATACCCAACTTATCCTTTATTTTAAACTTATCGTTATTTATACTAATATACCAAATGTGAAATGAGAATCGAACAATTTGCAAATAAACAAATAAATCGAGAAATTGCCATAGCCTCAACTAAAACAAATTTAATAGGCAAAAATAGACAGTTATAGCAAAATATTACAATCAGAAATCTGGCAGGTCCCGCGCTTAGAAATTTGTTTACACTGTTTGCTTAGTTCGTTCATTTTGCAAATTCCTGCTATAAAATGCATTTGACGTACGAAATCAATAAATTTATATTACAGTAAAACATGCCGGTCGAACCTCTTTCTAATCGGGCTTATTTGAATTTAAGCCACTAGATGTGAAGTAAAAGAGGTTTTTATAATCTGCTATTAAACGCTTTATAAGCGGACCAACTCCTACCCGGACTTATTTTGAGGCCTCAAATGTCTACTTACAGTAGGCATGAGATTACACATTTTTTATTATTTTTTTACAATTCCAAGATGGCGGATTCAAAATGGCCGCAAAATTGGCAAATTTTTCGACGTTCATAAAGATCATTAGAAACATGTCCTAGAAGGTTTTCGGGGTCGCTGATCACGAATTCGAGGTCAGAATTTTAATATTCAAGATGGCGGGTATAAGATGGTGGTCGAATATGGTCGAAAAAGGCTAATTTTTCGACTTTCATAGAAATCAATAAAAACTCGGTCTAGGGAGTTTTCAGGTCGGTGATCATTAATTTAGGGTTACAATACGAAAAGATGGCCGCCATAAATGTCAATTTTTCAACGTTTATGAAAATCGATAAAATTTGACCTAGGGGGTTTTCGGGGTCGCTGTTTACGAATCTGATATCAAAATGTAAAAATTCTCTCAAAATAGTACCAGATTCTCGATAAAAAGTGTTATTTTTAGAAAAATGATGAGAATTTTTTTAAATTTTGACATCAGATTCGTGATCAGAGATCCCGAAAACCCCCTAGATCATGTTATATCGATTTTCATAAACGTTGAAAAATTAAACTTCTATGGCGGCCATCTTGAGTCCGCCGTCATGAATTTTCAAATTATGACCCTAGATTAATAATCACCGACCCCCAAAACCCCCTAGACCGAATTTTTATTGATTTCTATGAAAGTCGAAAAATTAGCCTTTTTTCGACCATATTCGACCACCATCTTGTGTCCACCATCTTGAATATTAAAATTCTGACCTCGAATTCGTGATCAGCGACCCCGAAAACCTTCTAGGACATGTTTCTAATGATCTTTATGAACGTCGAAAAATTTGCCAATTTTGGCGGCCATCTTGGATCCGCCATCTTAGAAAGGTAAAAAAATAATAAAAAATGTGTAATCCCCAAAATGTGTGCCCATAGGGCGTATCCAGCGTAGTTAGATCTACAAATGAGATCTTTTTCAAATGTAGACAAGAATTTTTAATCTCACTAAAACAGTGAGATTAATCTACATTTTTTACTGAGGTATTTGTATCCAGCGCATAGAATTTGTGAGGTCTCATTTTTTTTAGTGAGATCTATCTGCGCTGGATATGCCCTAATGATACTAAAAACACTTTTGAGTAAATTAACAGGGTTAAAATTACGTTTTTATATCGATTTTATTAAAAATTAAAGACTTGCTTAGAAGATGAAAATCCAAGGACGCCATAAAAACGTCATACGCCATTCAAAAGTAGACATTCTAAGCAAAATGTTAAGCCCAAAAAAGTTTATTTATCTCAAAAAATGAAATGTGCAGGGGGGAGTGGCCGATTTGACAGAGAATGCCCCATAGACAAAATATATTAACAATAATGGCATTGATAACAAGTGACTGCTATTATTGTTAATATATTTTGTCTATAAAATGCCGAAAGAATCTTACTGATTTTAATACACAGACAAACTTCTGTTTGTATTATTTGTGTAGGCATAAAACACGCAGAAATGAGGGTTTTCCTTGAGTTTTTGATTTAGTGAATATAATTCGCTAGGTCATTACGTTCTTGCTTCATACTTAATGTGTGAATTAAGAATTGTATTTTGTAGTTTAGTCGTAGCTACCTTGAGGAGTAGATCGAACTTTTAGTACGTGCGAACTTTTAGTTCGAAACCAAACTAGCCCATAGAGAACTCAAGGAGAGTTTTCATTTTTCTGCAGGGTCAATACACTTTGTATGACTCTTGGGTGGGTTCAAGATTCAAGTACGGGGATTTTGATATTTCTACTTTTTGGTAGATACATATATTATAAATAATTGGTCTCTTCATTTTTTCTGATTAACAAGTCGAAAAATGTTGTGAATGTCTTTATTGTTAATATGTCTTGTCTATAAAAAGCCGGAAAAATCTTATTGATGTTAATACACAGACAAACTTCTCTTTCTTTTATTTATCAGGAGTACAAATTGAAAATGCGGGATTTTTTTCTATTTTTGAACGTTTATTCTGAAAAAATGGTAACAAATGAATTATTCAAAGTATTGTCCATCGCTAGCCAGAACTTTTTCCCATCTTTCTGGCAATTTACGGATACCGTCGCGAAAAAATTCGGCCGGCTTGGCTGCTATCCAGTCATCGACCCATTTTTGGGCTTCTTCGTAAGAATGGAAGCGCTGGTCAGCTAGGCCATGTGTCATCGATCGGAAAAGGTGGTAATCGGAAGGAGCAATGTCTGGGCTATACGGCGGGTGGGGTAAGACTTCCCATTTCAGCGTTTGTAGGTATGTTTTGACCGGCGCTGCAACATGTGGCCGAGCGTTGTCATGTTGCAAAATTACTTTGTCGTGTCTTTGCTCGTATTGTGGCCGTTTTTCTTTGAGTGCGCGGCTCAAACGCATCAATTGAGTTCGGTATAGTGCTCCTGTGATGGTTTCGTTCGATTTCAATAGCTCATAATACACCACACCCAGCTGGTCCCACCAAATACAGAGCATGAGCTTGGCGCCGTGAATATTTGGTTTGGCCGTCGATGATGATGCATGGCCGGGGTAACCATATGATTTTTTGCGCTTCGGGTTATCGTAACGGATCCACTTTTCATCACCAGTGACAATGCGATGCAAAAAACCCTTCCGTTTTTGCCGTTCGAGCAGCAGTTCGCATGCAAAAAAACGGCGCTCGACGTCTCTCGGCTTCAGCTCATACGGCACCCAATGTCCTTGCTTTTGGATCATTCCGAGGGCTTTTATACGATGGGAAATGGCTTGTTGTGTCACTCCCAATGAATCTGCGAGCTCTTGTTGAGTTTGACACGAGTCTTCATTGAGTATTGCCTCCAATTCAGCATTCTCAAACTTTTTCACTTGGCCCGGCCGCTCTTTGTCCTCAACGTCAAAATCACCACTTCTAAACCGCACAAACCATCTCTCGCACGTTGAAACCGATGGAACATGACTCGGATAAGTCTCGGAGACCAATCGATGTGCTTCAGCAGCACTTTTCTTCAAATTAAAGAAGTAAATTAAAATTTCCCGCAAATGCTGTTTTGTTGGCACGAAACTCGACATATTGAGAGCTCAAAAAAACTATGAATTTGACACTGCGACAAATTGACACATACTGAAAATTAAAGCTATAAGACGTAGCTTTGACATGAACATAGTCACAGTACTGCCTGATGCGTATAGCGTTAGTAACGCCATCTGTTATCAATCCCGCATTTTCAATTTGTACCCCTGATATATTAAACACACATCTAAAAAAAAATATGTTTACCTCTATAATTCAAAGCTGAAAAGATTTTTCTAAATTTTTCCGGATTTTGTTTTTACAGAATTAACAAATTTTGCTTTAATTTGGGATCACATGAGTTAATGTAAACTTTGCAGACGAGGTAGCAACTTCTAAAAATACCCCGATTTTGCTGAAGTTTTCCGGATCTTGATTTTTCATATACCCTGGTTCTACAATATTTCTATGTTTATGATTGTAGTATCGTCTAATCGATTCATCGAAGTGTAGCACAATTATTTTGAGCAGCAATTATGAGGTGTAAGGTGAACATTGAAGTAGTTACTTCTTTCGGAATATTGTCATCAGTTTGGCCTATCTCACATAAGTCCCACAAACCTTTATTTCACTTGATTTTCACAATACTGACATATTTGGTACAGGTTGTGCGTCATTATCAATAATTTAGAAATAGTTGCAACTTTTTTAATTATGATATGAAGTCAGTTAAACAGTTATACCAAGATATAAAAATTAGGTGGTAGGAGTAAAGAGTTGACCTATAGTAAATCAAAATTGTTAAAAAATTCATACCATTTTTCTTACATCATACAGACTTTTTTTTGCTTTTATAAGTTAATCGAAGAGTTAAAGCTCATTTGCTTGATCCGTTGCAAGGAGGCAAATAGGTGCCAGACTGCTAAGGTGGGAATGTTAAGCTTTCTTTTAAAATGAATAAGCAGAAAGAGTTCCCATCAGTAACGGTATGTCCACAACTTGGACAAGGAATCGAATATTGGTTGAATTACATATCTTACTGGTTATTAAAAATCGTGCACTCCTGCATTAAAGTGCGATACAGAAACAAAACATGCAACCTTAATTCTACACGCCCACCTATATCTACAAATCCCATAATTTATCGAGCAAACAACTTGACACCCTTCGTAAAATGTACAACAAAAAAAAAACATTTCAATGCATTAAACATAATTTCGGGTAACATATAACCGTATTAATTGCGCTATTTTCAAAAACCTCTGTCGCTATATCAAAATCCACATAAATTTCAAACTTTCACAATTTATCGATGTAATAAAACAACAATTGACACGAAACCGTGCGTCCTACACAAAATTTTTTTATCCACCCATCCCCAACATTGCCCATAAATTACATCATATTTCATTTCAAAACAATATAAATGACCATCAAACGTTGGCGATCTTTTGTGAAACACTCTAAAAAGATTTCCATGGTATAACTTCTCCTGCACCCGATATTTTTTTCGGATATTTCTTATAATATATATTGACGGGGACAGTAGTAGTTTATTTTGTTTACATATGCGAATGAGTGTACATAAGCATATAGTACCTATATGCATGTAATAATATATCAGTGTCACCAAAGGTTTGGACAATAAAAAATTAAATATATAAATTTCACCCTCGCTGTTTTAAAAAAATTGCCCCCCAATTTACCTCTATCCAATATTTTTATTTTATTTTTTTCTATGAAATTATCTTCCCTTTAATCAACGACTCACAGGATATATTGTACCCCTATAGTGCTAATCGTAAATATATATTTAAATTTGGTTTGTCGCTTGCCGTAATTATTAGTTTAGTGAGGACATAATTGCATACACAATACATAGGTTTATACGTTCTGTTATACAATAAAGTAAAATGTATCAAGGAATCATTTGAAATCGAAATTTATGTGGATTTATCGGTTTTGGTGTGTTCTACAATACATCAGAAAAAGTGATTTACGGTGTGAAATGTGACAATCGGTCAGTCTGTATGTGACTGAAAGTGACAATTTTCCTCAATATTTTAAAATGGTTAGCACAATGAAATTCTAAGATACATTTATATAGATGTTGTAGCAAGTGGCGCTAATTATTTATTGTTTTTCAAGGGGCAAGTCGCCTCGAGCTACAATTCCACCGAGAAAAGCAAAAAACTTACTCACGCGGTGCGTCAGCAAAAAACCTTAGATATTAGTCCTGAAAGTTACTAAATGTATTTTAATTTCAAACATTTAAAAAAAAAAACACAAATCGAACAAATAAATTACTGTAGAAGCCCCGAGCACGGGAAGTGGCCTGCTTCAAAAATAGTTTGTTTTTTGTCCTCCATTACAGGCTACTTCTTAGAAATGTATTTTCGATTTATCAGAAGGGTAGTGAAAAAATATAAAACAACTAGATACATGTATAGTTGGTAAAGCATTAAAGGTACATTCATATTACAATTGAAATATGATATTAAACTTTTTCAATTTCATAAAGTTTGTACAAAATTTCCACTTCATATCTTAATTTCAGTCTCGTATTTGCACTAGACCGTAAGAAGTTAAATTGATTTTCAATTTGATCGGAAAACTAATATTTTTCTACTATATATAACACCGTCTTATAAAAACAACAACAGTAGATGGACAAAAATTTATATTCTATATTGGTTGTGCTGGTGCACATACGAGCGCTGAGCCATTATCATATCTGTACACTGTACATGCATGAATATGTTTGTACCACATTGAACTTGAACAAAAATTTTCATTAACGTTTTTCGAAATTGAATTTCATTGAATATATGGCGTCGTCTCATATACTCATCGTCTTGTTGAAATATTTTATTTGTTTTAATGGAATTCTTAAGAAATAAGATAACATTACTTACTTGACCGTAATATAAGGAGAGTGGTTTTGTTGTATGGAATAAAAAACAATACGAATATAACAAGACAAGAAGCTTGATCACCCGTTGGCATTTCACAGTCGGTATAAACGTATTTATCAAATAAATACAAAGAAAATTAGATTTTTAGAAATATTTCGTGAACCCATTAAGTCAAATAACAAAAAAAAAACTCTTATAAAGCAAATCGCGTCCAACTCAAATTTACTGTGAATTAGATTATCAGATTTCTCACTATTTTGTTTTTTTTTTAAATATTTCTTTTATTTGACGAAATTTTAATTTGTCGCTGCTTTCATTAAAATGAATTAAGCCACATATAAGAAAACAGTGGGATTCTAATCTTTAATATTATGTTGAATTTGACGTTTAGTTTATAATTAGTGTGTTTCGAACAATAGAGTAAATCGAAATGTTTTTTTATATATTACAAATAAATAAAAAGGAATTTTGGACTTTGGTGAGCGTTATTTAAATTATTAAATATAAAATTTGCGTTTATTTTTGATTTTAATGTAGAATGTTGTTATAAAGTTTTGAAACAAGTAATTTCTTTTTCAAAATTACCTTACTCAGATTTACATTTCTGACATTTGTTCAATCATAATCAAGAATAGTTTCGATTCTAAAACCTGAAGATCGATTAATTAATTGTATTGGTCGAATTTTAATTAAAAGGCTTTGTTGGACAATATTTTATGTCTTCGAAGATTTATAAACAAGTAAATGAATTAGGATTTAGTTTTGGATTTATTATTTTATAAACCAGTTTTTGAATTGAATTTTTGTTTTAAGTGTTTCATATGAATTTATTCCTAGTGGTAGGTATTATAACTAAAAATCGAAGTGTTATCTTATTTATTACAGACATTTTTCAAAGTTTAGTGAGGGTTAGTTTTGAAGTTTTGTACATAGTCAGCCATTCCACGTGAAAACACACTCTTACGAGGGCAAGGTGTGCAATTATATTGAAATTGGGGGAGATGGTTAGTCTGGATAAAAAAAAATATAATTTGAGTAAAAACTCGATGGGTTCAAAATACGCGGAGTTCCGTTATAATTCGTTTTTTTCAGAAACTCGAAAGTTGGCATCTTTCAATTACGCGTATCTTAAGTATTTCTTGTCAGATTGTCACGTGTAATAGCTCGTTAGAAAGACAATTTTACATACATTCAAATAAGCGTATTAAACTTTGGTGTTAAAGTACAATATAAATCCTTTGAATTTCAGTTTAAAATAGTCTTTTGTTGAAAAATTAAACTGCCCCCCGTTTTATTTTTTTTATTTCCACCGTAAAGCACATTTGAAAATACCTTTCCAACAAGCCATCTTACATGATGGAGACTCGACGCGTTCCAGTTTTATAAAACGAAACGTCGTAACAAATTAGGGCGATATTCAACATTTCAGTACAATTATTAATTCCAAACTACGAAATTCAAGTTTGGCTTGTTACGTATACACTTTTATTCAATAAAGTAAATTTATTTACAAGTTATTTTAATTTAACATCATAAAACTATCAGAATTGGAAAATCGACGCGCTGGGATATGGTCGTTACCAATGGGAACAAAGCAATGGTAATCGTCAGTTCAATCAATTTTTTTTGCTAGAGTTCGTGCCACCCTTCTGTATTCTTGACTTGTACAAAATCTAAAAGTAATGTTTGATTCATTTTTTGTAGTCCAATCGAAAAGTTATTGCGCTGTCGGTATTTGATCAAAACCGTGACTTGTCTTGTACATTGACACAGTTGGTATAAGTTATTTTATACTACCCGCCAGCTCCATCGGGAAAAAATATTATTCTCTGTATGGTGCTAAATCGTCCAGTCAGGAATTTAATTAGCTGCTTATGAGACTGATACACAGCTTCGTAGTTTCTGTGATTTTTCAAGGACAATTTTCGCAAATGTTTATAAAACAATCCGTGTTTGGGAATTCACACAACATCATCTTGAAAAGATTACGATATGTATCGACGTCGAACATACTTTTAATTGGTTTAAATATCAGTGTAACATTCTGATGATAACAGCAAACACAAACAGACTGTGTTCCGTGGTGGTCGAGTGCCAAAAGATATTCTGCCGGCCGCAGCGATGCAAATTTCGAAAATCCAATTTTGCGACCAAAATTTTGTTGCTTGAATATAGCATATGCTTCTGTGAGATTCATGAGAATTAATCGTCGTTGTTTTGAAATGTTCACATTATTCAGATCGTCAATCACATATTCTCTTTTTCCAGCACATGCACGACTGATATCGTCACCCACATAAAATTCTTTCACAAGCTTTATAATCTCAGGATTGATGAGATTCATGCCAACGCGCTGTAAGGGATTGGACAGGATTCTATTTTCTTTCACAAGTCTCTTGGCGAGCAGCGCAATTTGCATTGTGTTTGAAACAAGAACTGACAGTAGTTTTATTTTAAATCTTTATCGGCGGCTTCACCAAATTTAACTTTTAACTTTTTCACCATCTCATTTTCACTACTACATAGCTGTTTCAGTTTCAGATGCAGTGGAGTCTAACGATATTTCAAACATATTGCTTGCCAGTTTCTTTAATATTTTGTCACTTTTTAATTCTGTCGATGATAATCGTTGTAACTCCAATTAGTGGAAGAATTTTATTTAAGTAATTTTGTCCGAAAAATCAAATGATGTGGATGATGCTAATGATATTGACGATGTGAGGATGATAATTGAGGCGACAACTGTGATATTTGCGCAACCATTTCAACATTTTCTGGTCTTTCTACTGTTTCGGCAGATCTTTTCGTAATATCAAGACGGCAGGATTGCAACATTTGGTTTCCACTTTGCACTTTCACTTTCAAAAAAAATTTCACTGATATTAACTAATATCACTGCTACACTTTGCACTACTTATGTTCGTTTTAATTTTATATTTCGGTAGCTCTGTTTATTATCAACACACTGATTATGTATACTAAATATTTTAAGAGTGTACGTGTTAGGTAATAGGAATAATTACTTGGTACTGTGTTCTCTTCCCCATATGCTAATTATTATTTTACTTTGAAAAGGTGATTTATCTGTTTATTACTCTCTATATTTGGTCTGTGAAAAGTTTGAGTAGATCTTTCTGCATTTAGTTTTTTATTGCTTTTAATTGTAAGGGTTGCTTTTACAATTTAATTATGCTGTTGGCTTTGGCTGTTGTGGGAACAGTAGAACAAATAAAATCGTTTATAACTTTAGAATTTTTGACGATTAAAATCTGAAAACTTCAATATTTGCATTTGCTGAAGGTGAAGATAACAAAGTAAAAATTTATTCCTACGTTGTACATGACTAATCGTAAAATATTGGGATGGTCAATAGCTATAGAAAGTCTTTATGATATCGGACAAAACCTCTTAGCTATATAAATCTCACAAATTCTGGACCAAAAGCTCTAAAATCTGCAATTGTGTTCCGATTGTGATCGTTTAATACCTTTAGCTATCGGTCAGAACCTGTAAGTATTCAGTCAATTTGATTTTCATTGAAACTCATGGAGCTAAAGAAAACCAATTTTCGGTCAAAAATTTAAAATTTGCAATTGTGCTTCGATTGGGGTGATTCATACCTCTAACAATAATTTCGGGACAGTACCTGCAAATATATTTCATAGAAAATTAAATTTTTATTGAAAATCACTGCTAGGGCTGTAGAAAATTGAGGCATATGGAAAGTGATATGTTTACCAATACATACTTATCTTGGACATCAATCAGTTGGAATTTGAAGGGAAATTGAATTGAAAGAAGGTCTGGCAGAAATTGGAATTACAGATAGAAAAATCATAATTTTTAATGTACAATTAGTCTGCAAGTATGATGGTGGGTGGTTCCCAAAATTCCTTAATATTTTCAATTCTGTTAAAATTCATATTTCAACTAACTTACTTTCAGAATCCATTGGTTTCAATAAAATTATTGTAGCTCTTAATCTTAAAAACATTCAAGACATTAATTAGGTCAAATATTTTCATATAGTCCGCCTAAAGCAACCAATCAGCGAATTCAAAGCAAGCTACTACATCAATAATGATATGGAGAATGTTGCCAACTCACTTTATTCATACTGAATGGGCTTAAGCTTCACAAGCTTTTTGATAAGGATCGAATGATCAATTTAATCAAAAGCATTTCTGAAATCGGTATGTACACTGTCAGTGTCAAGTTACTTCCAGGATTAAAACAGTGCCGAATCCACAAAATTAATGTTTTCAGCTGAAAAATAAGGATTTGTGTATCTTGGCTTCAAAAGTTTCGGAATAGCACAGAGAATAGAATCTCGCACCTTTTGCCCGATTTAAAAATCGGTCTAATGAACAAGGTCTTAGGATCTGGAACCAATAGATAAGATAGTAAGTATATCGTAAGTTCCAATTCGGATATAATTTATCTAATGACTTATCGAACATATGTTGTCATAAAAATACAAATTCTGGACACGATATATCGAATTCGGACACGATATATCGAATTTTGACATCAATAACTCAAATTCTGATGTCACCATAATTAATTTCTGCCACGACTTATCGAATTCTAATATATTTTATCGAATACTGGTATAATTATCGAATATCGGCATAATATTTCGAATTTTGACATTTTTACTCAAGATCTTACATGAATTATTGAATTCTGACATCATAAAGTCAAAAGCTGAAGAAATTTATCGAATTTTGATATGAGATAAGGAATTCTTTGATATATCATTTCAAGACCTCAGAATTCGATATACCATCCCAAAATTCGAGATGATATGTCAGAGATCCAATTATGATATGATAACTCGAATTTTGAGATGATGTATCGAATTCTGAAGTCATGAGATGATATATCAAATTCTGATAAGACCTTTCGAATTCTGACAAAACATGTCGAATTTTGACCGAATATGTCCAATACGGAAACAGTTAAAATATCGACGTGACAATATAAAATTTGGCTTGTGATATCGTATTCTAAAACCAAAAATTAAAATTCTGATATAACCTATCAAATTCTGAGATAACATCGAATTTTGAGATGATTTACGGAATTCTGAAATTGTGACATCCTTTCAAATTCTGAAATGACATAACGAATCCTGATGTATTGAATTTGGATATAAATAACTCAAATTCTGACTTGACATATCGAATTGAACAGTGAATTTCGAACAGTGAAAAATACTTTAATAATCTAGAATTCGCGATTATTCGTTTTGTGTCTGCCTACGGTAAAGATATACAATTCTGACATTATAAATTAATATTCTGACATGTTATATCAAATTTTAACGTCGTATGTAGAATCCTGACACCAAAAATTCAAATTCTGATTTCAGACATATCGAATTTAGACAGCATTAACTCTAATTTTCACAAGACAAATCGAATTCTGCTATGACATATCGAATTCTAAAATTATTTATTGAGATTTCTCTTGGTATGTCAAATTCTGACATGCTATACTGAACTGCATACTACATCAGAACATTACATATCGAATTCTGATATGATTTACCAAGTTTTGGCATGACATATCGAACTCTGACATCATAAATTCAAATCCCAACTTGACATATTGTACTATGCCATTTAATACCTAAATTCCGACCACAAAAATGTAAATTCTAACATGATGTATCAAATTCAGACGTGATACCTGTATCAATTCTGACATCATATATTCAAATTCTGACACGATATATCGAATTCTGGCTTGATATCATGATATATCGAATTTTGACATCTGATATTTAATTTATGACATGACGTATCGAATTCTGACGTGACGTAACTAATGGTACAATTTATCGGATTCTGGTATAATATCTCGAATATGTGACATGTTGATTTCTGGCATGATATATCGAATTCTGGCATAGTATTTAGAATTCTGACATCATAAATACAAATTTTGATATTGCATATTAACGAATTCTGACATAAGTATAGAATTCTTCAAGGTAACTCGAATTCTACCTTCAAAAATTTAAATTCTGATATGAGATATCGAATTTTGACATCAAAGATTTAAATTTTGATAAGACATATCGAATTAATGCCGAATAAAAATTCAAATTTTGACGTGACATATTGAATTTTGACATGATATTTCGATTTCCAACATAATTTATTTTATTCTGGTATGAGGTATCGACATGATGTATCGAATTCTGACATCACAGTTTCAAACTCTGACATTTCATATTGAATTCTGGAATGATGCATCGAATTCTAACATGATGTACCGAATTCTAACATCATAAACTCAAATTCGGACATGACATATCAAATACAGACATAATATATCGAGTTCTGACATCATAAATACAAATTCTGATATTACAAATCTAACTCTTACATCATTCATCGGTTTCTAACATGATAATTCGAATTCTGGCATCAAAAGTTCAAATTCTGACATAACTGGGGGATTCTGGCATAATATCTCGAATATGTGACATGGTAAATTCTGGCGTGATATATCGAATTCTGATGACTAAGATATCGAATTTTGACACCAAAGATTATAATTCTGGCATGGCATAATACTTCAAATTTTGATATGATATATCGATTTCTGACATAATTAATTGAATGATATTAGCTTGGATAAATAATATCTCATTGAGTTTGCAGTTTAGTTCTGTTGGTTTTGTGGCCGCAGCCGTGGATCTAGCAACTTAATTTTTACATTAAACATTCAGCCAAACAATCCAAGGGAAATAACTCTATTGATTTGGACGTTACTCCTTTCAGGGTGTTCGGTTATATGAAGGTTTTGTTGCCCAATCTCTCTAAAATTGATGTGAAACTTTTTCATAAACGTTAGCTGTATTCGAAAATATATAAGAAAAAGAAATCGTCTGGCGAAAAAATCATCGCAGTCATTTGATGATTGAAGTTACACGTTCCAAAATGACATAAGGTACAAACTGGGTATTTTGATGATAATGGTTTAAAATGGATTAAGGTGAAGCTATGGCGTATAGTCAATTAGGATATAACTTGGTTAATTTTTATCTGATTTGGATGAAATTCAACGTGTGCGAGGGAATTTAGAAGGGAATTTGAATAATTCTCAGCCAATTTGGAAGAAATCCGACATGTCCCATGTAAATGCGATTCTCATATGAATTTAGATGAAGTTCTGGAATATGGCCTAAATTTGGCTATTTCTTTACCGATTTTCATGAAAAATAATGCATATACGATGGAAATTGTATTAACTAATAAATAAACAAACAAATTAAACTGCTTTAATTGGTATCAAAATTATTTTATTAGCATATGTGGTTATTAGAGCATCCAATTACAGAATTCGGAATTCCAGTATTCCGGAATACTGGCTCAAATTTTGGTTTCGATTATTCCGGAATTATAAAAATTTATAGAAATTATGAAATTTTTAAAGTAAGTCAAATTTGAGTTTGTCGAATTTATAGAACCCCTTGAACCGATAAAATATAAAGAATATTTAAAATTTATAGAATTGGTCGAAATTTTGTAATTTATAAAATTGATGGAATTTAAAAAATATTTATTGATTATACAATTTATAAATTTTATAAACATTAAAATTTATTATGTAATTACAATTTTTAAAGAAATTATAAAATTTATAGAAGCTACCACATTTACAATTTTTAAGAACTAAAGAATTTATGAGATTTGCAGAATTAAAGAACTTACTGAATTTTAAATTTTTTTTCAATTTATAGAATTATTCGTAGAATTTATTAAATTTATAAAATGTATAGAAATTAATTTCTGAATTGTGAAATTTTGAGAATTTATAAAATTTGGAGAATTTATTGGATTTTTAAGATTTAAAGAATTTGCAAATTTACGGAATTTTTAAGAACTAAAGAATATATGAGATTTGTAGAATTTAAAGCACTTACTGAAGTTTTAAACTTTATTCATAGAATTTATTGAACTTATACAATTTCGAGGATTTATAGAATTTAATGAATTTATTTAATTTATAAAATGTATACAAATTATTTAATTAATAGAACTCAAAGATCTACAAAATTTAAAGAATTTATATTATTAATAAAATTTAAGGATTTATAGAATTTATTGGATTTATCAAATTTACAGAATTTCTAGGATTTATAGAATTTAAGAAACTTACTGGATTTTTAAATTTTATTTAATTTATAGCGATTAGATAATTTTTATATTTAAAAAATTTATTTAATTATTATAAATTTTAAAAACTTTATAAATTATATAAAATTTTTAATTCTAAAAATTGTGTAAGTAGCAATTAGAATCGTTCATACAATACACACATAATGAGCATTAATAAAAAAATTATTTTTTGTAAAATTTTCAATTTTAATTTTTAATTAGAGATTATTTAAAAAAAAAATCAATTTCGGAATTGATTCGGGAATTCCGGAATCGAGAACTTTTAAAATCGAAAATTCCGGAATTACTTTTTGGCTAAAAATTAGATGCCCTAGTGGTTATACACCAGAGAACAAAATTGTTTATAGAGTTCAGGACTGAGCCTTTTCGATCTTTTTAAATGCTGTTGAAATCTTCACAGAATTTCAATTTACGGTTCAAAATACTATACATACTTAAGTTTTTAAAATCGGAAATCTTTTCTATTTGAAAACAATTAGCATTACTGTCGGAAACAGAGTAGTTCAAGGTACAGATATGTGATCATGATTATTCGATCAGTGAAGAGCGAATAATAAATTTTAAAGAGCGAGTTTTAGAATGCTGCATTTTTCACATTTAAATTTGATCTAAAATTTAAGCACTTTAAAAAATGATTTGTTATCAGTAGAGCCCAGCTGTTTATGCTCTAAAAATAGCAAAATATGTATGCAAATATACATTCAAAATACCTTGAAACATGCACTAAAAATGGTAAAATATTTTTTTTTTTTTGTTTGTTAAAATAAATTTTATTTATTTATTTAATGTTATTACAATCTAGTCTCCTGGACTAATGAGCAATTTGTTTCTGACTTAATTTACTAACTTAATATTAATCTATGGCTTCTTCCCATTGGCGTTCCATAGAGTCTGGTAAATTGAATTAAACCACATCTTTGTAGTGGGCTTTACACAGCACAATGCTGTTTAAGCTAACAATTACACCAACTCAAAAGGTTTGGTTCTTTTAAGTCTACGTATTAAATTCGTGTTGCTTAGAAGCTGAGTTGCCTCAATGTTCATATGATGCCGGAGCCTCTCTTCATGTCTCCGCGCTTTCTCCTGAATTTCATTTACGATGAGGTTCACTTTAAGGTCCCTATGGAGATCATTGTTCCTGACATACCAAGGTGCATCAACGATGTTCCTTAATACCATATTCTGAAATCTTTGGATGATATTTACGTTGCTCTGTTTGGTACAACCCCAAAATTGAATACCATACGTCCAAACGGGTTTCAATATTTGCTTATATAGTAGCAGCTTGTTGTATGTTGATAAAGAAGAGTTCCTTCCCATCAGCCAATACATCTTTCTGTATTTAATTCTTAGTTCTTCACTTTTCTTCTTGACATGTGCTTTCCATCGCAGTTTAGCATCCAGGGTCATGCCGAGATACTTAGCTGTGTTCGCATACATAATGGTCAAATATGAAACAAAAATTATAAATAAATTTTATGTTCGATAAATTCTGTAATAAACTTTTTTAACAAAAGAAATATACTGGTTCTAAAATTCCACAATTTCTATGAATGCTATAAATATTATAAATTCCATGAATTCTATAAATGTAAATTAATGAATACGATCAAATCTACAAATTTTATAAACTATAAATGGTATAATTCTTTAATTTCTATCAGTTCTACAAATGCAATAATTTTCTAAAAAATTCTTAAATTTAATTAATTCGGTTAGTTCTTTAAACTGTTTAATTTTTTAAATTCAATAAAAAATTTTCAAATTTTCAAATTTAAATTATTTTTCATTCAACTCTATAAGTTTCATAAACTCGATAAAATCCATCAATTTTATAAATCTTACAATTCTATAATTTCTTTAAATTCTGTAAATATAGGAAGTCTTAAAATTCAGAAAGATCCTTAAATTCTGTAAATCCTGAAAATTCTATAAATCTTACAAACTCTATAAATGCCGTATATTCCATAAATTTGAAAAATCGATAAATTCAATAAATTTTATAATTTCTACAAATTTTATGATTTCGAGTAAGCACTATAAAAATTTATAAATTTTACGAATATTTTATGTTCTATAAATTTTATAAATTCTATTAATTCAACAAATTTTGTAGATTTGAAGTTTTGTAAATTCTTTAAATTCTACAAACTCATATTTGACTTATTTTAAACATTGTTTGACTTCTTTTAATTTATGAACTTTAAAATTTGTATACATTTTATTTATCCAATAAATTGTATAAATCGTCATTTTGTATAAATTTTATAAATTCAAAAAATTCAGAAAATTCTTTATGTTTAATAAATCCATTAAGTTCTATAAATCTTACAAACCCTGTGAATACAATATATTCTCTAAATTTTATAAAATCAAATTTTACAAACATTTTATAAATCCCACAAATTCTTTATAAATTCTATAAAGTCAAAAAATTTTGTAGGTATTTTAAATTTTGTAAATTCAAAAAATTTTACAAACCCCTTAGTTTTGCAAATCTTGTGAATTTTATAATTCTTCCGAACTCTGTTAATGCGATATATTCTATAAATTAATCGATAAATTCAATAAATTTCATAATTTCTACAAATTTTATAATTTTTATTAAGCCTATGTATAAATAATTACAAACAAATTATATTATTTTATTAACAAAATTTTAATTTCATGAATTTTATAAATTTTATTAATTCTATAAATATTCCATAAATTCTACAAATTTCGTAGATTTTAGGTTTTGTAAGTTCTTTAAATTCTACAAATTCATATTTGACTTATCTATTTTAAAAATTGCATGATTTCTTCTAATTCTGTGAACTCAATAATTTCTGTAAATTTTATATATTTTCTCAGTTGTATAAATCGCACAAATTATTTATAAATTCTATGAAGTCACAAAATTTGGTAAATTTTTAAGTTCTAAAAATCCTGTAAATTCTATAAATCTTACAAACACTGTGATTGCAATATACTCTCTAAATTTTAAAAAATTGATAAATTCTATCAAATATTCAAATTCTTAGAATGTTATATATTCTACTAAGTTTATAAACTCTATGAATTGTAATTCTATAAATTTTTTAAATTCTATAAATTAAACAAATTCTTTATAAATTCTATTAAGTCAAAAAATTTAGTAATTTTTTTAAATTCTGCAAATTCTCTCAATTCTATAAATTGAATAAATCCTGTAAATTCGATATTTTCTCCACATTTTTTAAAGTCGATAAATTCTATAAATTTTAAAAATTCTACTAATTCTGTGAAGTTTATTTAATTTAACCCCATAAATGTATAAATTTTAAGAATTTTATAAGTTCCATAATTTTTTAAATTCTACTAATTCTCTAAATTTTTTAAATTTTGTAGATCCTTTCTATGGAAGAGTTCGAGTTCCTATATATTGTTTTAATTCTGTATGTTCTATAAATTTTACAAACTCAAAATTCCATGATTCCTTAAATACTATAAACTCTATAATTTTTATAAATTTTACAAATCCTATAAATTCTACAAATTATATACATGCCATAAATTCTCTATCAATTTTATATAAAGTATAAAAATTCAGTTTTTTCGTTAAATTCTTCAAATCCTTTAAATTTTTTGATTTCTAATAAGTCTATAAACTCCATAATTTCTGTAAACGTGATGAATTTTAATTCTATCAGTTCTATAAATGCTATAAATCCTATAAATTCTACAAATTCTGCAAAATTTTATGAATTTTATAAATTATTTTAATTTTTGTACTCGTAGATTCCATGAGTTCTATAAATTGTTTCAACAGAGACTGTTCTATAAATTCTACAAATTCAAATTTGACTTATTCTTAAAACGCCATAACTTCTATTAATTCCATAAATTCTTTGAATACTAGAAATTTTGTAAATTCAATAAATGAATCCGTAATATCTAATTTTTTTTTTAACTCTACAAATATTTAATTTATCTTAATCAGACAAACATCGGTTTTTGCAGCTTTACACGACAGAACCAGTAAACATATTGTAGTCAGCAATCAAATTATTTTTTAATTTTCGAATGCATGCGATTGTGGTGGCATCGAAATAGAACTAAAATCGGAAAAACATCGAAAAATGACAAAATATGCACACAAATCATAAACACTAGAATTTATATGCAAAAATATGTATTTTACATAAGAATCCGGGCTCTAGTTATCAGTAATAAAAAAGAAAATTATTTTGCGTATCTTAGGTATATCATGGCTCTATTTTTATATCGTAAAAGTTTTCCCTTATAATTTGTTTGACGATAGTACGAATAGTAGAATTTTTAATATTATCAAACAGATAGGGTATTATGATATTTGTCAAAAATGAATTTTAATTGTAGAATACTAAAAACTATCCGTAATATCTATAAGACGTAATTTATACTTTAATAAAGTTAAAATTATAAATTTTTATTAACTTTGTATAATATCTTAAATTTTCAGTTAATTATTTGTTATTTTTAAAATGTACATTTGTTTACATATAATTTACATTTTAATGTAATTTACGTAGCTTTTACATTTTTTACTTGTAAAATGTAAAAAACGCTTTTCTACAAGAATATGCCCAACTGTGGTCCCTTATGATATTGAAGAAACTTACATTTTTCCAGTTCCAAAATCACCTTTAAACCTTAAACCATTTTGGGATTTTCTTTTGTTAAATAGAAAAATTACCGTTTAACATTTCCATCAAATCCTGAAAAGTTAAGTTTCTTTTCGATCTCAAATGTTGGATAATTTTTGTGACAATAATATAAAATTATGGAATTGCCTGTATTAAGCAGTCTCAACTATTTTTTGCGGCATTGAAACATTTGTCGGTTTGAAGCGAACCTTATTGATTTACACCAAAAAAAACAAGTTGTTTTGCTATTTGTTTCAATTTGCTCCCTGATATATTGTAATCCATTACGAATAACCACATATAGTATACATATTAACATACTAAAGACGACAGAAATGTTTTTCATGAAAAGAAATTCATCAAAAAAAATTTCACTACTTTCACTGCATAATAAAAAAAAAAAATGGGTTACGATCAAAAACCTTATACATAAACATGAATGTCAATATCATATAATATGTCATTGCTCTATATTTTTGTGCCACATCGAACGGAAAAAAAGAAAGTGGGTTAGACAAAAATTATAAGAAAATTGTGAATGGCTGGAGCGGGAGGGGTAGGCAGTGTGGTATCGTTTATATTATTTATGATTATTGAGAATGACTTGCAATGGAATTTTCATTTTGACAACGACATATACTGTATGTAAAAGCAAACAAATTGGGAAATGTAATTTATTAATTTATTTAGGTGATCAATTTTTATTGTTATTATTATTAAGAGAGTTGATATACTCATACAATATATAGAAGCAAATAAAGTAGGTACGGTAATTTGCAAGGAAAATGAAGATATATAATCAATTTTTGTCGTCAATATATATTTATACAATATAAGGTACATCATTTTACCAGATTGTCCGCAAACAAACCATTATAATAAATTAGATTAGGTATTTGCATTACAAGATAAATCTTAACTTGTGTATACACAATTTATAATAAAATATAAATTCTAAACAAATAAATAAAATATTTTATGCAAAATTGTACCGTCGTCGTTGTCCCTCCTCCCCTCAACTTTCATCGACCGACCGCAAAAATATTTACATAACATATTTTCCTTCAGATTTTCATTCAATTTCCATTAATTTTCTTTTCTTATAACAATTTACAACAAAAAAAAAATGTCAAATCTAAAATTGAATGCAATTTATATATTTTCTAAATAAACTCACAATTGACAAAGTGTACAAGGGGAAATGGAGTTTGAGACGATGACGACGACGACAACGTTCACATGAAAATAAACTTACCGATAAGATTATTTTATGCTTTGCTTCTTGAAATGTCAAATATTTATGATAAATTTTAATAGAAATTCTTTGGTTTTGTTTATGTGCTTCGATTTGTTTTTTTTTTTTTTGTGCGATTCTTTTCAATTTTCCCTCTTTTGTCTTGAGAAATATTTTGGAATATGTGTACGGTAATACGAAGACGTAATATTTATATAAGACGAGTGTACATTTATAAGAAATAAAACACAATGTACTGTCCATTAATAAGTTATTAGAACTATAATAATGTGCATAACAAAATTTTTCAATAAGATGAAAAAGAAGTGGAAAAATCAATACGTAGTGTGTATTGAATTATTGTAGTGCCACTGCAACAATGATTGTGTATAGTTTTGTATTTACAATGTTGACACGTTTCAACTGTACAGATTGTAATGCAAAGTTAATGAAATGTAACTGTTTAACTTTGTACAAAGTAAAATGGAAAATTTTATGATGCATAAAGTTTGGAAAAGTTTTTTTTTAGACTGTGAAATTAAATTTTTAATTTGCATTTTTAAATTTGTTTAAGAATTTATTAACGATTTTGAATTTTAAGTAGAAACTTAATCCTATATAATAAGTACAAGAATCGTAAAATGTATACCAAAGGCAATTATGTATTAAACAATCTCTAAATTGCAACAAACTTGTTAGGCATCAAATTATTATTGCAGTTTCAACCGTGTCTTGAAATATTAAAACCTAAAAGAAATTTCAAATTTGGTAGGTTCAATTTATTTTAATTCATTTTAAAAAAAATAATTAAATTTTGAAAAATTTGTATAATGAAAGCTTATTGTATACTTTAGGAGCATTTTTAGGCAGTATTTTATTCTAAGCAAAAAAAAACATTTGAAACATTTTTCAAGTTCTCGTTAAGGTTCAGATTCGTTTTTTTAGACTGATTAATTTTATTGGTGTCAGCGTCGTCAGAAATTGATAACATTAACACCTTAAGTGAGTATGATAGGTGGCCTTCCCAACAAAGAAGTGTGTGAAAAATTCATATCCTTCAATTTGATAAAACAATGTTGCTTCTTGCTTATATACTCTCGGAAAATTCGAGTTTTTCGAGTTTCGGGAGTAGCCCGAAATCAGACGGAATTGAATCAGGTGAAAAGGACGGTTGAGAAACGATATAGGTCGATTTTTTCGCCAAATGTGTCAGACGGTGCATTATCGTTTTGCAAAAATCAAGAGTTTTATGCTCAAAATTCTGACTCAAACGATATTTGCGTGAGGTCAATAATCTAATTATATCTAGAGATTTTCAATCGACTATTTTTGAGCACCAAATCCTTGACTTCTTTGACATGGTGTTCATCGGTAGACATTAACGGAGGGCAAGGATGTGCGTGACGTGCCTTCAACGTGTTTGAACAACTTATACCAATCAAAAACAGTCGCTCTGGACAGTGCTTTGTCACCAAAAGCCTTTTTCAATATTTCCAACGTTTTGGAAGCCGAAATTCCATTTTTGGCGCAAAATTTGATACAACTTCTAGATGCAACTTTTAGATGAAAGTAAACAAGCGTATCTTAGTATAGCTACTAAAGACAGAGAGTTGCTAAAGATAAATATACAAAGATACAAAATATTTTAAAAATAAATCTTGCTCTTTCAAAAATTTCATTCTATTCTCCCTTTTCCAGAAGTTTTATTTTAATTTTAAAATTTTATTTCTCTTCTCCAAAATATTTTAAAATTGAATCTCTTTTTCCAGAAAGTCCATTCAAATTTTGAATTTTAATCGACCTTTTTGAATAATATTTTAAAATTAAATCTTTCTTTCCCAAGAATTCCATTCTTTTCTCCGTTTTCCAGAATAGGTATTTTAAATTCAAATCTTCCTTGTCTGGAATATTTTAATTAATATGTCAACGTTAAAATTATATTTCCTTTTCATGAGGTCCATTCTATTCTTTCTTTCCGAATATTTTAAAATCAAACATTTCTTATCCAGAAAATCAATTTCCAATTTTTAAATTCAATTTCTCTTTTCCGGAATATTTTTAAATTAAATCCTTTTTTCATAAATTCCATTCTAA
Source organism: Tipula helvola (assembly GCA_963556165.1). NCBI lineage: Eukaryota > Metazoa > Arthropoda > Insecta > Diptera > Tipulidae > Tipula > Tipula helvola. The sequence goes on along the minus strand of OY744482.1, from coordinate 75,854,197 downwards.
TTTTAATTTAAATCTTCTTTTTCCAGAATATGATGAAATTAAATTTTCCTTTCTCAGAAATTCCATTCTTTTCTTTCTTTCCAGAATGTTTAAAAATTAACTCTTCATTTTCTAAAATACTTAAAAATTAATAAATCAATGCTAAAATTAATCTTCCTTTTTCAAGAATTCCATTCCATTCTTCCTTTCCCGGAATATTTTAAACCCAATTTCCATTCCAATTTTAATTTAAATCTCTCTATTCCGGAATATTATGACACTAAATCTATTTTCTTCAGATATTTCATTCTATAAGTTTAAATCTCCATTTTATAGAATATTTTTAAACTTTTAAATTAAATCTTCCTTCCCCGGAAATTCCATTATATTATATTCTCGCTTTTCCAGTAATTCCGCTCTAATTTTAAAATTAAATATCCCTTTCCCAGAATCTTTTAAAATTAAATCTTCCTTTTCGAGGATTATGTTTCTCATATTGTTTCTTTATTCTTTGGGTCGTACATATGTAGTTTTATTGTGGAACGATTGTAGGAATTGTTTAAAATTTAGCATACAAAGTATCAAAAATAAGCTGATGTTTAATTTGTAATTTTTTAAAGGTTCACCTTGTATATCTCTCCAAAAAATTCTTTGGTAATTGCGGTTGTTTCAAACTGCATGACGGAGAAGATAAAAATGTGATGAATAAGATTTGTTCCTATAATACATAATAATTGTTTATAAAATGACATGAACTACTCAAGCGTTGAATAATTATACAGATACACTTACATATGTAAGCGTTTAAGTTTTTTAAAGAAAACTGGTGTAAAGACCAATCAGCGTTAGTTAAAAACTTAATTCGCCAGCTATAAATGCTTGATGATAAAATCGAATGTGATTTAACCGAAAATAATATGAGCCTATCACCAAAGTTTGAGATGCGATTAGATGCAGAACTAAGAATCTTTCTTTGGGTAACATTAAGATAACATTTAAAAATAAACCTCTGTTTTCCAGAATACTTGTAAAATTAAACCTTGCTTTTCCAGGATTTTCGTTTTGCTACTTTACTCTTTGTCTCGTTTTATCACAGAATACACTGGTAAAACGACAAACGATATATGAGGTTTATGAAGTACCATAAATGTCGTGGTGTTTAATCGGTAATTTTTTCATCTAGTATATTCCTCCAAAAAATTCGGTCGCCTGGCGTAATTTATATTTGCTTTTACATTTCTCCGTCGTCTAAGCGCAGTTTTGGCCGTACCTAATTGAGTTCAAACAGCACGGTAATGAAGATAAACAATTGTTAGGTACTTCTAGGCCTGCTTTGTTGGCCTTAAACGATGCCGGTATCATGTAATACTTGCCTGCAGCATGCCAAGCATTTTCTTGTAATGCTCATCACAAACATCTTGCTTGGTTTCCAACCGCAGTTACAAATTAATACGGACACTAGTGTTTAACCGCTGTTTTAAATTCGGCCAGCAATAATCCATTCCATGCAAATGTTTCTATGATGAAACCCTTCACCCAATTATTTGCGATAAGCTTTGGGCGTTTGAGGTGTCTTATTTGAATATTGTATTATTTGCAACCGAGTGTGATGCGGATCTAGCCGATGAATCAAAATTGGCCCAAAGACCGCTGTCTAACTCGAAAATAATTTTTTATAAATAACTACACAAACATTGGATGATTACTATCAAGAATGATCCTTAGACCACAACTGAACAAATCTTGCGTACCGCCTGTGCAATGCTGATTCCAAAACTTTTAAATTTCGAGCGACCGATTCGCATTGCCACTTTGTCAATGGTTCGTCTTAAGTACAATATTTTACAGAAAATTTGTGCAAAGGCCAAAAACGTAAACCGTCCGCTATAAGCGCCTTGCGTAAAATTTATAAATCGAAAATATGATCATTTTATCAAATGAAATTCGAGTGGATACAGAATAAAGATTCTAAAAGGTATGATGATAAGGCATGCACTGTTTGTTTAAATCTTACAGATGAGAGTGAAGTTTCTCCAGTTTTTACGATCGCTGAAGTCTTTTGATTTGCTTAACATTATGATATATAATATCATCTTTCCAATTGGTGCGAGGAATATTGTTTTAAAAATTGCAACCGTTTTACAACTGACAACAGTACTGATGCTAGAACTGCTGCTTTGCACTTAAAAAGGACCGAAGCCGAAGGTAGATAGTTTCTGGAAGTTTTGGCTTTCCTATACATATGCTTAAAATTTTCTGCGACAATTTTTGCCCGATGGTCTGCTTTTAATATATTTCAAGTTTTGCGTGATTTTAGTCTTCCTTCAAACGGGAATATTGGATGACGATCGAAGGACAAATATCCTACTATGAACAAAAAGGGAGGTATAACCAATGCACCACTTTGCAAAACAAGTCAAAACAAAGTTTATAGTATTCCTTTTGTTTGTATTTGACGGGAAAAATCACATTTTAACACTTTGGCGCCACTGATGCACCGGCACATCACCGTTTTTCTGCCGTGTACCAACTCACTAAGGTATTGGAATGTTGTGCATTTTCTCTCCCTATTCTAATAAATACATTTGTAGAATACCAGGATGTCTGCCTGCATTGTGTTTTAACCCCCCTCGCCCCTCCCTCCCCGTTGTTCAATTCAGAAATTATTGAACGTATAATATGTCTTGGATGATTCAATGTTATTTGGTAATTTAGGGGTAATTGATTTTCAGCCGTTTTCTAATGAAAATAGTCGAAATTTATATTTTTGTGAAAAGCTCAAACTTGATCAAAATGCTTACTAATAGAAAATAGTAAATTATTTGGTTAATCTTTTCGGCTTCCGCTGAAATTCAGGTACCATTTTGTCTTTTATTAACGTCTTTCAGGCGAACGATGAATTTTTTTTCCATTTTCTCGGCTCCTGGACCAGTAATAATTTTTTCCAATAAGCACCAATTAAAGAAAATTCAGTCCTACTAACGGTATGAGAAGTTTCATTCTTAAATTCGAAATTTTCCCTGCTGCAGTTAACCATCCTATTAATGTAAAATTTTTAGTATTTGCTAATTCGTTCAACTTGTCGATTTTGTGCGAAATCCTTTAGGAAATGGAACAAATTATTTTAGAATCACATTTCCATCGAAAATCTCGAATTGAACCTAAATTGTTTAAGATACAGCCAAATTTAATTCCAATTGACCAAATTCCATAAGTTTACCTGAAAACATGTCAAATTTCATCGCTGACCTTTTATAGAGGAAACTTAAATATATATTTTCAGATCTGTTAATCCGTTTGGTCTGTAGGCAGTAAACGGATTAAAAAACCAATTTTTCTGATTTACTATATGCGACCGCCAAACGCATAAATGTACAAAAAATCGAGAGGTCGAAAATTTTCATGATTAAAATACTTATTTGTAAAATACTTTGAAATTATTTTGAAGATTCCATCGACAGAATATCGTAATAACAGATGGAGGGTATATATTGAACTAGAATTATTGTTGAGTCAGGTCGAAGACAGAGGATGCTAGATCTGGTGAATAAGGTGGGTGTCGAAGCAATTCGTATTGTAATTCCATCAATTTGGCCATTGTAAGAACACCTTACCGAGTCTTGTCTGATGAATTTTTTCGTCCATTTCATCCAAATGGTTTGAATAGTACTCTCAATCAACAAACTTTCTTTTATATCCCAAAAAACTGATGCCATGGCCATCTTTGGCGATTTTGATCACTTTGGCTGTTCGGAGCAGAAGTACCAGGCTCAGTTCACTCCGCAGTTTGTTGTTTGGGATCTCTTGTTGTTTGTGTCAATTTAGGATAATTATAGTGTTAAAGCCAAGTCTAATCCATAGTTACAAATCGTCGCTTGAAATCAATTTTATTCTTTCGAAACGTTCCAAATGTTGTTGCGAAAGTCGAACTCGAAGTCGGTTTTGATCCAAATTTAACAAATGCGGCACCTGTTTACTTGTGCTGGTGAATATAATAAACTCATTCATTTTTGATGTGCAGGGATTAAAAAACCTGTGTTTGATGCCATTTTGTCCGAAGGAAAAGAATGATCATATGAGAAATTCTATTGGTGCTATTATATCAGTGTCCTTGTCCTTGCTAAATAAAACATCAGCCGCTATTAACAATAATGTGGAAAGTCTATTAAAACCAATACCATCACAACAGTCGTCGCCTGCAAAAAAGAACAACACAATCTAATACGAAACCTGCTTCACTAGTACTTACACCTTTATTATGTACATAGCCGAAAATGAATACATATTTCTGATAATTTTTCAATTGATATTTTAATTAATGGCACTTAGGAACATTGAGAACCTATAAAATTCTCATATGATTTCGGCTCTAATTCAACTGCTACAACTGCTCAACCGTTAGACAATAATATGGAATCACCCAAAATTTTTATTGGTAGTGGTGAATTGAACTCTTCTACTCTGCATACTGTTGGGCCACTACTGTGGATTTTTATTTCTCGACTATGCAAGGAAATTTGCAGTCGACAAACTTGTATTATATTGCTTTCGACGTAATGATGATCGTGATTATGTTTTAATTAAAATCGGTATTCCTGTAAGCAAATTTGACTAAATGCTGGATACATCGGCGTGTTCTTCTGGAGTTTTGATTAAAGAATTTTTAAATTCACGTCGGAAATTAATGAATAATAATTTTTTAGTCCCGCGCTCAGCGCTAATGGAGTGAATTTGGAATTTAAAGGCTATAGCACAATTTATTATCAAAATGTTTGTGGCATGTGATCTAAATCATCGCTATTTTACAAATTTTTATCGTCGTCTTGTTTTCCTATATACGTATTATGTGAGACTTGATTTCATTCAGGAGTTTTAAAATATTCAGGAGTTTTAATTATGTAGTACACAGATGTGACCAATCAACTCTAACTAGTGCTAAATCTGGTGGTGGTGGTGGTGTACTGGTGACTGTGCATAACTCAATTTTGAACTGTGATTTAATATGTCCGAATTATAACATTGAATTTGTTGCTTTGAAGTTGTCATGGATTGTTAAATCATTATATTTATACAGTGGCGTACATTCCACCTCATAGTGCTACCGAGATTTATAATTTACAATGTGAGAACATTCACCATTTTGCTGCGGATTGTAATCTGAATGACATAGTTTGTGTTTTAGGAGATTTCAATACTCCTGGCGTGACAATATGGCGCACCGATGATGATAATCCACCCACGTCTTCCCAACCAATATTTTTAATGGTGATGCACACATTTTTATTGACTCTATGTTATTGCTTGACTTGCATCAAGTTTGTAAAGTCACTAATTTAAACGGCAGGTTTCTTGATTTAGTATTTGTGAATGATCCTAATTATTGTTCGATTACTACATAAGTCAATGGAGCCATTTGTTCCTGAGACATTACACCATTATGGATTGGAAATTGATTTTGACTGTTTGGAGCTATTTTGTGTATTCACAATAATCATAAACAATCAGTATCCCAATCTTGAAATCTAGTAAACGCTATGACATCAAAAATTATCGGGGAATATACTATCATTTGGATTGGCTCGTAGCTGCGTGAACGAAAGCAATTGTTTAGAATAAATGGTATTATATCTAAAACCATTGATATTCACTCAGGCGTTCCTCAAGGTGCTCACCTTGGACCTGTGCTCTTTATCATAAATGTATTATACAAATGGACCATTACGAATAAATTATACTTAAATGTAGAAAAATGTAAGATTATGAGTTTCTTCAAGAGATGAGAGATGATTACTCGTCCTTATCACGTTAAAAATCATCCGCTCGATAGAGTGACGACATTTAACAATTTGGGAGTCATCTTGGACCCTCAATTGAATTTCCGGGATCATATTAACTTAGCTAAGTCTAATAGTTTACTGGGCTTCTCTTGTACGGTCTAACCTGGAGTATGCATCGATTATTTGGGAGGATCCGATGTATACGATTGATATCGATCGAATTGAACGAGTACAAAAATAATTAATTCTATACTTGCTGCACAAAATAAAGTGGCCGTTTGATCCTAAACTTCCAATGTGGCAGAATAAAAGGAATTTACCATCTTATGCCGAACTCTGTAAAATTGTAAAGTTGGAATCACTGATGGACAGGCGTAAGGTTGCGGCTTCTATATGTTCTTCGCTGATTTTTTAAATCGTGCAGTTGATTTCACTGAATTTCTTGCCAATATTTATATTCATGTGCCCTGTAAACCAGTTCGGGTCAAACATTTTATTTATTTACTAACTTTTAAGTCCAATTATGCGCATAATGCCCCTATTCCAGCTATGTGTCGGCAACTTAATGCTAATTTTAATGAGTTCAATTTGAACTTATCCAAATGTTAATTTAAAAAGCAAATTAAATGTAAATTGTAGTTATTTGGTTGTCCATGTTATTGTCAAAAAAGGATTTTTTTTAATATAAACAACTTTTTCACACCTAATTCGTTCGTTGAAATATAATACACCCGGTCAGTTGACATGGTCATAGCCTCAGCAATTTCAGAATCACTGTCTGCCAAAACCATACCATGTACAGAATTAATCATTTCATCGGTAGTATCAGTTCACACATTTTTGAGGATGATATCCTCAACGAACAGAGAGAAATTCGTTTCTCACCAATTACCGACCCCGCACTGTTTTATTCCTATACTCATACCATCCCATAAAATGACTAATACGTTGGGTTATAATAAATTAAAGAAGGGGAAAAAACAACGTCTGGAATTTTGTTATTCGGCCGTTGACTAATATACCTGTGTTTAACTCACTCCTCTTTTAATTTTTAATGTTTATCGCTCTCACCATTTTTATTGTTTACCACTCCCACATTTTTTTTTTTCACCTTTTTGTTTCCTTTTTGCTTATTTTTTAAACCTTTTGAAATATTGCGAAATATTTAACAAGTGTTTTTAAAAAATTAAAAAATGTGTGTAATAAGTGTGTTTCGCCAAGTGCCCACGGCAGATAGTGTAAAAAGTAGTAGTATCAGTTTTTGGAAATCTTCAAGGAATTGTACGACCAGGTTGAAATTCGAAAGCCCTAAATGTTAAAGGAACAAAATCAGTTAACATATTTACCATTTCTTTATAAAGTTTCATAGATAGCCTTTATATCTGTTTTCACAAATTTGATGACAGCACGATGTTAAAAACACGTGTACTTTAGTCAGCTGTCTAAACAGAACTATTTGACAGATCGACTGGAAATTTCATACGCGTTCATAATTAGAGTGAATGCGTTCAATGCAGTTATAGATGTATTTCTAATTGTAGAATATAGATGGCACTGTACAAACTTTTCAAATCACCTAGTAAATAAGGCAGGTTGGAAATAAAATAGAAGCTGTTTTTTTCTAAACTTGATGGCGGGGTCTTAAATTAAAAATACTTGATAAATTCGATTTCGGATTTTATATCCGCCCAAAAAGCAATCAATCCAATCAAAATTCAATTCTAACTTTAACCACCAAAATCATAAAAAAACAATTTAAAAATATCACAATAAAATAGAAAATTGAAAGCAATTTTCTTCGTTCGTTATTATAGATTTCCCATTCAAATTTATGTAAAAATACATTAATAAAAAGTAAAATTTTATTGATCAACAATATAAATAAGCAAATAAATATTTCCAATTTTCATTTTTTTTTTTTATTTTTATTCATATAAAAAGTTTTCCGAACAGCGGAATTATTATCGTTGAAAGTGCGGGAAAACTAAAAATAAAAAATGTATTTATTGTTTGTTTACAAATAATATAATTTCAACATTAAATAAATAAATATGAAATGGGGCAAAAAATTCGCCCATATTTTTCCATCCGTGCCGCGTTACATGGTCAACCGTATGGAAATGAAAAAATTAAATTTTCATTTTTTATTGTTTATTTTATTTTGATCTCTGTGTGTGCGCGCGTTTTAATTTTTTGATAAATTGAAATAAATAACCGAATTGTGTGGTGCGGTAGAATATGTAATCCACCTGTTTTTTTTTTACAAATATTCGTGTTTACGCAACATTTGGCGGATTTTTTTTTATGTGTGCGCGTAAATTTTGCAATTCAATTAAAATTGATTGAAAAAAAAAATAATAAAACTAAAACAATGTTGTTGTTATGTGATCATTATTTGCACTTGTTATATACGGAACGGATACCTATATATGTACCACCATATGTCATCTAAAATCGACTAGCCGTGACTATCCATCCAATTTCACTAAATAAAATAAAATTTATGATAAATTGTTCAAACAATTTATTGACAGTCGACGTCTCGCTCGACTCACATGGAATAAAAATTGGAGAGATATCCGTTCCTATATTATCCCGTAACTAATTTTAATATATCACCAATATGTGGATATGATCCCTTCCATAAAAAAATTTGCGATAAACATATCCTCTGTCATATTTCCAATTTTATTTTATACTCCTGCTTATCCATTTTATTAGATCCTTTTTGTTGTTGTTGTTGTTGTTGTTGTGGGATGCGATGGCTGATTTTCCCTTCGACACAACACAATATGAAATTCAATATTTTTTTATTTTTTATTTACGAAATTATAATCGAAAATTATTGATTGTTAGAAATCAATAAAATATATTGATGGGTGGCAAAAGGTACATAAGTATACATATAGTATGTCGGATTGGGGAGAGGCTTAAAGGGATATTTTTATATGTCAAATTGTATGAGAATTTAATTCGTTTGTGCATTTTATCCTTTTTTGGTACGTTTTTGGAAGGGTTCATATTCTATAATAATTTAGGGGTTAATCAGATGGAATATTCTGAGTACATTGTATAAAAGACTGTAGGCAAGTTACTAACTATGTAAGGTACAAATTGTTCTTGGCCACATAACCTGCACTCTACGGTATAAAAACGACAGATGAACCAATTCTTAACCCATTTATGTCTATTTTATTCCAAATTAATTTCATTTAACAGAAAATTCAACTTTAATTAAAACTTCTTAATCTTAATTGAAATAATTTACTATAACTATACCAATTTATAATCATACTTGACTGAATTTTATCATTACATACTTACATACAACTATAAAAAAAAAACATTAGGGTCGAATGAAATGTCTTTACATGAGATACGAAAATATTTTTAAGACAACTTGATACTAGCCATCATTCCAACGAAGACGAAAATAAAGGAAAAACTATTTTTCTTTATAAACAATATTAAATTATTTTTAATCATTAATTAAATCTTATAAATGAAAAATAATAATTATTGTTATTAAGGCAACAATACTTCTTTACAAAACTTGCTTGCGAATATTTCTTTTTGAAAGCAGAACAACAGTCAGCATACCAGCAGTACAGTTGGAAAATATGTATATAGGGGTTGTGTTGTTCTTACGGTGCAAACAAAAAAAAATTGTGGATTTACACCCTTTAAGTTATGGTATGTACGCGGAAGATTATTTATTCCAACGCCTCATGTATAACAATAAAAAAAAAATGATATATATTTAGCTGGTGTATCCTTGTTCTGCCGATGACCTGGAAAATTATTTGTAGCCAAGTAATATAATATAAATGTTATTAATGACCTTTTTTGGTGGCTGGCCCAACCAACACACATACCAAATATAACCGTTAATATTTATTTTCTGTGGTTGCCAGTTTTGTTTATTTATGTGTTTTTTTTGGCAAAATAATTATGGCCTTTTTGTTTTGGTGGTGGCTGATACAATCGAACGGAAATATTAGTTTGGTTGCATGTTTCGTGCGGAAGAAGCTTAAATAATTATGTTTCGGTAAAATGTTTGTTTTCAAAAAAATTTCGTAAACCAAAAAAAAAAAAGAGAAAAATTAAAATTCGAATGCTTATTTGAAATATTGAAAAATTTAGGGGTAGGCGAGTGGGCGAAAAAATTAAGGTAGCAACAACTTCAACAACGATGTGAAGCAACACAAAAAAAAATTAAATTTGATGAAAATTTTCCTTTTGGCTACTAAACGAATACTTAAAGATATGATCATTGGCTATTGAACAGAAGCTAATAGAATAAAGAAGGCTAGCACAAGCTGAAACGAAAATGAAGCGATATAGATTTTACAGCGCAACGATGTTTGGGCCAACCCCGATGTTCTTGTTTTTGTAAAATTAATTCATTTTTTAGCAAAGCAAATTGACTTTTGTTCAAATTACTTTCACTTATGCGTATATTATTTAACGGATATTAACGTTCTGTTAATCTGGATATTATTTCAAACAGATCCATTTTTCATGGTATGGCTTCTTTCTTAAAATCTTTCTTATAACCTTACGTTTTGTAATTAATTTATTAAATTTTTGTTCGTTATTTTAAATTTGGACTTTTGTTACTTTCTCTGTTGGGGTTCAAGTCATGAAATAGTACAGCATTATGCTGGTGGTCTACGTAAAAATTATAGTCCATGATTTCATAATACGTCCGGAATACAAATACGAAAAATTTGTAGATGCACACCTCTAACTACATACAATAAATTATTTTATTTGGCATAAATCAAGTTTAGCATAAGTACTAAACAACAGCATCCCAAGTAGGAAAATATATTGTTTTCTTTAGATTCGCCTGAAACAATTAATAAACAACTTTATAAATATTTATTTTCACGAATCAAACTATACAATTGTTTTTATTTTAGACGCATCTTTCTCGTTTTATTTTAATTTGGCACGTCTTTCTCGTCTTGAAAGCAAAAAACAATCTGTCAACTTTTTTTTAATTAAGCCAACGTAAGTATCGGTGATGCTATAAAGGTAGACATACTCTACTGCTCAATACTGCTGACCAACTATAATGACTTAGGACATTGACGCCTTATTATTCAGCGACTGCTCCCACTCGACCCTCCTGCTTCTTCGTCCGACCCGGATGAAACTATTTCTTCTTCTTCATCACTGATAATTTCATCATCGCAGCCGTAATGCCAGAGCTTCAAAAATTCGGCACTCGTTGAAGCCATATTTGGTAAGGACTCAAATATTTCGCGTGTAATTTACCGCCCAAAGAAAATTGAATTTTCTTAATGGTTACTTTGTCACCAATTTTGTAAGTGGGTGCACTTCTTCTTCGTTGATTTCTTTACCTTTCCTAACAGAACATCTGCGCCTCTTCTCTGTCTAACAAATCTCTGATAACGGTCCCTTCAGGACTCCTCATTTTTATTCCCATTAATAATTCAAAGGGCGTCATGGTGATACTTCTCTGAAAACTGTTGTTCATATAAATCTTTGTGAATTTGGGACATGTTTGTACCATTCTTCCGGAGCTTCAATCGACATTTTTGTAAGAGCAGGGATAATTATCCTATTTACTCGTTCTACCTGACTATTTCCAATCGTCATCCCTGTTGTAATGGTCCAATGTTCAATCCTTTCCGCAGAGCAGTAATTTTGAAATTTCGACGACGTAAAGGCTGCCCCACGGTCTAATATTTTGTAAATTTAGTATCTGTATAACTTCTTTGGATGTAACTGATTTGCAAGGGTATAGCCAAGTGAATTTAGAAAAGGCATCTATTACGACAAAAATTATTTATAAAATTTTCTAGTAGTTGCTAGATGTCCTAGATAATCAACATGATACGTAACTAACGGACGATCCCCTTTCGGTATCGGATTAATTAACCCATCTTGTTTGCCATGTTTTCGCTCAACTACGATGCATTTTATACAGTTTTTGATATGGTTTGTGATCCTTTTCGCAAGATAACCTATCTCATGGCAAGAACGTATCACCTCGTTATACATTGCTTTTGGTACCACTAACACCATTGAACCTTGTAACATCTTAAATAGACCATTTATGAACCTTGTAACATCTTAAATAGACAACCATTATTAACAAAGTAATCATCATATGTACGTACCTCTTTGGAGAACCTCAAAAATTGCTTGGACTGATTCGTCTAACATCTGGGCGGCTTTCACTTTTGCCGTGATTTCATCTTTCGTAACCATTGCAATTGGGTTTCGGCTTAATGCAAGACGTGGCGTATTTTACTAGACTCTCTATGCTCCAATGTAAAATAAAATTCCTGCAGCATTAACGCCCATCTTGCTGGTGCCCTTGAATGTGGCACAATCGGTAACTATGGTAAATTATAATCCAAGCAGATAAACTCAGCATTTTTTTCAGAGCGGCAACTATTGCTAAGACTTAGAGCTCGTAACTGCTGTAACGTTCTTCGCAATCGGTTGTTTTTCGGCTATAATAAAACACTGGCCGAAAATGTTATTCGTCGGTTGATTTCTGTACCCATATATCACTTGGGCCAAACTTACAGGCATTAGTGTGTAGTTCTGTTTTAGCATGTGGGGCAATTTGGTGTTAGATTCTGTTTTGTTAAACAAAGGATTCGCACTCACTTGGCCTCATATATTTCTTTTATAGAGACTTATTGACCTGAAAAAGGGGTTAATGTTTACTCAATCCCTGGAATTTTATGATTTTTTTTGTATAGGTAGTTATAAATAAAATAAAAATACAAAGAAAAAATCTTCTGATCAGGATTATTCCTACGTCATAGAATTTTCATAGACTGTATTGCTTTTCCATAGTAAAAAATGAATAAAAAAAAATAAAATTTCTGATCAGGATTACGCGATTACGCTGCTCATTTTTACACGGTCTAGAGTTGAGGGATACGTAACAGTTTTTTGCGTTCTTTAATTAATTTTCTTCTGTTTGGAAAAGAAGATAACATGATGTTGTTTATCTAAATCAACGGTGCCCTCGTTGGATGTTGACCTAATCGATGTGGGCTTTGTTTTATTTTTAGCCTTTCTTTTCGGTGAAACATTAGAAATAGGATTATTTTTCTGCACAGTACTGATACGTTTTATACCTTCAAGTCCGTTATGAATCTAAAACTGTCTTCTGGCAATGACTGACACTTATTGAAGTCCACAATTTCAAATAGAGTTTCCAACAATTCCATAAAATCGCAACACTTCTTGGGTCGATCTAATTGAAACACAAAAACTACCTCTAATGGCGCCTACTTCAAAGCTGTCGACAGTAATTTTTTTTGGTAATTTTGCAAAACAAGAACTTGACGGTGAAAAATTGTATAGTATTTTTTAAAAAAGATGTAGAAAAATACCGTCAAGTTCTTCTGTCGCAAAATTACTAAAAAAGTTACTGTCGACTGTTTTGAAGTATGCGCCATAAAAGCTTGGAAAAAAATTATTTTCAGGGAATTTTCATACCACTGGGATTTGATTATTTTTGTGCTAATTTGATTAAATGACTCCTTGTTAAAACCTTAGGTTAAATTGGATCCATATGAAGTATTCCATTATAGAACTCATCAAAACTTAGTTGGTTTTAGCATAAAAAACTAAAACAACGTCACTACACAGTACAATACGTCAATACACGAATAAACTAACTATGATTTGGTTCCAAATCAATAACTAAACTGGATTGGATGAACATAAGCATGGCAACACCAAACCCAAATATAATGTCGTACTCTGTTGACTTTTCACGTAAAATCTAGATTTGATGGTTCCAAAAGACCACGAAAAATAGATCACTTGGGCTGTTCTATATGAGTAACTTTACAATGTTATGTTTTGCTTACTTTCTGAATGATTTCTTTAACTCTTATTTTGAAATGTTTATTAGTACATCATAAAAATATAGAGCCTAAATTACCATTTAACTGTTATAACATTCTAAAAGGCAAAACGTCATAACTCAAGTAAATAAACTGCTGTTGAACCACAAAATTAAAAATAATCGTTAACACGTTAAATTTTATTTTAATGAAAGTAGTCTTGTTTGAATTTTGCTGCATTACAACAGAGCCACCTATACATACTGATCCGTAGGATTATGCCGAAATTTTGATCGGCTTTAATGAATATTTTTACACGATCCCATAAGAATCAATGTCAACTTGATATTTGGTAAACTAATTTTTGTGTCTCTGTTTAATCCTCTGCTCAGTCTTACAGGGGATCTGTAAAAGGTGTAATACATTTTTTGATAAATTGCATTACTATACGAGCTTTAGAAAACCGGCAATATAAAATGAACATTGTAGGTGCTATTTCAATAATAAAACACTTAAACTCAATTTTTCCGTTCGATGTTGAAAGTCCGAATGTTGGAAGGCCGAATGTCGAAAGGCCGAACGCCGAAAGGCCGAATGCGTCGGAAGGCCGAATGTCGAAAGGCCAGGCCGAATGTGTCGAAAGGCCGAATGTCGAAAATCCGAATGGGTCGAAAGGCCGAATGTGTCGAAAGGCCGAATGTGTCGAAAGGCCGAATGTCGAAAGGTCGAATGTAGAAGGGCGAATGTCGAAAGGCCGAATGTGTCGAAAGGCCGAATGTCGAAAGGCCGAATGGGTCGAAAGGCCGAATTTTAAAAATATTTTCGTTCTCGTAAAAAAATTGTTTGGTTGCATCAATGTCCACTGTAGTGAGGTTTCAGTGTACATATAATAGTGTTTCTTTTGTTTTATTTTTCTTTATTTTGTAATTTTTAAGGATGAACGAAATTTAAACGTGTTACAGAATTTCTTTTATTCTCTATTAAGTATGTTTACGAGAAGATAGCATTTTATAGTATAAATTACAGCATTCTTTTTCTATTTTATAAACAGGGTATTTCCGAACTTTAATTCGCCAGCTCATTCCTGACTCAACACTAAAATGCAAATAAATAATCGAAAATGCCTTTGTGGCTTTTCCCATGCCTATCAGGGGTTGAAGTAATCGAACTTTAGCTGCAAATTATTGTTTTGAATTTCACTCGAACTTAAGAGTAAAATAGACAATCACTTATTAAAAATGTATTGTTTTTCTATATTTAAAAAAAATGAATTTATTTGGTTCGGACACATCCCGTATTCAATTATTCTCAAAACTATATACGTTTAACAGAAACCAATAATTTCCATTGATATTATGTACCGAACGGAAAACCCCAGTTTTAATATCAGGTCTTGAGGAATATGTAAATTCATTTTTATTCTTTAGTGCGACTCTCAAGTGACAACAACTAATTTGTTTTTTAAGTTAAATAATTTTTAAAATATTAAATTGCAAGTGAATTAGACTTTGTGTATTTGAAATTTGGAAATTCTTCATACAAAGTTTTCTTTAAATTTTGACAAACGTTTTGTGTTTCTTCCAAGTTAATAAATATTTTGCTATTATTAAGTTTCGTTTGAAAGATTGCTGTTTTTCAAAATACTCAGGTAACTATAAACTAAGAAGAGTTTTGTTTTAAATAATTTTATCATCTTTAACTAAATTCGAATATTGACGTAATCTTTAATTTAGCATGGATATTTTTGAGTAATGACGTTTATCTTTAATTTAGCATGGATATTTTTGAGTATAAATCGAATAAAGGAAGAACCATGTTATCCGTTGATGGTTATTTATTTACTTTGAACAAAAAAGTGAATTTAACTTATTATTGGGAATGTGAAAGGCGATATCACAGCCAATGTGGTAAAGAGAAAGAACATTTTTGTAACGGTCGAATTACAACTTTGAAAAAGGATCGAAGCCATTGCTTAAAAAAAGAATGCTACACATAACCATTCGCTGACGCCGGTTACAGGCGTAATAAAAACAATTCGCGAGAATACTAAAACAGCAGCCAAAATCCCTTATTTTAAACCAGTACAGATAATACAAGAATTTGGCGAAGCCAATTTTTGGATTGCAGATGGAACATTTAAGACAGTTCCCAACCTTTTCATGCAGCTGTATTCGATACATGTTCGGATTGGTGGCTGCAATTCTATAATATTTCCAATGATATATGTGCTTATGACAAGCAAATCAACAGAATGTTATGATCGTATGTTAGAGGAGATTATAGAAGTTGCTGCCCAAAACAATACATACATATATTATTAAATCCAAAGTTTATTCTTACGGATTTTGAAATTAGCGCCGTAAATGCTTTCAAACGTGCATTTCCAACTACTATAAATAAGGCTTGCTTTTTTCATCTAAGCCAATCTATATACCGTATAGGATCCAGTCAGTTGGCCTAGCAGCAAGATATGGTACGGATATACAAATCAACATGGAGAGTCGTAAACTACTGGCGTTGGCATTTTTGCCCTCTGAAGAAATAAAAGACACTTTTATAAATTTGAAATCCACAGTTTCAGACCAACTAAATACAGTTTTTTCGTGGTTCGAAAACAATTTTGTACTAGGACTTATGATGTCTGATCGGAGAAAACCACCGCTCTTTCACCCTGCCTTTTGGTCAGTTTTTAATCATGTTGAGAACGATATTCCACGAACCACCAATACGCTTGAATCATGGCGCCGAAGGTGGAACATCATTTTAAATGAAAAACATTTGGGTGTGTTTCATTTTATTTAACATTTAATAAAGGAACAACATACAGTTGACGGCCAAATTGAACAAATTTCAGCTGGAATGAACCTCCCACAAACGTCAAATGTTAAAAAAATAAATATTTATCAATTGGTTAAAAGAACAGAAGCTCCTCTGATAAAATTAAACGGAATAGCGCATAATTTAAATTTTTAAGATTATTTTAAGTTTTATTAAATGTTAAGTTGAAGTTATCTATTAAAAGTTATTTATTAAGTTAACTTATTTCAAATTCAATTTTTATTATTATATTAAAAATGAATTACAATTTACAGAAATAGATATGAAACTTTAATTATTTTATAAAACTTTTTAAATTTTCATGGGTAACCAATGGGTAATATGGATTGGGGTATTTGCCTGCAAGACAAAATCTTATTTTGCCGTTCGATCTTGTATTTTGAATTCTTACTGTATAAAATATAGTTTACCAAAATTTTGTTTTTTTAAATTTTGTGAAATAATAAATATTTAGTGAAATAGTTTTTCTGGGATCGATATAAAATATTGGATTTCAAAATATTGCTTTTTTTTATTAATCTTGCAACTACAAAATCTTTCAATTACAAAATCTTGCATAACAAAATAGTGCAATTATTTTCTTTTTAGTAGGTGTCATTAATAGATTCTATATAATCCGCTCCTACGTGCGGCACGCAGTGCGACATGTTTGCTGATACCGGCTCCTACCTCCCCTGAAGTTTATTTCTAAAGCCCCTCGGAGGGCTAAGCGGGGGGGAGCGCAGCGACCTCCCGCGTGCCCGTGAGAATTACCAAAGCCGTTAGCCTCTACAATTCTAAGTTAAATTAGTCTATGTCATTTTTCTTCAATTTATTTTCATCAGAATAGAGAAAAAAAATATACGAGAAATTGTTATGCAAGATTTTGTATTGCAATATTTAATAATTGCAACATTTTTTAATTGCAATATTTTGTAATGCAAAATTTTCTATGCAAAATTTTATAATGTAATATTTTGTAATGCAAGATTACATACCCAAACCAATTTCTCTATGTCCCCTATTTTAAGTTCATTTTTCATATGAGCAGGCATTTCTTTTAATTTTAATAATAAATTTAGGTACATACACACATTTTATTTAAAATTATAATTTTAGAAGTAAGTTTCTCTTCTTGAGATATGTTTGAAAAAATATAATAAAAATTAGACTAAATTTAATGGATTAGTGCTATAAATCAACGAAGAGCTATATTATTTGCAATGCCTTTAAGGAAAGAAGAGTTTATAAAACAAGATTTTGGAGAAAAGATTTTAGAAACAGTCTTTTGTAAACAGTCTTTTGAAAAACAGTGATACTTGAAAGGCCGAATTTTCATTACATTTTCCTTCACTTGATTGATTGACATCAATATTTAAGACCATTGAATTTATTTCGTAATGTTAAATGTAAATCCTGTGTATTTAGCATACATATTAATGTGGTAAAATTTTGTCGAAAAAAAATTTATTTATTTTCTTTTTTTTTTATTATAATTAATTAATTTTTATATGACAAAAAAAAACTTAAAAAGATTTTAATATTTAAGGCCGATTTACTATTAAACATTTTTATACAAAACTTTTGATGAAAATATGAATTTTGTTTTTTCATAAAAATATAAATTTTGAAAATTTTCATTCATAAAAAGATGAAAAATTAAAATCAATTTCGACATAAACGGCCTTTCGACACATTCGGCCTTTCGACACATTCGGCCTTTTGACATTCGGCCTTTCGACACACTCGGCCTTTCGACACATTCGGCCTTTCGACATTCGGCCTTTCGACATTCGGCCTTCCGACCCATTCGGCCTTTCGACATTCGGCCTTTCGACACATTCGGCCTTTCGACACATTGGGTCTTTCGACATTCGGCCTTTCGGCGTTCGACCTTTCGACATTCGGCCTTTCGTACCTATTTGACCTAAAGTGAGGGCTTTTTAAGGAAAATTAAATTAAAATAGAATTCGTTTTCTATCAGATCGCGATTTCGGTATTTTCCTTTAAGTTTTAGTTCCGAAAAAAAATCTTTGTACAATATATGTAACTTAGTCACTAAACAAAATATTAAAATATTCCGTTTTTTCAACCGAACAATTGAGGCAAAACGAAAAATTTCGTTTTTCAATCTTCAATAAATAAAACTCAAATTCTGTTTATTCCACCGATTTTATTCAAATTAGAAGAAATTATCTCCAAAACCAAAATTAAAATAAATAATTTCTGTGCTGATGGCTATTCTGCTTAAAATCCTACTGCGAAATAATTTAAATTAGCTCTGGAACTCATTAAATAATAACAGCTTTAAGTTGTCCATACTAAATTAAATTAAATAATTTGAGTATCCACATTAGTATATTCTTATTAGTACCATATATGATAAACAATTATGTAGTACAAATATATGATATGGCTAATAAACTTTATTTTAATTTTAAACGGACAATCTGAACAAAATTCCCGCTAGAAGAAGAAATTTAAATTCATAATCATTTTGATTTAGAAATCTGAAACTTTATTAACCTTGCCCCAATCAACAATGTTATGAACAAACTATTGTATTTGAATCCAAAACTTTTCACCTTAAATAAATTTCAAATTCCAAGCTTCAAATTTCAAATTCCAAACCTCAAATTCCAAATTCTAAATTTCAAATTTTAAATTTCAAAATGCCAAATTCCAAATCCCAAATGCCAAATTCCAAATTTCTGGCAAAAGAATTTAATCGTTTAACCAATTTTGATAGGATTTACTCGGTATATTTGACCTGTTTGAATCAACATATTTGCTAAAATGCTTTATAAAAAAGTCAGCTATCTACCAGACTAAAATTGTTTAGAGTTTTCTTTATAATTATCGTATAGCAATAGCTTATTGAAGAATAAAGATAATATTCAACTTGTTCGATTCTAAAATGATATTTAGATGAGGTTCTGGAATATGGAACTTGGCTATTTCTTAACTCATATTGATTAAATTCAACATGTGCATTGGGAATGGAAATCTAAAATTATTTTAAATTGAAATTCTGAAATTTGTCTAATTAGAGTGGAGATCTTAATTATATCTTCATCGATTTTGATTAAATTTTTAAATGGAAACCTAAAAGCAATAAAACTGAATTATAATAAATTTGTCCAGCTACTACAGGAGTATTTTTTACACATCATTCTTCATTCTCTGAAGTTGATATGATTTTACGACTACTAATTTTTCCCGGAAATACTGGGTACCTTTGCTAGAATCAGATAACCTTCAAAATAAATGTAATCGAAAGTTCTCTAATATCTAATGCCGTTGAGTTCATGACCCAAATTCAATCCGATTCACTTTAAAGATGTTCGATTTTAAGTAAGTGTAGTATCTAAAAAAATTCTTAAAACAATCTTCATTTCAACATCATTCAGTTCACTGTAACTGACACAAAATTTAATATATTTGCAATAGTAATAGTAAGTAAATGTATAAATCAAAGTTCTTAGAAAATCCAAAAACTTTGACTATTCTCAACAGTAATAAGATTCATATATCGTATGCATATTCGTACATAAACTTATGCAAAAGTATTTTTACGAAGAGAAAACTTTAATTTAGTTTCCTTACGAACTTTGGGGCAAAACTAAAAAGAAAACAAATCAAAAATGCAAAATGAAAACAGGAAGAAAAAACTTTACTTTGAAAACTGCTTATAACGTATAATACCCTCCCTACGATTTATATAAAAGAAATGTTTAGTTAAAAAAAATTGTATCAATTTTAAACCATTTCAGCATTAGTATTACATAGAAAGGGAACAACTAGGATGATAAGCTTCTAACTAGAAAACATTTTAGTTTTTTTTATTAAATTTGCTTTATGAAGAAAAAGGATAACATTCGCATTATTCGTAGACATACATAAAATGCATGATTATTAGGGGGTGATGATGTTGCAATTACTGGCATAAAATAATACGTTGTCATCTCTAAATTTAATTGACTACAATCTTCTAATATGATTTTCCAATTAAATTACATGTTCAATCCCTTTTGTTCCATTATCGTTATCCCTGTGACAATATAAAGTCATCTGCATTAAATATTTTGTTTCGAACATGAAGATTTATAACTCGGATAACATATTAAATGGATTCGTATCTTATATATTTCCGGATTATTACTTCCGGTTATTGTGTTTTATTAACTTAAGATTTTTTTATGTTCCGGTTCGTCTCAGTGTATATTGCATATAGGAAAATTATTTGTGTAACCCTTTGATTGAGAAATATACAACCGATATTATGGATTTTTAATTTATGCATATATGTACGAGTAAATCTATTTTCTTCTCATTTTCATATTTATACGTATGGTTTTCAATGATGCGTGAGGAAAATTATAAAGATTTTTCCTAATTAACCTAATTCTTAATGTGTATTTTATGTTTCGTATATACAACACATTTGAAAAGCATTAAAAATAGTTTTCGATGGAATATTGAAAGGTTTAAATGTGTTCTGCGCTGTATATTGATGCATTAATTATGTTGATGGAAATCTGTAATCACTCTAGAATTAGTGTTATTAGATGGATTTGTATACGGAATTTATAAATAGGTTAAATAAATACATTTTTAGAAATTCCAAGGCTTGGAATTTTTCTATCAACGTTCTCTTGGTGGTTTATATGTTATATGTATAAATAAAATTTAATTAACATAATTTAAATTAGTTTTTGGAATATTTATTTTTTATTTTTTTTAGAAGATTTCAATTTCTTAGTGTTTTTCATAAACTACCTAAAGAACATGTGGGTAATTTTAGCAGGGAGACTTTCGAATGAAACTTCTGATACGAATTTGTGGCTCATTGGAAAAATTTAGTCTACTTCTGAATCCGAGAAAATGGAAAAATTATTTTTAATTTGTACACATTGGAAGATTTGTGCTTTTCACAAAATTATAAATTTCGAAAATTTTCATTCATAAAATGAGCGAACATTAAAATAAATCAAAATCACGAAATGTACATATAACCCTCATATTGCGCGGTTGAAAAATGCCGTGTTGTACGAAAGCGCGTTCTTGGAGGCATGAAGTTTTGTTGAGATATAGGACAAATTTCTACATTTTCTTAACCGCGTTGTACCGAAATCGCGTCGTCGAAATATCGCGTTACATGAAAATTTCCACGTTTTTGAATCGCGTTATAGGGAGTCTTGGATGACTCATTTCATAATTTTCAGCATGAAAATTGTGAAAATTTGTATTTTTATGATAATCACAAATTGTTTTAATATATCTGCTACAAAGTGGTTAAACTTTCCAGGTTTCTGCAAAAAAACACGTTGCGTTGTTTTACCGTCTTTCTGGTCCAATTTGGAAATTGTTTTGCCATTTTCTCGGTTTGTGGGTTAGCACTGTTTTCTACAAAGAACACTAATTAGCACATATTCGATTCTAACGGTACGAGAAATTTCCGAAAGCTTCCCTGATTTACATCGAAAATTAAATTCCTTTCTATTTATTTGTTTTGGGGCTTGAGGCATTATCAACCCTTTCGCAGTTTACTTTAAAAATCCTACATCTAAGGTCCTTCTGTTGTCCCTTTTGACTTAGATGTATAGTTCTTACATGATGTTCTCTTCACAGAGAGTCACAAATGTGTTCATCTTCATCATCAATTGAAGTCACAGGTGACTCCCGATTCAAATATGAAGCATGACATTTTTATTAGATTCTAGAATATTTTATGTTGGAAACTTAGTTCAAATTCTGAAATTATTGCACAAACATAATGTGGCTTGAAATCTTGGTTGTTTCAATTTAGTGACATTACAAACCCACCTAACTTGAATCCCATATTTCGCGGGCTTTGCAGGGCTTGTACTGCGTGAATTCTTCCGTGATTCTTTCGATAAATTAAAACAAAATGTTAAAAATCACTTAAATATAGTAATTACATCGTGACATCTTTGAATACATATCTCGGAATGGAAATAGCGGTTTCTCCACAACAATACATTCTGAGGGCGTATATTTACTTCACAAAAAAAAAACAGTTCACTGATTGCCGCAGCTTTATCTATTTCTAAGCAATATTGCCTTGTGCTTTTTGTTGTCGAATCTCAAAAATATACAAAGGACTCGAGGTCGTTTCCCACAAAACTTTTGAATGTTAATTTTTTAACTGGTGAACATCTGCGTTTATCGAAATTGTTAGGTAGGGATTAAATTCCTTCTCAGTTAATATTTTCCAAATTTACTAATTTTTTTACTTTAATTTGAATTAATTAATTAATTCGTCTAATACTAAATATGCAGCCGGTCCTAAGACCATTTTGATGTGTGTTACAAATAATACGTAGAAGGTACTATTAACACAATGTTGATCGGCAATTTTACACAGAAACCATGCCATGTGACCGGTTAGGTGAAGTTCTGGAATATGACCAATAAGAAAGGAACTCGGTTATTTCTTGTTCAAATATGATGAAATTCGACATGTACGATGATAATGGGATCCTAAAATGATTTTTAGATGAAGTTCTGAAATATGGCCAAGTAGGATGGAACTTGGTTGTTTCTTAAACGATTTTGATTAAATTCGACATGTTCGAATTAAATATATTGCGTAGAGCAGTGATGGCGAACCCATGACCCGCGGGTGCTAAATTAATATTAAACAGTTACTGAAGTTACATGTTGAGCTGAAATGATGATCGACTGAAACTTAGCGAAAAGTCTAACATGTAAACTGCAACCCAACCGGAATTACGACCGAAATGATGACCGAGTCAGTCGATTAACATTTGGTTGGTTGAGTCGGTTTTTTTTTTCAGTGAACATGTAAACTGTGACTCACTGAAATGACACACAAATATTTTGTATAATATGATTGAATTCTGGGATTTCTGTTTCTGCAGCAAATGTGTGACCAGGATTTCCCGTTTTTCGATTTATTTATTTTATATTTTATAACTCAATAACCGCAAAGGAAAATATATTACATTCGACCCACTGTTTTAGAGAATAATTGGGAATTGGTTTGTGTGTCTGATGCTTCTGACTTCCCCCTAGATCCGAATGTAGAAAATTTGAATATCTTTTATACAAGTTTATCCATATGTAATAATTTCAAGTCTAAATCAAGCTAATTAGGAAGAATCTATCCTATTTCTTAACCGATAACGATAAAATTCGATTTGTACGATGGAAATGAGATTCTAAAATGATATTTTGAAAAAATTCTAGAATCTAGCCAATTTAGAAGAAACTATGTTACTGCTAATCCCATGTAATGAAATTCGATAAATACGATATGAAGTTGGCAAAGAAAGAACCGAGTTCCTTCCTAAGTGACCTTAGGTTCCAAAACTTCATGTAAAAGTCATTTTAAATCAGTATTTCCATCGTGCATGCTGAACTTTATAATAAAAATCGGTTTTATATTTTGAAGGATATAAAATTTAGTATGGATGGATATAACATTTTCAGTTTAAAAGACTGTATCTCAAAATTTTTCTTCTAGTGCCAAGCTGAATTTTTCACAGATTAAAGTGCCATTATTAGCATGTGATTTAACGTTAATTTAAAAAATAAAAATACTTTTTTTGTTATCGAGATACTAAGACATACAGATTCAAAAAGCCACCAAAATTTCAAAATTGAAAATTATTAAAAACAAATTATTTCATAATTTTATGTATTCTTCTACATAGCTGTCAAAATCCGTTGAGAAAACCAAAATCGATCAACCCGTTCCGAAAATATGATCAAAAACGCAATACGTATACCCAAAACTCTTAAAAATGAGAAAACTTTGAGAGAGTGTAAACTCGTGAGTGAAAGAGAAAAAAAAATGTTTTCTACAAATATTTTTTTTTTACTTAGAAATCGAATAATATAGGTATACGATTATTGATTAGTCAACGGCCAAATAACTAAATTCCAGATGTTGTTTTTTTCCTTCTTTATTTTATTATAACCCGACGTATTAGTAATTTTATGGTATGGAATGAGTATGTGAATAAAACAATGCGGGGTCGGTAATCGGTGAGAAACGGATTTCTCTCTGTTCGTTGAGGATATTTTGGTTAAGAAATATAGGTTTTCGGATTTCGTAAGATTTTAAGTTGTCTAAACGTCTGCTTTTTGGTTGTACATGTAATATTTCTAAATTGTTTAAACTGGATGTGTGATTTTCTAACGTTAAATGATTATAAAGGAATGATTCATGGGTACCAGATAAATGTTCTTTAACTCTAACTTCAAAATTACGCCCAGTCTGTCCGATATAAGAGGAACTATAATCATTGCAATTGAAATTATTAACGCCAGACTTGGAAAGGCGATCAATTCTTGGTTTGTTGTTAAAAATCATTTTCTTAATTGTATTATTAAAATTTAACAAAATTAATCTCGCCGGTTTTCGAAACAGCAATAAGATTCAAAATTGCTGCTGTTATACTTGCTTGCGGAAGCATTTGATTCTCGTCCAAGATGTGTAATATCATAAAGTCATAAACGTCCTGTGACCGATTAACGTCTTATTTTTTCTAGTTTGTTTCTATAAAGACTTTGCATCGTTTAGTTGTCATTGAATGTGATATATATTGTATATATATTGTATATTGTATATTCTTTTTTATATAACAAATCTTTTTAAATTGCTTAAATTATTTTTTGTTATATGATTATTTACATCGTATTGGTTGTATTGTGTAGTATATTTTTTTTTAACTATTTTTATTCCAATTATTGTATTTTATTATTTTATTAGTATTAGCTATGGGGATGCCTGCTACTGACCTTGTGGGTCAAAAGGCACTTCCTTATTTATTTCATTTTTTTTTCTTCCGTATTATGTATATGTGATGTAGTTATAATTTTTGTAATGAAATAAATAAAAATAAATAAATAAATAAAAAAATATATGGTACAGCGATTCCATACGAAGCCGATCAAAAAAAAATGCAAATTTTGTCCTGACCCCTTTAGATTTTTATGAAACTTCCCAAAAATGATCTATATATCGCATAATGATATGCGGCACTGTTCTTTGAAACAGCGGCGTGCGGCGTTTTTCGTTTTTTCTGATTTTTCTGAAAAATTCTAATTTTTGGAGGCCTCTGTCGCGAGAACCACTTAACCGATTTTAACAATTTATATCTCAAATGAAAGGGAATGAATGGATCTTATAAATAGCGGTACAATTTTAATTTTAAAAAAATTCGATCTTAAAGAAAAACGTGTTTTTTTGGAAAATGTGATTTACCGTTATGTTGGACTTAAACGAATTATCGATTTTTTTTTTTTTTTAAAGCTTGTTCATTTTGTAAGCAATTAAAAAAATAAAAACACGAGTGATACCTTTCGTTTTTAAAATATGATTTTTTGAATATGTCAAGATCTGAACATTTTAAACCAAAATTCAAGAAAATCTATTCAAACTGTTCCTTCGATATCAAAATCAAAAATACTCAATATCAAAACGTTTTTGCCTTGTACGTATAAAGTTCACGTGGCGTAGTTATTTGTTTTTCAAAAGGTCTTTGTAAACTCGCTCTAGCAGCATTCCTCTTGATAAATCCTCCTAATGCATTACAAGGTCCTTTTCCATGGCAAGTTGCAAAAAAATTC
The DNA here is from genome assembly GCA_963556165.1 of Tipula helvola. Taxonomy (NCBI): domain Eukaryota; kingdom Metazoa; phylum Arthropoda; class Insecta; order Diptera; family Tipulidae; genus Tipula; species Tipula helvola. The sequence continues at coordinate 75,828,156 of OY744482.1, read as the reverse complement.
ATTTTGTTTTTGTACTGAGCCCCGGATCCATCGGAAAAGAAGCAAGTTTTCTTAACGTGCCGTAATTTTTCCTTTATAAAATTAACTAGGCCGGTAAAAACCAATCTCATAGCTATATGATTATGTTTAGTTGCCTCAGATGTAGCTATTAAGCTTGTGAATTCAAAACTACTATCGTTTTTCATCGTATGGGCAGCCACATTGTACAATCACCAGTAGCCATGCCCTGATGAGAGGATTGATTTTTTCGTAAACATATATGCTCATCAGACGAAACTGGATTAAATTATCTTACAATTTTCAGGAAAATTTTAACTTTATAATTAAAAAAAAAATTGAGGTGTGGCCAACACACGACTTTCTTTTACGAACAACGAATTTTGAGAAACTTTTATAATGCAAATTTCTCGCAAACTTAAATAAGATTGTTTTTATTATTTCATGTTTTCTATAAATTGTATATTTTTGAAATAAACTGCGCCAATTAAAAAACGGAACAGAAATTTTCTTCGAAAAAATACCCAGATTTGAACGCTTGTATCTTGGTGAAATAACACCTATTAAAAAAAAAAATTTGTTTCTAGTTGAAGAAAATTTTGTTTTCTTTTCGATACTGGACACCGTTTTATTTTATTTTGTTTTTTATGATTTTTTGAGTAAAACAAAAGGTATCTAAAAAAAAATTTGTTGCTGTTTGAAACTGTAAACGAACTTGCTCGATATTTCATTCAAAAATCCACATCAGCCATTTTATAGAGAATTTAGAAACCTTACAAAACAATTCTAGGAAAATTTCTGTGCGGCCACTCCTTGTCGAGTTATTGAAGTTTTAGAGAAAACGTATCAAAAAGCGTAGAAGTAAATTTTTTTTATCTTGTAAACTTAGCACTCTACGATAAAATGTTAAGTCACTTTAACACTAAAACTTTAACACACTAAATCTTCAATAGCTCGACAAGGAGTTGTCGCACAGAAATTTTTCTAAATTCTCTATAAAATGGCTGATGTGGATTTTTGAATGAAATATCGAGCAAGTTCGTTTACAGTTTCAAACAGCAGCAAATTTTTTTTTTATAGATACCTTTTGTTTTACTCAAAAAAATCATAAAAAACAAAATAACATAAAACGGTGTCCAGTATCGAAAAGAAAACAAAATTTTCTTCAACTAGAAACAAATTTTTTTTTTTAATAGGTGTTATTTCACCAAGATACAAGCGTTCAAATCTGGGTATTTTTTCGAAGAAAATTTCTGTTCCGTTTTTTAATTGGCGCAGTTTATTTCAAAAATATACAATTTATAGAAAACATGAAATAATAAAAACAATCTTATTTAAGTTTGCGAGAAATTTGCATTATAAAAGTTTCTCAAAATTCATTGTTCGTAAAAGAAAGTCGTGTGTTGGCCACACCTCAATTTTTTTTTTTAATTAGGGATTTTCCCAAATAGAATTCCAACGCCTACTGACTGGCGGCTAAAAAATTTCGTATGTAGTTTTATATGGTAAAACATGTGTTTGAATGTTTCATTAAATTATTAATTTCGACTAAATTAATTTTAAAATTTGATATTTATTATTAATCGCAACATACTCATCTTTATTAATCATAAAAAAAAAGTACGGGGACATCCACTAATTTAGACAGGAAACTTGTATTTGTAAACATGATTTTACTTATTTTTGCATGTAAAAAAAAAAAAAAGTGTAGTCAGCGCTGCCCAAGCGTGGGGACAAATGAACTAAAATCGATTTTGGGAAAATCCCTCATTATAAAGTTAAAATTTTCCTGAAAATTGTAAGATAATTTAATCCAGTTTCGCCTGATGAGCATATATGTTTATGAAAAAATACATCCTCTCATCAGGGCATGGCTACTGGTGATTGTACAATGTAACAATTTTGCATTCCCAATGTAGAATGTATTGTGTACAGGTTGTATTAGCGAATTATACTAATACAGTCAAATTCCAAATTCATTCAGCCAAATGATATTTTCATAACCATAGACGCTGGTTTATTTGGATTATTTTTGTTATATACTTCATAAGTTACCTTAGCTTTTCTGTTTGTTTCTCGTATCGTATGACCATGCTAGGCATCACGTCAGAAAATACACAACCAATATATTGTGCCGCAAGGTTTGTCTCTGAATAGGTTTTTACCGCCTTATTGTGCAATGCTTCCCTTTTCAAATATCTTGGGACCTTGTTACGTAACACTTGATTTTACTCATGTGTACGCAAGCAGAATATCTCACGGTCTCCACCTGCAGCGATTGCCAGCTAATGATCAGCCCGGGAGGGATTTTTTTTGTGGTGGAGTCCCGTTGAAACCTAAGATGCTGCATCAAAAAAAAAATTTAACCACACACCCGACGACCACACTTCATCTCCTGAAATTGACGAAAACTCAAACACCCATCTTGAACTTACTGAACATTAACAATCTGTTTATTTTATTATTTTAACAAAATGAAAAAAAATAGCAAATTTAATAAAAACAAGAATCAAAAATATTACCGAAAAGCATTTATATTATTTCTCCTATTAATTCGGACCAAACCCAAATTGTAGTACGCCGTACCGCCAACACCCGAGCTCGTGTATCAGCCTGAAATAAACAATAAAAAAAACAGAAACGAGGTCTACAAAAATGGAGTTAATTAAAGAAATAATATAAAAAAAATATAAAACAAAATATATCCTAAATATATATACAAAAAAAATTAAATTAATTTAAATAAAAAAAAAAAATGAACAAACTGATTTTCAAATCCAAAATGGTCAACTGGATTATTCTCCGCCAACATGGAAACCTCAAATTCGCAGCCACGCCTAGTGATGTATTTCCTCATTCACTTATACACAAAATAACCACAATCGAAGCTTCTGATATCTGCCACAAATATGTAAGCTGCTACCTCCCTGCTTTATCACCAGCGGATTGTTCAGAATATGGTTTTTCTTACGCTAGATGTTGCGTTTTCAATTTGTTTCGCTATACGTTTATGTGTTTTATTTGGTTGAAGAGTTACAGTACGGTATTCTGTTTTTGTGATATTTATTGCCTTAGCGTTATTTGTCAGACAGGTAGTTTTTATGTGTCGTGCTGTTTCCTTGTTTATTCGTTTTTATTTTTGTTACATTATTAACTTAACACTTTATGTATAACTATTTATTTTTTTTATTTATAGATTTCGTTGTTTTACTTTGTACTTTCTGGAGTTTTCATTTTCGTTCTATTGTTAATAGTTTCCAATACAAAAAAAAACCTTATCACGTTCAACAAAAAAAACTGATCACCGATGTTTATTCGCTCGTATTCCTCGATAGACTCCTCTTTTCTTTTTCGTTTGTATCATCATCAACCACATCAAAAGAAATTTGACAGGTCCTCTCTTCCATAATGAACACAAACTCTATGAGCTTATGCGGTACCAACACCCGCCCGACGAACGCAACTCAAATCAATTGACGTCGACGCACACCGCACGAAAACATGCATGTATCCATGACGCAAGAAAACTAAACAAACGTAACAACCTTACCTCACAGTTGCAACCATTCTATTCTAATTAGATTATCTAGATCGGGGAATCCCATCTATGATCTCTTTTTTTATTTGTTTACATTGCGGCAACACAAAATTAAAGGAAACATGCGACAACGTAAATTTATTTCAAACCTTCCTATTATAAATGGGAAAACGCATCTATGATATATGTAGGTACCTTAACCGGTTATATGTATAACAACGAAAAGTTTTTAGGTTTTAGACATAAGGGTTAAATAAGGCGTCCTCTTCTTAATTTATAATAATGACGCGGGTTAATTTACATATCCTAAACGCGTTGGTGACTATATGTAGATACAAACGCAATAGATGACACGCAATGTGAATGTTGGTGCAAATCTGTTATTTTTTGTGGCCTTTTGGGTGTGCTTTGTGTTATGGGTGTTTCCTATGCGATATACTTTCTTTTACGCTAATGTAACCTACAATTCAAATTAGCTCTTGTTTTTGTTTGTCATCAGCTGGTATAGGGTCAATATGGCATCATAATGGCTTCGATCATGAGCTCGTGAGCTATTCAATTGTCAAAAGCCTTGCATATATTTGTTATACGATTTTGTGTATTCAACACTTTGATCAGAGTATTTTGGATTTCCTTGAACAGAATCTCTTTAATTATAGTTTAAGTAGATCTGGGCAGTAAATTATTTGGCACCAGGTTTTTTTAATATCTCTAACAGCCTTGTATTTTCGAATTGAATGGAGCGTAAAATGTGGGGGTTATTTTTCCAAATTAGAATAACTAAAATACAGCAAATTGAATATCAATAACTTGTAAATGTGTTAAAATGCGAAATTTCCAACATGTTGTGCCAATTTTCTTTTGGCAAACATGATTACTACAATAAATACATGCTTAGCGTCGAGAGGTAGAGTTGAGTATCTGTTCAGTATATAAACAATTTCATTTCACTTCAACAGCGTACCGGCCTTAATATGCGAATGAAATATATTTATTTAATGCCTAAGAAAATCGATATTTCGAGATTTTCAACGATTGGTAAACATGTATGTACAACGATTGTAACCATTTAAAATACTTATATAGGCCTGCCGAATACATGTTTGCCAATCGTTGAAAATCGCGAAAAATCGATTTTCTTAGGCATTAAATAAATATATTTCATTCGCATATTAAGGCCGGTACGCTGTTGAAGTGAAATGAAATTGTTCATATTATAAAATTGACACAAGCGTAAACGAAAATGAAAATTTCACCGCTGAACTTCACTTTGCGGTAAGCAGTTTAGCTAGCGAAATTGTAGTTTTCGTATTAGAATACAGATGTCTCTATTTTATCTCTACACATTTTTCACTTCAGTTTTATCTTCCTGGACGATAAATGTGAAGATAAATTTTGACAATTTCATTTGTTTTTGCGTTTTGAGGATAATCAACTATCGAAGGGAATTTTATTGTGCAAAATATGTTGTCAGAGACAACCTGAAGTTATACGCGCTAAAATATTTACGAAACTCGTCAAACTTTTCAAGGATAGCCTCTACTAACTGTCTTTTATATGGGACTATGAAACGGAGTTAATTATTTTTATATTACATAGTGCTTACGTATATTACAACACTCTAATCAAATTCAATTCAATCTTTTTTTTTTTTTAAAAAAAAGGTTTCATGAAATTTGAAATTTCCATATCAATGTCGAATCTATATCATGCAACCACTATCCATGTTGTATGTGTCATTACAACTATATTACATATCACATGCTGCTGCGAAACATATGTACATACACGTATAATTCATTCTTAACGTAAAAAAAAAAAAAAAAATTTATTTCTTTTGCCAATAGTAAAGCATAAAATAAATTAAATGTATTTTTAGAATTTGATTCTAAAAAAGGAAACTTCAACATTTTGAACTCAAGAAAAAAAAAATCATTAAACTCGTTAGTGTGGTCTCGCATGAATTGAAGTAAAGTTAAAATAAAAAATTGTAGTTTTTCGTTTATGTCGTGTACTCTATACCGTTTTTCATTTTTATTTATTCTGAATAAATAAAATAAACCACATGTTATATTGTACATAATGCTTTATATGTTGAGTGTGTAAACTATATGTAGAGCTACGTATATTATATGAACATGATATAATATGTGTATAGAAGAGGATGAATTTTAAATTTTACAATACCACTCGTAACATAAACAATTTTATTTATGTATGGAATTAAAATCATGGGTTCATATATAGTAAATTATACAATAACTAGGCCATAGCGAACATAAATTTTCAATTCACACCTATTTAAATTTGCACGTACCGTTAAATTTCAAAATTTATCATTTCCCCATTAACCTAATTTGCATAATGTTTTTATAACTTTCGCCATAAAGGTCACAATTAACCTTTACCAAACATTATTTTATTTTAATAGTTTTCCAACTACATACAAACTATATTTGTATGTGTATACAATTATCTTGGGATATGATAACAATAGAATAGTGCGGTCGGTAAGATTGGTAACCAAAGAACAATGGGATTTGTGACATTGAAAAAAAAAACAAATTGGCTTTATATGGTTTCACACTTCCTAATTAAATATCATGTTTGACTTGAAAGAAACTGTTTCGTTAAAAAACTTTGTATTCAAAACCCAACACACACATATACAAACATACAAACATAAAATGGAAAATAATTTGCATAAGAAAAGTTGTAACAATTTTTGGGTAGACAAATAATATAAAGAAAATCTTTTTTAACTTAAACGAAAAACTTTATTGTTCTTTTGCGCTTTGTTTCGATTTTTCCGTTTTTCTTTGCATTACAAACAAAAACGGATAACTACCATCGTATGTATGTATACATATATAGCTTTGTAAATACAGTTCATTTTGTTGTTGTGAGCTTTTCTCATCTCAAACGTAGCAAAAAGATTAAGTTAATAGTTTTTCCGATTTAAAATTGTCAATTTGTACAGAACACAGAATAAAATAAGATGTACATAATATAAAATGGAAAGCTTAATTGATTGGATTTTTCTTTTTATTTCTGCTATACATAGAATGGGATTATCCGATAAGGGAAAGATAATGGGATTACCATAAAGATGGCCAAATTTCCTTATGTCATTCGATTAAAAGATGGTCAATTTTGATTTAGCTGTGTGAATTATTCAATTACAAAAAAAAATAATTTTTTGTCATACTACAGAGTTTTATTCAGCATTATGAATCAAGTCATTCCACTCACATAATTTCTGCAAATATTAAAAATAGAAACATTATAAGAAAATTAAGAGTATTAGCTAATTGAATCAAGGCAGCAATATACAAAAAAAAACGTATAACTAATTTGAAACATCCTGTAATTATAGAGACATTAAAACAAAAACAAATAGAAAATTATAAGCGCGTGTACTTACGAGTTTAACGTATATACACATTCGTATAAGTATCTATAGAAAATCATTCAACCGAATCGAAACAAATACCTAATTTTAGATACGAAAAATTAATACTCTATTTGTACTGTAATGTGTATATAGTAAATCAGGGGTTGCCAACCTAAGTTTTGCAGAACGTTAAATGAAAATGTCAAATGAGGATTTTTTTCACATGTTCAAAATACATGCTAAATTTAGATACATTTTAAACAACCCTTCATGAATCAATCTCGTATTTCCTTTCACTTTCAAATCTGTTCTTCTTAAAACACGTTGATGCAAAAATACTAAAAGATACCCCAATAAAGTCGCTAGATCTGATGGAAACGGAATACCTGCATACTAATGGTCAGGTTATTATTTGCGACCCCTTATTAACTTACTTATAGAAAAAGCTGAATGAATGCAATGAAATATTTTCAACTTTAAGTTAGCTGTTTGTGTAATATGTGGTAAACTGCATGACAGCAGCAAGTGTGAGGTAGATAAATGCAAACCGGAGGCTAGGAAATGCTGTAATTGTGGTGAAAATCATACCACAAACTATAGAGGATGTGTGGTGAATAAGGAGATAAGAAAACAATTCTCCACGTCCAAGGGCGGAACAGCAATCACTAAACCATATTTTCAAAAGTCAAACCAATGTGGGTCAAATGTCTGTTACGGTCAAAGCTGTCAAAGGTAATTCTCTTTATCCAACCCCAAACGACGACCTTGGAATTTATAAAGTGATGAATACCTTCAATGAATAAGTTTATGCAAATGACCAATATGAATCTCATGCTCCAAAACATGTAAATGTTCCTCATGCAACTCCTAATCAAAAACCAAAAATGAATAAACTTAAATTAGCTGTTTGGAACGCCAATGATCTTATTACGCTAATTTCTCGAAATCAAGGATATTCCTTTTATGACACTACGCATCCTAGCGGAAAATCATATGGGGAAACCGCTATCCCTATCGAGAACAGAATAAGACCTTATGAACTAAAAAAGATGGCGAGGAGCATGTACATACACATACGCAACTATAGCTATAAGCAATTTATCTGGAGGAATTGATAGGAAAATGCAGCACATTTGCAGTTTATTGTCGACCGAAACGTTCAGTTAAAATTCATCAAAGGTGGAAGGTGACTACAACGCCAAACATATCCAGGGAGCTTCGAAAGGAAAACAACTGTGGCAGTCTAAGCAAAATGAAAAATTAGATCACATATCTACTGGCCACTCACTTTATTAACCAACTTAGAGACGAAAAATTCACTATTTACTTGGATTTTGTTTAACAAAGGTAATAGCTAGACCTCTTGTAATTGCCAAAACGTTTTACAATCTATCTTCTGATCACTCACCGGTATTAATAATACTGAACATGCAAGTTTTAAAACTATCGCCACTTATATTCTTGACGATTCAACATACTAATTGGGCTCAATTCCTAATCTACTTGAAATGATGAAACTGATGCAGAAGTACAAATCTGTAAGTAGTTTACTTAAAGTTCACCTGAAACGTTCAATAAGCAGGCAATGGCAACTATACAGATCGCCTACACTTCAAAAAAGCTACATCGCTTAAATCAAATTTAAATAAAGCGGTCAAAAACATGAAAGTGGCTTTATTAAAAGAACATGATGAAGGAGTGGTGTGTACTCACAGTTGCTATAGCAACAGATTACTCTCTGTTGAAAGCCACATGCAAGCTGAAACGACCAACATTTTCATCTTCTCCGATTCGTCTTCCTGGCGGGAACTGGACAAGAAGTGATGCAGATAAAGCAAACATATTTGCTCAACATCTTAATAAAGTATCTATACCCAACGAACAAATTAGAAGCCCTGATGATGCTGAAGCTGAAGAAATTCAATTAAATAGAAGTAGCGCCAAGTAGAAAAGAAAATCAAGTAAAACATTGATCCAAGAAAAGCGCCAGGGCATGATCGGATAAGTGGCAAAATAATCAAAAATCTTCCGGAAAAATTTATCAAACTAGCAACATACATTTTCAACGCGGTAATGAGAACAGGCTACTTTCCTGAAACCTGGAAAATTTTACAAATCATCATGATTCCAAAACATGGTAAAAATGAAACAAAAGTAACCTCAAATCGTCCAATCAGTTTACTGTATCAACTTTTCTAAGCTATTCGAAAAAATGCTCCTGCAAAAATTTAAAAATCCACTTCAGATGAAATGATATCAATTCGGATTAAGAGTAGAACTGCGTAGAACAAGCTCATAGAGTCGAATCTGAAATCAGAAACGCCCTAGAATGACAAAAGTACGGCTTTCGATAAAGTGTGGAAATGTTGGAAGTTTACGACAAAATGTGGCATAAAGGACTAATACACAAAATTAGAAGACAGTTACCAAAAAGTTTTTCTAACATAATTAAAAATTATATGATTGATCAAAAGTTTTTGGTGAAATATAACAGAGCATCCACCAATTTATACGAAATCCTCACTGCGGTGTTCCACTAAACAGTGTGCTAGGTCCACTATTATATTTGATCTATACAGCATACCTACCAACATCAAAATACGTAAAAGTTTCAACATAGAATCAAGAAATCTACAAGATCTTTTAGACGAAATATAAAAATGGCTAACTAAATGAAGAATAAAGATCAATGAGCGTTAATACATTCGCACTCCAGAAACTCACCTATCCGCTTGTGAAACTAAGCACCATCATTCTACCACAACACCAAAACATTAAATATCTCGGCCTACATTTAGATAGGAGGTTTACATGAAAAACATCGGAGCTAAACGGTAACAAATCAAGTTAAGGTGTGTTAAAATGGGAACTGGGAAACATTCCAACTTAAGCATAGACTGTAAGGTTTTAATATATAAAATGGTACTTAAACCTATCTGGACGTTTGATATTCAATTGTTGGGATTTGCTTGTGCTTCCAACATAGTAAAAACCGCAACGAATGCAGTCAAGAATACTAGAAAAAAGCGGAAATTTATGAAATTTGCGCACAGGAAAAATCTCAATGACTTAAATACGCACAAGAAAAAAACGCTTAAGACAATAGGGGTGGATAAAACAGATTTTTGATCATCTGATTACGATCGTTGATGACGATGAACACATCTATAATTCCCTAATGGAGTGCAGAATTCATGAACAAACAGTGAACTTTCAAGTCATTACTGACGGTAGGCCGGCATGGAGCAATCCAAAGTACAATTAGTCTACGCAAGACGGACCTATTGTCGTACGTCATCGATTTGGCAGTTGCTTAAAGTATGACATTAATTATGGGTGAATGTTGAATGATTACTCACTCATTATTCATTATTGTTAATTGATTATTTACTGATTGTTCACTGAATATTCAAAGATTATTCACTCATAATTCACTCGCATTATTAACATTATTAGTCATTATGTTATTTACTCATTATTCACACATTCGCAATTATTGACTGATTATTCACTCTTTATTCAATAATTAATTCTCTCATATTCACTCGTTATTCTTGTGACTTCCAGAAAATAGATAGAAACAAACCAGCAAAAATATTTTGATGTGTGTTTATTTTATTTTTTTTTACTTAGAATACGATTTTAGTTTTGGTCTAATGGGGGCTTGTACGAAAAGTCGATGTCCCAACAAATTGTTTATCAAACTTTCGTTAATAACTAAAAAAGTAAAAAAGATACCGAAAAGGTTATAACTGATTCGGATAGCTGATGGATGATTATACAATTAATAATTTCAAGGATCTGTGGCGACGTATTGAGCGGGGAAACCAGCCCCCAAACGCAACATACAGAAATCCTTAACAACAAGAATTAAGAAATGTTGCAAGGGGTTACAAGCAATTTAGAATAGTTGAGGCGGACTTTACCATCAGATCTAAAACCAGCTACAGAAATAATAATGAGTAAATGTCGAATGATTACTCACTCATTATTCACTTATTATTTAGTGTTTGTTCAAACACAGAATATTCAAAGATTATCCACTCATAATCCACTCGCATTATTCACTGATATTGATTGATTAGACTCGCGTACTCTTTACTCAATTTGTATTCAGTGATGAATAAAGAAAGTTAAATTAATTTATTATTCACTTCTTGACAATATTCACTCTGTCATTATTGACTGATTATTCACCTCTTGCTCAATGATTAATTCTCTCATTATTTCACCCGTTATTGCAATTGTAGTAAACTGTATGTGAACACTTAAGAAATAAAGTTGAGGTGGTTTCTCCTGTCAGATTTAAAATCAGCTCTCTATAATCATAGAAAGAATAGTGAGTAAGAAATGAGTGAATTTTGAACGATTATACAGCCATTATTCATTCATTATTAACTGATTATTTACTGATTGTTCAGAGGGCGTAATTCAAGTTACTGGGTATAGCTGGAAAATCAGGTAAGGCGAGAATTTTTCGAAAAAATTTCTTTACCGGGTTATAGATCTACACTTTTTAATAGGTGCAAGCAAATTTTTTCCGGAAAATTATCATATTTTCCGGGAAAATTTTCAGTTTTCCCAAAAAAAAAGTAATTTCTTAAATTTTGCTCAATATTTAAAATATTTTTTTAATTTATTTATGTTTTACTAAAATTGGGAACTCCCCAAAGCCGCTTAGCATTGGACCTCTTCGCGCAATATTACATTTTTTTAGATTATTTTAATTCGTTTTAAGATATGGCCTAGATTCTTTGGGCGCTCCGCCCCCAAAGAATCTAGGGCATATCTGAAAACGAATTTAGAGTGGGAAAATTTAATTTTGGAACTCAGATGAAGCCAAGAAAGCAAAATATGATTTTAATTCGTTGTATACCTTAGAGGATGGTGGCTGCCGCCCCCAAACCCCCGCTATTCTAGCGTATATATGAAAATTTTTATTTTTATTATCAAAACTAATTTAAAATTCATATCGCCTTTTAACAGTGTTTGACGTTTTTAAAACTACAGAAAAAATGGCCAATACATAAAAAAATATGTAATTTGACATTGTTCTAAATTAGGTTAAGAAATTAAATATTTTTTTTTGGAAAAACTGAAAATTTTTCCGGAAAATATGAGAATTTTCCCGGAAAATATAGCTTGCACCTATTAAAAAGAGTAGATCTATAATTCTGTGAAGAAAAATTTTCAAAAAATTCGCGCCTTACCTGATTTTATAGCTATACCCAGTAACTTGAATTTAACCGTTCAGAGAATATTCAACTATTATACACTCATAATCCACTCACATTTTCGCTGATATTGACTCATTAGTCACGTGTTATTCACTGAACATTTACTCATTATTCACACATCTTCACTCATTACTCACTTTGTATACATTGACGAATAATGAAAGTTAAATTAATGAATTAACACTCCTTTATTTATTCATTAGTCACTCCGTCATTATTGACTGACTATTCACCCAATATACTTGTGATTAAATAATGCAAGACAAAGAATGAATAATCTGTGAATAAAGAGGGATACTTAGTAATTAATTTGTGAATAGTGGTAGAATAATGAATGGAAGAACCATTCATCAGCGGACAAAGAATTAATACCCAGTGAATAAGGTATGATTGAATACTGTTGGAATAGCGAGCGAATAAGATGTAAATTCAGCAGTGAATGAAAAATGAATACTCTGTGAATTATGAATTAATAAATTAAATAAAGAATAAGGTATGAAAGAATAATGAGGGAACATTCAGTGAATGATCACTGAATAATGAATGAATATAATAATCAATGAATAAGGAGAGAATACTAGGTGAACACGACGTCAATAATAATAATTATTATTAATAATAACAACTGAATTCAACTACCATTCATTATTTAATAATCAGTGAATAATGAGTGAATAATTAGTGACTATTTATTGACAAATCAGTGAATAATGACTGAATTATTACTGAGTAATCGGGGATTAATGATAGGACACTCAATGATTTATGAATAGATTCAACATTCACCAATGAATATAGAGAGAATACTGAGTGAATAAAGTGTGAATGTCACTAATCGGTGGATAATGATGAATAATGGGTGAAAAGTCCCTCTCGCAATAAATATAAAAGCAGAATAAGATATTGAACATGAGAAAATTGTAATAGTAGACATACCGAGGCGGAAAGTATTTCATTCCTGTCGAGAGAACTTTAGTTCACCGAGAGGCGTAGCCTCGAGACGTATCGCGGCGAAATTATCCTGTTAATTGCATCTCGCATTAGGTTGGTTTTAATATTGATTTTACATCGTTTTTGAGAAAGAACAAAATCTGGATTGGACAAAATCTCGAAAAAGAAAACTGAAACGACAGAGTCTCGAAAATAAAAATCTCGAAACGGTTTCAAACTTTTAAAAAATTTTACTATTTTTTAGTTTAACAAAGTTGTGACAGTAGAAGGGCAAGAGAGGCCTTAATGCTGTGTTTATAACATAGGAACATAGGAAGATAGGGAGTGTGACACGACCAACCAAATTATTTAAAATGTCACCAGCCTCGCCTACTAGCCTAATTTGATCAAAAGTAAGAAATTTTTCAACTAGAGCATGGAACTAATAGGCGGGGCTTGTGATATTTTAAATAATTTGATTGGTCGTGTCAATCTTCCTATCTTCCTATGTTCCTATGTTATAAAGTCAGCATAAGCCAGTGATAATATGTCATATGTCTTTGAATAAATAAAATCACTTTTCTTTATAATTTAAAACTAAAAAACTAAAATATTTTGTTCATTCAAATGAAGATGTTAAAGGCAACTTCCTTTAAAAGTCGCTATGCAACAGCTCCCTTAGTTTATTAAAGTGACTCTGGTAAAATGTTTTCTTACGGGTTGTTCCTTCTTCGTTCCTACTCTTAGCATTCTGTGTGCCCGTGTAATTTATTCTCTTTTTTATCCTCTGTTGCTAGGACTAGTGTACTAAGGTGAATTTCATTGATCCTTCGCTTTGAAGATACCTATTTCGAGGTTTTTGTTTTCGGAATTAAGGGTTTTCTAGATATTTTTGAGAATTAGTTCATTTAAATATTTGAGACTATATTTCATTATGTTTTGAAAGTTCACTTTTTAGTCCTAAGAATTAACTTGATTTCAGCCAGTATATAAGTATATAAGTGATAGGCGGGTATTACATTATCACAATTATATAATTATATTTTTCTACAAAGGAAATACTGCTATATTTAGCTTCTTGAAGCTAAATATAACAATATTTTCTTTGTAAAAAACTATATATTTGTCCGTCTGTCAGTCGGTCTGTCTATCAGTTTATCTGTCGGTCTTTGACCTCTGTGCAACCTATATGGTTTAACCAATTGAACTGAAACCTCATATTTAAGCTATGTTCAGTTTGGCTTAGTCAGACTAAATACCGATTATTTTTTACTTTATGATCTCTTATTTTGCGTAAAATAATGGGAGTTTGTTCGTTTTTGTTGTTGCGACCAAATTGAAACTTAATGAACTAACTTCCACAATTTTCGTCAGTTACTTCAATATTTATTTTTTCATAGTTAAGCGCCGAAAAAATGATCTCAGTCTGAGAAGCTTCGTTTATCCAAGTGGGCAACGACGCGACATGTGCAATAATGATTTTTATAAAAGTACATTAAAACGATGCAATAACCCCAGTTTTGAGGAGCCAAAATTAATTCAGACTGTTCCATAAAATACTGTTTAACACCATTAAATAGAAATTCAAAATCCTTATGATCCAGATAAATTTTAAACGTTATAATACAGATTGATTTTCTTAAGCAAAAAATGTGTACCCCAAATTCAGCAGTCTTTCAACCGTGTCACTTCTGTAAGTTTAAGCTTTGATTCGTCGCCCACTTAAATTCAAGCCGAAAAGATGTTTGAAAGTTTATAAAAACAAGGGATTTGAAATATGACCTCTTTATTTCTTCGTCATACCTACAGAACGCCTAGAATGATCTATAACTCATTCATATTATGAGCAAGCACGTCCCTTGCCCTTCTAAAATTTTTAGAACATTTTCAGGGCCCTTCCTGTAATATGATTGAAATTTATTCAGGAAGGACTGTTTTACAGGCTTCCGCCAAAAAAAATAATAATTCAGTGTAGGGTGCCGCAGCGCACCCAAACCGTTCCAGAGTTGTATCTCCCACTAAGACGTATCATTTTTATTATAGAACAACTTCCGTATAATTTTAAGCCGGCACTCTGACAGCTACGTATCCAAGTTTATGCCATGGATAATCGGGCTATGGAACTTAATCCTGTAGAATGTCTTTCCAGACACGTTAATTTTGATGAAAATCAAGATAAATATACATTTTACGGAACTATCGCATCTCCAAGTCGAAATAAATTATCAAAAACTTTCTAGATTCGAAAATTTAATTGTGGGCGTATAAGCAAAAGTTGACTCATGAGCTGAATGCAGCAAGAAGTGTCCACAGATCGCCACCACCACCTTGTCAGTCGACTATGTATGGTGGCGGCCTCCTTAGTTACCTGAGTTGCCTGAAACACTAACGAGAAAGACCTGCACTTTACTACTGCTGGTAATACCGACGGTTTTACCAATGTGTTTGATTTTCTACTTTTTTGCCGCGTGTAACCGTTTGTGAGCAATTAAAATCTGCCGAGATATAAATAAAAATCTGGAAAAAGGAATTTGAATTTCTTCGTTTACAAGCCTTTTCATTCCTCAGCCTAAATTAAAGGTTCCATTTACAAAAGTTGTGATTCCCTGTTAATTACTACGCTCGTCCTCATCTCAAATAAGGAAAACATTTTTCTTTTTACGTTGAAAGGTGTCCGTTCCCGGACGCAGGCTGCAAAGAAGAAAAAATATAAAGGGCTGAAACAGTGAAACCTCACGAGGTGATCAGAACTTTGGTCTTTGGTATCTTCAATAATGTCATAAAGTTGGTGTGACAGTTTTGACATTATTGATTTCTATTTTAACCAAATTATATTTACTTATACAACAACAGCCAAACAGGTCAAAAGCTTCAATAACATGAGTACAGGCATCCAATTTAAAACGAAAAATCGTATTCTAGAACTTTATACCGAAAATAGTATAACAAATTACACTGATACTTCTAACCGTTTAACTGACAAACTGACCATATTCCAGAAACTTATCCAAAAACTCATTTTAGAATCCCATTTACAACTCGCATGTCAAATTTCATAACAAACGGGTAAGGAATAACTAACTTCCATCCTACAAAGTCATATTCCAAAGCTTTATCCAAAAATCATTTTATAATCCCATTTCCAACACACATATCAAATTTCATCATAATCGGTAAAGTAATAGCAAAGTTCCATCATACTTGGCCATATTCCTGAACTTCGTCCAAAACTCATTTCAGATTCCCATTTTGAATACACATGTCGAATTTTATCATAATCGGTTGAGAAATGGGCAAGTTCCATCATATTTAGCCATATTCCAGAACCTGATAGAAAACTAATTTTAGAATCCCATTTCCATTACACATGTCGAATTTCATCATAATCGGTTGAGAAATAGCCAAGTTCCAACATACCTGGCCATATTCCAGAACTTCATCCAAAACTCATTTTAGAATCCCATTTCTAACATACAAATTAAATTTCATAATAATCGGTTGAGAAATAGACAAGTTCCATCATACTTGGCCATATTCCAGAACTTCATCCAGAAATCGTTTTAAAATTCCAGAACTTCATCCAAAAAACATTTTCGAATCCCATTGCCCATACTTGGCCATATTCCAGAACTTCATCCAAAAAACATGTTAGAATCCCATTTCCAACACACATGTCGAATTTCATCAATATCGGTTGAGAAATGGGCAAGTTCCATCATACTTGGCCATATTCCAGAACTTCATCCAAACAACATTTTAGAATCCCATTGCCCATACTTGGCCATATTCCAGAACTTCATCCAAAAACATGTTAGAATCCCATTTTCAACACACATGTCGAATTTCATCAATATCGGTTGAGAAATGGGCAAGTTCCATCATACTTGGCCATATTTCAGAACTTCATCCAAAACCCATTTTAGAATCCCATTTCTAACATACATATCAAATTTCATACTAATCGGATGAGAAATAGCCAAGTTCCATCATACTTGGCCATATTCCAGAACTTCATCCAGAAATCGTTTTAAAATTCCAGAACTTCATCCAAAAAACATTTTAGAATCCCATTTCAAATACAAATGTCGAATTTCATCGTAATCGGTTGAGAAATGGGCAAGTTCCATCCTACTTGGCCATATTCCAGAACTTCATCCAAAACTCATTTTGGAATCCCATTTCTAACATACACATTGAATTTCATAATAATCGATTGATAAATAGGCAAGTTCCATCATATAAATAATTTGTTAACTATTCACTATGTATATTAAAAATATAATGGTTCAACAATCAAATTCATAATTCCCCCCCCCCTTGTCAATAGAAAAATTATTTTGTTACGTCAAGGCCCCCTCCCCTTGTCACTAAAAGAGTTATTTTTTTACGTCAAGGCCCCCCTTGTCAATAAAAAAATTATTTTTTTACGTCAGGCCCCCCCTTGTCAATAAAAATATTATTTTTTTACGTCAAGGCCCCCCCCCTTGTCAATAAAAATATTACTTTTTTACGTCAAGGCCCCCCCTTGTCAATAAAAATATTACTTTTTTACGTCAAGGCCCCCCTCTTGTCAATAAAAATATTTACGTCAAGGCCCCCCCCTTGTCAATAAAAATATTTACGTCAAGGCCCCCCCCTTGTCAATAAAAATATTTACGTCAAGGCCCCCCCCTTGTCAATAAAAATATTTACGTCAAGGCCCCCCCCTTGTCAATAAAAATATTTACGTCAAGGCCCCCCCCTTGTCAATAAAAATATTTACGTCAAGGCCCCCCCTTGTCAATAAAAATATTTACGTCAAGGCCCCCCCCTTGTCAATAAAAATATTTACGTCAAGGCCCCCCCCTTGTCAATAAAAATATTTACGTCAAGGCCCCCCCCTTGTCAATAAAAATACTTACGTCAAGGCCCCCCCCTTGTCAATAAAAATATTTACGTCAAGGCCCCCCCCTTGTCAATAAAAATATTTACGTCAAGGCCCCCCCCTTGTCAATAAAAATATTTACGTCAAGGCTCCCCCCTTGTCAATAAAAATATTTACGTCAAGGCCCCCCCCTTGTCAAGGCCCCCCCCCTTGTCAATAAAAATATTTACGTCAAGGCCCCCCCCTTGTCAATAAAAATATTTACGTCAAGGCCCCCCCCTTGTCAATAAAAATATTTACGTCAAGGCCCCCCCCTTGTCAATAAAAATATTTACGTCAAGGCCCCCCCCTTGTCAATAAAAATACTTACGTCAAGGCCCCCCCCTTGTCAATAAAAATATTTACGTCAAGGCCCCCCCCTTGTCAATAAAAATATTTACGTCAAGGCCCCCCCCCTTGTCAATAAAAATATTTACTTTATTTTACACATTTTTGGCCGTAATAAGCGAGCAATTTTTACATTTTTCTATGGAAAATTGGTCGTTATATCAGAATTGTCGTAATAACCGAAGTCGTTGTAAGCGAATGATTCCTAATGATAAAATAGAACAAATCAAACTTTCTTTTAAATTTCGACGTTATAAACGAAATGTCGCTATATCCGAGGGCGTTATAAGTGAATTTCACTGTACATCCAAATCCAACCCCAACTCAACTCCAACTCAACTCCAACTCAACTTCAACTCAACGCGCAAATTGACCCCTAATTTAACCTTCAAATCAATTCCCAATTCAATGCCCAATACAATAATCAAATAAGCATATATAAAAAAATCGTAAATATTTATAAAAGCAGGTATTTTGGGTCAATTCGTATGGCAGGTACCCCACCCCCTTGACGTACAGTCTCCAAAAGCTTTTATCTCCGCCTTGACCATAGAAACAGATTGGCGAAAAAAAATCCTAATCGGACAAGCCGTTCTCGTGATACCATGGGTCCAGACACACAGACATCCAGACACACAGACATCCAGACAGACGGACGGACATTTTTTTTTTTTTTGCATTTTTAGACTCAGGGACTTTCAAAACGTCGAGAAAAGTGGTTTTGGACCAACCAAATTTTTCGTCATTTTTGACAGGATTTCAATACTTTGGTCTTTTTAGACCGAAGTAAAACGTTTTTACACCACTGCGATTCGACCAACAAAAATAATGACGAGAGGGTGAAATTTTTCATTACATTCCTCATCGCAATCGATGTTGTTGTTGTCATAATTATTACTATATGTGTGTAATATAAATAGCTTCAGATAACCATAAAATTAGAATTCAAGAATTTATAAAGAAAATTGTACATACATATTAACAAAAAAGGGTCGGCCAATTTTACTTATCTCTTATTTACCAAATGAAAATTGTAATTATTGCTAAGAGTTTTTTGGTCCATAAATTTTTCATTATTTTTTAACTTGAACGACCAATCGAACAATACCGCATTGTGTATTTAGATAATGCGCACACCAGTTGCAATTAATATATCAAACGCATATAAACCAATTAATTTTTCATCTTAAATGATTAATTCATTTTTTGGCGGAAGACAACAAAAAAAAAAAAAATCGTGAAAATGGAAAATCTTTAAAGTTTAATTAATAAAGAAATAAATTTCATTTAAATGTCATCTAAAATTTATACGATTTGTCTGCGGTTGAATAAATTTGCAGACGGGGTGCTGAAAGATGTACGTCTCAAAACACTTGTTGGATGCATTTTATATTTTCCTCCAGTGCGCGCATACATAAACGGCAACAATTCACTTGAAAAATTATATTTCAATGATAAACGAAAAATTACGAGCCCTAACAAATTTTAATTAAATAAACTAACACAAAGGGAAAACATTTCGTTTAACTGATGTGCGTTTATTCGTTTATATGGAAAATTTCTCTATTTTGAGAGAAAATTGAATGATCATGCTCGATCGTTTTATTATTATTTTTTTTTTTTTACGAAAATCCAAAATAAGATAAATTTTACGGTTTGTCATCGCGTTTTAGTTTTTCCCGATAGTATATTTTAGTATTTCATTGATCGCGCGGTGTATGATCATCAAAAATAAATTTTATCACCGATCGTGTTGATATATTATTGAAACTATTTAGTGATTTGTTTTTTTTTTTTTTTTTTTTAAATATTAGTGATTTATACTAAACAAGTGTTTAGTGTTTTGTGAAAATTATCTTGGTGATAGCATGTGATCGTGATTCATGCAATTAAAATGAATTGTTATTTTTTTGGGAAAATATCGAAATAATTTCCAATGAAATTGAGATGAATCAGTATGACGTGATCACGTTCGATATGTTATAAAATAAAAAAACCATATGGATATACGCAACATCTTAATTATATTATTACCTTCCGCGGTTTCTAACAATATGTTTTCGGGAATTAAATTTAGACTTAGATGGAAAATTTAATATGACGGTGAAATTTATGATTTTTTATTTATATGTGTGTGTGTGTGTTGTTGTCTCGCGATGACAAAAATAGATTTCTATGTAAAATTTACGGTTTTTTACTTTAATTAATGTTGCGTTTTTGGTACTATAAGGGATATATTTAAATTAATTAGTGTTGACTAAGCGCACACAAGTGACTATTGTACATACTTGTATCGTTTTTAAATAATTCACAAAAACTGGTCGTATATAAGATTAAATATATGTATACCTAATCTCTTCCTATATATATTGTCTTCTTAATTATAAATAAACAATAGTTTATTAGCTTCATAACCAATAAATCTTATAAATACAAATAAGGCGATCAACATCATTAATTCTTTGTACGCTATATGTACGATAAATATTCTAATTTATGTGATATTATAAATAAGCTCTATATATGATTTATGTTGCTTTATGTAATTGGATCATATGTATATAAAGTTAAGCAGGTAATTGATGTTTAGTGCAACAACAACAATAATTTTTCATATTCTGTTTGATCTTCTATGTCTGTCTTTGTTTATATGTATCTTAATTAGTGCAAAAGATGTGGGAGCTGAGCGGCGTCAACTAAACTAAAACATCATAAATTTTAATTATACTGGGTTGTCGTCTAAATTTGGCGGTGAGCTCGATACACTCTTTTATATATATAAAAAATAGGTCAAAGGTTTATGTGCCACACTCTAATTTTGTACGCGATAAAATTGCCACTCATACTGTATAGTGTTACCCAACCCTAAACACATATTCTTGAATATCTAAAATTAAGATTAATTAGATTTTAAAAGGCAAATAAAATTAAAATAAATCAAAAAATTTAGAAGAAATTCAATTTAATTCGATCAATTTAAATCTTATCTATTTCTTTAATAGTTTTTGTATATAGTCAAGTTCCCCCCTTTCTTTCGTCGTATATACATATATACGTCTAGTATTGTGAATTACTTCTCATCGCAATTTACACACAAAACACAAGATGAGATAATAAATATTAAATTTAATTAATAAGACTTTTTATATTTTTATTTGTGAAATAATTAAAGTTAATTAAATAAGTTGAATAAAAATTAATGTGGTTGGTTTTGTTTGTTTGTTTATCATCGCACACAATATTTGCTGATAACCATGATTAAAATGTTAATTAAATGAGTTAAAGTTTTTTACGAGCCTATATATTGCTGCATCTTATATAGTATAAGTGAAATGTAATCTTTGAAAAAAGAAAGTGAAAATAGAGAAAAAGTTGTAATTAGTGTAATAGTGAGGGGGATATCTTAGTTCTATAATGTTAGGGAAATGTGTACGGGCGCAAGGATCCAATGATGATGTATCGAGTGGGAAGCTTACAGCGCAGAATGCAAAAAATTTGCAACATGATAAACATTTGACACAGGTATGTATGTAATATGGATGAAATTGAGTTTTTTTCAATTTTTTAAGTTTTTTGTTATTTTGAGTGAAACTTGTTGCTCAATTTTTCGCAAAAAAAATGTTTTGCTTCAACGATCACATTCAGTAATTAACAATAACTCCTGTTATTTTTTTATAAATATTTGAGTATTTTCCTAAATTTATTTTCCACTCAAATTTATACATTTTACGTTTATTGCGAACTTTAAATTACTTTTGGTTTGTTCGCACTGGCCAGTGCCCTAGGCGCGTGTGTGCAATGTGTGCATCGCATACAGGCGGCCGATTCCAAAAGGCGGCCACAAACTAATTCTTTTTTATCTATTATTTTAAATTACTAACTGAAAAACGGGTATTGGTTGAAAATTGAAAATGAAACAAAGTTTTTTTTTAATTTTTCTAAAATCTGGTTTGCTTTCATTTGGATTACTGCCCAAGGTGGAGTATTTGTACTATTTTCGCCGATTGCTTACTCCTGCACTGAACCATTTCATATTGTACTCCTGTTCTAGTAACTGCTATACTAATACTTTTACACAATATTTTAATTTATCGTCTTTAGCTTGCACTAATTATAATATTCTGGGAGATAGCTAGATTTTTTCAAAGCTGATTTATAATGGTTTCTATCATATTCCGGCAAAAATCCATTACACGGTTTTCTTGCAGTATTGTGTCAGCCATTTTAGCAGACAATGGAGTAAATACTCGATAATTTAGCAAATCGCATTTCGCATTGGTTTTACCAAGCAAATTTTAATTTCAAATTTTTTTTTAACTGTTGTTAAAAAACGTTATAGTTGCTATCAATTCTTTAAGTTCGTTAAAAAAATTAGCACCAAAGACAATGAATACTATCGATAGAAATTTGTTCGCAAATATTTTGTTTATTTCATATGAAAGTTGCTGGCTTGCTAATCGTATCTACCCCATTATCAATTCAAACATGTTAAATTTGCGAACTAAATTACTTCAACTTCACAAAGCTTTTTTTTCAGAATCTGAAGATTTGTTGGTAAAACTTATAAAAAGATAATTCTGAGTTTTTTACAACTTATAAAAACATCAAAGAATACTGTAGGGTACTTCCGAATACAAAAATTAGCTGCAAGACAAATTATGCGGTCATTTACCTGTACCACACAAAAACGATGTATGGAAGTCTGGATGTACAATACTCTCAAATCCTTCTTTAAGCTTAGACTAGGACTTCTATAAAAAAATAATACTGTACGATAATTTCTACAGTTATTTAATCTTTCCAGACTAGAAAGTTGGATGGAAGTCTGGATATATGCAGTTTGATGTGGGAAATTGCGTTTATCTAATACGCCTTGACATCAATATTGTCAAATCCTTTGTTTAAATTTGAATAAAATCCAGACTCCACGCATCTTTCTTGTCTGGCAAGGTTAAATGCTAACAGCAGGCTTTCAGTTTTATTTTGACATTCTCCTTCTCGCCTAGGTAGGATCTAGGTAGAAATAGGGTGATCAGACGTCTCTGTTTCTGTGGACGTGTTCTGGTGTTCAAACTTCTGTGGACATCCAGGAAAATGTCTTACATAATATACTAAATATACTAGTTCCATTCAATTTTCCATTTAATTTTGTTCACATAAATTTTCCATTTACCACTTACGGTTTGGTACTGTTCTCTAGATACATGGAGACGTAGTACACTGCCTGGATTGGTTGTCTATGTAAAAAAAGAAAAATTAGTAAAACATTGTTTCTTATAAATGGCATCAATTAAAATATCATTATAGTGGTGTTTCGCAATATTTCTTGAATTTGGCTCTTATTTTAATTAACAAATCCGACCCCAAATGAGATGACCCAAGAAATTTTTAGAGCGTGAATGCGGTTTTTTATTAGGAACTACTGATAGAAACGGAATAATAACTGAAATATAAAGTTTCTTTTGGTGCTGGAACCTGGAAATCAGGCCTGGATTAACCTAGATGCTTAGGGCATCAACAGAAAGAGGGCACCAAAATGGTTTAGAGAGTATTTACGTTTATTTAGTTATATAGTTGTACAATTTAAAAAATACCTACCACCTTTGTACTTTACGAGATGAATTTGACAAATATGAAGCCATTTCTACCCAATGCTAACAGATGTCAATTACAATACAAGGCAAATATATTAGAAAGAAAGTACTCAACTATGGAGATGCACCAGAAACAAAGCTCAATGCCCGAGATCGATTTCGAATAAACACTTTCTACATAATTGTAGATAAACTCCAAGCTGAGATGAAAAGCGGAGAATATATTTATAAAGTTATAGCACATCGTTTTGGATTTCTAAGTGATTTCCTAGCTATCGCCATCACTGTACTTTTCATTGAGCTTACAAGTTATTTTCAATGTTGTTAACAGCTTATCCTGATGCCTACCCAGAGGACTTTAACTCAAACTTCGCAACTGAGCTTCACCAGTTTCATGCATATGTACGCCATAAGTTAGGCAATCAACCAATGGGAAAACAAAATTTAATCATGCTGAGCTTTATAAAATAATTGTGGAAGACAATATTGAGTCGGCTTTTCCAAATGTAGATATTTACTTTCAGATATTTCTGACATTGATGGCCGGAAATTGTTTAGCTGAGCGTTCATTTTCGAAGTTGAAAAACATTAAAAATTTGTATCGAACATAATTATAGAAGCAGATGTGTTGCGAATAATTAGTTTTGATTAAAAGTCCGGAAAAACATTTCAAATGTAAATAAAGTGGAATTATCCAAACATTAAATTATTCTGGTTTATTCCAGATTGATAAATATTTTACATAAATTTTTACATAAATTTTCCATTTACCACTTACGGTTTGGTACTGTTCTCTAGATACGAGAAAAATATAAAAAATCTCCAAACGATAATCTAAAAATATCTGTGATTTCGTGGGGAGTTGTGACCGCGTTAAAAAACTATTTAGCTCGATCAGCATATTGAGCTTAACGCTTTAATAGTAAAATAGATAAAGAGCTTTAAACCAATAAATTAATCACTAATCACAATTTTAGTATAATTTGTTGGATCGTGATTTTTTAACACAAAACACCAACAGTTATTTATGTCTAATGTTTAACTATTGTATTTCGTATGTACTTCCTTCTGACTAGAAATACTATCCTGAAAATTTGAAACGTACTTTATTTAAAGTTTTCAGAGCTACAGCACTGATAGTATTATCAAGGGGCGGCCGATAAAATGTTTACACACAAGCGTGGGGGGCACACCCTTTAAATTCGAGACCTTAATTTCGTCTCTATTGCTCACGATCGACGTGGAATTAAAGCCATTTGAGCACTACTCAATTTTGCCACAATTTTCTTTTAAAATTACTGCGCTGAATGATAAAAAATTAAATTCTTTAAACATTTGACACAGGTAAAATATGCGAGCCATTTTGTAACATCACTTGATCAATTCTATCATAACTTTTTATTTCGATACTATCGAATTTATCGAACATTGCATGGCATGTGATGGATCGAATGCAATTTTTTTCATCAGTAAATTTAAAAGCCAACATGTTGCGGGATCTGAAGCACCGAATGGTTGTTTCTAATGGAAAATATTACTTTTGAACTTGAACTAATAAAATTGCAACATGCCTAAAATTTTTGAATTTTTATGAAAACTGAAAAATTATGATATTCAACATTCCATCGCTGAATTAGTGAGACACTGTAGAACGGTGATTTAACGGGTTCCTAGGGAAATAAAAAAAAACAGCTAAAGAATTCGAGCTCATTCGAAAGCAGTAAGAAGACGTCGAAATCTTGAACCGACTGAACAATTACTCAACCGATTACACAACAATACCTGCAATCCCTCGATTAACGAAAATTCTTTGTTGACAAAAAAAAATCGGTTTACGAATTTTCAATGTTGGTTTTTATGAATACATAAAACATTATTTTTGTTAATGAATACAATTAATGATATCAAAATCATTTATTGAAATAATCCCATTTCAATGATCGTCTGATCTCACATTTACTCATATTAAAATCACAAAACTTACTCAATTCATTATATGAATTAGATAAAGAGATTCAAAGGCTCGTTGCCTCCACAATTAGCCCTTTGAAATTTAGTTTTCAAAAGAGATCATGGTCTTAAACTCCTTTCCGGGGCACATTATAACTCAAGGTTCATTAATAAGATTGAGCTCTAAATATTGCCATTTAGAAGATCGGAAATGAAAATGGCACTAGCATGATTATTGAACTCTTTCTTAGTTCGGTTTAAGCATCCTAACAAAGAATGATTATTAATCCATTAATACTTACTTAACTCTCATTTTACGATCAAAATCCTTGCTCACTAGTTACATCGTTTGTCTTTTGAGAAAAGGCGCCTAAAAACGTACTCTTTAAGAGTAACCGAAAGTAAAAATATCGATAATGCAGATAGTGTCTTGGCTATCTCAGCCGAAAGCTACCAAAGCAACCTTGATTATACAAGCCATAATCTAAAAAACGAAGCTTTTATAAGCTAATTAGAAACGAGGAAAAAACCAAAATTTCCATAGTAAAACACATAAAACATATGGGAAATCATTTTTTTTCCTAAGACAAATTTGTAAATGAAAACGTTGCAAATTCTTAATTCTCGTTTAAGTAAACCGTTTTCATTTTCTTGTATTAATTGATTTATTTAAACCAAAATATAAAAAAACTTCATAACAACAGCATTCTGGTCAAATTAAAAAGAAAACCTTACTACAAATCGTGTGCATTAAGTCAATACACATAGATGGCAGTGGGCAATAAACATTTTGAAAAATCGTACCAAAAATTGCCACCTGGGGAAATTTGAGTTCAAAAATTGTAGGAAAACCAAAACAAATTCACAAAATGTGAAGAACGTGTCATAATTGTGTGATTAAATAATTATTTTCGTATTTCTCTGCCAACAATTATAGACATCTAACGTACACTAGTAAAACTAAAGATAAATTTAGCAAGTATTATTTTAATTTGTCAGAGCCAACTTTGATGTACTTTTCAAAATGAAAGTTCGAAAGATATATTTTAGAAATAATTTAATTTTAATATTTCTGCAAATAATATTTACTTAATACCAATACACCCTTCTTGTATATTGCTGCTAAAGATATGTAGAACCCGTTTGTATAAACATTTTGTAACATTTTTCCTTTTTTCATTGAAACACTTGAAGCTAAAAAACACCGTTTTTACTATGGATTCCTATGGAAATCAGTGAAAAGTTATGCCACTAAAAAAGCTTCTAAAAAATACGTCATAATGATTATGGGCATGGCTCTATACTCTAGAAGGCTCTGAAGCTACCCGCCGTCATATTTCAGCCGAAACATATTTTATATAAAATGAAAAATGTCAAAACACCAACTGGTATTTCCATAAAAACAACTGGTATTCATAAAATTTAAAAATTTGTATAAAGTCAACCCTTAAAGTGTCATGTCTGGAAATTGGTTCATTTAGAGTACCTTCCCAATAATTATTCCTACAACCACTTTCCAAACAAGACACTTTAAGAGTTGAATTCATACAAATTGTTTTAATTTTAAATGGACCTTTCATTCAAACGAATTTTCCCGAGCTCTCCAATTGAAACTTAACCTGACAATTTTTCTAGGGATAAGTATTGGCAAGGCATTCTAAATGAACCGCTTTTCTAGACATGATACTTTAAAGGTTTTGAGATAAACAAATTTTTAAATTTTGTGTTGGGCTCCCCTGCTCGGGGTAAGCAGTGATAAACCAAAATGGGCTTTATACTGCCATAAAATCACTACATGGAAGTATTAGTTTAAAGGTTATTTTGGCAATTTTTCATTTTATATAAAATATGGCTAAAATATGTCGACTTAGCTAGCCAAGACACTATCTGCATTATCGATATTTTTAATTTCGGATGAAATGAACTGGTTATCTGTGAAATAGTAAATTATTATTTTTTTTTAAATTATTGACTGAATTTTTGCAATCTCTAATTTAACAGAAACATGTAATACTCACCATTGGAACGGTATTGATGGAATATGATTAGCAACTAAATAATATAACTTTTGGAATAATGAATATATAAAAGGATTTCGTCGAGTCTCTTAAGTTTTTACATTACTCAATAATCCACATTTTAACAAACCGCTTAATTTACTTGCTTTGTGCGCGAAAAAAGACCAATAGGCATCACCAAGAGCAATCAGCAAGTCTGTGACAGCTTCAAGAGTGGAATCGATGACCCGTTCATCTTTCACTCTCTTCTTGGCACTTTCTGTCCTTTTAAAATGTCTTTAATTGTTATTAAAAATAAAATCGTCTCATTTAGCCAATGGCCAATGGTGAGCAAAATGGTCAGTGAGCCAGCCGAATAACAAATTTTTGTGAAGTGGTTGACTTACTTTATTTTCACCAAAGAATTACTTTTAATTTACTTTTATACTTATGATTTTTCTGTGTGCAAATAACCGATTCACAACCATTTTTTATCATTTCGGCCTTTTCATAAACGTTTTCTATTTGAGTTGTGGCTGCGCATTAATGTACAAAAAAAAATGTTTATGAAATACATTCTTATTGCTTAAAATAATTTGTTGTGATTTGTTCAGGGAAATATCCCTATATTTTGGTACTATTGTAGAAAGGCAGTTATTTGCTAAGGATTGTTCTTTGTTATTTGTGTATTGATATCCTGTCTGTTTCTTTCTTTATTTGCTATTTTCATTATACACCTAAACCTGTTTTAACATGGCAGATTTCCATGAAAAAAAATCGAGTAAAAAGAACCGTGTAAAAACAGTTCGTCAATGGTTAAACCAAGTAATTTGTTTTTGAACATAATGCTATAGAATTTTTATATTTTTGTGCTTTCAAATAATTTGATGGGAATTTAAAAACCGAAAATCCGATTTAAACGATTGATACTTGCAATTTTTTCTATTTTCCAATTGTAGCTTTTGTTTTAAATTTTTTAAGCAATAATATACTCGGAAGTCAATAATTTTGACACAGTACGAAATAGTATCATAGGTTGTGATATAATGCAGAAAGAACCTCATTATAAAACCAGTAAGAAGTAGCAACAGCTAGTTTCACAAGTGTAATGCTAGTTTAAGTAATGATAGTTTTTCAAATAAAAATCATCGGTCTGTTTATTTTGTAGACAATTTTAAGATTTACCCTATCTAATTGTATTGTAAATGTTGCTACTGTTACAGATATTTTATAGACAGGTTTGTGATGTTATAAAACTGTTCAAATTCGTTGAAACAAAATGTTATACTGGTCTCTTATTTTCTTATTCACCTCAGAATATAAAACAAAATACCTAGCACCATTCAACAGTCATCTATAGCCGGACATTACCTGTACGAAGCATTAAATTCAATTTGTTTATATAACTTTAACCTGAACTACTACATTTCGGCTGTCCTAACTTCCAATCGTCCTGATTGCTCATTTTATTGTTGACCGAAAGGTTTTATGTTGAACAATAAAAATAACTTCAAGCCCTGTAGATCTTCAACTAAGAAACGATCCACCTGGCAAAAGTAACTTAACCGTGCAGAAGTTTTTAGTTTATTCCAGAGTTCATCACTCTTATTACGAATTAATACTACACATCTATTTAATTATAAGTATAGGTTTCCGTTTAACGTCAAACGGATCATTGTTTAATACTTACATGCACTATCTAAGGATAATATTTTGACGTGTCGGATTAGCATCAAACAGGAGCAGATGTAGTGCTTCTTCTTTTCTTCTGTGTATTATTCAATGCAAATTCTGTATCCGTGAGGAGCGATCCTCAAATATTATTAAGGTAAGGTACTGTTGATGCTCGTTTCACTGCGGGAAATCATTGATATTCTGTAAAGAACCTAACTTGAAGCCTCACTTAGTATTCGGTTACTTCCCCTATACGAAGTAGAAACAATCAAATTTTCTAACAAGAGCAACCAACGCATTATGCAACTGTTAGAATCCTCCTTTTCCCAAGTCGGTTTTAAAAGGAATTACATTATAATATGAAAGAAAAATTGTTGAAAATTTGGGGCCATTGTCAACTGTGATTTTAAAAGTTAAACGGCAGGCGCCCTTCGTTAAAAGATCGTTTAGAGGCAATTATTGAAAGCTCCAGCCCAAATTGGGTAAACGTATAAATCGGTATAGTTTTTGATGGATTGATCTAGAGTCAATTTTTACGGATTAGTGGCTTCCAATAGTTTAAATTGCCTTGGCTAGCATCAAATGCCAGCAAAATATCATCGATATAAATTGTGGTGTTTTCCGACATCCGTCCTGATTTAATTCTAGAAGCGTTCAGTCTCTAACCATTTTTCTTCCTTTTTACATTGTACGCACTTTTTAAAGTTACTTCGGTCCATAAGGACCAAAGCATTCCTGAGAAATCCTGCCAAAAATTACCAAAAAAATGTTGTTGGCCCAAAACCACTTTCCCAACGTTTTAAAAGTCCGAGTCCAAACAATTAAGAAAAAAAATTTCGTTCTTTCTGTCTGGATGTCTGCACGTCTGCATGTAGGTATCTACCCATAATATCTCGAGAACGTCTTGTCTGATTTGGATTTTTTTTGCCAATCTGTTTCTATGGTCAGGCGGGGGGATTGAAAAGCAACCTCATCTCTTTTTATAAGTATTCAAGAATTTTTTATATATGCTAGTTTGAGGATTGTGAGTTGGGCATTCAGTTTGGGATTGAGTTGGAGGTTAAGATTAGGGCCTAGAGAGCAGTTGGCCAAATTTTTTAAATATGCTGGTTTGAGGATTAGATTTCATTTGCGGATTAAGTTGCACAGCTGGGAATTTATTTGGGCATCAGTTTGGGGTTAATTTAAGGGCTGGGTTGCAAGTCGAGTTAAAGTTTAGTTGGGGTTGTACTAGGGCTAAGTTGGAGTTGAATTGGAGTTGAGTTGGGATTGAGTTGCGACTAAGTTGGGAATTTATTTGGGGTTGTGTTGTGAGTTTATTTAAAAATTAACTTGAATTGTTTTGAGTCGCGTTGATTTCAATATTGAGTTGGACGTTTAATTTGGAGTTAAGTTGAGGGTCGAATTACAGGTTGAGCTAGGATATCGAGTTGAGTTCATAGAAACATTCAGTTTTCGGACCGTGCTAGTTTAGGGATTGAGTTTGGAGTTGAATTGAAAGTTTAATTGGAAGTTGAGTTGGAGTTGAGTTGAGGTTTAGTGAGGGTTTCAGTCATTGATTTACTTGGGGACAGTTGATGGCTGAGTTTGGAGGTAGCTTGAGTTGAGTTCATTATACTCTTCATGTATTTGTTCGGACCATGTTGATTTGGGGATTGCGTGGGGCGCGTTTGGTTTTCATTGCAGGCTGAATTTATGATCGAATTGTGGTTGAATCGTGTTGGGATGAGGTTGAGTTGAAGTTCATTGAGCCATTCAGTTGGGGATTTATTTGCGGGTTGAGTTGAGGTTTAAGTTGGAAGTTGGTTTCACTTGTTCTGAGTTGAATTAATTTACGCATGTAGTTTTTCGCACCGTATTGATTTGAGAATTGGGTTGGGTGTGTGTTTAGTTGAGGGTTGTACTGAGTGTTGAGTCGCTGTCAAGAAGAGTATTGAGTTGGAGTTGAGCAATGCGGTTAAGTTAGAGATTTATTTCTGGGTTGAGTCGGGGGATTGAGTTCATATACGCATATAGTTTTCGAACTGTGTTGATTTAGGGTTTGAGTAGAACGTTTAGTTTGGAGTTAAGTTGAGGGTTGAGTTGGGATTGAGTGGAAGGTTTAGTAGAGGTTGAGTTAGGGTAGAGTTTAGTGTTGGATTGAGGCCTTAGTTGATGGCCAGTTATCGTCGGAAAGGAATTGAGTTGAAGTAGAGTTGGGTATGAGTAAGGGTACGGTTAGGTATTAATTTGGGGTCGAGTTGAGAGCTTAGTGAGAGGCAAGATTGAGCTGATTGAATTCAGTTCATATATGCTTATAGCTTTTAAATCGAATTGATTTCGGGATTGTGTGTGGCCGTTGATTGTGCAGTTGATAGAGGTTTGAGATTTAGGTGTTGATTTGGGGCTAGGTTAAGGGTTGATTTGAAAGTTGATTTGGGGTTGATTTGGTGAATGAGTTTAGGACTGCGTTGTGATTGATTTGGAGGTTGAGTTGTAAATTGGGGTGGAGGTTGAGCTGATGATTAAGTTAAGAGATTCACTTAGAGATTTATTTGGGAATTCAAGTTTTTTTTTCTGGACCGAAGTCGTGAGGTTTCAGCCCTTTATATTTTCTAATTCAATTTGGGGGCTCTTTTGACAAGTTTTTTGACGTAGGTTGCTAATGCTTTATGCCCTAATTTTTTTATTAAACTTAGGCGCAGCTGGCAAACCGCCTCATTTTTTGTATCCCCTTTCTTTTCTATCTAAAATCTGCTACACGATACAAGGGCTTAAATATAGCAGCTCTTCTATACTGCCACATAGTGACCAACAGTGAGCTAAGCTGCGAACATATTACAAAAGATACACTAATTAACAAACTATTAGAATGCAAAATTGGCTAAAATTTGAAATATTTCCAAGTCTAAGTTTTTTTTTGTGAATTCCTACAAAATTACACCGCCTGAAGACGTTTATCATATTAAATAACCTCATTCCAAATCATCTCATTCTGTATTCAAAAATTAAAACTACGTCACCTTATAAATCCCAAATGCTTACAACAAATTTGTGTTCAAATTTGCTTCGTATAAAAAGCCAAAATTTATGATTAGTGTAATGAAGAAACCCAAATTTAAAATTTATTTTTATGCTACGAGCCATTTAACGAGAATTACCTGTTTTTCAATTTTCCATTGTTAAAATTGATACGTATCGATTTTCCCGGTAAATACATACACAATGGATGCAAAGGAGTATAGAAAACTTTTAAATATTTCCATCTCATTTTCATTTTACATTTTATGACAATGATATGATATTTCTTACGAAATTAATTTAATTTCCAATTTTTCCGGTTTCAGAATTTCATCAAAGTGAATTTTCTTTTAATACTTTTCTGCGTTTTATATGTTCTGTGGATGTGTATGTTTGATGAGGAAAAACGTTAATTAAGTTGAATTTATATGAGTATGTATTTACTAAATATAAAACATGTTCGTTTTGAGAAATATCAGTAACATATACAGGGTGATGGGAAAACTTATCATCTTGAGATGTTTTTCTATTTATTTATTTTACGTATTTGTGAATATATTAAATTCTCTTAAGATGAAAAACAGTCGTGATAAGAATATAAAAATGACTTATATACATTTTTTTTTTGGTTTTGGGGGGAAAGTTTTTGGATGTCAACCCTTTTTGCTTATCTCGAAGTACAGCAATTGTATAATAGAAAATATTTTTAATTATTTGTTTAGTGTCAGCTAAATATATGTATTTTTGTTAATTAGCATTCAAGCTTGCAGGTATAAATTATTTAGGTTTTCATTGGTTGAGGGTTCAACGTTCACTATAATCATATTTCACATATATAAACGTAATATACGGGGGGAACAAACATTAATTAAAAGAATTTATAACAAACAAAAATAAATGCTTTGGGAGAATGTTTTACGAGGTTATTACCTCTTATGATGTGATAAACCGCATACTACATCATAATACAATTTTCACCCACTCAAGTTTAATATATTCATAAACGACTCGTATATGTATCCTTAATATTTACCTTTCTAAAAGCTTTATTCTTATTTCGACGGATTTAAAAAAATTGTGCTTTCAAAATTCATAATACATACAATCATAAAAATATACTGTCGTCGTCTAAAATAAATTGTACGTGGCTAGACTTCTGTCATATTTTTATATATTATGTACAGAACTATATATATACATAATTTACATTGTATATTCATTGATTATTCAATATTTCCATCACCCGCACACACCTCGCTCAATCATTGAATATATGGTAAATTGATTTTGATATTCCGCAGAGAGACAAGACCAACTAATTTAAGGCAATCAAAATTATTTAAATTGGATATATTAGTTAACATCACAAACCACAGTGGTACAAGTAACTAGAAAACCATATTTAGTTCCAAGGCTAATAGATTTTCCCCTATGTACAGTATACAGGAAATTAGTTGTATCAACAAACGAAGAGATGCAGGCACAAATTTTTAATCACCTTCGAGCAATTTTAGATAATTTCCCAATTTCTATTTGGTTGTTTACTTAGGGCCAGATTATATAAATTTCTGTTGGAAAATAGAATTATGTTCATTTCAATTAAAATACATTTCGTAGCCTTTATAGTCGACGAGATAATGTAAATATTTACATGTTTACCTAATTTTTACATTTTTATTTGGGGGCCTCTCCTCTATATATAGTACATGCATATAATAGACTCGAAGTTAATTTAGAAATTGGTGTTTATGTACATGGCTTTATTTCAACTGTGTAGTACATTAACCCTTTTTTTTGTAATTTTATATCTAAATTAGGTATAAATAATACACATGAGACCGATATTTGCCGACTTCCTTGTGCCATTTTTGTTTTATACAAACTCATTCAAAACATAACCACTAGAAGTTGGTCTTTTTATGTCATAAATCAACATTTCGTTCGGTATACATACAAAGAAAAAGTTACGTTCTTTAAGAAAATAAAAATAATAATTTAAAATACGAAACAAAACGTGAGTCTGTGTTTATGTATTAAAATACGAAACGTTCTTAAAAGATTGGATTTTCCGGTGAGAAAATTTTGTTTTGGCATTTTCACAAAAAAAAAAAAAAAAAAGATAAACGTGAAATCCTCTATATATATACTGACTCATAAATTTAACAAGATAACTGTAAATGTCTGAGCGTACGAATTAAGATTTGTGGTGTGTGAGATGAGACACTTGATATTAAGGAGTTGAAAATTATTTTTTAAACTTTTTAATGATAATAAAATTAATTTTTGTGACTCAGCGTTAATTTTATGGGTGCTTGGGTATAAGCACCAAATTCATTTTTTTTAGTATTATGTTGTTGGTTTATGTTTTGGCTCAACTATAAATGGGTCAGTTACATGATTATATACAACAACAATTTACTGTTCAATTTGGCAGGCAAGTAGTTGTCTCGTTTGATTTTGTAATTCGAGTTGTTTTTAGTTTTGAAAATTATAAATATACGGTGGACAAATATCGATCGTATAATTTGTAGGTAAATCTATATGAAATATTTTAACTTTTATTTACTTAAATAAACCAGAAGGTTTTAAAATGGAGTTGGTAATCATTATTTATTGTTCTTTCTAACTATTTCTGTAATTTACTTATTAAGAATTGTAAACGCGCTTAAAATTAAACTAGAGGCATGTGGCTGATGGAAGGTCGCCGCCCAAGGCGAGTCAGTTTTTAATTGGGTGTTTGGTACAGGCCATAGTTTTAGTTATAGCCCATTGATTCTTTTAACTCCGCACAGCCATCCGTTTGGGCACAAATGTAACGTAACAAAAAAGATTTTCCACTAAAATCTAGCATCGAGCATACCAACACTTAAGCTACGAACTGAACCTCTCATAAATGTTATCAAGATTTTTGAGTATTCGTATAACTAAAAAGTCCTTCAAAGTGTAAGAGAAGGGACTCAGTCCATAAGCGCTTCGAAGCTTATACATATAGATTTACTTCAAATTGATTTTTCGGCTTTATTATAGACAATATATTAGTAGTAATGACATTCACAGTATTATCGATTTGACAAATCAGAAAAATACAGAGGACAATCACTCATAATATATCTACTGGCAAAAGTATAAATATCCTTACCCTCCCCCCCCCCCCCCCCCCCTTTACTTTACTCCAGGTCTTTACCCCAACTTCTTAATATTATTCGTGTGGGCGCACACACAAATGAGGTTTCTCCTTGAGTTTTTTTTGATTTTAGTGAATATAATTCGCTAAGTCAGTACGTTCTGCTTCAGTACGTTCTGCTTGATACTTAAGGTATTAAGCGACAATTGTATTTTTGTAGTTTGGTCGTAGCTATGAGTAGACCGAACTTTTTTGTTTGTACCGACTTATCAGTTCGAAACCAAACTGCCACATAGAACTCAAGGAGGGTACCTCATTTTTTACGGTATCGATACATTTGTATGTCCTAGGTTAAAGTAAAGGGGATAATGATATTTCTACTTTTGCCAGTAGATATATTATGATTGATTGGCCTCTGTATTTTCCTGATTTGCCAAATGGAAAATACTGTGATGAATGTCATTACTACTAATATATTGTCTATAATAAAACCGAAAAATCAATTTGATTCAACAGACAATTTTTTAGGTTCTTAATAGATTTACTTATTTAAAAAATTACATTGAATCCTATCGTTCATCTATTATTTCGATTTTTAATGAACTGCCATTAAGTACTTCTTGAACATGCTGTATATGTGCGACTTATTAATAATCATATTATATGCTTACCTTATTGCAAATTGATGATAACATAGATTAAATGGGATTGCAGGATCGTTTGATGTGTCTAACGTTACTCTAGGTATAAAAGTAACTTGCAAGCTACCATGAATTATGTATGCCTGAATTAAGTTGGCGAAATTATTTTAATATAAGACGCGTTGATCATACTGACATCTTTTTTTTTTTTTTGTGAAAAAGAATTTCACGTTTCGGTATGTTTACACAAACTGCTGTTGCAAACTGGTTCCCTAAAATGATTTTGTAAATATCGGATGAGTAAGAGTCCCTTCATTCATCTTCATAACTTACTCAGAAAATTCAGGGTCATTTGAACAGCGTATATTTTTCGAAAATTTCTGTGTTTAAACGTCAGCCAAAGAAAATTGCTCTTAATTAGCCCTCATTCAGACCAATGGGCCTGACCAGGCCCTTCTGATAATTTTTTATATTATTTTTACACTTTTCATTCCGCTGTGGTCATCATCATATTCCATGATATCCTCAAACACAGAAATAAATATAAACCATATAAACGAAAACGGGTCTGATTGTTCGGGTTCACACAAGGGTTAGAAAAGACATCATAATACTTTAGGATCTTTTCGGAATTACAGGCGGAACTTGTCACTTCCACTAAATTTGTTCAACAAAAATCAAAAGTCACAAAGCCAAATAATGTTTCCCGAATGTCCGTAGTATGCACTTGATGAAAAAATCATCAAATGGACGGACCCTGAGGCGGCCATATAAATAATAAGCAATTTTTGCATCAAATGTTGTACGATATTACATTTACGCCGACGAAATTTGTTCAACAAAAATCAAAAGTCCGAAAGTCAATAAAATTTGCTTCGAATGTCCGTAGTATGCACTTGATGAAAAAATTATGAAATAGCCAGCCCCTTGGGTTGGCCATATATATATATAACAAGCAAGTTTTGCATGAAATGTTGTACGATTTTCCGCCGAAGAAATTTGTTCAACAAAAATCAAAAGTCCCAAAGTCAAATGATTTTTCACGAATGAGCGTAATATGCACTTGATGCAAAAATTATCAAATGGCCGGTACCTGGGGTTGTCCATACAAATAACAAGCAATTTTGCATCAAATATTTTACGATATCCCACCGACGAAATTTGTTCAACAAAAATCGAAATTCCCAAGGTGAAATCATTTTCTCGAATGTCGCTAGTATGCACATGATGTAAAAATTACCAAATGGCCGGTCCCTGGGGTTGGCCATATAAATAACAAGCAGTATTTGTATCAAATGTTGTACGATTTTCCGCCGACTATATTTGTGCAACGAAAATCAAAAGTCCCAAAGACAATAAAATTTGCTAAAATGTTGGTAGTTAGTATGCACTTGATGAAAAAATTATGAAATGGCCGGTCCCTGGGGTCGGCCATATAAATAACAAGCAGTATTTGCACCAAATGTTGTACGATTTTCCGCCGATGAAATTTGTTCAACAAAAGTCAAAAGTCCCAAAGTCAAATGATTTTTCTCGAACGTCGGTAGTATGCACTTGATGTAAAAATTATGAAATGGCCGGACCTTAGGGTCGGACATATAAATAACAAGCAATATTTGGATCAAATGTTGTATGATTTTCCGCCGACGAAATTTGTGCAACAAAAATCAGAAGTTAAAAGTAAAATGATCTTTATAGAATCTCCGTAGTATGCACTTGATGAAAAAATTATGAAATGGCCGGATTCTGGGATCAGCCATATGAATAACAAGCAATATTTGCATGAAATGTTTTACGATATTACGCCAACGAAATTTGTTCAACAAAAATCGAAAGTCCTAAAGTCAAATGATTTTTCTCGAATGTTCGTCGTTATGCACTTGATGAAAAAATTATGAAATGGGCGGACTCTGGGGTATTATAATCTATTTGGTATTTCTTTCTTTATCCACATTCAGGCGTAATTTGGATTACCAATCCCTTCTTATCGGGATTCCAATCTGGTACTTCTAACTGCAAACACCGGAGTTTTTACCAATGTGCCGTTTGGCCAGTGAAACGAGATAATCTACTGTTCTGAAATAAACGGTAAATTATTGCTTGCTTCAGGACCCCGTCCCATAATTTTG
Source organism: Tipula helvola (assembly GCA_963556165.1). Classification (NCBI taxonomy): domain Eukaryota; kingdom Metazoa; phylum Arthropoda; class Insecta; order Diptera; family Tipulidae; genus Tipula; species Tipula helvola. The sequence continues at coordinate 75,789,700 of OY744482.1, read as the reverse complement.
GTTTAAGAGTATTTTTTAAATATTGGGGTCACCCTTCAGTACTAATCCGACAGTCTTAGATCAGCCGTTTATTTTGTCGCTAAAGTTCATTTAGCATAGTTTCTGTAGGTGGTCGATGCAACAATGGTTCGAAGAATTTCATAATTTGCTGAAATACTTCAATTTGATGAATTTGGCAAAAATGCAGAATTTACTAAAATTTCAGAATTTGATTCGAAGGTTCAATATTTTTTGTTCAGAATTTTGGAATTTTATAAAATTTCGATTAATAAAAGTTTAACTTTTAAAAAATTGTAGATTTGTAAACTTTTAGGTTCATTCATTGAAATAATTCTAAAGACTAGAAGCGTTAAAAGTTTAAATTGACGGACTAAAATTAAAAAAATAACCAAATATATAAGTTAAACAATTTCAGGTTCTTTTCAAAATAAAATCGAACTAGATTCTCGAATTATGCCAAATCTCTAACATTAAAGAGCCGAATTGCAAAAATATGTATTTCAAACATGTCTTTCTGCTCCTTTGATAAAATGTGAAATTCGAAGCTCCGTTCAATTCGACAAATCTTTCGAAAACATCGTTTAAAATACAACTAGAATTGAAAATTCGTGTCAATTCTAGGATTTACGATTTTGTTATTTAAAAAATTAAGTTTAGGTCTGGAATGTCTTTAATACTTAAAATATATGAAACTCCCAATAACAAGTATTTATCGTAGAATTTCATTTTACTTCAAAATCAATATTTAATTTTAACATTTTAACTGTTTTTTACTACCACCTGCAAAAAAAAACCACATGCCGTGAGATTTCCTGCCAAACGATACTTGAGCAGTACCGTTATGTACATTTTGAACGAATCCTGTCATCATTTTATTAATTCACTAACAGAAAACAAAGCACATATAACTACACAAACATCACTTATTGAAATTAAACCAAAACATTAATTAAATTAAAATTAAGAATTCTTCCGCTATCGAGAAGACAAAAACACGTCTTTCTCGTTCGAACATTTGTGTCTCTTTCTCCGCAGCAAAACTAAATCTTAACTGTAGCTATGAGTTGATTCTCAGATTTGAATTTGATCTTGTGTATGCTTATACACACCATTTATAAATTTTAATGATTATAAACCCTAATGTAGTTAATAATTAAATTTAATTGACTTAGCGTGTTTATAATCTTTTTGTAAATGCGGAGTTAAAAATTCGCAAAAATGGTTCGTAGAATTTAATAATTTGCTGAAATAATGTAATTTGATAAATTTGGCGCAAAAATAATTGCAGAATTTAATAAAATTTAATTTCAGAATTCAATTCTGAGACTCAATATTTTATTTTTTTTTTTTTCAGAATATAATCCACCAAAAATTTTATCCATGACGTTGGAATTTGGAAACTTTTTGTTAACAATTTAAAAATTCATTCATTGGAATAATTCTAAATCAACCTAAATTCTTTAACTTTGTCAAATCCATGACTTTAAAGAGCCGAATTGCAAATAAGTATCTCAAATATATTTTTTTCTCTGAAAATTTTAAAATCCAGAATAATGAAATAGTTTAAATCCGAAAAAAGAAAATTCAGAAATTATATGATAAAAAAAAATCTGGAAAAAATATTTTGTCCAAAATAAATTAAAATAATTTAATTTTATTGGCTTTTTAGACTTTTCACAGCAGAAGCTATAGGAACGATATAATTTGTTTGATTTGTGTCTCCAATAAACGTTGAAAACTCTTAACAAAAATCGAATTTTGAAAATTTAACATAACTTCCTCTTTGACAGTTACCTAGATTTTCGTTTCCTGAATATTCGCTGGAACTCTAACGCTAATGTTAGAAAGGTTCTTAAATGTAAATACGGCCATTACTCAAGCTCTAAAAGATTTAAACGCTTACTCCATGATGGAACAATTTGGTTTACAGTTGAATCGCTGGCCCAAAAAGACGCCAATATTTTTGCTGCTTAAGGTGTTCTATCTTTTCTAAGAAATAAAATGGAAGCAATTAATTTCGAAATAAGTCGTGAAAATGGCTTGTTGATCCAAATGTGAATCCAACAAAATTAATTTTGAGTTTTGCCACAAGCCTCATGAATCAATAATACGGTGATGAAACTACTCGAGTTACCTAGAATGACGAAGCAGAGCATTGCTCATTGCAATGAAACTGCTTTGACTGTTGAATTAAATTCTTACATTTCAAATGCGACGACCGTTAAACAGGTAACGACATCGAATTTTCCGTGCAGTTAAAAACAAGAATTTAACCGCTTCAAGAAAACTGGTAAGAGAACTCCAAATCTTGATTTATTATTCAAGGCATTTAAAACTGCAAAGCCAACATCGACAGATTCAAAAAGAACCTTTTCGGTTTCAGATGATTTTGGCACTAAAGTTGGGTCCCGTCTTTCCTGCACTTCACTTAATGCATTAACATTTTTAAAATATCATTAGTAAGGCCAATTATTAAATATTTAAATATGAAATATAAAAAAAATTTCACTTTAACTACATTTGTTTATTTTTTACGGTTATCCGGTATTCGTCAGACACTTCATAAACTTCAATTCAATATCCGCGGTTACAGAAAATCCGGATATTTGGAAACCCTAGAAACAATATTAAAACCACAGTACAATTTCTGAATCAAAGGTAACTGTTTATAGTTGGCTTGTTAATATCCCATATTATATACCAACGCATATGTGATTATAAATTCTATATTCATGAGGATGTTTGTTGACAAGTTCTTATTTTACTTTAAATAGGAACAGATCTAAAAACCTGAACCCTGCACGACAAAAAAATCATGGTTACAATTATGGCTTTTGAGAGGTAATAGTTTTGAATCATAATAGGATCAGAATATATCCAAAAGGGTTTCATCATCATCTGACTGCAATCGATAAAGTCTGCTTTACAAAAAGTTCGAATAATCGTTATACTGTTAAAATCTACGCCAGTTAAAAATTCTATTCTTCAGAGTTATGTGAAAATTCAATATGGACAAAAATTAAACTTAATTTTTGACTTCAAAGTTAGATGGAACAGTATAGTGGCAATAGGACACATAGGACAGTATTTTGAAAGTTTTAACTGATTTGAAAAGCTTCAATTATTTTAATACTGATTATTTGGCAAACAAGACTTTTGATTACGTGACCAATTAAAGAAGGGCCGATGGAAGTTCAATTCTCTTTTTACATTAGGCATTTTTTACTATTTTTCTACTTAAAAAATGTTTTTGAACGATTATACATCGAGTCTTTGACCTAATAGGAAAATGTTTGACGTCACGTTCACACATTTACCACGTATACCCAGAACGTGTCACATCCCCAAATCAAAGGGATTTACATAGATGGAAAATTCATGTACATCAGAATTTTTATTATGCCATTGAACCAACTTTATTTTTATTGTCTACTCCAGTTTTAATATATGTATGTTGCTACAGTTTATAGTAGTCAAGCTAACAAAAAAATTTCGATAGCAAAAAATGCTTTCAGACACCTTTTTTACTGTGTCTTTTAAAAAAGTACAGTAACAAAATGTAAAACACATCACGATATTCATAATTAAGTGAAAATTCCATTATAAAGGAAAATTAAATAAAAATAAATACAAAAAACAAAAAATAATTTTTATTCATGTTTTGTACAAATAAATCAAATAAAATGAAAAATTTAATTCGGATTGTGTTATTGTTATACCGAGTATTAAAATTTAATGCTGGAAAACGAATAAAACAAAAACGTAATAAATTTTCTTTAAATAAAGAATTTCTTATAATTTTGTCACGATACGTACAAACATACGTACTGTTAATTAATCAAATTTAAGAATAAAACACCAAGTGCTGAAATTATGTGTACGGCGACAGGAAGTGCGGCTCATTTAATGGTTTATTGGGTTTTCTTTATATCAACAAAAACTCGGATTTGGCCTAATTTTAGATTGAATAATGCTTAGAGCGCCTTATTAATTCCCATTACTTATTCCCATCACAACAAAATCCCATAGCACAATATTTTACGATAATTATGTTACATTGCGTATATACCGGGTGTTTCTTTTAAACTGAGACGATCAAATATCTCGAAAAATAGCCACTCTACGGAAAAAATGTCCATAATCAAAATTTAATCATACCGCGGGGGAAATACATTAGTGCAAAAAAATAGTCCCCCACCCCCGCTTTGTAGGTGGGGCGGGGGTAACTTTTAAACTAAGATAGGAAGCCATATTTTTTATTGCAGATACGGATTCTACGACTAAAAGTACGTATGATTTGAATGAAATATTTTGTTCGGTTCATGATAGATGGCGTTGTAATCGACGAAATTCAATTTTTTCAATTTCTTCTTCTTAGAACACACGCATTCGATTCTGCAATACGTTTGAAATAAAAAACATCACGTTTTCATTGGAAATACTCGAAATTCGTCATCAAAACAATGTATTAATGTAAATGGCAGGTGAATAAAATAATTTTAGCTTAAAATAAGTGTTCAAAATGATGGCCTGCGACTTCAATGCACTTATTAATACGCATTTCCAATGATTGTACACAACTGAGAAGTGTGTTTGGTTGAATTTCAGCACACGCATTGATTGAATTTCTGATTCGCTCAATCATGTTCTCACGTGTTGTTGGTTCTTGTTTGTAAACTTTGTCTTTGAGATAGCCCCACAAAAAGAAATCTGGCGAAGTAAGATCTGGTGATCTGGCGGGCTAATTTATCGGACCAGCTCTACCGATCCAGCGACCATTGAAATCACGATCAAGTACCTCACGTGCTACCAACGAATGGTGTGCAGGACAACCATCATGTTGAAACCACATGTTCCGTCTCAATTCTAAGTTCAAATTTTCAAGTAATATTGGCAGTTCATTTTCCAAAAAGTTTCGGTACATTTGACCATTCAAGTTGCCTTCAATAATGTGGGGGCCGATAAGTTGGTTGCCAATTATTCCACACCACACGTTGACAGTCCAAGGGCGCTGATGTTCAACTTGGCGAAGCCAGTGTGGATTTTCAACACTCCAATAATGCATGTTGTGTCGATTAACCGTTCCATGGTTTGTAAAAGACGATTCGTCAGAGAACATTACGCAACGAAAAAAATTGGGGTTTTGTTGTATTTGTTCACGTGGCCATTGACAAAAAGTTACCCGATTTTGGAAATCAGCGCCATGAAGATCTTGGTGTAAAGACACATGATATGGATGATACTTGTGCCGTTTTAAAATTCTCCAAACACTGGTGAGGGACAATCCGGAATCGCGAACTATTTCTCGTGTACTAACATGAGGATTATGAGTCGCTGCAGCCAATACAGCAATTTCATTATTTTCTCCAGTGACTGTTGCTCTACGGGTCCTCTTTTTCGGTTGAACATTTCCATCAGCAATAAATTGTTTGATAGTACGGCCAAATGAAGCACGTGAACGAATCCTATCCGGAAAACGTTGAGCGTAAATAGCAACAGCATTTTCAAGATTTCTGCCAGCTTCTCAATAAACCAGAACCATTTCAATTTTCTCTGGCACAGTTAAACGGTCCATTCTAAAGTATTTTATCGTTTATTTTGCAATTACGAAAAACATGAAGATAAGAAATAACACAAACGTTAAATGTGATTTACAAAACTGAATAAATTGTTTTGATGACGAATTTCGAGTATTTCCAATGAAAACGTGATGTTTTTTATTTCAAACCTATTGCAGAATCGAATGCGTGTGTTCTAAGAAGAAGAAATTGAAAAAATTGAATTTCGTCGATTACAACGCCATCTATCATGAACCGAACAAAATATTTCATTCAAATCATACGTACTTTTAGTCGTAGAATCCGTATCTGCAATAAAAAATATGGCTTCCTATCTTAGTTTAAAAGTTACCCCGCCCCACCTACAAAGCGGGGGGTGGGGGGACTATTTTTTTGCACTAATGTATTTCCCCCGCGGTATGATTAAATTTTGATTATGGACATTTTTTCCGTAGAGTGGCTATTTTTCGAGATATTTGATCGTCTCAGTTTAAAAGAAACACCCGGTATACCATTTTCTATAATTGAAAACAATTAAAATTTTAAACTTGGATAAGTATCAAATTTTATCCTTATCTTCCGTCTTATATATAGAAACCCTCCAAAAATCTTGTTATGAATACTAAAAATAAAATAAAATAAAAATAAAGATTCGACTTTAAATCCAATAATAAAAAAAAATAAAATTCAAAGATTAATCGCGACTCCAAAGTATATATTTGTTTGGGGATATAAACATCCCCATATATAGATCCTTTGTAATCATCAGTATTGAGTTAATGTCAATCTCGATTTTCGTCAACATTTACGCACACAATAATGTAGTAGTAACTAAATATAAGAAAATGCCCCTTTTTCGTTATATCCTTGGAAATTCGGTTCATAAACTTTTTGGTCAATTTAGTTAGGAAAAGAATCAAAACGAAAAAAAATTGCATATACGGTCCTACCAACAACAACAACAACATCTAAAATCACAGAGATTAAGAGTCATGATGATGAAAAGTGAAGGGATCGAATCGTAACATATTCGCTTTTTGGGGTGGAAAAAATGTGAATCGGAATCAGAAAATTGTATATAATTGAAAATGAAATTTAGATTCACATTTCCGTTCTTTTGATTATCGGATTTATATACAATATGGATTATTGTTTATTTTTATGATTATGATGGATTCTATCCGTTGCATGGAGGAGGGTTAATCAATGTCATGGTGATCTATGTAAAGACGTCCGGCAAAACCCAGGTATACTAAAATATATGAATTCTAAGAATATAACAATGAAATCGAACACCGCAAGTGTTTTTCATATTTTTTCTATTTTCTATTTTTCATTTACGATTATTTTTACAAAGCATTTTCATACACCCACACACACACAAACAAATATAAATAAATATAAACTAAAGTCTAAGTGTATCTCTTTCGTTTATGTATATTTTGTGCACAAAATACTATAAAACTTTGTAAGATGTTATTTGTTTATATGCCGAAAACATATGTACATACTACATACGAACGAGTATTTTGTAATGTTTGCTTACATAAAATAAGAGAGCAAAACATACTCGTCTCGTTGAAACTTGAAAGAATGGAAAATTGCAATCACAAATTATATAAAAAACCATATTGATCACATCACTCATATGGGTGTACACATTGAAAACATAGAAAACATGGAGTGGTTATCATGACATTTTATCATGAATATCTCATATGTCATACAAGTGTATTGTTTTCCTGTTTAAATAAATCATAAGAAAGAACGTTGGCTAGAGAAGGAGTGGTGGATTTACATTCATTCATTTTGTTTGTATTTTCGAGTTGGGGAGAATTTTATGAGTTATTTAACCAATATTGATATATTGGAGCAATTTAGATGTTTTCATAAATATTACAAAAATAGAAAATTTTACCAATCTTGTGACAGTTTTAGAAGAAGTTACTTGAACTACTTTAATTTCTTCTGAAAATTTTCTTTAGGGTTTATTAGTTCTCATTTCTCAATCAAATTAACTTTTTCCAAAGAGAAAGGATCTTTTCGATTGTAAATTGTGGATAGGTTGTTCATCATTTTGATTTTTTTTCACGTATAGTAAAAGTCTATTCGTTTGTCGATATGTCTTTCGATTGCTCATAAAAAATATCATAAAACATTATAAAAGTTTGGTTCCTTTTTATATGTAAGCTTATTATACGCATGCATCGACGATTTAACAGAAGAAAGATGAACACACGGCACGACATCTACAAAACAACTATTTTTGGTTTGTTTCTCGGGTTTGAATTGATTTTTTTAAGCAGACGATTAATTTTTCTCTTTTCATCTTTATAGTTTTTTCTATGTTGTGTTTCAACTTTTTTGTAGATATCAAACATCGTTGAATGTTAATCGGCTATTACCTATTGACGATTGGAATTTACCGAAAAGCGCCGCTTATGGTCGGAATTAAAAGAATAAATACAATACAATATTTAACACACTTCGCTCATTTTATAATTAATTAAAATGTTGTAATATAAAATTAGGAAGAGAGAGAAAATTCCGGGGGTCAAAATCCCGAGGGTACAAAATCCCGAGGGTTTGAAAAAATCCCGAGAGTACAAAAGCCCGAGCATACATAATCCCGATGATACAAAATCCCAAGGGTAAAAAATTCCGAGGTTACTAAATCCCGGGATACTAAATCCCGAAGATACAAAATCCGTTGGGTACAAAATCCCGAAAGCTTATGAAAATTCCAACATCTAGTTGTTGCACATTTGATGGAGTTTTCCCTTGATTTAAAGATGTATACACACGAAAAATCAATTGATGGTTATAACGGGATACCTTCATATTCCTGAACGAAAAAATACCGAAAAAATACTGAAAAATACAAAGTAAACCGCCCCATTGAAAAGGAAGACCCCATTTTTGTTAACTACAAAAATAAATGAAAAAAATTAAATTTTATAGGCATTTTTAGACTTTTGACATCACTTGAAACATTTGTGGTACATCTATCAGTATATGCAATATGAGCGATACGATTCCTTTGATATGTGTCTGAAAGGTTGACGAAGCAATTTCCATTATCGTAAATATTAAGAACTTTACGGAAAAAGTAAAATTTGATAGACATTTTATAAATTTTAATTTTAATTTGGTTCGCACTCTATGATAATTGTGTTTCTGGATTTTAGTTTTCTGGATTTTTGTTTTTCTGAATTTTTTGTCTCTGAATTTTTTTTCTGGATTTCCTTTTCGGGATTTTCAGTTTGTGTATTTTTTTTCTAGGTAAGGTAGCCAACCCGTTTTTTAAATGTAAATATTTTTACAAATGTCATTGTCAGTTACATTTTCGAAATTTTTCTGATGGTTACATCCGGGGAGTTCTCTATTTTAGTATGTCAAAAAACATAAATGTTTTAAAAATGCTCCAATCTCTATGAATGTTAAAATTTCAAAAAATCGTCAAAGCAATGGTTTTGTGGCAGCAGCCCCCACCGTCTAAGCTAAGGTATAAAACGTATTAAAATAATATTTCAAAAATTTGTTATATTTAAAAAAATTGATTTTTGGGATTATTTTATTCTGGCAAACGATACCAACCTGGCTATAACAGGGAATGATATCCCGCATTTCAAAATCTCGCTTTATCAAAATCCAGCCCAAAAAAAGTACCGGTTTTTAAAATCCTATTTTAATAATCCTGCTTTTCAAAATTCCGGTTCTGCAAAAATAAAAATCTAGGTTTTCAGAAAATCCCGATTTTCAGAAAGTACCAGTTTTGATTTTTATTTTACTTTAAATTAAAATTCTTCGGGGTTTCCTCGGGATTAGGGGATTTTATACCTTCTGGATTTTGTACCTTCGGGATTTTGATTTGCGGGATTTTGTCCCTCGGGATTATGTGCGGCGGGATTTTGTCCTTCGGAAATACGTCACTAACCCATAAAATTATCTATTACATATATCTAAAGCCTTTCAAATGCTCTAATACAACTTTTATTTTTAAAAGATAATCGTTATGTCCTAGTTACGCTTCCAATATTTGCCACTTGGAGGTAGAACTGAATTTTTTAAATAAACATTTGATAGATGAACATTAGTCAATTAAACGAACGTGATGGTGATCATGATCATAAAGGAAAAAGTAAAGGTAAATACAAAGATAAAGTTAAAGGAAAGGTTAGTAAAAAGTAAAATCAAAATCAAAATACATAATTAAGTAAGTTAATTATACAGTTTTACTGAAAATGGACTAAACAGTAAAAATAGGGTAACCAGACGTCCTGGTTTCTTCGGACGGGTGTCCAGGAAAATTCCTTACGTTGTCCTAATCTTTAGATAATATTCTTTCAGATCGCTAAAAATTATTAAAGAAAAAATTTCGAAGGAATCAGTAAAATAATAATTTTAACACAATTTAAATATTTTATTTAAGAAATCAAACTCCAACCCAAATGATACGGCGCAAAAAAAATTTTCAGGATGTGCTTTAATCTATTTCAGATTAGGAGCTTCTCTAACAGTTCAAATTTGCATATAGGTGTATGAGCTCGAGTAATGTGTGACAAAGAGTTGAATTTCTCATGAATAATAGTTTTACCTTACGGAAACAACGAACGCTTTTATAATTTAAGCCAATAAAATATAGAGTAATGGTTTTTAGTATTATACACTCTTCGTTATGAGGAACAATAGATTTCATTTTGCCAATTCAAGAATCACAACCATACACATCTATTTTGGAAAGTGATTTTCATTAATCCAGTGTTATTTTTGAACACTTGTTCTATATGCTTCACAATAAGACACAATACCCAAATTCACAATACAAAAATCATTTAAGGTTAGATTCAAACCGTATTTATCTAATAAAGTGCCCGCCACTCAAACCAAAATTGTGCCTTTAACAGCAAAATCGAGAGATCAAGCAAAATTGAAGGAGAGGAAACATTGCAAAATGTATATGTTCCAGCCGAAGTGCTGGATCTGTTGATTCATTCCTTTCTGGCAAGCACTTTAATAGATGTAAACGATTTCACCCACTGATGGCAGTTGGATTAGGAATTTTGCATTTTCAATTTTTCTTGAAAAATGAAAAAATAACGATTATAGAAAATTTACGTACAGAGCTGATGGAGTTTAATGATCAAAAATTATCTTATGGTGCTTTATTACAAAATAGTGATGCCTCAAATCTCATATCTTCATATCTTCAACATAAAGAAGCCCGTTTGAATGGAGCTTATGGTAAAAAGCCTCAATTCTATATGCCGTACATAAATTTCGTCAATTATTGTCAAAAGTTAAGCCGCAGTATACGGACAGGCGATATTGATATATTTAAATTTATTTAACCAAAAATGGCCAATCTTTTCTTTGTATTTAATCAGCCAAATTATTCACGTTGGTTGGTTAAATATCACGATATTTTAATTAAACTAGAACAAACTCATCCACGATTACAAGAATCCATGGAAAGAAGTTATTTTGGAATCCAAAGAACGGACAAGTCATTCTGTAGACAGCCAATTGATCTGACTCTGGAACAGACAATCAATGCAGATGGTGAAAGAAGATTAACCGGTGCAATACATTTTATTAACTCCATTTCTGCTCGGCAGCGCTGTTGTAAGAACTGTTGTATCATATACATATGAGGCTACTTGTCTACGGAAACGGCAACATGTTACAGCTGATTTGGGAAAATATAATTTAACCCTTAGGGTGGGTACTGACTGGGTTACTGTAACCCAGACAGATTTTGAAAGTCGCGCCATTTGAAAGGAAGTGAAAGGTGGGCATCCGGAGTGGGGGGTAAAAAATCTTTGTGGTAGTGTCTGTGTAAGCCGTGAGTGGCAGCCTCAGTCTGCGCTTGGTGCTCGAGTGGTACGAGTTAGAAAGTTAACCTCGGGTATTTTTCACCCAGTCAGTACTAAACGTTACAAAATCCGTATTTTCAGGAGACAGAAATATTTTCTTTTTTCGAGTTTTGGCTGGAGTAAAGTGTTTTGGTTTGTACAATTTACTATTTTTTATATGTTTATTATTAATTAAATATTTATTATTGTGTATCTTACCCTCAAAATTATGCTCTATGCTTATATAAGGAACGGTGTTCATTATAACCAAATGTTTGTTAAATTCTTTTATCCTTTACAATTTAAATCAAAATAATACTCAAATGAAAAGAGTTGATTATGGAATGGAACTTGCGATGCAACTTGTTAAACCTGCGCTAGCTGCTAGACTAGCTACCCCTACGTTGCGAATAAAACTGCGCGGTATGATTGAAGATTTTTTGAAGGCGAAAGATTTATACCAGAGGACATGGACTTAAGGCATGAATTTGTTGATAACAAAATGGCTAAACAAAAGCGTTGCAACTTGTGTCCGAGTTCTCTCGACCGCAAAACATTTTACAAGTGCCTCAAATGTAATAAGGCTATGTGCAGAGACCCTGTAGCCAAAATATGCTGCGAATGTGGAAATACAGTCTGATTTTGTTTTTTTATATTTTGAACAATACAACTTTCATTCGACAATCAATTTTTTTTATTTAGTTATATTACAGTTGTGCCTTGTTACGATAAATCAATCATGGAACGTTTTATCGCTATCCTAAAAAACGGGTGATTTCAAAGTTTAAAAAAAATATAGTTTTTGGAATGGATCAAAAAACTGATTCGGCCATTTTAAAGAACAACTTTTTAGCTTTAAAATGCAACAAGAAAAATTTCGATATCTTTTTTGTTCACAAAGTTATGCAATTTAAAAAAAAAAGTGGTTTTTCACAAAAAAAAATTTCAAAATGTTTAAACTTTTGAATGTATCTTTGTTTAAACAAATTATTTGATAAATCTATTAGCACCCTCGTATTTGTGACAAAATGGACTATCGATTAAAAAAAAAACGTTTCAATTAGCCAACTACAGCCCAAGATACAGCCAATCAAAGTTGCTGGGTTAGGCTAACCCATGTCAGTACTGAACGTGACTTTTTTATAGTCTGTACCCTGAGGGTTAAACAAAGACACTAAACAAATTCAATTATTTGTCAATGCATTTTCCAAATTTATGAATCCATTCGATACTAGCATCGACCAGCAACGACTTTTCAATATTTCGAGTGGAAAAGTAGCTTTAAATGCAGAACAAGATTTTTTGATAAATTTTTAAGAAGTAGATGCAAAATTACTTGAAAAGTTTATTTCTGAATGTAACGAATCTGCTGATAGGTTCGAAAAATATATTTCAAAGGCAAAAATTATGAATTTTTCTGCTTATATATTGAAAAAAAAACTGTTGGAACAGGTAATAAGGTTCAAGAAAGTAGTGTTGATGATAACTAGATGTAATAGAATAAGCGAAACAGAAAACTGCAAAGTAGAATTATGACAAAAGCTCTTAAGAAACCAGTACATTCCCGACCTCCTGGCAGGTAGATAGCCCCACCAAAATGACCTGTCTTTTTCAAGTTATGTTTTTTTAGGTATATATATTTATCCGTCTAAGTATTAGCTTGCCTCAAATATATTTTTTAGAAGTCTACAAAATTCAACTTTGAAGCCGCCTGGCAACATTTTAGACCCGACTAAATGATCTGGCTTTTGTATTTTATGTTTTATTAAATACTAAACTAAAAGGTATTAAAATTTCAGAATGCCTCAAATACATGTTTTGCAAAAAAAATTTCGCAACTTAAAAAAATCAAAGGTTGACAATGCCCCGCTGCCCTTCAGCCAGGTCTTTGATTTTGTGTTTAGACATTGCTAAAGAAGCGTCACACCAATTTTCATGCTGCCTCAAATACCTACTCAAAATTGTCTAACAGCTCTTAGACTATAATAGGAAATAATTATAGAATCGGCTTAATATACCTAACCTCAGAAATACAATTTGACTAAAATTCATTGCCGCCCCGGTGGCACAGTTGTTAGCATGCTTGCTTTAAGCCCCGGAGGTCCCGGGTTCGATTCCCGGCGGGTGATGAAAAAATTACGGCTGGTTAATGTATGATCAATGAATTAATCACTCATTATCCGTTAAAAAAATGATTACGAAACTTCAATATGAAGCGGCCAAATCCCTCTATGGGATGTAGCGCCAGCGAAAGAAAAAAAAAATCATTTACAAACGTGCATGGCTAAACGAAATGTTCTGTTTTTTTTCAAAGTTTCTCAGACTTTGTACAGGTTGAGTCGTTTTTGGCCTGGTCCCAAGTAACCTTTTTTGGACAAATAATTTTCCTTCATCATTTTCCAGAAAGAATAAAAGTTCGTGGCCCAGAGGGCCAATTCTCGTTTCGTGAAAAGTATAATGAAAAGTATTTTCAATGAGAAATGCACATTTCCGATTCATGTTCCTTGAGAGCAGGGATTCCCAAAATTAAGAAATTTGTTTAACCGAAAGTCAACAATAAAATAAACACGAGAATGATTTTTTTCGTTTTTCAAAGGGCGCAAAAAAGATAGACGCTTAATAAATAGGCGCAAAGCGAGGCTTTGGTGTACTTTATCTGAAATGGTGCGCGATTTCGTTTGATGAAAAAAACAGAACTAAAACCTAAAACTAGTTAAATATTTGGTCCTGAAAGCAGTGCAAACGTTCTCATTCTTCTGGCCCCCAAAAATGTTATTCAATAATAGAGAAATTACTTCTAGTCGTTCTAACCGCGGAGCTGATTAATGTTCCGCGCTAATCCACAGCCTTTCCCGCCAATTTTTAAAAAATGTTTAAAATTTAAGGGATCAAAAAATTCCTTTGCAAATTACATAATATGTATATACATATTATGGATCTTTGTCTATTAGCAAACAATTTTATATTTTTTTGTCAATTTCGCTTATCAAGTTTGTATCCAAAATTTGAAATTTTAGTTAGAACCTTTTAATTTTCGGTTTGTATTAGTTATTCAACGCTAACAATACAGTGCAATGAAATTGCAATTTTTGAAGCGGGCATTTGAAATTTCAAATTTGGTTAAAGTATAAGTAGCTTTAGTGTAATTACAAAATATCAACATTTTCAATATCCCATTTTATTAAGCATTTATAATGTTCCCCGTTTTTACATTAAATTTAGCTTCTAAATTTTCACGGATTTACTTCGCATATTGACCCCAATTCAGAATGATTACTAACAGATTTCTTGATTCGGTTTGCTTGAAACCAAATTTGGAATCGAATTTTTGTTTCAGACAATAATAAGGAACTTTTACGAATTTCGATTTAATTATATACACATTGCATACCTCTGAGAGCTTTAGTATCAGGACGTAATATAAAAATCGGCGAACTAATATCATCTTATGTACAGGACAGCAATCTATCTGATTCCGAACTACCAAATAGAATTATCATGGTCATCACTACTAGAACTAGACGGTTGGATTTCATTGAATGTTTTTATAAATTATATCAAGCACGGCTAAGTGGATAGCGTGATTATAATACTGAGATGATAGTAGGGCGTAGTCCATCCCAAATTCTATTAACTTTTCATCAACTAAACTTACAGCCACTTAAGCAGGGCAGCTACTATTTATTTTAATTGGTTCTAAATTAATAGTGTCTCCCCCAAGCAATTCGTATAAGTATATCGATTTTCAAACTAGTCCACTCATCAGGTGTAAAGCTAAATTTAGCATAGTCTTGTTTCAAGTTGCAAATTTCATCATAAATTGCTTTTCATGCGATATTCAAAATAATCATCGCTAGCTTCATCACATGTTTATTGCCTTTGGGTAAATCAAACTGCCTTGTACAAAGAGCCTCACTAATAAATAGGCTACCACAAATAGCGTTTATGGAGAAACCATTTATTGTAGTTAGTCTTGCCACAATTTGTGAAAGGGATTGGCTTTTTGTAAATTTTAATATCGGTGGTTGTTGCAGAATTTTTGGCTTTTTGGATGAGCTTTCCTCTTGCAAATGTTCTCGTTTATTTAAGTTAATGTTGAGCAATGGCGCTAAATGACGACTTAAATCCACTCGTCGACGACGCTTTGCAAATTTGTTTCCAATTATAGTGAAATAATTCCATACTTCGGCGATTTGCTTATATTCATTCCCCATTGAAACCATGCAATTTATATACAACGAATATTAAGATTAGGCATAACATGTTAAATACAAACCTTTATGATTTACATTCAAAACAGAAAAATATTGCAAAATATTCCAAAAATACGTTCCGATTAACGTCGTACACATTCAGGGTTGTCCAGCAGTTTATTTGAGCCAGGCACTAATCATTACCTCGAAACCACTCGCATCATTACTTTTTCATTAGTTTTAAAGGTACACAATCACTTGAATATTCCTTAAGCTTATTGTGTACATTTGAAATATAATAAAGGGGTAATGATGCAAGATTTTTGGAGCTAAAGATGTTATTGGTAATGACATTAATGTTGATCGTGTAAGGTTCACTTAAGAATTTTCGTTTCAGTCCTTTTTCATTTATAAAAATAAAGAATCATAAATACACTGATATTTTCAACTTTTCTCCTACATTTGTCGGTTAACACATAAATTCGGGACATATAGTTGATCGGCCAGTTACGTAAGTGTTAAATAAAAAATTAAATAAAAGAAAATCGAATCACTAAAGGTTGATTTAAATCCTAAGATTTTACATTATTTCATTTTAAGCCAATCAGCTCATTCAAATCTTATTTGGATGTTTACCAAAAAGCTTTTACAAGTTTTAGGAAATTGGACCCTTAAATAAGGCGGGCCTAGGGCCCGGTATACCCTTAATCAGGAACTGCTGGCATCAGCCATAAAGCATGTTACGAATATCGAAGCTTGCGAATAAAATGTTACTGAAACATAAAACAGCTTGCAAAGACAAGCTAGTTTCAACAAATTATCTTAAATATTTATCAAATCACGTCTATGTAGCCATTAATTTTCTGGATAATACCCTTATGTTCGCGTTGCTCCTGGAAATTATAAATGTACCTATAGGCCATCTTAGCTAATGTTAAGAAATTAAGAATTCACTTAGCAAATGGCACAGCTGGTTCAAATGAATGCTGATAACTGAACGAATGTCTTTCCGACTTGCCGAGTGTTTTGCTCCATCTACATATATAATGCCTTGAAATTCCTTTTCTTAACAACCGCTTCACTATACAAACGTGTTTAAATGTACGACCGAATGTCTTGAGGTCACATTAGTCGGAATGGATTTAACAAGCGTACTGATTGTTAGCGTTATATGTATAACCCACTCATAAAAAAATTATTATTAACTAAATAGAAAGCAGAACGTGAGCAAGTAGCAAAGAAATTAATCGCTACCAACCCAACAGGTTGACACTCAAACACAGTTAGGATACTATGTCTGATACTGTAGCAATAAAACCATGCGCAGCTTTCCCCTGGAATTTTTAAATATAAGTTGTACATTCACACTTATGCTACATATCCGTGCTCTTTGTTCTTAATTTGTCCAATCCTGTAATCGTGCAATGAATACAACCAGTTCCACGAAAAGTCGTACTCGATAATTCGAAGTACTAATTCTTTCGATCCCAGGCGAATACTAGTACACGGTAATGATAGTTTAGCTCTGGAACATTTAAGCCACGTTTCCGGAATCCGATCTAATCCCATAGTTGATCAAGAACATGGAAAGCCATCTTATAATCACGATCCGAAAAATTCGATTGTAAAACTTGAGGGTCCCCCCAAAACAATTCAAGTGCTCGTCTGTAGAATTTTAGAAACAATGAAGCTGATTGTGTTCACAGTCATTCAGTCTGTGGAATGGAATTCACTACTTTACCTTCTCTTTGTGCAGAAGCTTAGAAGCACCAAAGGCTCGACGATTTATATTACGATGATATTTTGCATTTTTGTATGTTGTTAAGCATACAATAGCATATAATAGGGCAACAATTATTAAGACTAACTTGCAATGCTCCGAAGGTACCAACGTTCGCAACAATAAACCGATGCGAATAGGTACTCTTGCGGCTTATAGGCTTACTGAGATGAAAATTTGGCATACACCGACCATCTCTAATTGACATACGAAGTTTGAGAAAAAAATGTTACCAGAGCCCAAATTTCCGACATGTTTGAGTGTAAGATGAGACGCTTGACGCTTACTGCTGAAATTGCCTTGCAATGATAATTTCTTTAAAATATATCTTCCCATTCTCAAAAAATTAGCTTTGTGAAAATGACATAAATAGTTCCCATATTCATATGTTGTTATCTGCCAAAATGACAGCCATAAAATAGCAATAATTCTGTTTATTGTTATGGGCTTCAAAATAAAAAGAAACAATTAATAGACGAAGCTTAATAAAATGACATAAACATAACCAAAGCAAAAGGCAACTGTCTTCCACAGGCTATGTCTTATCTACATTTGAATGCCTAATCGTACAAACAAAAAATTTGATTTATGATGCTGTCAACCCAAAACGAAATTAAATGCCAAGCGCGTTACAGAAATAAAGAAATAAATGATATTAGCTTCTGGGGAGGTACTGAATTCAACTGTTGTTGAATTGTAATATTTAATTAAATAAAATATTTCTTAAACTAAAAATTTAGTTTGGTTGGCAAATATGATTTTATTTTGGTGAAAATGGAGTTTAACTTGCTGGCTCTTCAAAAATGAAATTATTTAGCCAGGTTTCTATATGGCTAAATTTAAACTTGTTCGTTTAAATTTAGTTTAAAAATATCAATTTATTTTCAGTGATTTGTAGACCACGGCTAAATAAAAACTGGACAAATATGGTTAACAGAACATGTTGCAAATTTTAGCTGAGGTAGATTACCTAGAGAGAGGTATAATAATGTTTATTTTCAAACCACCATCCATAAATCCAATTTAGTTTCTTTACACTATACAGTGAAACCTCTTTTATCCGGAATTCTACCAACCGGAATATCTAATAACCGTAAATTTTGGTTCTCAAAAATCAAGTTCTTTTATCCGGAATAACCTCTAATATCCGGAAAAACGTTTTTTTCTTATTCTTTTATTTTCCCTTTTAATTCGCTTGTGTAAAATTGACTTTACTTTTATCTTATTTTCCAAAATGAAATGTTTTTTTATTATGTGATTAACTAAAATGAATTAAAAATCTTAATAAATAACACTGAAGTTTAAGAAATATTAAAATATGCTGTTTTACTATGAAATTATTAAAAAAAAACCTTTATCCGGAAAAATCGTTTATCCAGAATTGTTCTGGTCCCAGTCGTTCCGGATAAAAGAGGTTCCACTGTATTTGTGTCTATCATCCAATCAGAAATGCCGGTTAAATTAATTTTGTGCTACCAAACGAACGTGACAGTAAAATACTTTCATATAAATTTATAGTATGTTAAAATTTGATTTATCGAATCAACCAAATCTGAAATCATAAATAAAATATTTTCTAATTTACGCCTAGCATTCGTTGAAATGTGTAGTACGTTCCTCAAAATATCATCACGCAAATTATTACTCAATCCAAAATTTTCCAAATCATCACACCTAAAAAAAAATTTGCCAAATCGACACAAAAATGTGAGTCATCCATATACACATTTTATATATTTCTAAACTTTATACATATTCGTACCCAAAAAGATAAACACACCAATTTCCATAATCATGTTTCCACAGATTTCACCCAAACTTTATATAAACAAAACAAACAGAAAACCTTTAAAAGCTCCTGAAAAGCACATAAAAGATAAAAACCCAATTAAATTACTTTTAGTCTAACCACAAAAAAATTAAATTTTATATTATTTCCAATCATTTTCCTTGTTCTATAGGTATATATACAATGTACAAACTCGTATATACCCTAAAACCCACATTCCAATTTCCTTGCAAAACCCTCATTATCACCGCACACAAGAGTTCATATTCTATATTATGCATACAGTACAGTCGATTTTCCTCACCTTAACACATAAACACAATTATTTTTGTATTCGCAAGTTTATAATACAAAAGGTGAGAAAATTATTTATTTATTTCGTTCAATCGGATCGAATCTACAATAATTTTTTGATTGGCACACGACGACGAAAATATTGGAAAAATCCTGCGTACCAATTTTTATTTTTTTTTTATTTTTCATGAATGGAAATTGAATTTAAAATGAGCTACGAAAAAATAAAAAGAAAACGTTCAATTAAGATAACAATCATCGATAACAAGATGCGAATGAGGAGGAAAATTTTTATATTTTGGGATATGTACCATATACACCACAGTATCAATTGATACGATAATAAAATGTAATCATATTATGATGCGCGGGAGGAGAAAAAAGTAATTGAGGAATTAAATATTGTTTGGAGTACGGGAGAAAGATCCTGCTTTTGAGGATTATATATAATGATAGTGGGTGGTAGTTGGGGGGCTATATACTTGTGTATTTGATATGTTTTAGTATATATATCTACTCGTGCTTCCGATTCTCGCAGTATATATATTTTTATCAATAGTATCATCGTCATCATCATCATTTTCCTCTTGGTTGTCATGATTATCCTCTCGTCTCGTTTGTTTACTTCAGTTGTATTTTTATTATATGTATGTACTACGTTGCGTTATCTTAAAGTTTAGTTTCTTAGTTTTTTTTTTTTTGTTTGGCTAAATCGTACATGTATGTTGTGTTTGTGTATCAAAATGAATTTATATCTTGGGATAAGTACAATGAAAGAAGAACAGGGATTTAACTGAAATCTTTTCAATTTTTTCGTGTACGTTTACAAAAGACTAGATATAGATGTATGTAGGTTGATTTGTTGTGTATTTACTATTTGTTCTGCTAAGTACTAATTTTATGAACGTGCCGGTGAAGAGTAAACATTTGATTTACCATTTTTTGGCTTGGATTTAACTTTACCGCAGAGAAATTGGCGAAATGTTCAATCATCATTAATTGAAATTGGTGAATATTTATAATTAAAAAGTTATCCACAACATCATTTCATGATTGATCACATACGTATTGACGATCTTATAGAATTGGTATGAAATCGAGGTTAGTATGTAAGGCGATAACTACCCGTGTCGCATATTAAGACGCTGATTTTCGAGTAGTCATGATCCAATTTATATACAATAGAATTTTAAGAAATTGAGAGGAAATTACTAAGTTAAATGCTGTTAAAGTCACAACATCATACACGTGTCGACCACCAAGAATCTACTTACTGAATAAGTAATTTTGTGATTTAAGATTACACGTTCTAAGATAACAATAAAATGATTTTAACGTTCAGTATTTTCCCTACTCGGCTCCATGATAAACTCGGTAAAACCAACTTGGCGGTCAACTCGGCCTCGGTCAGCTCGGCGAAGATTAACTGGGCCACCAAATGGACCATCAATTGCCAGTTTAATTCCACGGATATGAAATCGGGTGTGCTTTTGCACATTCGGCCGTGCTTTTACACATTCGGCCATACATCGTTCTCTTGTTTCTATCAATGTTTGGTATTAATCAAATATCGTTTCCAATCAATTAATTTTTAAAGCTAAGGAATCAATTTCCCACTTGTCACATTTATTTAGAAGGTGGCATCGCTCTTAATCGACATGTTTTCGGTTAGGGGCTATCATATTGTCTATATGATTCCTCTTGGTTTATTTAGCAACTCAGTTTCAAAAGTAATCCATGATTTTAAAGTACCCTTCTTTTCCACCTTCTTGGGCTCTCTCTCTCTCTCTACTACTTGATGTTCTGTGAAAAAATTACCAAAAACTTTGTATCAGCAGTTTCTAATGTAAATGCGATTTCACTATCAAGTCACAAAATTTGTTAAACCCTAGATGTTTGTTATTAATAATTTATTGCATCCTGGTAGAAGTTTGCACACCCGAAAAAATCCCGACTTATAAAAATCGAATCTTGCGGGAAATTTGATTTTTAAAAGTCGGGATTTTTTCGAGTTTTTCAGGATTTTGTTTAGTCAGAATTTTATTTAGTTGGGATTTTGTCGAATGGGATTTTATTATTCCGGATATTCTGAATCGGTATTAACTAAACTATACCCTATTTGATTCATTTAATTATAGCTTACCTTATTGTAATGACAACATGCATGCTTACATCGGTGGAAAAACAAGAAATGCAGGACACATTCTCAAGTAGCAATTAACGTGAATAACCGCCTCTACCGATTATTTTACGATCATTGTATTGTTTCAGTTTGGAATTTTGTAAAAGTCAGTTAGTTATAATTATTCCCATCCTATCCTATTGTTTATTCTACCAACAAAAACGTTATCCGGAACCTTACTAGTCCAGGAATAAACAATAAGCTGAAAAATCGTTCAAGAAATCTTCGTGACTTCGGAAAATGTAACCATTGTCAGCTATGGCACGATAATAAACATAAGTGGAGACCATATTGTCAATTTTTGCATTGAAGTCAAAATCAGTTTTCAGAATTAAACCAAAAGCAATAGCAACAGTAGGTAATTATAACACGGCATAAGCTCTACTGCAAATATCGGAAGATTTCTTTCCTGCGACTGCAGAAGGAACTTATTGTAGTACATTTTCAGGTTTATTCACTAAAGACTGCGAAAATTTATATTTATATTAATTATATCAAATAAGTGTATACCATTGGCATACTTTATATACGTTTTCCAAAACACTATACGGTTACGGGCAAACCCTATTGTTTTCTTAAATAAGGGTTGTACGACTGATATTTATACAAATCCACACGCCCTGACCGATTTGAACCAAACTTTACAAAATTATTGTTTACTACCCCAAGGACGGTCATAATCTCACACACCTCCACCTCCTTCTTGTGGGGTGATAATACATTACCATGGACGAATTTCTAAAACTTCACCGATTGAGCTGATTTTTGGATATTTAATGCAAAATCAAAAATAAATCGACACGCATAACAATGTTTTTTGAACGGTGGTGATGTTGGGGATGGTGTTGTAGATGTTGATGGTGATGATGAAAACTAAAATGGGGATGAGAATGGTAATGAAGATGTGGTGGTGATTGAGAATGGGATGGTTATGGTGTATGATGGTATAACGGCGTGATGGTAAGATGGTATGATGGAAGATGTTATGATGGTGAGATGGTAAAATGGTTTGATGGTTTGATGGAATAATATAGGGTTATACGCAGTTGCAAGGCCAAATATAGTAGTTTTTTTTATGATTTTTTTCTGAAAAGTGATTTTATTTGACAAATATAAAAAGTATCAATAAATGCACCGGTAACTTTTAACTTTATTTCGGCATTTTTTATTTTTAAAAATATTAATTTACACTGCTGAGTGCTCCTGTAGGCGGTCTCCCGGAGGTCCTCCAAAAAAGGTGTTTGGCGGTGAGCAATATATTTCCGGTTTGGATTATTTGAAATAAAAAAACCAGAAGATTATATTAGACTAGAAGATAGATAAATCTAGGTATTGATCGAAGAAATAGACGAAATTCCGATTTTCGACCAAAATTTTTTCGATAAATTGTTTAAAAAAATAGAAATAATTATCGAAAATCTTATTCCTTCGATCAATACCTGAAAAATATATCTGAAAAGGTTGTGTTAAAATTTCAGAGAGAGAGAGAGCCGTTTTTGAGAAATCGTGCTCACCGGCTTTGGAAACACCGATTTGAGAAAAACGCATTCAAAGTTTCAAAAGTCGTTTATACAGTCGTACACACGTTTATATATTTTTTTTAACTTACATATGCGTGTATCTCCAAGAATATTTGCCGGATCGATTTGGAATTTCAAATTGAGCCCAACTGTGACCTCTCCGATTTCAATTTTTTTGTTGTAATCGTGTTTCTTATTAAAAATAAGGAGACCGTTTCTTTTCCTTTTTTTTTGTCCTTTGGTTGGCCCGTTATTTGATTTTTTAATTTTGACAGTTTTCAAATTCTAATTTTTGACTTCTACATCTACCTTCGGTTCTAAGAGGAGTATTTTCAAAAGCGGTTCCATTTTGGAACGGTATTAATTTATCCTAAATTTTATCATAATTTATTTTTAAAAAGTACAGTGATCTAAGGAGTTATGAGCAGATAAATTTGTGTTTATATTTTTGCCGCTAGAGGGCCCAGCCACCAAAGTATCGAAAAACGTAATATAGCTTTTGATAGATAATAATCAACCTTTCAAACAAGTGTTAAATCGTTTTTGGGGGAAAAATGTAATTTTGATCATTTTTTTACATTACAATTTGTGTTAAATGAGTAGATAACGCTACCAGTGGAATTTTCAGTTCTGAATTTGACAAACTACGTATCTCTAGTGTAAATACTGCTAACATATTTCTTATTTTTCCGTTAGATGGCTTAAAAATTACAATTCATTGATTTTTATACTTGCGCTTGAATTCTAAAGTGGGAAATGCATTTTCTGTGGATTAAAATCAGTGCAAGTTTTGGTACTGACTTTAGTAGACAATGAGCTGATATTTTTATCATTTTATGATACAAAAATGAGAATATTGTTGAATTTTTTCAAAGTTCAAATAAATAGATTTTCAGTAGTAGGTAAAGCAAGAAAATATTAGAAATTTTTTAAATTACTGGAAATGATGAGGTGTGCTTACATTACTGGCCAGGTTTTTTAATAAACCTAATGAGAAACTAATGACCCGGCACTTGTTTTGGTGGTTCATCTAATGTCTAACTAGGATGATTCATCGAGTACCTCTATGACCTGCGTTGTATAGTTTATTTTTATAGTAAAGTTTAAAAGAGTACCTGTACGAGTTTTATGATCTGAGTTGCAAAGTTTATTAACCTGTTTATCCACAAAAACCAAATAAATAAATTTGACTGTATGGATGTATTACTGTCAGATTTGTGTACTTGTCATATAAATAGTGGTACACATTTTACCGCTCGTTAAGTACAATTTGAAAGTTTTATTGAAAGTGAAACTTGTTGTTGAGTGATGCGAGTCCCGAATAATATTAAAGAAATAATACAATATGGTCAATCCGCAGTGTTGTAATCCTTTTAACTTAAAAAATCACAAAAACCTTAAAAATAAATCTAGAGCTGTTAGTGTTAAGTAAGCCGAAAATGCTAAACATTTCGTAAACCGCGAAATAACTGGCGAAAGAGTATGTGAGAAGTGCAGCCGAAAACTTTATGATTTGAAAGAAATGCAAATTTTACCAAATCTACCGATTGATGTTGAAGAAATTATCGAAATTTTATCAGACTCCTCAAAGTTTTGTTTAGCAGCATTACGTTAACACGATTACGTTGCTAGACAATAATCAAACTATCTACATATAATAAAAAGTAATCTTCAAGATGGGGAATTGATTTTGGATTTTTCGGAGAACTATAAGTTTGTCACACAAAATGAAATACAAGCAGCACACTACTATACACAACAACATACATTATTTCCAATCGTTGCTTACTACAAATCAGCACTTGATAAACTAAATATAATTTCTTATGCCATAATATCAGAAGAAGACACACGTGATACTGTAGCTGTAAATGGTTTTAAAAAGAAATTTATTGAATTTCTAGAAAGCAAAAAGACTGTATATGCAGCTCCAAAAAAAATTTAATATTTCTCGGATGGTGCTGTATCATAGTTCAAGAATAAAAAGAAATTTTGCCAACATCAATCATCATGAAATGGACTTTAAAGTTGGCTGCGAATAGAACTTCTTCGCTACAATTCACGGCAAAGGGGCCGTCAAATGGAGTTGGCGGTACCATTAAGAGGTTAGCTAGAGCAACTTCCACGAGAAGCGTAGATGAGAGCCTTTTTAATAACTCTAAAGAGTTTTTTGGTTGGAGTAAAGATAAAAGTGGTATTATATCTATTCATTTCGATTATGTAACCAAACCAAATCGGAGTATGCAAAAACTGAAAAACACTTAAATAAAAGATTTTCCCAGCTTAAAACAGTTGATAATGCTCGACAAATACATCAAGTAATGCCAACCTTGAATAAACAATTTATTAAAACTAAAATGTATTCAAATTCTGATATTGTAAATAAATATACTCTTTTTGCTTCTAATCATTTAAAATATTGATAGTGCAACTATAGCTGACTCATTTCCAAATTTGTACTCGAAACATAAGTTTATTGTATACCAACATAATACTGAAAACTGCATTAATCGTATTACATATCTACTAATAACTTTTGAGTATCAAAAAATTGGCAAACTAAATTTATTTGAACTTTGATTGGCAATTTAGGAGTCAAACTATTGCTTTTAAATAATAGTTGTTTATTAAAATCTTTACTAGAAATAGCATTACTGTGATATATTCTCTCTTTTGTATACCAAAAAATAATGTGTTATTTTAAATTTGAATCTACCTAGTGACCTAAATATGAATTAAATATTTAAGCTGATATACTAACAAGAGACTGTATCATTATCTATTAAAGACAGGCAGCAATTTCTCGTATTAGCTTCCACACTCGTAAAAATAAATTTATTATAATTGTTAAGCCATCTAACGGAAGAATAAGATCTACGTTTGCAGTATTCCCACTAGAGATATGTAGTCTGTCAAATTCAGAACTGAAAATTCCACTGGAAGCGTTATCTACTCATTTAACACAAATTGTAATGTAAAAAAATGATCAAAATTACATTTTTTTAACTTTGGAGTTACCTAGCGGCTAAACTACCCCCTCGTCTAAAAACGTTTCACCACTTGTTTGAAAGGTTGAACTATTATCTATCAAACGATATATTACGTTTTTCGATACTTTGGTGGCTGGGCCTTCTAGCGGCAAAAAAATAAAGACATATTTATCTGCTCACAACTCCTTAGATAATGGTAATTTTCAAAAATAAATTATTATAGAATTTAGGATAAATTAATACCGTTTCAAAATGGTACCGCTTTTGAAAATACTCCTCTTAGAATCGAAGATACAACCATTTATGTAGATGTCAAGAATTAGAATTTGAAAACTGTCAAAATTAAAAAATCAAATAACAGGCCAACCAAAGGTAAAAAGAAACGGTCTTCTTATTTTCAATAAGGAACACGATTACAACAAAAAAAAATTGAAATCGGAGAGGTCAAGGTAGAAAACTTCAAAAAATTTACTGAAATACCGTGGAATGAGTCATATACAGTACCCCGCCATTGAATTATGTCCGATCAATAAATTTTAGAAATTTATTTTTCCCTTAAATAAAGCAGAAGAAATTCAATTGTTTTTAATTGCAGAAACATATATTTATTGGTACATGGTTGCTTTAATATTAAAAAAATTAATTTCGAATAAATTTTAATATTTGGTGCTTCCTCCCTTGGCCTGTGTTGCTGCTTGTATTCTATTAGTAAGGCTTCCTACTTCTACCTTCCGTTTTTCCACATTTCTTCGATATTTTTCTTCAATGCAGCAATTGGGTTGTTCCTCCGGCTGTACACCTTTGATTTTAAATAGGCCATTAATTCTCGATTGGATTCAAATCAGATGAATTGCCAAGCCAGGGTAGAACCTTCAATTCTAGGGAACTTAAACAATCCATGCTAGCTCTCGAGGTATGGCATGGAGCACTGTCTTGCATGAAGGTAGAGGTATAGGGAAAACCCAAAAGATACTTAATTATTATTTTACCCAGAAAAAAATAACAAAAATCACACTCAGTGCTCATAAAATTATCAAAATTCTTTAGAAATGCAATCGGTCATAATTCAATGGCGGGGTATTGTACATTCCGAAAATGCAATAAAAAAAATCGATTTTTTGAAATTTCTAACTGCGTATAATCCCTTATGGTAAGATGATATGATGGTATGGTGGTATGATGGTATGGTAGTCTAAAGACAATGATAACTTGAGGGAAACATTTTTATAAACAAAGAACTCAATTGCCAGAATCATGACAATCTTGTCTCAAATTGCTCACATTCAATATTTACTTCTTAGATACCCAACCTCCAAATAAATTAGCAAATAACACTGGCAACGAAGCAATACATAGTAGTTATCCAAAAGATTGGCAGTGCTTTATCTTTCTCATTGAGTCTTCTAAGTATATGGCTACATAAAAGAGAATGCACCTTCATTATTATGACATCATAAATCCATGTTATATTACATTGGTGGCCAAGCCAAATTAGTATTTTTGACGAATAATTACAGCAATAAAACTTCGATTGGAAAACAAAATTCAACTGGGCAACGCTGTATTTATTTATGTATCCAGAGGTTACAGAATATATCACTTGGATAGTTCAATAGTTATTTCCATCTTGAGGCATGCGGCTCTCTGATTCGAAACTTTTTAACACCAACAATTATCGACAAAGCTTCTTTTTCGATTTAACTGTAGTTTTTCTTACTGTCTGGTAGTGACTTCGATGCAAATACAAATCGCTGTTTGGAATTGGCTGGATAAATATGAGATAACTCAGCGCCTATTCCATGTGACGATGCATCTGTGGCTAACATAATATTGTAGTCCTCTCGAAACTGCACTAAATGTGTATGACTAATAATCGCTTGTTTCATCTAACTGAAAGCTCGTTCCAGCTCACCAGTCCAGACAAAATTAAAATTCTTGGCCTTCTGCCGCATTAAGCGGCCCTTGGCTCCATTAAGCTGCTAATTGCGAACAATTTTGTGTATACCGAGTATAATGGTTAATTTTCCCCATAAAATCTCCCAATTCTTTAAGATTAGTTAGACGTGGTAAGTGTTCGATAACGAATTCAGCGACAGCGAAATGACAACTAATGCTGTGTGCCTCGTGTCGATTTTTTCGACTAAACCATTGACTTTTCTAAATTGTTGACTAGTTCAGGCCAGTCATTCATAGATGGCATAAGGGTCAATAAGACAAGCTGTGCCTTGCTTCTATTATTCTAACTACCGACTATTGGAACTTCAACCGAATGTTATTATTATTTGGCGGTAATAAACAGGCACTGTTTCAAATTTCGTGTACACAATTTTCGTTTGGGTTTGCGACTGGGCGTTAATTAATTTTTTTTTGATTCAGTAGCGTACTAGGTACCCGCAGCCGCGGAGGACCACAGTTAATGGGACCTACGAGATTTATCAAGCGTTCGAATATTAGTTCAGAGTTAAGATCAGATATATGGTAGCTCAAATTAAGCTTAAAATAGACCAAACTTTGATATTTGCAAAACGGGTCATTTCTAGGAAATTTTTAAGAAGAGGCGGTGATCCAGTTTTAGAGAAAGAAGGAATCGTTCCAGTTACTATTAAATATTTTCTTTAGACGGGCCCAATAATTTCTTCTCGGCTGCTAAAATTGAACGTCAGAGTAATGACACGTAATCTGACTCTATGGAAATTGAAATGGATTTAGGTTCTGACAGATATTTAGATTAATGCTGTGTGCATCAGGTCAATTTTTTTTGGCTAAATTTACGACTTTTCTTAATAGCTGGTCAACTCAGACCAGTCATTCATAGATAGCGACATAGTTTAAAGGACATATTGCCCTTTGAATAAAATAACCAGGCATATTGTATGAAATATCGATTTATATGCAACAGCACGGTTTATAAATTTATGGCGCTTGGATCTGAAAATACCGGGTTTGTAACTCGAGGGGATGAAATGGTCCCAGATTCCATATTTTACAATCTTTCGGTTTTCCTCGTCCATAAAATGTCAGTAATTTGCATAAACTCAACTGTTGCTGTCGACCGGGATGCAAAATATCTGATCAATATTTTAAAGGCTATGATGCAATTGCATTGCAAGCACCATCAAGCTAAACCTGTAGAACTTATTATCAGAATGGTGCCATATTTGTTTTTTAAAAAATCGCAGAATGCAGAACACGAAATGATTGGCTTCTCGGTCCTCTGAGGCACTTTCTGGTAGATGCAGGGGTCACTGTAGATGGTGTTGGTTCCTCTTCTTAGAGAATGCTTATCCGTATTAATAGCATAAATTAAATGTAAACTTCAAATTTTTATTAAATTTAAAAGACTGCATATCTGCTGAGGTTGTGGGTATTTCAACTGATGCGGACAATATTCTATACTGCCGTACTTATGTGTGCCGCAATCGTTAAATGCCGATCAAAAAGAAATTTAAAAGAAAAGTCAATTTTTATCGCAAACCGAAACTTTTTGCGTTAATTCGCGACTGCAGCCTATGAACCAAACACTATTTTGAGTTTGGCAAATCTTATTTTTTAGATCGTTGGAAGAATTGCAAAACCACATGAACAAATTGATTGACCAGGTACATATACAAATGTGCACTGATGTCGTCTTAAATGGGTCAATATGTCCGACGGATTTAGAACCAATACTGTGATATCTTGTTATCCAATTTGCAATGCCGTATCTCAATTTCCAACATCGCACTGCCATTGATTAGGGCTTGTTAGTGCTAAAGATGGGAGAATACTCATTTTAAAGGGTGACGTGAATATAAAAAAATAAAAGCTTTCCAATTTGTTCAAGAACTGTATTTTTTGCATGTCTTCAAATTTACTTGTTGTACAACACAATGAGTGAAATGAATAAAACACGAAATGCTTTAACTTGAATTTTTCAAATTTTTTACTTTATAACAAAACATCTTAAGTATTTACTTGTCAGTGTCTACTTCAATAACAACATTTACAAATTAAGAAAAACTATAGGCCAACTAGGCTAAACGGTTGCCCCGGTATCTATTTGAAATCCCATCGTCCTGGTTTTGTTTTATTCAAGCTTTAACGTGAACGCTGCGGATATCTGCTCCATCGCTACGTCTGCTGAAACCGTATTATCCTTTGACACTTTCTATGCCTTCTCTCCACTGAATATACTGTATGAACCGTTGGATCTGAGCTACGGTCGAAATGGGCAACGTATATGCTGTGTGTGATTTCATATTTTTTTGCTATCTTTTCTTTTGGAATGATGTACTAAGGGAAATAATTTGTACCTAGATTGTATTGCAAAGTAAAGGCTTGAGTGTTGATCCATTTTATAGAATGTAGCTATAAAAATAGGGAAACTTCGTCTTCCTATTGAATAAAAACGGAATAATATATTAGAAGACGCAATAGATTTTGCTGTGAAAAAATCGGAGGACTACGACACTCCAAACGAAAAACGAATTCATCTTAAAAAACGAATGGCGAGTGAGTTACATTTATCGGATTTTTATTGATTTTGACAGCTTTCATTCTTCGGGTGACACCACGATATCCACACCGGGTGCCACCAATCGGATATAACACTTAATGTACCAGCATAACTTTCCCTATTTATTACTTCGGAGACTCTGTTTACGCTAATGTTTGCAAAAATAAATCTTTCGCTGCGAATACACTCCGATTATTTGATGAAGTAATCAAAGATAAAGTTAACCAGAAGGTATTTATTTATTCCTGAGAATGGTGTATGGAAGAGAATGCAAGACAGGACAATTTGTTTCTAGTCAACTAGTTTTATAGTTAAATAAGCCCTAGCCAAATTAAGTTTTTTACAGATTTAGGAATTATTACAATTTATGCCTTAGGTTGTGCTTTAAAATCGATTTTAACTTTAGCTATTGATTGGTAGATAACTTATTTGTTCATTGGATAATTTAGCAAGAGAGAGAACATTAAATTATCCGCCGCCACACGAGTTGACTAACCTTATAAAATCTATCCGCCGCTAAAAAATTATTACTGTTCAGAGAATATTAAGAACATCTTAAGCATATTAAGCCAAACTCTATATTATTCACGCCATATACACCATCGAATCGAATTATTCCCAAATTCAATCAACGATGAAAAATTCAATTTATTTGTTTTTGCCTCTTGCCTGTTCAAAACCAATAAAATTTATTGCATGGAAAATACCATTTTCTTCTATAAATACATACATACATTTTCCTCCTCTGATGCTGCTAGTCTCAATAAATCCAAAAACTTGAATGCATTACAATGAATTTATTACCAGAGAAAATTTTTAAATATTTTTTCCAGCTTTTCATTCAAAATCAGGCAAAAAAAACGAAAAACTAAAGAAGATGTAAAAAACACTACATAGTAAAAAACGGTAAAATCCTTTTTTATTTTTTTCCAGTTTATTTATGTATTTAAGTGTAGTAAACTAATTTAATTTTATATAAATGAACTTTCGTAAATAAATTTTCCAATAATTCACTTTAAAAAGAAAAACGGGAAAAATATTTTTGTTTTAAAGCTTTCTTACCTAAACACGTAAGATATTTTTCTTCTTTGGTTTGTGTTTTATTTTTCGACCGAGCCAAGTGTACAAAATTTATTGTTTTAATCGTAAATGGTATTTACTTGCTGTTTTATGTTTTTGTTTGTGCACATTGTTGTACACAAAAAACCAACCACAAATCACAATTCACCATGTAATACGAGTATGCGATAATATGAAAAATCTTTGGATTTTTGTTGTGATTTGTATCGCACCGTATTTAAAGTCGCATTTATTTGTAAATGCAAGACTATTCGAGACGGTGGATTTTTTTTTGTGCAGTGTCAAATTATTTTTCACTCACCTTTTTTTGCCGAAATAAATTTGCAATCCAAATCAGAGAGACTATGTGTTGATAAAATAAAATAAAAAACTGTGATTTTCCAAAAAAAAAAAAAAAAAATTCTCGCAATGTTACAAAATCAAATCACGTTCGAATCAATAATATTTATTTTGGTTTTTCTTTGGAATTTTCTCCGTACATACATACATGCATGTATGAATACGAGTAAAATATATGGTTAAAAGAAAAAGTTTTCCCGGTTCTTCTTCCAAACTTCTTGTTTTTATATGATTTTCAATTACATATTACATGAAAAATTAAACATTATTTCAACATGTTTTCCACATATTATTACGTTTTTCTTATGGTGTTTTCCTCACAACGACGATATCTTTTATGATTATGTATAATATTGAATGTTTCTGGTGATCTTTCTATAAAGGCTGCCTTTACATGCATGTTGTCGGTAATGTTATGTGATTTCCAGGTTTTCCCCTGTACATTTATGTTTTCATCGACCTCATTTTCTTTTTATATGTTATATGTGTTTATAATGTTCGAATGAAATGAATGAAAATGTTAAATTAAATCATCGGCATTCCATCGGGGAATTGCGATTGACCTGTGGTAAAATTGTTGCGTTGATTAGTCAATTTGAATGCTAAACGAGCGATACTTGGTATCTCATTTCATTTCTATAATACCAAAAATAATTTTATGAACTTCCTACAAAAGCCATTCACCCAAACCAAATTTACTCTAAACTCAACGTTTTTATTATACTCGTACATTTTATCTATTAAACAGATAGTATATCACTTTTCATTTGTTTATCTAACAAAAATATAATCTTACATTAATCCCCCCTTTCTTAAAAATAAAAATATTGAAAACATCAAAAAACGATTCCAATAAAACCCATTACAACAATCAATCTAAATTTAGAGTATCATCATCGTCATTCAGTCTCCAATTAGACTGCATCTTTTATACTTCATACATTTTATTATATTTAGATGTGTATTAAGATAAACATTAGAACTCATCATTAAAAGATTAATTGTGATTTAGTATACGTATATAAGAAATGTTTTTAATTTATTTTCTTAATTTTTTTTTTTTTTTACAGATTTATACCGATTGGGCTAATTACTATCTCGATCGGGCAAAGTCAAAGAAAAAAGTGACAGATTTATCATCGGACTGTAAAGATGGATTACTCTTGGCTGAAGTTATTGAGGCTGTAACAACATTTAAAGTACCTGATTTAATTAAGAAACCTAAAACACAACAACAAATGGTAAGTGCAGAATAATTTTTATGTTTGTTTGTATAAATTATATTTGGTAACCAACATTTAGGGGATTAAATAATTTTATCGACACAGAGATGTTAACATGGTGTTCCGCGTACTTTTAATTTAGTTTCGAGCAAAATATTATTTCTTGTACGTTGGTTCTTCAACATCTGTGTTTGTTTTACTCATCTCAAAATTGGTTAATGCAAATTTGCGAGGAATAATTTTCAAGCAAATATCGGGTT
Organism: Tipula helvola; assembly: GCA_963556165.1. Classification (NCBI taxonomy): domain Eukaryota; kingdom Metazoa; phylum Arthropoda; class Insecta; order Diptera; family Tipulidae; genus Tipula; species Tipula helvola. The sequence goes on along the minus strand of OY744482.1, from coordinate 75,756,142 downwards.
TCTTTAAGAATGTGGTAAAACACTAAACTACTGTCGTCGAAGAGTTTTCACCAGTATAGATAGTAATGTAATCATATTTGTGGCTGGTTAAAAAGTCGGACAAGCCTAAATAATTTGTACAACAATAAAAATTATAAATTCCCCGCCCAAAACTTTCTCAATAGAAACGATAGAAATTTCTGTCTTTGTCAGGTTTAGTACCCGTAACTCGGGTGTGATTTCAATATTTTTATTTCTTGCCATCCACATTATCTTAAGGTGTAAAGTAACTCGCGTGAAATCTGCTCCAAAAATGCTGAACCATCCAATTAATCAACTTAAATATTTGTATACGATTAATGTCCTCTTCCGCAGTAGTTATTTCAAGCAGGGCAACTGGCGCTCCTCCGTATAAAGAATGCTGTGGAGTCAAAACCGCCAAATCATTTGATGTATCGATTATGGAATAATGTGAAGGATAACAGTTTAACGACAGAAACATTCCTGAGTTAGCAGCACATTCAGTTCACCAAAATTAGGTGCTCTAGATGAAAATCTCTTTAAAGAATGATTGCCACCTCTGTGGGCATATCAATAACAATCTTCATAATTATGAACCGCCTTGATTCCAGCGCAAATAAACATTCTGGGAAGCTTTGCATTTATTGTAATGATACACGCATCTATTGGAATGAAATTTGCTAATAATCGAACCATTTTGTCCGATTATTAACTAAATTTAGTAAACTTCACGTAATCTGCCATACGAATTTGTATCGCGTTCGAAAATATCTAGTGCATTTGTTGATGATACTTCGGGTTTGAGTAGGTTCTGTGGTTGGCGAATTATCATCGTGAGTACGATATTCGGGCCTACATGAAGCTTGGCTTTTTCTGGCTATTCCCCCTACTCTCAACAATACAAATTCAAACATAAAAGGTGCCAAGTGGGTAGACTTCAGCAAACATTGATTTCTGTGTATTCTGCAGTGGTTGGTTCCTCCGTTTTTGAGTACCACTCCTTATTTTTAAATTCAGTAATAACCATCGGATTTCTTTACAACATGCGTTTGACATAGGGTCGTTGAGTAACTGTTTCTAAAATTCTGTAAGTATTGCATGAAATCTTCAACAATCTTCATGGAGAGGGCAAACTTAATAGTTCGCGTTTCGAGTATTTTATCGAATATCGAATCGGCGGCTAAGCCGGTTCATGTCATTTAGGAAAATTCCGTCTTCAGAACCAAAATTCGGTATCTGCAATATCACCCGGTATCATGCCCCAATTAGCAAATCGGTCGGATTCAAATTACGAGGAATATGTCGCCATGCTCCTTAACTCGGAATATGTTCAATTATACGGTTCTGCATTTATTCAACTCTCTGACTTCGATATTGAACAATTATTCTCTCTCAGACGAGAGACAAAATCGGTCATCATTTTCACAGCTAAAACTTAAACCATTTCAGACACACAGATCCCAGCAGGTTGATACAAACTTGCCATTTCCGATGAGACCATTGGCTTGGTGATGATGGCTCCACACCAAAACGTTTTATTACCGCAAATGGAAAAATATCTGTCTCTAGTTGCCAAATTAAACGATTTTAATTCTCGATGAGGCTCTATTTTCGGAATAATCCATAACAAAATTTATTTGTGAAGCAACCAATGACGTAGCCAGAAATTAAAAAAGAAATATTTAAATTCAATTTTTTATTAATTTTTTATAATTGTATATTGATTCGTCGTGGCAGTAAGCCGAGGACACCAGCTATTGATAAATCCACATCTCTAAGGGTTGTAATATTCATAAAATTAATAAATTCACTAGGCTCAAAAGCCTCGAGACTAATAAGATTAATGAGATTCTTAGAATTCACAAGATTCATGAGTTTCGTAAGATTCATGGGATTCATAGAATCCATAAGATTCGTAAGAGTTATAAGTTTCGTCAGATTCATAAGATTCATAAAATACATACGATTCGTAAGATTCATAACATTCATGAGAATTAGAGAATTCATAAGATTCATAAGATTTTTAGTATTCATAGAATTCATAAGATTCATAAGACTCATACGATTCGTAAAGTTTGTAAGATTCATAAGATTTAGAACATTCATAAGATTCCTAAAATTAATCAAATTAATATAACTAGTAAGTTCATTAGATTTAAACGACTCATAAGATTCACAGGATTCGTAAGGTTTATAAGATTCATAAAATTCGTAAGATTCATAATATTCAAGGGATTCATAGAATTTATAAGATTTAAACTACCCATAAGGTTCGTAAGATTCATAAGATTAATGGGATTCATAGAATTCATAAAATTCATAAGATTCATAAGATACATAAGATTCATAAGATTCTTAGGATTCATAAAATTCATAAGATTCATAAAATTAATCAAATTAATAAAACTTGTAAGTTCATTCAATTCAAACGACTCAAACGATTCGTAAAGTTTATAAGATTCTTTAGATTCATAAAATTCTTAAGATTCATAAAATTCCTAAGTTTCCTAAGATTCATGTTATTCATATAATTCAGAAGATTCATAAAATTAATCAAATTAATAAAACTGGCATCGACTCATAACATTCAAGGAATCGTTAGGTTCAAATAAGTTTTATAAGATTCATAAAATTCGTGAGATTAATTAGATAATATTATAATATTCATAAATAAATTCACTAGATTCAAACGACTCGAGACTAATAAGATTCATGGGATTCTTAGAATTCAGAAGATTCATGAGATTCGTAAGTTTCATAAGATTCATGGGATTCATTGAATTCACAAGATTCATAAGAGTTATAAGGGTCATCAGATTCATAAGATTCATGAGAATCATAGAATTCATAAGACTTTTAATTTTAAGGCTCTTAGGATTCATAGAATTCATCAGATTCAGAAAATTAATCAAATTAATATAACTAGTAAGTTCATTAGATTAAAACGACTCATAAGGTTCATCGGATTCGTAAGGTTTATAAGATTCATAAAATTCGTAAGATTCATAATATTCAAGGGATTCATAGAATTCATAAGATTTATACGACTCAAAAGATTTGTAGGATTGATAAGATTCGTCGGATTCATAGAATTCATAAAATTCATAAGGTTCATAAAATTAATCAAATTAATAAAACTTGTAAGTTTATTCAATTCAAACGACTCATAAGACTGATACGATTCGTAAAGTTTATAAGATTTATAAAATTCTTAAGATTCATAAGATTCGTAAAATTCATACGACTCATAACATTCATAAGATTCGTAAGACACACTAGATTCATAAGGTTCATGAGATTCATTAAATTAATAAAATTCTTAAGATTCCTATGATTCATAAGATTTATTTAAGTTCATAGAATTCAAAAATTCATAACATTCAAAATATGATGAGATTCCAAAGATTCATAAGATTTAGTTGATCCACAAGGTTCATAGGATTCATGGAATTCATAGAAAGATTCATAAAATTATTCAAATTAATCAAATGAAAATAAGTTCATTAGATTCAAACGACTCATAAGATTCATAAAATTCTTAAGATTCAGAGGATTCATTAGATTCATAATATTGAAGAGATTCATAGAATTCATAAGATTTATAATACGACTCATAAGATTTGTAAGATTCATAAGGCTCATAATATTTATAAAATTAACTAGATTCAAACGACTTAAGATTCATAAGATTCATGGGATTCTTAGAATTTATAAAATTTATGAGATTCATTAGATTCATGGGATTCATAGAATTTATAAGATTCATAAGAGTTATAAGGTTTGTAAGATTCATACGATTCATAAAATAGATAAGATTCGTAAGATTCATCAGATTCATGATAATCAGAGAATTCATAACATTCACAAGATTTTTATTATTATTATTTTTATAAGATTCATAAAAATTTAAAATTAATTAAATTAATTAAACTTGTAAGTTTATTCAATTCAAACCACTCATAAGACTCATACGATTCGTAAAGTCTATAAGATTTATAAAATTCATAAGGTTCATAAAATTCGTAAGATTCATAATATTCAAGGAATTCATAGAATTCATAAGATTTAAATGACCCATAAGATTCGTAAGATTCATAAGATTCGTGGGATTTATAGAATTCATATAATTCATAAGATTTATAAGATTCTTAGGCTTCATAGAATTGATAAGATTCATAAAATTAATCAAATTAATAAAACTTGTAATTTCATTCAATTCAAACGACTCATAAGACTCATACGATTCGTAAAGTTTATAAGATTCATAAAATTCTTAAGATTTATAAGATTTATGAGATTCATATGATTCATAATATTCAAGAGATTCATCGGATTCATAATATTTATACGACTTACTATAGTAAGAATCATAAAAGTCTTAAGGCTTATAAGATTCATAAAATTAATCAAATTAGTAAATTCACTAGATTCAAATGACTCGAAGTTCATAAGATTAATAAAAGTTTTATATGATTCATAAGGTTTGTAAGATTGATAAGATTGGCAAGATTCGTCAGATTCGTAAGATTCATGGGAATCGTAGAATTCATAAATTCGTGGGATTCATAGAATTCATAAAATTCATAAGATTCATAAGATACATAAGATTCATAAGATTCTTAGGATTCATAGAATTCATAAGATTCATAAAATTAATCAAATTAATAAAACTTGTAATTTCATTCAATTCAAACGACTCATAAGACTCAAACGATTCGTAAAGTTTATAAGCTTAGTTAGATTCATAAAACACTTAAGATTCATAAGATTAATAATATTCATAAGATTCACGAGATTCCTAAGATTCATGGGATTCTTAGAATTCAGAAGATTCACAAAATTAATCAAATTAATAAAACTTGCATTGATTCATAACATTCATAGGATTCGTTAAGTTTATATAAGTTTTATAAGATTCATAAAATTAGCCTTATGAATGTACTTATATATTCATAAAATTAATAAATTCCCTAGATCAAACGACTCGAGATTCATAAGATTCATGGGATTCGTTAGATTCATAAGATTCACAGGATTCATAGAATTCATAAGATTCGTAAGATTAATAAGATTCACAAGATTCATGAAAATCATAAAATTCATAAGATTCTTAGAATTCATAAGAATCATAAAATTAATTAAATTAATAAAACTTGTAACTCCATTCAAATCAAACGACTCATAAGACTCATACGACCCGTAAAGTTTATAAGATTCATATGATTCATAAAATTAATAAAATTAATAGAACTAGTAGAGATGTTAGATACAAATGACTCATAAAGTTCATAGGATTCGTAAGATTCATAATATTCAAGGGATTCATAGAGTTCATAAGATCAATACGACTCATAAGATTCGTAAGATCCATAAGATTCATAAGATACATAAGGTTCATAAGATTCTTAGGATTCATAGAATAAATATTAATCAAATTAATCAAACTTGTACGTTCATTCAATTCAAGCAACTCATAAGACTCATACGATTCGTAAAGTTTATAAGATTCCTTAGATTCTTAAAATTATTAAGATTCATAAGATTTATGAAATTCAGAAGATTCGTAAGATTCATGGGAATCGTAGAATTCATGAGATTCATGAGATTCATAGTATTCAGAAGATTCATAAAATTAATCAAATTAATAAAACTTGCATCGATTCATAACATTCATAGGAATCGTTAGGTTCCTGAGTTTAATAAGATTCATAAAATTCTTAAGATTCATAAAATTCGTGAGATCCGTAAGATTCATAATATTGAAGAGATTTATAGAATTCATAACATTTGTATGATTCATAGGTTTCGTAAGATTCATTAAATTCATAAGGCTTATAATATTCATAAAATTAATAAATTCATTAGATTTAAATGACTCGAGATTCATAAGATTAATAAAAGTTTTATAAGGTTCATAAGGTTTGTAAGATTGGAAAGATTCATGAGATTCAAAAGATTCGTAAGATTCATGGGAATCGTAGAATTCATAAGATTCATGAGATTCCTAAGATTCATGGGATTCATAGAAGTCAAAAGATTCATAAAATTAATCAAATTAATAAAACTTATTCATAAGATTCTTAGGAATAGCTGATTCATAAGATTCTTAGGAATAGCTAGGTTGATAAATTTTATAAGATTCATAAAATTCTTAAGATTCATAAAATTCATAAGAATTATAAAATTCATAAGATTCATAGAATTCATAAGTTTTAGACGACTCATAAGATTCGTAAGATTCATAATCAAATTAATACGATTATTAGATTCATAAGGTTTGTGAGATTAAAAAGATTTATAAATAAGATCAACAAGATACATACATTACATTACATTCACAACTGAATCTGAATGGTAATTTGGAAAATTTACAGTAATTTTGTGAAAAATTCGTTTTATATTCAGCAAGTTTTCTGAACCAATTCACTGTGTAACACTAAGGCTTATTCATCGAGGACACTGTCTATTGATAAAACTTCATTTCTATGAATATTTAATAATGCCAATTCATTTAGTCGCTCCTTGCCGATTGTGTTTCGTAGCTCAACAATATTTGGTCCAACATTGATTTTGTATCACAGATATTAAAACGTAGCTACATTAATTCTGTATTAAGTGGTTGGTTGCAGTAAAATAAACCAAAAAAATTAACAACCAACTCATTCAAAACAAACTTGACTTGATCTGGTTCAGATTTGTTGGTGAAAAATTTGCCTCAAGGTAAACGCATTATTTTAACGATTCCGATTGATTGATTCAACATTTGGAGCAACGGCGTAAAGGAATCTGATCCAATCATGATATCATTCACATAAAAATTATGTCGAAGTATTTCAGCCCCAATTTGTTATTTATCATGTTCATCGGGAAATGAACGATGCAAAATATTCACTGTTACTTTCATCTTTGTTGTTGCCCCTCAAAATCAGTTGACACTGATCAGAACAAATCGTCTTGAAGTTTCGGCCTAGAAAGAAGGATCCGTGAACCGGGGCTAGAAACCCGAACCACTTCTAAATGTTTTAATTGTTCATGTCGTTTTTAAACAACGAATGTATTTGTTTCATTTCAGTCTGTTAAGGCTAAACAATTAAAGGCTCGAAACCAAGTTATAAAATATATCTAACCAATCTTTTATCTAAGAATTGCGATTGGGAATGATTCTTTGAACAGTGATGAGCCCTTTGAAAATGGAAGTCGATTGATGTAGGAGCCACCTTAATCTCGAATAATTTGAAGAGCATAATCACACAGCTGATTGTTAGAGCTAAATTCCGGTTCACGGGTCAGACTCTCGGTGGAAAGGCATTTTTGGGTGATAGGCAACGCTATTCACTCATAACCACGTGATCTCATTGGTCTACCAATGATGCACCGCAGCTTATGGACTTCTGGGGAATCGGTAAATTTTCAGCCAATTTGATCAGGAAGCAGATGGTGTCAAAATAAGCCGCTCTCTACATCAAGTGAATCTTTTGAGGCTTAAAAATGTTAGAATCGTCCTGTATAGAGTTGTGAGGAAAGCTTGGATATCAGCAAATGATTCTGAAAGTCACTGGCAGATAAATCATGATGGCTTGTCCCTTACGTCTAATATTGCACTTGGAGTCCTTGCAAAAACAATAATTATGTTTGTTTTGAGCTAGACGACGCTTAATTCCATCCGTGATGGCGAGAAATATTATATAGCTACAAATTGGACCGGTTGAGGCACATTTACTGCCCAAATTGTTTATGTGTTTTTTATTATACTCAATTTTTCTAGAGTGGTGGTTTCTCTAAGACTGCACAAAAACCATCATTTGTCGGAATCTCCTTATTAGTCAACTCTTCCCATCGCTCCTTATTGTTAGTATCCAACATAAGATGAATTAAAAAATTTTAGCCACCGGCGAGAGACTGCTGAATCAACGCCTTATTCTAAACTTTTGAAATTATCCTATGATATATTTCGCCCAGCTTTCACAGGATTCATATTACAACATTATACAACACACTGAATTTTGGGAACTTGAGTTTTGATAACTTGCCATTCTTCGTTTAAACTATAATCGATTGATTTTGGGAAGCATTCAAAATATTAAATTGGAATGAACAACTCTGACATATACCCACTAGAGATTTTACTATCACTCAAAGAATCTTTTTCCGTGTTATGGAAACCTCTGAGATTCCTATTCAATTATTTTACTAAGTCATATTTGAATTCGATACTATTTCGTACTTCCAAATTTTATTATCACTCATAGAAGTTTCTCGAATTTTCGAAACCTCAGTGATCCACTGCATATGTACGAGAATGAGTGTATGTCTTCCAAATCTTCCCAAATCCAATCTTCCTTTGATCTTCCAAATTATGTAAACCTAGTAACATTTGAGACACTTTTACTATCACCCAAAATGTTTACCCGAACTATGGAAATCCCAGTGAGTTTCGAACAGCTGCTTGAGTGAGATTGCTTTTCTAAGCCATAAACATTATTAAAAACATTTCGATCATTTCAATATAAGAAATATTTACTGATACTCAAAGAATTTTTTCCATTTTCGGAAATCTCATGAAGATCTCCTATCGTATGCATGGCTGTAGATATTTTGCTTGACTAAATACTTATGCAAAACTATAACGATTTCGCTATTGACCGGAATTACGATATAAAAAATTTTGCTGTAAGTGAAGAAAAGATTTCATGTTTAATGTCGGATTGAGAACATTTGATTTCGAAGTTCTTCGTGTCGAAAACCGTTAAGACAGTTTAATTCTTAATTTTGTTTTTTTAACCGCCGTACTGCAGGTAAATATGGACCCCTTTTAATAAAAATCGAAAAATCAGCAACCTACTTCATATTTTACTGTCAGCCTTTTGCGGTTTGTGTAATTCTACTCCATTTTTCTGAGGTCTAATCACGATGTTATCTAGGATTCTGAAAGGACTTAACTGTTAGTTTCTTCTTGGAGTAAAAAAACCGAAACAATGTTTCTGACCAAATATTAGTCCTACAAGAAACACTTATTAGTGTTGTTCTTATAAACCAACTAAAATTAACGAGTTTGCCGGCGAGCTCATCAAAATCGAACGAAAAAATTCAAAAAATTCCCCAGAAACTTGTAACGGCAATTTGCTTTCCTTTTTCATTGAAACCGACTTTTTCTAATCACCGAAAATTACGAAGTTAACTAATAAACGTAGCCCAAAATATTAAATTTGTATTGTGGATTTTGAAGAATATACAGAGTTCTTAAAATGTATAAAATGTTTACCTTGTTCGTACATAGCTAAAGAAATCTCATTCTTTATATTTTTTAAAAGGCAAACTTCTTAGAAATACATTGAATTACCTTATTTACATTTAATTTCCTAATTTGTATCCAATTAAAAACAAAACATACAAATTCGTTCATCCACCAACATCAAAATAAATCTCTGACCTTATCGATATCATCCTTCTAAATTTCCCAGGAACCAGTTAAATTTTCCCTTGTACATTCACAAACATCAGGTTTTATACAAACACAAAATTTTACCCGAAAAACCACAAAAATATGTCGACTCCATATAAATAAATAAACAAACAACAACCTCATATTATCTAGGTTTGGAACACAGTTGGTGGCTATACACAAACCACACAATAATACCGCATAAAACATTCAGACAAAACTGGCATACATATATGTAGGATGTAGCAAGTAGGATATTTTTGATTATGATGGAGTTTCTCGTTTCTCGATAATCAAACACAAACCGCATATAAATGTACCGAACAAACATACATACATACGTAGATTCTATTTATGTTTCATGTAACTTCATAATATTGTATATACATATAATGAAACATAATATGCTATCTATCATTTTAGTCGTATTTATGTCGGAATGAAATCTGTCGTCAAATCTTACACATATTACATATTACCAATGTATGAAATTTTTATGTTGGAATTGTTCCAAGAATTTGTTTTTGTGTTATATTTAGGTGTCAGTTAATTTATATGGGGGTGTACTCTAGACGATTAATGAGTTATATGGATCATTTAGCACTCAATTAGAAATTGATTTGCTAACGTTATTTATCCATAAACATAAAATTGTCATCACATCACGTATCACACCTGCAGAATATTAAATTCCTTATCTATAAACATCATAAAGTCATTGTCATGATAAAACAAAAAAAAAATCAGCAAACAGTTAGCTCATAAAGCAATTAATTCCTAATTAATTTTATTACTTTGTGTCTTCTTTGCGATTGTACATACATAACTGAACATAAGAAACGAAAATCAAAATTCATTCATGGAATGGTTAATTAAAAAATTTGATCATGTCGTTTCTATCCGATTTGATTGATCGCAAGCAATCATATACACATGGTATGTACACACAAATAATTTGCATTCTTCAATTGTATTTCTCCACAATCGACAAACATCATAATGATGCAATTCATTTGCAGAAGAGACGACGATCAATGAATATCCAAAATTGTTAATAATTTTAATAAACCGCAAACGTGATCGTAATTTTGTATAATATGGCGCCATTTCTTGCACCGCCAGATTTAACCTTTAATTTGTACATTTCACTTTCATAATATTCTAAATTCTAAAACACTCATTTGTATATAGAAAGGCGACAAGCTTCTAGAATTTCTAATTTCATTTTCATTATACACACACAAATTGCATGCATATATTCATACATTCTAAAAAATGAAACAGACAGGCATTTTTGTGTGGGTTGTCATGTGTCGCGCCAAGGAAATAAAAGCAGGAAGCAAGGCACAAAAAAATCCTGAATATATTATTTAGGTATATACATACATTGTTTCTTATCACATTTATAATTATTTAAAAAGAAAATCTGTTGGAAAATGTCATGAATTTTCTTCAAAGTTTTTTTTGTTGTTGTTTCTTTTATTATATATATTTTCCAATTTGTTGTTCTTGTTTTTTGCCAGCTCTATTATCTCGGAAAACAAAAAATCCAAGAATGATGAAAAAATTTCTCTCTCGGGATTAAAAATTATTTAAGATTTTTCCTATCTACTGCCTGCCACCATACTTTATTGCATGTAATATGAAAATTCATTTCCATCCAGTCATACAGCCTCGGTATAAATATGTAATTTCTATAGTACAGTAGGGCCTTCTGTTTGACGTAAATCTACACTGTTTTGTAACACATTTTTAGATCTCTTCATTCTTTATGTATATGTATATGTATAATATGCACAAGACAAAATTTTCTTGACATTTTCATTATAATATAACATTCTTAATTAATTCATAATAATTAAATTTTAATTAGAAAAAAAAAGGAGATGAAGAAGATAATTTATATTTTATTTACCCACACTTTCAAGCAGATAGTGAAACTGAAATGGTTTTCGTACCGGTTTAGGATGACGTTCACAAATTTATTTTTTCGTTCCGGTTCTGTTCCGGTTTTTTCATTTTTTTTTTGTTTTAGGATCGGTTCGGTGTTACCCATTAAAATATTTTCAAGGTTATTTTCCCCGAGATTCGACCGTTTGTCAGTCAGTAAAAGCTTGAACGCTGGAAAATTCCGTTCCATGCTTACTTGCATTGCAAGTACAGTTAAAATTACTTTAGTCAGTTTCGCCAATTCAGAACTGGAATTACTTATTTCTTTCCAATATTTTAAAATTTCTTTATTGATGATTGTTTCATCACGAGTAGGACTAAATGAATTAATTTGATTTATCAAATTCGAAATTAGTTGTTGGCCCTCACGGTCCGTAGTGGAATTTATATTCAAGGTTAAATTTATAGAGTAGGTAGAAATTTTTCCAAGTTAGTCTGGTTTTCCTTTTCCTCAATTTTCTCGTTATGGTTTGACAAATCACATAATATTTTGATAGGTGGTGAATTAAAGTTGGGGAAGTAAAAGCGGCCCACTTTAATTTAAACTTATGTCGCGGATAAAAATATATTGCTGCTAGTACGTACTCTTTTTGAAGCAAATTTTTTTCTCATCGTACTTAATAAAGATCGTTGATCGTTATTGCTGCAATATTTTATTATTTGGTGGCTCCCCTTGTATAACGTTTTGTCTTTTTGTAGAAGTGCAAATTCTTCTGGATGATTCCGTTCCACATGTTTTTGAAAATTTGCAGCGTGATTGCCTACTACGTTGAAACTATAAATCGATATTAGACACACTCCTTGATTTTAAATTTTGCCGTTTTTAAAATATTTCCAAACTGAGTTTTCAATTTGTCGTCTCATTTGCTAAAAATCAAGCGATGTATGTAAGTCAAGCGAACAAACCTACCACTGCACAAAAAACGTTTATGTTGCCTTTGATATTTATGACGAATAAAATACTATAATATGTTTTTTTTAATTTTTACTCCTAATACTCGACATACAAATAATTAAAAGTTTAACCTAGGCAACCTACTTGTGAGACCCGTTAGATATTTCTGTAATCTTTCACAAATATTTCTATTTACCGACGGATTGTAACCTTACCCCTGGAGTTGAAGTTTAACACATAGAAGGTAGCTAATTTATGTAATATTAGCGAATATTAATGAAATGCGAAGAAAAATGTTGTTCTAAATATTGGATGCATTCAAAAATCTAATTTTAGTTTTGTACTAAATAATATATTGTAGTAAACGTTTATTTATCCAAATAAGACATATAATCAGTAAATGCTATTTCTAGAAGAGCTTACTTAAAATATTGAATAATTATTTTGTTCCGTGTTATTAGTTCTACGTTTCTTACTCTGCTAGAAATAACTCTCAGGGCGTTTTACATTTAGATTCGTATATTTAAAATTAGTACATATTGATATATTTCCTATTTAGTACTTATTTAGTACACAAACAAAAGTAAAGTTCTTTAAATGCCAAGTTTATTAATTATACTTAGGCCGTGGACAAATCATTTAGTAATCATTCGGGTAAATCATTTAGTACAGTAAATTTCAAATTTAGTACACATTTACCTCAATATTGACGTACCAATTCTCTAGAAATCGCTGACTATTCGGTGCACAAAGAATCTTTAAATATTTGTTATTGTTTTTCTATTTAAAATTTATTTTATTACCGATGAGTACATATTATATATAGTATGTAATGGAAACGCGGAAATTTTAACAAAAATCCCTGAAACATGAAAAAGTTTAGAGCAACACCATTTACCTTTTTTCTCATAGTTCATTCAACTTTCTAGTACAGTATTTAAATTTACCCTATACACAATGTTAAAAAGTAGGTAAAAGAACCATTTACCGATTACTGGTCCGCAGCCTTATAATGTAATTTTAGTACTAAAATTACTTGTTCATTTGAAATGTAGGTACTATTTTATTTAAATGATTCTAAATGAATAACGCTCTTCAAATTATTTCTAGCTCAGCTGACATAGAACCAATTTTGCAGAACTATGTATTCATCCAATATTTTGAGCTTCTGCTAGAAATAGCGTTTTTCTGAAAATGTTAGATATCTTCAGAAAAAGCTATTTGTAGCAGACTTAGCTGAAAATATTGAATGAATATATCTGCAAAATTAATTTAGATAAATAATATATTTTTACTTTCAGTACAATATGTTATTTAGTACAAAGATAAAATTTGTATTTTGAATTACTATTTAGAACAACATTTTTAAACATAAAAGTTTCATAAGTCGCTTGGATTCAATATGTCCCGACAAGCTCCATCGTACCTCTAATCATTTGGCAATCTACTATACTTAGTCCAAATAGTAAAAGAACTATTAATCTTCTTGGTCTCCGGCCCCAAGGAGTGCAATTATGTTGAGCAATACTAAATTTCACAGAATTTAAAAGTTGGTGATTTTAGGTGTAGATAACTAACTGATGTTCACAGGATTTTACTTGCATTAACGAAAATTACTAGTTTCTAAATTATACGAAATAAATTCATCATAATTAGATCAGCTAGACCACTGAAACTGAAAATTGGCCCAGCTATTCGAGCTAAGTCTTTTTAAGAGTCGCCGGCACAAATTTAAATTCTCCAAAACTTACATATAAATTGTACAACAAAAATTATTAAAATCCATCGACCCGTGTATCGTAAAACATACTCACTAGCTTTTTCCATCTTTTTTAGCCGGTAAAAAATCTAACTGGGGTGAGAGAAAGAATTCGTAGATATTTATTAATGCTACCGAAGTTAGCAGAAATATTTTAGCAGAAAAAATATTCTGCATTACCAACATGAATGTAATATTTCATTATCTTTCCTCATCTCTCCTTTATAAATATGAGTATCTGAAAGGGCTACTTTCAAGAATTCAGGTGACTGTAATTTGTTGTGTTAGCGGTCTATGCATTTGGATTAAGGTTTTACTAGAGAAGCAGCGCACAATACACCAGGTCATATTTTATATGTGATTAGGGTGAAATTAATTAAAAACTTTATTCCTCTTCTATACTTGTGAAACGGCCTTATTCAAACATTTAGGTGACTGTAGCATTTCATTGCTCGTATTAGCGGGCTATAAATTTGGATTAAGGCTTTATTAGAAGAACAGCGCACAAGATTTTAGGTCATATTTTATGTGGGATCAGAGTGAAACTAATTGAAAACTTTAGTCCTTTCCTATTGTGAAACGGCCATATTTAAATATTCAGTTGACTTTAACGTCCACAGTTATTAGATTTACCGTTATGGCTCTGGCGACAAATTCCTAAGTTTGATGTAAGAGGTGTGAAGTGCATCACGTCAGTTTTAAAATAGTTAGTATGGAACCCCGAGATCAACTTGTTCGATCGTAACCGAAATAGGAAGTGCATATCTCCACATAGAGGTTTTTTTTTAGTAAGACAACACACGAACATCCAAACACACAAATAGATACGTACATTTTCTGGAAATGGTCAATTTAGGCTCCTCTATTCTTAAGATGACCATTTCCGTTAAAATCTCAAATTGTAAAATTTTCATGGTTCCTTTACTTTCTTTATACTTTTGTATAAGAAAGTAAAAATGTCGAATTGGAAATAATTGTTGCTTTAAATCTCAGTGCACTTTATGTTTTGCCATATTTCTTAAACAAAAAGGTAAATCAGAATCTCTATTTGACTACAGCTGATGAGAAACGCCAAATTATTTGACCTTTAAAAATAGTGTTGGCTTTGTCTTTCGTTTCTGCCTTAGTCCGGCATCATAATATCATAACAACACGTTCAAATTATTAATCATCCATTAAAAAATAGGGGCGCATAGAAGAGTCGTAAGGTAAAGTGACTCCTTCAAAACGAATATTCCAAACCTTCAATGAGAACCAAGTAATAAAACACATTTATATTAGACATGAAATTCACCTGAATAACAGTCATCAATTACTATAGAAACTCAATTTAGTCGATGCATAATTAAGAAGGTGAGATTTAAAATTACTATATACAGGGCATTTTTTTTATTTCCGAATATTTTAGAGTCAGATATCCTGAAAGTGACATAAAACGTTTTTTTCTCCGTTCCTGCTTTTCCATATTTACTCCATTTTTTATTTTATGTAGTTACATCGAATAATCGAAACACATTATTTTTGTACTACATGGAAAGGTGGAATAAAAGAGTTATTCTAGCATTTTATTTTTTGTGATAAAATGGTATATGAGTTATTTCCTATGGCGTTACATAGAGCTTTTTTAAAGTACCGTTAGAGTAGAAGTTTCAGTGACATCATCTAGGCCGTGTACATCTACAAATTTATAATGAAAGTAGAGAACATTTTTGTGAAGCGTTAGCTGCGCCGTCTACAAATCAAAACATTAAAGCACATTTATAGTGCGTTTTTTTATTCGCTATCCGGAGCTGCTATCGAGAGCCGTCATATGAAAATAGCTCCGGATAGCGGCTCCATATAAATAGGTAGAGCTAAATATTTTTTATTTCACGTTTTCACTTACGAATTGAATTTAAAATTATATTTTGACGTTTAATAAATGTAATTTATCAATAAATAGCACGTCAAATTTAAATTTGGGTATAGAAAATTGATTGCTCCGCATAGCAGCTATCGGGAGCGAATAAAAAAACGCAGCTTTATTTAGCTAAAACTTCCACTCTAACAATACATACTTTCAAAAAATTAACCGGTGGTTAATTTGGAAACCTACCTCATTATTGAAAAAAAATATCGCAACAAAAGTTAAGTTAGTTTGGAAGTGCTTTTGTCGCAATCTAATAATATAATATCTATTAAAAATTTTGCCGCATAAATGTGTCACAGGCAAAAAAATTTACGATGAAATATAAAGTCATATGTTTCTCGCATGCAACTATCATCGCAAACAAAAATTTCCACTGCAAAAAATATCGCATACAAATGTTTCACCACAAATTTAATCGCTTTACGTTGTGAGCAATAATTTCACTTGTAATTGGGATACAACAGGAAGAATTGTATAAATTCTGGAAAAGCGAGGTTTTGGTTAGAAAAAGTGCTAAGGGCGAGAAGCCTCTTTGATCAATGTCTGCAAGGTTGACGAAGCAATTATTATTAATTAATACTAGGGCACCCAATTCCAGAATTCGAAATTCCGGTATTGCGGAATACCGGCCGATATTTTGGTTTCGTATATTCCGGAATTGAAAACACTAATCCCGGAATTAATATATATATATATATATATATATATATATATATATATATATATATATATATATATATATATATATATATATGTATATATATATATATATATATATATATATATATATATATATATATATATATATATACAATATATATATATATATATATATATATATATATATATATATATATATATATATATATATATATATATATATATATATATATATATATATATATGTATATATTTTTCACACTAATTTAAGTAAATTCAACATAATTTTGTGTAATTATAGTCTGTCTTGAGATATACTAAAGAAATTTATATAAACAGGGAAACGTCTCTAAGGTCACTATTCAAGAGACCCAGAAATATTGGTCAATCTATGGAGGTGGTTAGTTTAACGAATAAAATAACCTGAAAATTTGAAAATCCAAAGCCAGGCAAAAAAGAAAAATTTCCTTCAATTGTAATAAAAAATTATACGTAATATTTCAGGGGGTGGCAAAAAGTGGTCAATTTAGGGAGCTGGTCAAAATATAGAGGGCTACTTTTCGAAGTTTCAGACTTTCCGTTCGTGATGATATGACTCCTAATAAACGGATTACGGAACAATAAATGCTCGTTTCTGAAAATTATCTGATACATTTACATATACATATAATTTAATTCGTTGTTTCTTGGTTTATAAACTGAAAAAAGGTGTTTAGTACATAATAACTATACAGCCCAAAACGACAAAGAAACGAGTCTGACAAAAAAAACAAATTTAGAAAACATTTAATTTTGTTAGTTCATTAGTTGATAATTATTAAAAACCGTGATATACGATTTTGCGTTTCGAAAAGGACTATAATTTTGTGACGATTGTAGTGCCTCACGAGGCTAAAAGAGCGTATTTAGCAGCGGGAAATATCGCCATCAAAATTCTAGGCTAAATGACACAAGCCTCGATGTGTCAAGTTTAATGAGAAAAACAGGAAATACTTGATTTCAAACATTGCCAATTGTAAGAATGGTACTAATCCGCAGTTGCAATTAAATCTATGTTTAAAAATGTTTCTGACTTTATTTTTCACATTAATTTTATAAGGAGTGAGTAGACAAATAAATGTTTAAACAAGCATTTAATCTGGGGAGTAATATCGCAGCGCTTAAGCTGCGAGATAAATGGTGGCGGAAAGGGTAAAGGGAATAAATTCTGTGGCAGATTAGTTGAAATCTAACCTAATTCACTGAATTGTCAGGCTTTATAGAATTCATAGAATTTATAAGATTTACAGAATTTATTGGATTTATAAAATTTATGAAAATTAAAAAAAAATTTAGAAACATTAGAATTTTTTGAATTTATAGAACTGACAGACTTGAATAATTTTAGAACCCATAGAATCTATAACATTTAAAGGATTTATAAAATTTATAGAGTTTATAGGTTTTAAAAACATATTAGAATTTATAATATTTACAGACTTAAAGTTTATAAAATGTATCGAAATAAATTATCGAATTTACAGAATTTATAAGACTTTTTACACTTTCTGCCGTAGGCGAAACCACTTAATATACACATTTTTAAATTTTTTAAAAACACTTGTTAAATATTTCGCAAAATTACAAAAGGGTTAAAAATCACTCGATCGATTTCGGCTTGTTAGGCCATCATCAGGAGTAAACTGTAAAAATAAAAATGTAGTTAGTTGGAAAAAGCAAAAAATGAAACAAAAATATACAAATAAAAAATGTGGGAGTGGTAAACAATAAAAACGGTGAGAGCAATAAACATTAAAAATTAAAAGGTGGTGAGCTAACCACAGAAAATCACACATCCAGTTTAAACAATTTAGAAATATTACATGTACAACCAAAATGCAGACGTTTAGACAACTTAGAATCTTACGAAATCCGAAAAGCTATATTTCTTATCCAAAATATCCTCAACGAATTGAGAGAAATCCGTTTCTCACCAGTTACCGACCCCGCACTATTTTATTCCCATACTCATACCTTCCCATAAAATGACTAATACGTCGGGTTATAATAAAATAAAGAGGGGAAAAACAACATCTGGAATTTTGTTATTCGGCCGTTGACTGATCAATAATCATATACCTGTGTTTAACTCAATACCTTTTAATTTTGAATGTTTCTTGCTCTCACCATTTTTATTGTTTACCACTCCCACATTTTTTATTTGTATATTTTTGTTTCATTTTTGCTTTTTCCAACTAACTACATTTTTATATTTACAGTTTAGTAGATACTCTTGATGATGGCCTAACAAGCCGAAATCGATCGAGTGATTTTTTAAACCTTTTGTAATTTTGCGAAATATTTAACAAGTGTTTTTAAAAAATTTAAAATTGTGTGAATTTATAAGAAACTTACTGAATTTTAAAACTTTATGCATAGGATTTATAGAATTATTCATAGAATTTAATAAATTTATCGAAATTTTTGAATTTATAAAAGTCATGGGATTTATACAAATTATGGAATTTTTAGAATAAGTAAAATTTGGATGTATAGAATTTTTAGAACTGACAAACTTGAAACAATTCCTAGAACACATTGAATCTATAAAATTTAAAAAATGTATAATATTTGTGGAATTTATGTAATTTATAGGATTCTTTGTATTTATTTATCAAATTCATAACATTTATAGAGTTTATAAATATGTTAGAATTTATAACATTTATAGACTTTGTAGAATTTAGAGAATTTGTAAAATTTATATAATTTATCGAATTTACAGAATATATAAGAAAGAAAAAAATTTGTTGTATTTAAAGCACTTATAGGATTTTTCAAAGTTTTTTCATTTATATAAACAAATAAATTTCGAGTTTATATTATTGATAAAATTTATAGAATTTATAAATTTTATATTGTGGAATTTGTAGATTTTATAGAATTTATAAAATTCTTAAAGTTTAAAAATTTGTTGAGTATATAGACATATTAAAACTTATAAAATTTATTAGATTTATCAAATTTACAGAATTTATAGGATTTATAGAATTTAAGAATATTATTGGATTTTTAGGCTTTATAGAATTCATAGAATTTATAGGATTTACTGAATTTATAGAATTCAAAGAATTTATTGAATTTATAAAAATTAAAATTTTTTGAAAAACATGTTGAATTTAAATAAGTCAAATTTGAGTTTGTAGTATTTATAGAACTGACAGACCTGAATAATATATAGAACCCATAGAATCTATAACATTTAAAGAATTTATAAAATTTATAGAATTTATAGGTTTTAAAAACATATTAGAATTTATAATATTTACAGACTTAAAATTTACAGAGTTCATTGGAATTTACAGAATTTAAAGAATTGACGTATTTATGAAATTTGCAGAATATAAAGAACTTACTGAATTTTAAAACTTTATGCATAGGTTAAATAAAATTATTCATAAAATTTATAGAAATGATTGAATTTACAGAATTGTTAAAGTTTATAGAATTTTTCGAATTTTTTTTATTTATAAAACAAGTAAATTTGAGTTTGTAGAATTTATAAAACAGATACATTTGATAATTAATAGAACACAAATAATCTACAAAATTTAAAGAATTTGTATTATTAATAAAATGTATAAACTTCATAGAATTTATGGAGTTCATAAAATTTATAAAATTTAAAAATTTAAAGAGTTTATAGACATATTGAACCGTTTGAAGAAAGAGAAGAATTTAATGAATTTATCGAATTTAAGAAATTCAACAAATTTCTTGTTGAATTTTTAGACTTTATAGAATTTGTAGAATTTACTGAATTTATTGATATTATAATTTATTGCGTTTAAAGAATTTAAAATGTTCAGAATTTATATACATAATTACTACAAATTCTATAAACTTTATAAATTCTATACATATTTCTTTGAATTTTTAAAATTGTGTGTAAGTCCTTTAATTCTAAAAATTGTGTATTTCCTAATCGTAACTGCGATTTAGTATCGTTCGTACATATTAGCAATGATTATAAAAATATCTAATATTTTAAACGAAATAAAAGAAATTTGTTGTTTTTTTGTAAAATTTCGATTTTTAATTTTTTTTTATATATTATAAAATAAATATCTGGAATTCCGGAATCGAGAATATTTGAATTCGAAAATTTCGGATTTACCTTTTGCCCAAAAATTGGATGCCCTAATTAATACGCAATCCTAACGAAACGACAAAAATTATCAAAAAATTTACATCTTATAATATATGCAATATTTTTAGCTTGCGATATTTTTGTCTCGCGATACGTATATACGCAACATTTTTTTTGCTTTGACAGTCCTTTTAAAAATAAGGTCAGTTTGAAAAATATCTATTATAGTGCCCAAACTAGATCTGTTGTCTGTGTACACTAAATAAACCATTCTAAATGCAAAACCAATAATGTACTGGCCAAATTAGGTCGTGTTCATTCACAAATGTATATTCACTCGATAGGTTAAATCTTACTCTTCTAATGGTACTGACATTTTTCGGAGTAGTAGCTCTCTACAGATCAAAGCATTTAGGTACTTTGATTTCGCTGGAGCTCCTACTCTGACAGGCATTTTCATCACATGCCGCATTTTTACAATGAGGAATCACCACAATATGGCAATCAATGCCCATGTGAGCCTCGCAAATTAAAAATCGAATCAAACGAAATATATCTGAACCATGAAATTATTTGGAGGTAGTTACTGTTTGAAAATTGATACTAGTAATAATATCGAAATGTTATATGGAACACGTGTGATAAATACACAACGGTAATATATATCGATAATATTGATAAGTCGACACGCATAGAATCATTCCACGAAGTGTGTATACGAGATTGCACTATGTATAATAAATTCAAGGAATTTGGTAATCTTGCCCGGAAGATTTTTTTTATGTTACCTCATTAGAGTTTGAATGTTCTAACAGTATTTTTAGAATAATAAGTAAGACGTTTAAAGATTATTGAAATAATTCCAAAAAAGTGGAATATAAATAAAGTTGAAAAAATCTTAATCACTACATATAAGAAATACCTAAATTCTGACTCACATTTACGATCAAATTTAATGATTTCAAATCAATTCCCACATTTTACTATACGGTTCGTTGCATTAAAAAAATACTTGAGTATTTCCTAGGAAATGCGACACAATCATAATGTAGATCATAATATTTGTCATCTATATCAAGCGCAACATGACATTATTATTCATCATATTGTAAGAGGAACATATACTATGTAGTACCAAATAGCACTCAAGAGGAATATGTATAAGACAAAAAAAAAGCAAAAATTTTAATAAGAAAAAGATACAAACAGATATGAATATGACAAAGAATAGAAAAGTTTCTGAGTTGTTTATATTTACGATGATTGTTTTCTCGTCATCAAAAATAAAGGCGAGGCTAGACATTTCATCTCAATCATCATTTCATAACAATATCGACTTTTTCCTATCCTCTGTGTGATAGAGTGTGGTATCATACCACAAGAACAATACAACAACTGACAACAATAATAAAATCTGTCACACCAAATGTATTTATTCATATCATACTCTTGTTACTTGTGTATGTAATGTGCGTCATAATTTGTTGTTGTTTGGTCCTCTATATATTTACAAAACCCATCCTCCTCCTCCAATCTCGTTGAAACTATTATTTGTTTATAGAAAACCAACTGTATGCTAATGTAGAGTGGAAGTGATTATAATTTTAAATTGTTTCAATAATTTCCAGAATATTTTTTATTTTATTTTGGGATACAATTTATGCGGTTTTTGTGGTTATATTATCCATATTACAACAATACCAAAAACTATATACAGTTTTTTGTGGGTTTGTATTTAGATTATGATAGTTTTGTACATAACCAACGTACTCATAAATATAAAAAACATAAAATAGTTTGTAGCTTGGTAGCTGCAACATTAAAATATTGAGTAGATCTGCATTCATCGATCGATCGTATCATCACCTGGAGTCACATAATTATCACAACAAAAACACTGTTTACCACTTCAATCATCAACGTAATATCTTCATAATTTGATCACGTTTGTAATTTTGCATAACACCTGCGCATAATAATTTCTTACGTATGTCTCTTATGTTATTACAAAATATGTGTACAAAGTAAATTAACAATTCAAGATTCTTTCGTCTTATGATAGTGATCAGCGGAATTTTGTTTAGGGAAGTCTATTTACGTTCTTTAAGACGTGACAATATTTTATTTAATTTGCTTATCAATTATTAACCTGTTTGATAAGGCGAATAGGGCAAATATATTACGATTTAATATGTAAAGCGCGTGCACCTTTATTTACAGGTTCTATATTAACACCTTTTTAGTAATTTGTATTTGTTTCCTAAATAAGTAAAATATGGCTTATATTGAACGAATATTGTACATCAGGGTTTCTTAACCTTTTACAATCCGTGGAACACCTTTCATATAAGTACAAGGTGCGTTAAACAAGGAATACCAAAAAACAACGGTAGGCTCAATACTAATCGAACCAAAGGATTTAAATTATCGATTGATTAATAAGAAAATACGGATTAAATAACTTCTCGAAGGCCCCATACTTATACATCTGTCGTTCTCTGTATCCTTAAAATTAATGTTATCGTTATCGATAGATCGCTTCTATAAATCTCTACCTGACCTTGAACGGTTACATATTCTCACATCAACACCCTCTTGAATTTTATATCTAGTGATGCATGGTTTCAGCTAATTATACAGGAGAAGTATAATCATATAAATACCCATCACGAATGCGAGAGAAGTAGAGAAATTACTGGTAGGATATAAAATTTTCATAACAAAACTATTTTTCAAAAAAAAATAAAAAATTAGAACCAGAATGTAGCCAAAAAAAATGTTCCAACATGCCAATTGATTAGAATTAAAATTTTTGATTTTACTTTAAAACTAACTGTATTTCCCGGCATCGCCCAGGCAAAGTTAAGGCGCCTTCAATTTCTTCTCATTCAAATTAGAACACGCCACTAAACATTGCTAACAATAACCATTTCCCGTTACAGCGCTGTCATCTGCCCGGGCGGATTGTGAGTCATCCTTTAAAGATAACTATGTCACAGACTTTTCAGTAGATGTTTTATGGACAATTTAGTTAAAAGCTCTTTTAACAAAAATAAAACTAATTTATAAAAAATTGTATTCCTACTTGTATAAAATGTTAAAATGAAAAAAGTTAAATCAAAAATAATTTTTTCGAAATCGCTTTTAAATTTATCGCTTAAATATTCGATTTGGATTTTTCCTTTTAAACTTTCACTATGTTCTCTTCGAAATCAGCCGTTGTTTATTGTTAAAATAATACTTTCGCACGTGCTCCGAACTTCGCCATATAGGTATGTCAAGGATCGAAATTTCGAAATTACGATTACCGATTCCAGAATATTTTACAACATTCAGATGCATTCGATTTTCGGTTTCCTAAAAATCTAGAATATTCAAATTTATTAAATTTCCGATTTTGGAATATAGTCATAGTTTCTAGAATTCTGAAATTTTTTAGAAAATTCCACAACTTTCTAGAAAATTCTGGAGTCTTTTAGTACATTCAGAAAGGTTCTGAATTTTATTGAAAATCCTAGGCTGTTTCTAGAAAATCCTGGAATATTCTAGAAAATTTTGGAAATTCCGAAAAATTCTAGAAAATTCTGAAATATTCTAAAACTTTATAGAAAATTCTTTATTCTTTTGGAACATTCTGAAATTTTCTAGAAAATTCCGAAATATTCTGAAACATTCTAGTAAATTTTGAAACATTTCAGAATACATATTGTACGAAATTCTGTGCTAATTGGAACTTCAAAAACCTGGAAAATTCTAAAAGATTTCGGAACACCTGGAATTTTGTAAAAAATTCTGGAACCTAAGTAGCTTTGGGATTATTCTAATCTGTTTTAAATTTTTGACACGGATAGTATACATACATTTAAAAAAATACATATCGGTATATAAATTTGTCTACGCAGCCATAAACAAATTAACTACACGATTCGCAATCAAAAATAGTTAGCTAGTTGTTTAGGAAAATTAACAATCCTGCGATAAACAAAGCAAGCTGGAGTATTTTTGTTCAGTGAACACTTTTTCGTGAATAATAGTAAAACTGTGATTCACACAGTTCGTTGGTGATGGTCGCAGAGTAAACGCTTATTTTAAATATTAAAATAGCTTAATTAAAATCATTCATTTGTGCATTTTGTGAAATAAAAATCGTTGTATACATCAAAAAACCTTAATTGAAATAAAACATACAGTCCACTGGCCTGGGTTTTAATCAAGGCTTTATATTACAGGTTGAAAGTAGAGCAACAAATATATAGGGAAATTGCCGTTTTCAATTTTTATTTTTATAATAAAAAATCAAATAAATCAATTTACCTTAAGTGTGTTGTGTAAGATAAACGAATGGAAAATAAAATCAATGGAAATCCATTTAAAATGGATCAAATTTCAGCTAAACTATTCAACTCGGAGTATTTGTCAGACGTAACGTTTATTATCCAAGGCAGGCTCATTTACGCGCACTCTCTGCTTTTAATGGTGCGCAGCAGTGTATTTCAAGAGAAGTTAGAGGCAACTATGGGCGAAAAAAAAATTATTCCAGTTACAGGTTATGGATATGACGTGTTTTATCAGCTCATACGTTTTGTATACACCGACCACGAGGATGTGAGTGACGCAGAATTTCCTCTCTTAATGAAATTGGCGAAACAGTATAATGTGTTAAAATTAATCAATCATTTAGAAACTAATTGTTTTGTCGTAATGAAAAGGTTTGATTTATGTGTCAAGGAAGAGCACCAAATTAGTTTAAAAAATATTAAGTAGGATGTAGCAAATATGCTCAATAACATTTTACGCTTCTGGTATTTTATGAGTGTTTTATTGTTTAATGTACTTTTGTTTTATTGTATTCTAAATATTAATGAAATAATTTAAATTTCTTACCTAAACCGCAACTGCGTAGGTATGATAAAATATTATTATTGTTTTTTATTTTTAGAATTTCTCACTTTTACATCCACGCTACCTAAATTGTTACACGCTACCACTTTTACATTCATACTCTAATCAGTTTCAGTTTTATAGACCTCCCACGAAACATTCCTGCCTCATTGTCACTGAAAAGCTGATTTTTGCTTAGGTTTAGAAACTAAGTCCTGAACAATGTTTTACGTTAGTCCTTTTTACGTAGTACTTTTAAGTAACGGTGTCGTTTATGCACCTTATCCTAAATCCCTTTGAATTCATAATATTTTCAGCCAATCAAGTTGATTTTGCGTTTCTGGTCTTTGAGAGAACATTGCACTGCAAATCCGGAGCTAAAGTAAAAGTAGTAACTAGTAAAATACCCAGGAAAAAAAATGGGAAGCTGTCCACTTAGAAAAGAACCAGACCTCCCAAATTGTAAGAGATGTACGAGTAACACATAATATAAACAAAAACACCGAAAAAATGGAAAACGAAAATTTAGTTTTAAAATATTCTGGAAAATAGGGATTTATTTTTAAAAATGAAAATCACCATGTTCAAGAATATTTTAAAATTAAATGCCAGTAAAATGTTAACTTTGCAAATTTTATTTTCAAAGGATGAAGAAGCAAAATCCCTTTTGGCTTTTTCATCGTTTTACTTCTGTTAAAAATGACCAAAAATTTTGTTGGTTCAAAACCACTTTTCTCGACATTTTGAAAGTCCAAAAACCAAAAAAATGAAATGTCCGTCCGTCTGTCTATCTGGAATCTGGATGTCTATGATTCATGATATCTCGAGAACGGCTTATCCCATCTAGAATTTTTTTTTCGCCAATCTGTTTATATGGTCAGGGCGGAAAATTGAAAAGCTTTTGGAACCTATACGTCAAGGGGGTCGGGTACCTACTATACGAATTGACCCCAAACCACCTGGTTATATAAATACATATTTGTCTTTGATTCATGAGTTGTAATATTTGACGTGTTAACCAAGGTGCAGAATCACATTTAATAATAACCTTTTTTAAAGGTACACAAGTGGAAAACAAATAATGATAGTTATAATTAAAAATAGTAATTTGTTCGTCAATATTAGCAGTACATAAAATAAGATCAAACAAAAACATAACCAACAATTATAAAAAAAAAATTTAGGTATTAGCATTAATTCATATTTCAACACTCACATCAGAATTATTTTTTGTATTCAAATATTTTCTGACGTAAAATAAAAAATGTTTATATGATGGTTTAAAGATTGAGTTTGCGGTTCAGTTGATGGTTAAATTAGGGATAACTTTGTGGGTTCAGTTGAAGTTGAGTTGGGCTCGGGTTAGGATGCAGTAATTAGGATGAGTTTACAAGTTTTTCATATATGCTAGTTTAAAGAATGAGTTGGGATCCATTTGTGTATTGGGTTGAAATTGAGTTGGGGTTCGATTAGGGTTTAGTGAGCAGTTGAGCAATCTATAGATACAAAAGTGAGTGTTTGTATGTATTTAAGTATATGTGTATAATATTTAAATAAATCCACACGCCTTGACCGATGTGAACCAAACTTTACAGGTCCAAAGTTACTACGGAGGAATATCTAAGATTTCACCAATTGAGTTGATTTTTGAATATTGATAGTGAATCAAAATTAATAGTGATAGTGATAGTGATGGTGATGATGGTATGACTGTATGATGGTATAATGGTATGATGATATGATGTTATGTTGGTACGATGACATGATGGTATGATTATTATTTTATTTTATGTATAATTCGGGCAGAATACAGAGCAAAGCTTCATTTACATTCTGTCTCACAATAATCAAAATGTCGTACAATAACAATACATAATTACAACAAAGTTACAACTAATTATAAAGCGAAAAGAAACAAAAAAGAAAAATTAAAAATCATACAAATATAAACCTTATTATACAATAATCTTATAAATGTCTAAATTAAGAAATCAAATATTTATTAATTACATTTCGTAGCGAAGTTTTCAAATTATTTATTGATCTATTAAAAATATCAACACTGTTATCACAAAAGAACAAGTCATGGTTCACTGTTAATCTGCATTGTGCCGAGGCCAGACCAATATTGGTTGATGAATTTACAGCTCTAAATAATTTCTGAAAGGAAAAGAAGTGTGAACGATTCCATTAACAATTTTGTATAAAAGCAATTCATCCAAATACAGTCTGCGAGATCCTAAGCTAATTAAATTTAATTTTTGTAATCTAATAATGTACTGTGGAACAGATTCTTCCAATCGAAACCTCTTAAATAGTCTTCTCGTGAATCTGCGTTGAATAGACTCAATCCTTGCACTGTTACAGTCGTAAAAAGGATTACATATTTGTGTACAACACTCAACTTAGCTTCTAACTAACGAATTATACAAAATTATGATAACTCTATAAGACGAATAGTCTTGACATCGACGTAAAACAAACTCAAGTAATTTATTAGCTTTGGCTAATAACTCAATATGAGGATTAAAAGTCAACTTACTGTCGATAAGAACACCTATGTACGTAACACAATGTTATTTATACACTCCCGAGCAACTGAATCGACTAGACCATCAAAACGCATATTTTTTTTAAATGGTTAGATCGATTTTCGAAAAACAACCTTCTTTTGACAGCCTAGTATTTTATCTTTTCAAGGATACCTTTATCATTAAAATCCATACAGTACTTTTCAAATTAAAGCAGTCTTAGCAAAATGCGATGTTTCGGTAAAAACAATTGGCGTGATGCAATCTCCTGTATAATGCCACGTTGACCGATATTTGTCTCACTTATGAGTCAGACGTTGGCCTGAACAAATCTCTACCAGTTTAATTCATTGTTTCCTTAAAATCATGGATACCACTCCAGAAAAATCTGCACAAGTTGTTGCTTTATTGCAAGAAGGACGCAATCAACAAGAAGTCGCTCGTCAGCTTAACATGAGCCAATCTGCTGTCTCAAGAGTATTCAGAAGGTTTCAGGAAACTGGTACCTTCAATCGAAGACCACAAACCAGCCGGTTTCGGTGTACATCAGAGAGGGACGATCGATTTATCGTCCTAACTTCAATGCAAAATCGCCATCTCAGGGGCGTCGATGTGCAGCAGGAGCTAAGACAAGTTCGAGATGTAGCTGTTAGTCAATGGACAGTAAGAAGACGCTTAAAGGAAGGCAACCTCACTCCAAGACAGCCCGCTAGAGGCCCAAAATTGACAACACGCCACCGCAAACAGCGACTCGAATTTGCTCGCGAACGGAGGGTCCATCTAACATCAGTGACCTGAAGATTGCGTTAGAGGAGGAGTGGGGTGCAATCCCCCAAGTATTTGTCAAAACCTTAATAAGGTCAATGGGGAACCGCATGCGAACCGTTGTAGACGCAAGGGGGGTGCTATACTTAATATTAACCAATAAAATTATTTTTGTTTTGCTTGAGTTTTTTGTTGTAATTTAATTTTAAACACCCCCAATATTTTTTTGCTTAATCATCAATTTTGGTTGCGTTTTCATTCAAAACTCATTACAAAAAAAAGTACTAAACCAATTTTCATAAAAATAGTGTCATTTTAAAGCAAAAATATCAGGCTTTCAAAAAAAGAATGTCTTATGAAAATCGGTTTGACCGTTCTAACAAAAATCGCCCTTATGTGAGCGCTTAAGGTTTTAGTCGATTCAGTTGCTCGGGAGTGTAGTATAGATAAAAGTCACAGATTTTTTGATTTTTTTAGTGTAAGTAATAATGTTACATTTAGAAATGTTACTTTTAGAAGTATCATTAATAAATATTATAAACAATAATGGACCAAGTATGGAATCCTGGGTACACCTGACGTGGGGCAAAATTTATCGGAATAGACATCATTAAATTTAACATAAACTATACGTTCCATTAAATATGATTTCAACCAAATTGGATATTTGACGGTAATACCAAATGTATCCAATTTATTTAAAAGTAAAAAATGATCTACCTTATCAAATGCTTTTTGAAAATCAGTGTACACTGTAACAACTTGGCCACTACTGCCAAACTGACTTGATAAGAAGCTGGAGAATTCCAATGAGTTAGTAACGGTGGATTTTCCCAAAACATAAGTTTTTCAAAAATTTTAGCAAACACATTACTAATGCAAATTCCACGATAGTTTGTAACATTCGTAACAGCACCTGATTTACAAATTGGAATAATAAAAGAAGTTTTCCATGATTTGGGAACTTCGCCACTGTTTAAAGATTTGTTAAAAATAGTTGTTAAGGGCTTAACTAAACTCGTACCTATATCAATTACAAATTTACTAGGTAGGCCGTCGGGACCACTACCTTTGTTAGCGTCAAGCCCACTAATCGCTAAGTGAACATCTCTTTCAGAAGTACGATCATATTTACACATATATTTTGAGTTATTACAAGAATACATAGATTAATGTATTAGATAATTCATTTGACGGATTAAAAACGATGTTGAAGTAATCAGAAAGCCAATCGCAAATTGTAACAACATCACTGGAGCTATCACTTAAATAGTTCATTACACTCGGAAATTCTGATTTAGTAGATAGGTTTTTATTGAACTTCCAAAAAAAGTTTGGATCAGCTCTAATGGAGTCTTGAACTTTGCATATATATCTTCTGTATGCAAGCTTGATTTCTATTTCAACCTTATTTGCTTTACGTAATAAGCAAATTTAATCATTATATTAGTCGTATATTTTGTAGATTTTTTCATTTTCATTTTACGCAAATAGGCTGAATACCAAGCCGGAAAATTCGAAGTTCTATTCCCATTCAAAACAGATGCATTTCTATGTATAAGCACAGAATATTATATAAACAGAACAATATCTTCTATAGAGCCACCTCTTTCTATTGATAAATAAAAATTATTACAATTGTAAAACGAAAGAGAAATCTTTACACTTTATAATGTGCTTAAAAGAGATAGACATTCGTGAATAATTTTTGATTTTGGTCTAGTTAGCTTTGCGAAACTTTAAAATCATATCAAAGAAATAACAAAAAGAAAACTTGCAACTCCCATAAGGTTGTGTATGAGTTTGTGTAGCATTTCTAATTTATTTGTATTGGTCGTTTGTTTATTTGTTGATTTAATTTTAAAGTTTCGCAAAGCTAACTAGACCAAAATCAAAATTTATTCACGAATGTCTATCTCTTTTAAGCACATTATAAATTGTAAAGATTTCTCTTTCGTTTTACAATTGTACTGATTTTTATTTATCAATAGAAAGAGGTGGGTACAAACATTTTTGTAATTTTTTTTTGTTTCATTAATTGCATATAAAATGATTTTTATATCTTTTCTAAATCAAAATCAGTCGAAAAAAACAATAACGAAAATATTTGTTCACCAGCTTAGGACTAAAGCGCTATAGAAGATATTGTTCTGTTTATATATATTCTGTGGTATAAGGTTAAAAATCTCATTACAAAATAGATCAACACAAGAATATTTAGATTCTCAAACAAACCAATCCAATCTATTAAAGACATTCAGAATCAATTGACCGAAAATGTATAAATCCATTTACTCGATTTTTTTTATATTTGCCAAATGTAACACTAAAACTTATAATTAATACAAAATATAAAACTTAGTACAAAATTATGTAATTAAATACTTTTTGAACCAAACACTGAAAATGTAAATCGCTTTTGAAAGGGAATTAAGGCGTGCTTAGAGTGTATAGTGCTTGTGGGATATGCGTTTTAACAATTTAAAGGCGATTCCGTGGTAATGTACAAATAGCCCAAAAATGGAAATACGACCTTTTGCAAAAACACTCCTCAATTAAGAGTGGATGAAATTGATCAATTCTGGATAATGCCTGTTCTGATTGAAAAATATGAAACAGCGAAGCGTCGTAAGTAATTAAAAAGTCAAGTGTTCTACCACTCGTAATACAACTAGTGCTCAATTATCGATCATTAATTACAGCACGTGTTGTATTTAGTAAGATTATACAACTTTCCCCTCAGCGATTGAATCACAATTCATCCATTTGTGTCATGTTGTATGAAAATTATTTGACAAGCTTTTGTTTGCATGGCTTTTCCTTTGATGTGTGTATAAAAAATTCAAGCCGCATACTACAAAAAAAATGCAGTAACTTTACGGTAATTTCGCAACAAAAGAACTTGACAGACATAAAATTTTCTCATGTAATTTGTAAATTTGTTTCCTCTCCATACCAACTTACAAAACATAATTTTTTTTTCTCGTATGAAAAAACGAATTATATTTTTTTTAAGTTGGTAAGGAGGGAAAAAATTACCGAAAAGTTGAGAAAAGTTTATGTCCGTCAAGTTCATCTGTTGCGAAATTACCATAAAAGTTACTGAATTTTTTTGTAGTATGCGGCTTCAATCATAATAAAAAAAATTGAAATACAATTACAAATTTAGAGATAATTGTTTAGAATTTTCTTGTTGCTATGGTAAAATTCATAAAATTATCGCGTTGCTATGTTGAAAATCATAAAATTATCGCGTTGCTATGTTGAAAATCGTAAAATTACCGCTGTAATAACGTGTTGTTGTACGTATTTTGCATGGCAATCTAAATACTATTGCTGTAATAATCGCTTTTTCGTAAAATTTCCCATGGCATATTTTGTGAAAGTTGTATTCCCCATAAACTTTTTGATATTATTGATTTGGATTAAATCTAGATAGCTGAGGGAATCAACAAGAAGCTCAGCACATCGACCCTCATGACTTAATGGAGACAATTGTCCTTTGTTATCAATATTCCATACAATAGAACCTACATTAAAATCACCAAGCAGCAAAATATCAAGGTTATCATTTTTAAGTTTATCATTAAAGTCCTCTAAAAATTCAAAAAATAATTGCAAGTTATCGTAAATAGCATATGGAAAATTAACCACACATACATAAAGGCATCGATATTGATTTAATAAAAACTTAACCATACAGCATTCAAACGGAAAGTTAAATAAATCCATAGGAACAACAGGAAGTTCACGCTTATAACCGCTCAGTACTCCACCACCATCCCGTAAATCACTCACAGCTAGGTCACGATCACAGCGATGTACCAAATACTGATCATCAAACAATTCTTTAGAGAAACCTCCATCATTGAGCCAGGTTTCGGTCAGAGATATGAAATCATAACTTGTTTCTTGAAGTGACAGTTTAAATTCAGTGCACTTTGTTTTTAAACCTCTACTATTTTGATTAATTTATCATACTGAAAATAAGCAAAAGAAAAAAAGAAATTGAACTAAGCAAGATGTAAATAACTTGTAATTACTAGGTTAAAAAAAGAAAAATGTAATTTAATTTAAATCATAAAAATAAATATATATAAACAAATATGTAATTAAATAAATCAAAAAATTATTGAAATTAAGATATCTAAAGAAAGAAAGAATCGGTGCTTAAATAAAATATAAATGACATCAAGAAATAATTATTAAATGGCTGCATGTATGTTTAAGTTTTTATATAAACTATCACGATACGAAGTTAGTTCATCAAATGAATGAATTTTAACAGGTACACATCATCATCCTTCTTGCAATAAATTTTCCCAAATTTCAACCAAACATATTTCACTTTGAAATCAGCTCTCAATTTTTTTGCATTCAATAAAAAGCTTCTTCTTCCAGGATGAAATGTGTTCAACGATAAATATATTGGGTGTGTGAATTAATTCTTAGACTCGATATTTAGATGTCGCTACGTGAGAGTGCGTATGTGTAGTCAAGAAAACTATTCTTGATGAATTTGGAGGTAAATTCCACAACAATTGGTTTAGGAGGTTTCGTAGAAAATGTCCGATGATGGTAGGATAGTATCATGATATAATGGTATAATGGTTTGATGGTGCGATGGTATAGTAGGAGTTGAGTTGGGTAGGAGACAGCGCTTAAATTGAGAATTGATTTGTGTTAAGGGCTATTATTATTGTTGAAGGGCTATGTGGGCTTTCAGCCACCTCGCACTGCGACGTAAAAGATCTTTTGTACTTGGACCATGCTTAACTATCCATCCAGTCAATATTCAGGTTCTTTATTAACCTGATAATACTGCCGGCCGGTACGCGATACATACTATCTAGACTCATTGCTCTCCCTCCTACATGTTTACTATAGCATTTACTTCTGCTAGAAAGTCGGTAGCATTGGGACCCAAGGACTTCGAGAGGGCAGTCACAGTCTCGTAAATTCCTACCCCTGCCCCGTCCGCAGTTTCATTTTACTCTTATGAGCTGCAGCGAATGACTGGAAGAGTAAATAAAACTGGAGGGTGCCTGGTATCCAGGGTCCGCATATTTGAACTGATTAATCTATCCGCCATTCATCCATCGGCATATGCTGGTCCACCTTAGATTGGAGTTTTATCAAGTATTTCTCCTTTAGCGCCATACTTCAGCCTGTGCCAAATGGCCACAATGTGCCAAATGGCATTAGTTACCATCGGTTGCCACGAGGAGGCAGCACGTATACTTGCTAATTGTGACCAGGTTACTCCTTACACAATTGTACCCAGCATGCAGCTACCTAATGCATGCCCAGAACAACTCACGTGATGCGCACTCTACTGGAAAATTATGGAGTTGGTAGACTAATCTACTCAACTTTGCCCCCCCCCCCCTTCAATAGACGACGAACCACCTGTGTTAAGGAATGAGTTGGTAGTTAGCTTGAGTTACTTTAAGTTCATGTACGGATGTATCTTTTTCAGTCGCGCTGTTTTGAGGATTGAGTTGGACATTGAGTTTGGGGTTAAGTTTGAATTGAGACTTGACTTCATGTACGCATGTAATTATTTGGAACGTATTGATTGGAGGATTAAGCTGGACATTAAGTTGAGGGTTGAGTTGTTGAGTAGATAGAGTGTTGAGTTGAAGTTCAGTTAGGGATTTATTTGGGATTGAGTCGGTGGTTGTTGTGGAGATTAGAATAAGTTGAGTTCATATACATAGATATGTAGTTTTCGAACCGTGTTGATTTTGGGTTTGAGTTGAATGTTGAGTATGGCTTGGGTTGAGGGTTGATTTGGGGTTGAGTTAAAGGTTGAGTTGGGGTTGAGTTTAGTGATGGGCTGAATTGAGGTTGAGTTAGAGTTGAAGTTGAGTTGGATTGGAGTGAGGGGTTCGCTTAGGGATTAATTTGGGGTTTAGTGGGAGATTAGATTGAGTTTATACACGCATGTAGCTTTCCAATCGAATTGATTTTGGGGTTGGGTTGGCCATTCAGTGTTGAGTTCAGTAGAGGGTGAGATTTGGTTCGAACTAAGTTGAGTTGGAGTTGTGTTAGGGTTTAGTTAGCTTGCGTTGGGGTTAAGTGTGTTGTTCGGTTCGGGAAATATTTAATAGTTAATTTGGGGGTTAGATTAAGGGCTGATTTGAAAGTTCATTTCGGGTTAATTTGGTGATTGAGTTTAGGATTGCGTTGCGATTGGGTTGGAGGTTAAGCTTAAGATTGAGTTAAGAGATTCTGTTAGGAGTTGAACTGAGAATTGAGTTAATTTTCTCATCACCTCTCAATTAATTTTTAAATAACACCAAAGCAATACTAAAGTGTTCCGCGCGCCTTCTGTTATATATCACTGCATTACACAAATATACTAATCGCATTTTCCAACAAAGTAAACACCACCATCCCCAAATTTGTACTAAGTGATACAACCAAAACTAATAAACAGAACACAAAACAAATATTGATTGCAATTAACAGAATATTTATGCCAAAACCGCAATTTTAGCATTGAACAAATACAATAAAAATGTGGGACACAAATAAAGAATGCATTTTGCATATTATACGCTCGCATATTGCAAACAATAAAAAAAGAAATTAATTGCAAATAAAGTCTCTTTTCCTCTAGTATGACATAAATAAAAAAATATAGTGGGTGGAAAATTTGGTATTTAGTTAAATTTTATGAAAAATATTCATGTACTCGCGTATGTCATTGTATAATAATCCACCTCCAGCTATTTCAGCGGTACATGGAGTTACATCAAGTACCTATAGATTAGAATATTTACAAATGTAATAAATTGTCTGGGATGTTTCATTCGATTGCATGTTGTGTTTTGTCTGTGAGATGATTATCGTGTGGTACATAATACATAATATTGTGTGTATGGAATGTATGCTGTTGTAAATATTATGATGTAGAGACGCGCAGGATGAATGACTCAGGCAATTGTTTGTGATAGATGAAATGGTAATGTGTTGAATATTAATAATTGTTAAGGCGAGGAGATGTGAGTAGGATGATAAATTAAAAAATTGGTTTGCCTATTGTTCTCTCGTTTAAACATAATTTAATTATATAGTAAAATTTATTTTGCTTGTTAAAGAAAGTCTAACGTTTTTGATGACCATGAAAATTAAGAACAATTTCAATCTCAGTGTGGAATAAATAGTTTCTATTAAATAGGCTCTATTACTCTTATTAAGTGGGACACAGCAACATTATAGAATGTCATCTCGCTTTTCTTAATATTACCCCAATTCTTATTGATTTATTGTATTACCCATTAAAAATAAAATGACAAACATCAACCAGTATCATAAAGTGTCATCATAAATTTTTATTCAATAAATCTAAAAAAATTATTATCTAATAAACACGCTGTTAGCGATAATATTATCTTAACCCTTTATTGAACATAAAGACAGTCACGCGTACAATTATTTTATTACCCTACCACCTAATGAATGAATGAATGAATTCGATTTATTTACTACGATAATGGCGAGAGTTACTACAGAAATCCGCTGAATTTTAATTAGGCCTAGCGAGAGAGATAATCATCAAAAAATTTATGATGCAATAAAAAAGTGAATTGTTAATTGACTTTGATTTTATTACATGCATCAATTAGTGCGTTTGTTGTGATAATATTTTCTGATTTATCCATTTCGTTTGATGCGCGAGTAGTTTTAAAACGACAAACAGCTGTTCAAACACAACAAATTTATGTGTTCCATATATGTAGATAGATATGCTATAATATGTAATTTGTATAATACATTATGTAAAGTAGTTTGGTTTGGTATATTTATAGACGTTTAATTAAGTACTTGGACCATTGTACTGCAGTGTTTTAGATGTTACGTAAATATAGGGCGGAATATATAATTTATCTTTTAGTATTCAGAAAATTTTAAATGTCAACAAATTAAGCAAAAAATTTACATAAACTTTTGTTTATTATGCTAATTAAAATAATTCGATAAGGAAATGAAGGTGGAAACTCTATTTTACCTTTTTGGAAAATTTTGCGTATGATACATATATACGATTTTTAACACGAGTTATGTTGTTTATATACCCATATACGGCAGTAAGTACAATGAACGATTTAATTAATCAATATATAAATTTAAATATAAAATTTCTAAATCAAATGAATTATGTATTGCTGCTATCCTTTTGACGCTGTAATACAGTAAACGAAATTTTACATTTTCAGTCATTCGCACCTCATCACGTTTTAATAGTTTTATTTATACAATAGCCGAGTATGCGGGTGGTATATTATTTTTGCGACTTTGGCATTTCCGTTACTGTATTACACAAGTATTTATAAACCCACTGCTTTTATTAATAAAATAAATTTTAATTATTTGGAATTATAAAAATGTTTATAAATAAAATTCTCTCGACTTCGCTTATTCAGCGTTTTATGATTTAAAGTTTTTTTTTTAATTTTTCGTAAATAATACGCATACTATTTGACTTTAAGACTTATAATTAATGAATATGATGGGAATATAATTTATTTTAATTATTAATTAAAATAGATGATACAGTTTTTTAAATTGCTTAACATTTTAGGTTCGAATTTTTTTCCAATCAAAGGTTTTTTGGTAGCAATTTTTCAGAAAAGTTGATCTAGATTGTCTCATAAGTAAATTTCTTGGTTTAATATTTAGTTGAGATTGGGATTTAATTTCATTGGAATTTATTAGAGAGTACAGAATATGAATGGGTCATAAATATTATTTCAATGTCAGGTCATCTTTATTATAGGATTTATAAAAATAAAACCTGTGTTAATTTTAAAAATTGAAGTTTTTGTTAATTACTTAAATTACCGGATTAAATTACTGACTTAGCAAACAACTTCTTATTGAATTTCGGAAGGAAATTGGATAGTGAACGAAAAAATTACGAATAAAAAGTTCAAAAGGTAAAAGGTAATTATTTAATTCTCCTCTTGATCAACGAAATTTTTTCGAGTGCATTGAAAGACATTTAGATGATTTATTAGTTATAATTTATTTAATAAAACAATTTTTGTTTACTTAATTTCAATCTGAGTCGGTCATTACGTAATGTTTTTACATAGAGGTTTTATTAGAGCATGAATAATTTAAATTTGCGTACCTACAAAAACGAAGAATTAGAAAATATTTTTTTAAAAAGGTTTATTTTGATTTGGTTGAGTTTATACGTTAAAGCAGTATTAATATACTACTAGTAGGGATGTCCTGTACTTATTTATTGGAAAATATTAGTAATGGTAAGCCAATCTTAATATCTTTATAGAATCCCATTTCCGCCCTAATTTGCCGTCTTCCATAACTGCATCTAAAAATCATTTTCGAAACCCATTTCTATCGCAAGGTCGGATTTCATCACAACCGGTTGCAAAAAGTCAAGTTTTATCCTAACTGGTAAAATTCTAGAATTTTATCAAAAAATCAATTTAGAATCACATTTCCAACAAAAAATTAAATTTCGTATTCCTTCATTAATTAATTCAAATTAAATTAAAAAATTTATAATTGTTAAGTTTACTTACTCAGGAATAAAGTTTATGAGTCCGAGTTCGCGACAATATTCTGCGGAAAAATTTTCAGCAGGATTGCATGCGATTTAAAAATATTTTATTCGGAAGGGGAAATTTGTTTACGAAATAAAATACTTTGATTGGTTGCTTGCTGAATATTGTCGCGAACTCGGACTGAATGTGACGAAGAAAAATTTGTAATTGACTTTGGCCGTATTAATATAATTCGCTAATATAACCTGAACATAGTATATTATGTATATATAGAATGTAAATTGTGGTACCGTCAGTCCAGTCACCATGGTGTGATGAGAAGACTGATTTTTTCATAATGGTAGGCTCATCAGTTCGAAGCTGCATTATTTTTGGAAAATATTAGCTTCGTATAAGTTAAGGAGTTTTAACTTTATTAAAATCGATTAAGAAATAGCCAAGTTCCCTACAAATTGGCCAAATTGTAGCATTTTATCAAAAACTCAAATGCTACCAGCCGGCATTAGAAACCGTCAAATCCAATTTTTCACCCAATTGTTTTAAAAATTGTTCACCTCTACAAAAACTATCATATTCTTAGAAAATTTTGTGAAAATTGCTATAACTTCATTCATAGTATAATTTGACGGAAGGGTTTCCGTTTGACCGACGCCAAAATACAAAATTAGAATTGTATGAATGAAATTATATCAACTTTAATAAAATTTTTGAAGAATACGATAGTGTTTGTAGAGTAGAACTGTTTATTACTAATTTTGATACCGCTGATGAAACAACTGGGTCAACAATTGGATTTGACGGTTTAGAATGCCGGTCGACATCACTTGCATGTGGTAATGCTTTTATTCTAAATTGCGACTTTTAGAACGTGAACCGAAATGTTATTACTATTAAACAATTTTCGTTTTGGCATTGCAGGTTTATTTACCATGTTAATTTGTGACTTGGAATTTCCCAATATTTCGTACATAAAATTCGCAAATGTCAAGTCAGCTTTCTTAATAAGAATCCGTTTACAATATTTCGATAGAGGAATTCATGAGAATAGTGGATGGAAAAAAGTGTATCGGAAGCGTTTTGGTTCGGGTAATATCCATAATAAATTTCTTTTTGAGCCCCTGAACGAATACGCAGAAGTTCTAGGAGCTACACGGTATAAAACCAGCCAGGTGAAGGGCTTTATCTAAGCAGCGCAAACCCGTGTGATGTTTATATTAACCGGTAATAATTAAGATAGAACAAACCCTCTCAAAGGTCAAAGGACATGCATTCTAATTTAAAAGACCTGATCAAAAGTAGGGTTGAAATAGCCTAAGCTAGGCTACTCAAATTTCATCTTAGTTTTAATGAATATAAATGAGTGTTTTATTTTAAAAATAAAAATTAACAAATTTTAGTGATTTACAAAAAGTGCATAATCCAAACACTCTTAATGAAAATGACAACTAGAACGAAAAGAATCCTCGCTGAAAGACTTTTCGTTAGCCGTCTAGTGGTTAGTAGCATAATGTGGCCTAATTTAGTTTAATCAGAAATTTAGTACAGGTTGAATTTCATCAAGGTCAGTTAAGTAAAAAAAGCAAATTTTGGTTAGCGAAATGAAAAATAGGCATCGCCTTATGAAACTCCAGAATTATCGAATAATACGTGATTTTGGTTTGTGATTGGAATATCGTCGACAAGTCTTCGAAAACCACAAAACTCATGAATCAAATTAAATCTCGTAATTCTCTACAATCTCGAAGATTCCGGAGAAATCTGGCAAGCCAAAATCTCGAATTAAATGTAACAGCATTTAGTCTCGACAACCTAAAGCCAAAGTATGTCAAATAACACTTGAAATCTGGAGTAACCCGATAAATCTCTGGAGTCAATGCACATTCATATCAAAAGTCTTGAATAATCTCAGTATTTTAAAAATACTGGAATTGCTTACAAATCTGTAATATCAACCAAATCTACACTCAACGTCACTAAATAATTTTGATCTCCAAAAATCATGAATAATCTTAAAAATCTTCAATATTCGCGAAATAAGCTGTAACAATTACCAATTTATAGCCTCCCTTAAGCTCGAAAATAATCGGGAAACTATCGAATAATCTCAAAACCAGTTCTCGAAAATTTCGAATAATGTGTAATGCATATCATGAAAGCAACATAACATGAAAACTTCAGTTATCTGAAAAATCTTGAATAATCTGGATACCATTACCAAACAATTTAAAGTCAAGTAAATCTCGAAAAACTCTAAAGTCGCGAATTATCACAATTTGTCAATACTATACAAAATATAAAATTATAGTAGAAATACCTCCAAAGCATGTTTTTAGTAATGAAAAACATTTTTTATCAATAATCTTAAACTTCAAAATATCAGTAAGCTCGGTTTAGAATTTTTCCGCTAGGTGGAATCCATGGTGCTCCAATCGTCAATAGTAAATAGCAGAAAAAGTACTTGCTAAAGTTATTTTTAAACTTGAAATGTCTTCAAGTGGTAATTTTTGTTTCAATTTTACTAAATTTGTGCTGCCATCTATGTAATGTGTATTGACTTAGTGATAACGATTGAGACTTTTTTTTCGATATGCCATGCTGATAAAAAAGTGATTAGCCATATGATTTATATGAAAAGTTTGGTTTTCTCCTCATTTCTAATTCCGTTATAAAAGTTTCGTTTTTTACATTATGGCTTTGTAAAATCAAGGTTGCTTTGGTGGTACAGACGTATTCAAATTTTTAAATCGATATTATTAAAATTTCGAGTCGTAATTATTCAAGATTTTTTTTTTTTAAATTTATTTTTGAGGTATCGAATTACTCGAAATTATCGACGTTACTCAACTTTTTTAGTTTATTCCAGGCATTTTTTGATTAATTTTTCAAGATTTGTGTTTGAATTAATTAGCATTGAGAAGCATGCC
The DNA here is from genome assembly GCA_963556165.1 of Tipula helvola. Taxonomy (NCBI): domain Eukaryota; kingdom Metazoa; phylum Arthropoda; class Insecta; order Diptera; family Tipulidae; genus Tipula; species Tipula helvola. The sequence goes on along the minus strand of OY744482.1, from coordinate 75,714,755 downwards.
AGTGCTGAGATGTTCTAACATCACTTTCGATTCGTTTTCAATATTATTTTGTCTCTTGTAACAAGAACAAAATTGTACGCTATTTTCTTCTTTCATTACAATTTTTCTAATGCGATCTCACCCTTCTGTATACTTTTTCTTTTCTTCACATCGATAAAATATCGCAAACAAAATTTTTTGTGATAAAGAGTGATGAATGAAAGTAGAAATAGAATGATGTTTTATGCGAGCATGCTGAGATCGCAATAGAAAAAGCTTAATTCAAAAGTCGAAATAGTATACAATTTTATTCTTGAAAAGAGAGACATGAATACTATCGAACATCGAAAAAAGTGATGTTGGAACATCTCAGCACAGATATTATTATTCGAAATTTTTCCTGATTCTTCTCCAAATGTACGATGTTTTCGGGAATATTCGATATTTATGGAATTATCTATCAAAGACATTCTAAAACTCTTAGATTATTCAAAATTATTTTAGTCCATTCGACCTTGCAGATTTAATCGATTTTTTATTCGCTTTCAATTGCATGTTGTTACAGAATTATACTGTGTGCCTCATGAAGGCACTGTTCACGCAGGCATTTTTCATTTCAGAGAAATATTATGTTTTACTAAATACTGTACTCTAAAAATATGTTGGTACGAGTAATTCAGAACAAATCACCTTTTTATAAATTTTTAGAATGTTCTACTGTATTTTGTCTTATCTGGTCAAATACTCTAAATTTGAACAAATTAATTCATTAATCGTCATTAAATGAGATGAAGGGCCACACTAGATTTACACAGCAGTATTGGAAGTAGAAACCAACAAATTTTCCAAATATATCACGATTTATGTATTACTGATTGAGGTGAATAGCCTCCCATCTAAAACACCAATACCAATAATAATACGGCCTTCACAAGGCATTGAATCGTATATAGGACTATGTCAACAACATGGGCCTATCGATTTCAATGTCCAACCAGATTTCATATTATTCTAACAACCAAGGCATTTTGAAAGTTTTTGGAGATGCAACCTACAATTATAGAATTTTCTCGACACATTTGAAATATGAAAATCCCAAGACTAAGAACAATGATAATATCTATTCCAAGGAAAAACTCAGTTAATGGAGGCAAAGATACTGTCTATTTCTCCTAAATTTTTATAAATAAGATTTTGGTTTACTACATAAAATTTCAAAGTTTTATGTTTATATATTTAGATGTTTTTAAATAAGAGAGTAACATCAACCGTGTCAGGACGTCTGGTAATAAGCATTTGAATCAGCAACTCACAGGATTTCCTCCGATAGTTGGGTATACTAAAGTTCATTGCTTCACGATCTTTGGCTGGCTGCCAATCTTTGTTTTCTAGGTGTACCTATAAAGAATGCGAAAATATAAAACTAAAGTGATACTTTGTGCGGTGCATGGTTATATTCATACGCCAATAACATTACGTGATATTTGGTTGACGTTCGAAAAGTTGCAATTTATAAAAATCAAAAGGCAGGCCCAGTATGAACCCAGTTTGTATGAACTAACCAACGATTTAAAATTTACCATTAAAAAATTGAACAGAGGCATCCAGCATTAGTTCGGATTTTTGAATTTATTCGAAATTTGTGTTGCGTTTCATTCAAAATTACCGAACAAAGATTCTTAGAAATCCTTTCAACTTAAGTCAAAATGTCACTATTGGAAAAATTATGGCTGACCGCCTGGCCTGGTTCCCAAGATAAACTCTGTAAATAGTCATTTGAGATGGGCGATTGTTATCTGCAATAGACCAATCATTTTAATAGCATGCAATCAATTTACTTTGTTTGCCTAATGACACAAATCATGGCAAATGAAGGCTGAATAGGATTAAGAATTTTGGTTAATTAAAGTTTTAAAAAATTCTCGATTATTTATACTGATAACATATTTTCAGTCTTTGAATGCCTTATCTTGAAGCTAAAAAAACTGTTTTGTTTAATTTAATTATCGTTTGTAAGGTTAATTCTAAAGAGTTGAAAATTTGATTTTTACAGCCCAGCAATGCAGCAATTTTTTTATAACATTAACGAACATTATGGCAAATCTACAAAGTAAAATGGAAACAATTAAATCAAAAACGAAGCATATGTAAGATAAGGATCGATCAGCTGCTTCTATTAAAAAATAGATATAAATTGTTGAAATCGTGTTAAGAACTCAGTCACATAAAGTGCATTACATATTTTGCTAAAATTGTTTTCAAAATGTGTTTCCTAAATGCAATGTAATGTCACAATTTCTACTCGTAGTTAAAATTTCATTCTTCTAGCTTACAATTAAAGATAATTTTCTCTCTTTAAAATTTCGTTCTCTTAATCAATTTCCTCTCTGCTGAATGCAGCTGACAAATTTAGAGTAGATTTATGTTCAAAGTTCCGTTTATCATTTTGGCAAACTTCGAAAACAGCTTGGAACTAAATTTCTGAATAAAAATCTTAATTTTCTTTCGAATCCATTGTGATTTTAAACTAAGTTGCTAGTATGAATACCACTCACATATTAAAAGGAAAATTTTAATAATCAATTTATTAGTAAAATACGTAATTATGTATTTGTTAAAACTTTTAAATTTCGCTCAAGTTTTCATTTTAATTAATTCAATGTGTGTTATCAAAATTACAATCAACATTCAAGTACAGCTAGGAAGTTTAACTCAATTTCGGATTAAAATGTCACTCAAAGTTTATTCAAATCCATATGTAATTGTAAACTTATTTTATTCTGAATACTCTATTTCCAAGGTTTTAATCGAATCCATCAAACATTGGTTTCAAAATATGTATTTTGGTTGTCCCTTCACATATCTATTCTTCGCTCCACCAAATTTGTGCAATATAAACTTATATTTCACTCAACATTTTGTGAAACCAAAATTCGAGTTAATCAATCCCTATAAATAATTTTACTATAAATTTTATTTGGTTTGGAATGCCAAACCCATTTTTTAAATTTAAATTCCTAATTCAAATTTCACTCAAAATTTCCGTTACAAATTACTGAACTAACATAAATTCAAAGGAAATTTTGTTGGTTGTTTGAGATCAAATCTCGTATTGCAACCTAATTGCAATTAAAATTATGTTTAAATCTAGTTTGAAACACGAAATGTACACTCAAATTTTTACTCAAATCCAAGTAGAACGTCCTAATCAATTTTTAATCTAAATTTCCATATCAATTTTTAACGCAAATAACATTTGTGCTATTTGATTTCCATACAAAATGTAGTTTAATCAAGAAACATTTTCTTAATTTCTATTTTAAATTTCACTCAAAATTTGTTTGGCCGCTGTGGTTCGAATTGTAACTCAATTAAAATCGTATCTGTTTAATTTCAAACTGAAAATTTATGAATTTAACACCGGAGGCTTTTTTTCAAATCCACTCAATGTTTAGTTGTTGGAATTTTTATTTATAGATTGGAATTCAAACTCATTCAAATGTATAACTAAATTTCTGCTGAAAAATACGATTAGCTTTTGATTTATTAAAACACAAGATGTTATTCAAATCAAGTTTGTAATTCTAATTCAATTTTTAAATCGAATTTAAGTAGTCTTCAAGAATTTATTCAATTACATTTGGGATATCAAATTTTTATTCAGATTTTTGCTCGAAATTCTGACTTTATATTTCCATATGTTGAAATTCACAAACGTATGTTGACATGCAACCATTACGACCAATTCAGAATTGAAGTTAATTTTGTTGCTTTTAGATTTTCCTCTAATTTTGGTCAAATCAATCGTGTTTTAATTGTAACTCGAAATCGATTTCTAATTTACCATTTTAACTCAACCATACAGGGTGAGGAAAAAGTATGGAAACCCCTAAAAATCTCGCGGATTTCGGTAAAAAAAAAATGAGCAAGGGTTATTCTTAGGAAATTTTCAACAAGGAATTTAATGGTGCCGCCCCGGTGGCACAGTTGTTAGCATGCTTGCTTTAAGCTCCGGAGGTCCCGGGTTCGATTCCCGGCGGGTGATGAAAAAATCACGGCTGGTTTAATGTAAGGATCAATGAACTAATCACTCATTATCCGTTGTAAAAATGATTACGAAACTTCAAAAATGAAGCGGCCAAATCCCTCCATGGAATGTAGCGCCAGCGAAAAAAAAAAAAAAAAAAAAAAATTCAATGGTGATCTTGGTTGTGACCTTGACCTTCATCTTCAAGGTAATTTGTAGGTCAAGGTCATTTTTTTAAATTAGAACCCCTATTTTTGATGACAGAATCGAAAAGAGCGATCAATTGTACGTCCGAATATGTAATTTCCATGACCTCCCAAGGTCATCTGAAGGAATTTACATTGCGAGGAAGAAGTATGGAAACCCCTAAAAATCCCGCGGAATATGTCAAAAAAAATAATGAGCAAGGCTTATTCTTAGGTAATTTTCAACAAGGAATTTAATAATGAGCTTGGTTGTGACCTTGGCCGTCACCTTCAAGGTAATTTTGAGGTCAAGGTCATTTTTTCAAAGGAAACCCCTAGTTTTAACATCGAATTCGAAACGAGCAATCAATTGTGGATCCGCATATGTATTTTCCATGACCTTTCAAGGTCACCTAAAGAAATAATAATTTGCTATGAAAATTTAAAAAAATACAGAACATTGAAATAATGCTTGTGTTGCTATGAAAATTATAAAAAAACAAAAAAATTAAATTTTAAAATGAAGAATTAATTTTTTTAATTTTTTATTTTTTTTTTAAATTTTTATAGCAATCATTATTCCTTTAGGTGACCTTGGGAGGTCATGGAAAATACATACTCGGGCGTAAAATTGATTGCTCGCTTCGAATCCGATGCCAAAAACAGAAGTTTCCCTATAAAAAAATGATCTTGACCTCAAAATGACCTTGAAGATGATGGCCAAGGTCACAACCAAGCTCACCATTAAATTCCTTGTTGAAAATTATTTAAGAATAAACCTTGCTCATTTTTTACCGAAATCCGCGAGATTTTTAGGGGTTTCCATACTTTTTCCTCACCCTATATAATAACTTGGAACTTTTCGGATTAAAAGTTAATTTTCGTTCGAGCCCATTTTGAATATAGCTTTAAAACTGTTGCTCAAGTGCCTCAATGGGGTAGAATTGCATTTGCTACGTTTTGATAGTTAAGGAATTTTAACGATTGTTTGATTCATTGACTAATGAATTCTTTTCCATACATTTCCATATTTTTCCCTAATCAGATAAATGTCACTGACAATGTTGGCCTAAATTTAAAATTTGGCTTATAAAATATTTTTGCTCTATCAAACATTAAGCTACGAAATTCGAATTCGTTATTCTTGAAGAAAAAATAAAAATATTTGGACTTCATTATCTACGCGTAGACAATGGGTGTAGACTATATTTTATTGTCTACAACATTGTTTACATTACTATTGTCTACGCCATTCGATTTTATGAAATTATGCCAGAACCTAAATAGTTTACACCCAAAAAATACTGATTTCTATTTTAAATTTTGAGTTTATTTTTCAAATTTGGTATTGCGTTAAATTTTAATTACAGTTTTAACACTGGAGGTAAATATTGAGCACTAGCTACTTATGTTCGATTTTAAAATTATAACTCCACTAAAAATAAGGCATTGGTCGATTAAATTTCGTATCATCTTGTAGCTTGTACACAAGAGAAGACCCTGAATCATAAAATCAGATGCTTTTGTATGGAAATGTTGTACCAGTTAACATACTAATTTTTGATATTATTTGTTTGTATTGTTTAATTATTTACTGGAAAGTAGAAATCGAATCTTCGGTTGTGTCTAGTTTGAGTATTAAAGCATTATATTTAATCTTAATTTGTCAACACTATACTTGCATTGTGCTTTTAACAAACTCAAATTTAAATCTTCAAAAGTTCACTTATCTATTACAGGTAGATGCGGTTTCATTTTTCAATTAGGATTACATATTTACATTCCCCATTAGTTATTTAACGCATTAACCGCCAATGTCTAAGTAACCTTTGTGGTACTAAAATCGTATTGGTGGTTTGATGATTTGTGTCGAATATTATAAGAGAGAAATCGAAAACGACAAAACAATATTATGAGCTAATTATCTACAAACAGCTATGGAGTTGAACTATATGCAGAATAATGTGGTTGTTGTATTTCTATCTAAAATGTGCTTTGATTTTTTCGGCGCATGATTTGTTTTTTCCGAATATAGAAATTTTGTTTCACGACAAAAAATCAAAAAATGACTTGAAACCCCGAAGAAACTCGTTCTAATTTTGTCGACAATACATTTATGTACACAATTTTGTGTAAGAATGTCGGGTATGATATTTGACATCAACAGAATCGTGAATACCTCTTGCTTTGTTTATTATTGTTCAAATAGAAACACAAATTCTGTGCCTAAATTGCTGAAGGATTATAAAATTGGGAATGTTTTGTTTGGCAATTCTATTGTATGTACATGTCAAATTTCATCATAATCGGTTACCGCCAAGATACCAGTTTTGTGTCCCAATTTTTTGTCTCAACTATTTTCGAGTTACTTCGCTATAAATATTTCCAATGTTAAAAGGAATAAAAAAATTTTAGAAAGAAAATCTTGCATTCAGTTTAAAACGCCAGTTTACCAAACGCTCTATCAGCCAGGTAATTATTCAGACATACAAGAAATGTTGGAACCTCCTGAGTGTTTTGAAGAACGGGGTTTCAGATGGGTTCCAGATACTTCAAAACATTTTAGGAGCATCGATATAGTTGCAAGAACTATATCGATGAATATTGTTCGACATACGCATGTTATAATTTATATTATGTACATACATATATGATTTCCGTACCCCTAAATGGATTTTGGAGTATACTACACATATATTATATATAATTTAACAAATAATTTTGCACGCAATTTCCAAAACAACTTATAGGCCCGAAATCACTTATATCATAAAACAGCCTCTCGATTTGGGCTGAAGGGGTGGGAATCAGCAATAGCTTTCTAGCTAATTTCGATAAAATCTGCTGTTTCATTTTAGCCATATTCCAAAACACTCCTGGTATTTTAACCAGAATTTGATTAAACTCTTAACGTATAGTTTCATATCAAGCCAGATATTCACGGCATCCGCAACAGAAAAGTCCCAAGACTGGAATTTATTAATAAATGTACACACGGGATCGAATATTCTTATGTAACGATTTACGTTTTCTATAAAATAATTTGTTTCACCTTTTTCCATAAGATACCTCTCAAAATCTGGTTGTTTAAACTCTCTTAAAATAGAAGTAAGTTTATCCGTTATAGATTAATTTAATAAATCCTTAGCAAATAAATCTCCAGAATGACTGTTATACATGTACTATGCCAGAATGTATGTGCGTTCTTTTTCGCCATTTTCAACATTAAACTTGCGTTGTCTGAAATCACAGCAAAAGCGTCTGTAGAAAAAAAATTTAAGTGATCTCAATTGAATTTAAGACCGTCGCTGAGATCTTATGGGCGGTTTCCAACTCTCCTGTTAAATCTCTAGCATGAAGATAAGCCTGCTCACTATTCGCTTTGGGAATCACTGTAACAACCGCTTTAGTATTATTTGAAGAATTTTGCCATCCATCGACTAGTAATATCGACTCCCGACCAATATCTGATATGGCTTCTGAAAGGCTTTTATTGTAAGTTCTATCATCAAGCAACGTAGTAGATAGAAGTTTTCTTCCGGGGACTTTCTCAGTATAAGCTGGACGAATTTTTTTAATAAACTGTTTGAAATGAATCGCCTCAACGATGCTTAACGGCAAATTACAGCCATAAACAAATTTCGCAAGGGGAGCATTTATATGAATTTCATCTTGATTATTTAGTCTGTCTGTAAAATTTACCACAGACACGTTTTATTTCGGAAGATCCTTTTTTCGCCGTGGTTTTATAGGAAATTTTAACTTCAAGATCGGTGTTGTCGGCGCACGTTGATAATATCTGCTGGAACTAAGGAGCGTCGATGAATTAACATCGTCCGTTGCTCGTGTTAACCCGCAGATTGACGAAAATATGTTGGACGATGTCGAACTTAAATGTAAAATAATCAGATCTTCACCGATTTAGCCACTATATTCATCGAGCGTATAACATGACGAATCCAACCTCTAAACCAATATATTTCGTTATTAGTAAACATTTCGATTTTAACGTTTATAAGTATCAAATACGATACAAATACGCATTTTCAACTATTTCGATCCTTAATGAGTTATTTAATGTGTTCGGAAGAGTTAAAATTTCCAAAATTTTGCGTTGAGAAGAATTTACCTCCTGAGATGTATCATCCTCAAGAATTCCCGCGTTTATATTTGTGCTAAGCACATTAGATTCGCCAACCTTTAGCCTACTTGTCGGTTTTCCTTTGCAAACATTTCTGTGCAAAAAAAAAATTATTTTTGTAGGTTAGAAATGTTTTCTAAAATTTTACCTACATATATCCCTGAAGACGTTTTTCTGCAGTATTTTATTTGTTTATAGCACACATTACATAAGGCCACATATTTATTATTAATTTTCATTAATTCAAATCCTAGTTTGTCAAAATTTTTATTTTAAGGTCGTCCCGGCATAATTTCAAAATAGTTTTTCGGGTAATGCGTATCACATTTACACACAACACAACCAACAATATTAAATTGACAGAATGCTAAAGCAGTTCACGGTTAATTACACTACCCTGCAACATTTTAAAAATTTTGCTCCCCTTGAAAATGAATAGTGGCTTCCGAAGTAATTGTTCACGCTGAAACCGAATCCGGGCTCAGAATTGCTCTATCACGTCAGGTTTATGAGATATTCTAACCTAAAAGTGCAAAAAACACTGGTTTTTGACATATTTGAGGTTATCTAGCACCGCTGCGAGTACAAGGCTTCTTCTTTCAAGTGCCGTTGAGTTTGCTCAAATACCTTTTTTTTCGCCGAGATATCGCATTATCGAATTTGCATTCTCGTGAATTTTTCGTTATACGAATTTGATTCGGACTTTCTTTCGTCCCGGATTCGGTTTTAGCATGAAAAATTACTTCGGAAACAACTATTCATTGTCCAGGGACAAAATTTTGCAGTGTAGGGTTATTTCTCGAACTAAATGAATGTAAGATCATACACACTCACTCAGTTTTTTTTTGGCAATTTGGTTATCTTTCGTCATTATTTTGTGAATTGAATTTAGAGATTAATGAAATGATATTACACAATGTCTATTATACATATAGGCTAATTATATTGAAATATTTACATTATTTTCGCATAGTCTACAGCATTGTCGATAAAGTCTACAGATTAGCCGACATTTACCACAAAGTTTATACCATAGTCGGCACCAAAACCAAAGATTACGCTTTGCCGACATAAATTTTAAAATTTTATATATTACACATAGAGGAATAACGCTACATAAAATATGTATGTGGTAAAACGTAAAATAGTGGAAATATGTAAAAATATGTGATTAGGCAAAAATATTTAAAAATATGTGGCAACAAATGTTTGGTTTGGATTTCCCAAAAAAATAATTTTTTTACCTAAGAATTCTAAGCCGAATAATGAGCATCCATGATGTATGTATCTCAATCGGAGCATATTCGGTTCAAATTTAGCTAGTCGCACCTTTATTTTGCAGAAAAATGCAAACACAATTCCAGTGAATAATTCTTAATTATAAGAATAAATAATTCTTATTTATAAGAATTCTTGGAATATATAGGAATTCTTAATTTTTAAGGAAAAAGGCGAAAAAGGTGAAGTTGAAAACCTTCATAAAGCAACATTTTAGAAAAAAGCAAAATTACCCTGCACAATAAAAAAATAAATAAAATTAACAAAACCAATCAAAATGAAACAAGCAAATAAATTTATTTAATCAAATTTGTACGATCGACGTTTATTGCAATAATAACTAGAATAATTGAATAAATTTAATTAAACCAATTGAAAATTAACTGAATTTTTGAAATTTATTACATTCAAATCAATCGTATAATTTATTTATTTTTAATTCAATCATCTGTAAATAACAATAATAATGAGAGCAACGAACATAACTCGTACATACAAAAAGAATTGATTGAAAACAAAAACAAAATCGATTTCCGGAAAATTTATGAAAATTTTTTTTGATGTTTTAATTGAAAACGGAAAATGAGTAGATATGTTTTCTTCGTTGTTATAAGCATGACTGCATAATCTTTGTGTATATATGTATATACAGAACATAAAAGAGATGAAAAGTAGGACACGTGCGTTTATTTATGTGTTGTTGCATTTTCATCTCATTTAACTATTCGTCTATAGTACATACTATACATACCGAGTAATGTAATGTATATATGGAGCACCACACATTAAACACGTGCCCATTAAATAAAACGAAAAGAAAATTGTTGTGTAATTTTCAATTTCAATTTTAAATTGTTTATTTTTTATTATTTTGTGTGTTTGGAAAAATAAATAAATAATTTCTATACATACTGGAGATGTTTTCATTATTTGGAAAATATGTATGTTGTTTATGTACATAGTGAGATTGCAAAATACTTCTATGACTTTACCAGATGGTTTATTTGATTTGTTACATTTTCTGTTGTAAACGTTTGTTGTTTTTTTTTTTTTTTTTGTGGCAGATTCAATTTCAGTAGTTGTGTATAGTTTTTGAGTGTGTGTGTATGCAAATCATTAATTATATAAATTTTTATGAAATTAGATAATTGGTGATGGTAGTGGGGTGGGAGCACGTGCTTATAATTACGCTTATAGCCAATTCTCATAATTGAATTGATCATAAATATTTGATGGGATCCAACCACCTAAGAACTTTCTCATGAGCTGCTTACCTGTCTCTAAATTGACATACGGCCAAAAATAAACACAAATTCATCCTTACTCGGTTGGTTGGATAATTTACATTTAATTTATATGTACGCATGAGTATTTTTGCACATGTATTAGCGTCATCGTCGTCGTCTCGCGAATTGGGTAGAGGGAATTTAAATTCTATGGAGTGGAAGCACACATAAAAAAATTTATAATAAAACACTTTGTTCAATTTAATTTTTTTTTTTTTTCAATGTAAACGTTCAAAACTGAAACATGTCTGAATTTTAAACACTTTTTGTGTGACATGACAATAGAGACGGTTGTTATTGAATTTTTATGTAATTAATTTACTACTCGCTTTATTTTGTGTACATAGTAGTTCCTATAATGGTGTTACAAACAACCAATAGTAAAAAGTTAATTTAAGTTTTGCACTATTTTTTGTACATATTTAGCATAGAGCAGACTAACGAAGAATGTGTCAAAGTGTTTTAAAGTGGAAAATCTGAATGTATGTAATTGGATATTTTAATTGAATTTTAATATTAATCTGCGCACAAACAAAAAAGTTGGTAAACAGTTTGATAAAATAACTTTAAAAGAAAATTACCTTAAGAACAAGGACAACATTCATTGTAAAACAATTTCAAAATTTGTTATGGCCAAAACCAACAAACTTGATGAAGGTTTGAATTAAGGAATTTTTTTATATAAAAAAATGTTGCTGTTTTAATTATACTCGTATTATTTATAACGTATTTTGCACGTATGAACACACATTTCTTTTTGTTGTTGATTACAGTAAGTTTGTGATACTCGAAGATCTGGGAACGTAAAAAAGAGAAAAATTATCCACAATTTGTTATAAACTTATATATTTTGATTCAAGGTTGTTATATGGAACGAATCATAAATTTATTATACAATGAATAACAATCTTATAATCGTCTTATAAAATGGTTTTTTGTTCATTGTCGTACAAAATTTAACAAAATTGCTTCAACATAAGTTGTGTTTATCAAATAAGCGCGAAAGTATTTCAGCTGTTTTTTTTTGTTACTGTTTAGATTTATCTTTAATTAACCACTCTAGATGTAACGAATTTAAAAAATGAGGACAAATATTTTATTTTGTTAAAATTAGATTGGAATTGTGATTCAGTTTTGCACAACGCCAACGGTAGCTTTTACATTCACATGTTGTATGTTTTTTTTAATAGCATTAATGTTGTTTGCAAGAAAGACTTTAACTCGATTATTAAATTTAAATTACTTTAATTAAGCCCACCAAAATTTTGAAAAAATACCCAAGCCTTAATTTTAAAATGTAGATTGGCATTTTAATTTTTCATGAATATTTTTGGATTGTGGCCGTAGAGAATTTCTTGTTGCGGTTTCTCAAAACTTTCAAGCATGTCTACCTAGTTTTGGGAATTATCTACTTACAGAAACCCAGAAAATTTCAGGTTTCTAATACGAGTATTGTTTAAAATAGATTGGCTTGGCTTCAAAATTAAAGTTTAAATTAAAATTTTAATTTTCATTTTGAAAAAATTCTCAATTAGCCCAAAGCTTAATTCCAATTTTCGGTTAAGCTATGGGGCATTTCTACAAATTTTTAGAAAGCTTTCTTGGAGTTGTTGCCATTTTATTTCGAACGTAAAATTTAATGTTTGATTAAAATTTGGCACTTGGCCCATCACACATGGCTTAACCGGAAACAATCGTGAATTTGTAGCTAAATGACTAATTTTAATTAAAAACTTTATTTAATTTTTGAAACCTTCGATTTTCTAAAAATTGGCAAAGATAGATTAAATCTAATATTTGTGTAATTGAACGTTAAACTCAACGCGTAACCAAAAATTAACGTGGAAAATTATTTGAACTTCTGACAAATTAATTAGTATTAAATTGAGCTTTTCAGTTTTTCATACAGGATTTTCTAAAAATTAGCTATTCAAACACACTTTTCAAAATGGTCAAAATAAAGATTTTTAAACTAAACACCGAAAGATTTGGGGAAACATTGAGTTTAGAACAGATTGCACAAACGAACACAAAAAAAAACGAAAAAGTTATCTACAAATTTGGAACCAAACGTTCAAAAGTTTATTCTTCAAAAGCCGAATGTTGGTCCCAAAAGTAAAATAGTTCGAAATTAGCACAGTCGAATTTCGATTGGAAGGCATAGAAGCTAAATTTCCAGTAAAATTGGCTTACATTTTACGAATATGAAGATTTATAAAATTTATTTTCGTCAAATCACTTTGAAATTTCAAATGTCAATTTTTCAAATTTGGTCTTAAAAATTTAATTTTGTTTTATAAAATTGGGAAACTAGCTTTAAAATTTTCAAATTTGTTGACACCAAATGAATGACGTTCGATAACTCTACGTTTTCTCCATTTAAAATTAGTTGCAAGTGCACGCAAATCCAATTTCTTTGGCAATAAGTTCTGGTTCATATTTTGTAATCAAGTAAATTGTAATAGTTAGAAAAATTAAGTTTTGTTGTATTCAAAATTAATACACACTATGGAAAAATTAAAAATAATTTGTAAATTAATTAAATTTAAAATTATTTTTGACTAATTAAATCATTATTTAATCACTCGTATGTTGTATAATGCGCATTTAAATTTTGTTGCATCTCTGTGACATTTCAAAGTGCTTAAACAGCACCCCACTTTAATTAAAAGTTAGTTCTTATTACGTCCCATACATTTTCCTTGTTTAACTAAACCTCCTCAAGTTCAAATCGGGAGGCAACTAATTAACTTAATCATTTTTTTTTATAATTTGGAGACAATTGTTCTACTTTTGTACGAGAGCAGGTAACCGTTTAATTTACCATCTACTAGAAAGTTACGTCATTCATCAAACGGAGACGCGGTTTGCAAAATTCGTTATGCTATAATATCAATTTATCCGGAAAATATTTTTTTATCTGAGCGCTTTTAGGTCCACTAACTGCTTGCAACATGTTGAAAAAAATTGTTTTTTGAATTATTTAGTACATTTTCCTATAATTTCGGCAAAAAATATTGGTCGCAGATTAAATATTCTGATTTAACCGCATCAACTTTCTTACCATGAATTCCTCTATCAAAAAATCTGTTAATGCACTCATTTAATGTATATAATTACAATCAAAAAATTGTCCGCCGTCTTCTTGTTAGCGGTTATGAATAGGTGGCGAAAAGGTGTATCATATTTGGTGGTCCCAAATTTACGATATCTTGTAAAAATTGTTTCGCGAATAAAGTTCGTTGAATAAAGAATTCGATACTTTCACGATCGTTGTTAACCTTTGATAATCCTGTCTCTTATTTTTACTTTTAACGTTCAACTCATCCGTTCAATTAGTCGTTTGGCTTGCCTGTAACACACACTATCATTTACCATCAATCCTATCGCTTTTAGTAAAGACATCGGCTCTGTATCTTTACTGTACATTAATTCTAATTTTCAGTTATAATTTCTGCCACTAGAAATGTTGTCCAGTAAAACACATCAAGCAAAAAATAAATTCAATAATAAACCTTGGAATATTACTCTGACAATTTTAAATGCCCCAGATCAACTAAACTCTTTTTTACCAGAGCAATGCACTAGCATCGTTTAGGGCTAACTGTCAAAATAAAAAATCATAAAAAATGCAATATTGAACATTTCAATCAACAGTTAAGCAATTACGGCTGTTTTTTTATATTATAAAGGAGTCATCTGCGACGCACTCAACCAATTACCGTACAAAGCAATTTAACCTGGTAAAAGCATAATATGTATGCCACCATTTTGTCACAATGACGTGATATCAATTTTCAACCAAACGATTTAAACCACTAATTCGACAATAAAAGCATCCACACCGATACCATATTCCTTGGTACAAAAGACCGCTATCAGCAACTATCCTAAAGCAATCACAAAATCTATTTTCTTGGGTTATGTGAAATTTTAAGTTTTTATCTGACCGAAAAAAAATTGTTAAAGGGCGAGCGACGTTTTTCAACAACATCAAATTCACACATTCTGTTTCAAATTCTTTCAATTTAGTTTGGGCATAGGATGCTATTTCTCTCATTTGAATTGAATCAGTTTGTTCGTTTTTTCTTTAAATCAAAAACGAATCCTGTAATTTAAAGAGTTGAATACGTTCGAATCGAATTCACAAATAGCCCTTCTGATTAGAAAAATATTGAATGCAATATTCAACACTGAATTTATATTCAAATGTCCCCGATATTTATGGCGTAGAAGACGTTTTGGGGGGGGGGGGGGGGGGAGGAAGTCCTGTACGAAAGGTCAATGTCCCAAAAAAAGGGTACATAAAAAAACGAAAAATGTATGACTTTTGGATGGAAGCTCGGCACATTTACGTAACAGCTGGTCTTTAAGATGTTGTTTAATACTCTTAGCGGGGAACCTCTACTTTATACAGGATGTTTTTAAAGATGTCTAGAAATTTTAAATTAAATAAAATAAAACACATAAAAATCGTGTTAATGGCATTAACACGATTTTTATGTGTTTTATTTTGAGTATTGGCTTTATTGGAAAGATAATTTTATACCACTGGAAGTGGAAGTTTTGAAGCAGCTAGGTATATCGACAGTAACGCGGCGAATATTGAAATCTAAATCGTACATCGTCTCTGATTTATGTGCAGACTTCACATATCCCTACAGAAAATAATCCAAAAGTGTTAAATCACACTATCTTGGAGGCCAATTATCAGGTCCATTACGCGAAATTATGCGCTCATCGAATCTTTCCTTCAATAAATCGATTGAGGCACGCGCTGTAACACTATCCATTAATTATTCCACATAAAGCACATCAAACAATGACTTTTTGTCGACTTAACGGCGTCTTAATGGCGCGTGTGGATTTTCTTCACTCCAAATGAGATTCTGAACTACGAGTTTCGGTATAAATTTGCACAATTTGCAAACGTTGTTCTGGCGTAAGTCTATTCATAGGGAATTGGCAAACCAAACTGAGCACAAATCAACTGTCAGCTGTCATATTGGCTATCGCTGGAATTAGTGTTCAAGTGACACCAAAAGCACTCCCACAGTGCTTTAAATTTAATGAATATTTACTTATTGTACTGCATATTCACAAATTTTTCACTCATAATCAATTACTGTTTATTGAATAAGCGCTCTTTATTTATTGTGTACCCGGCAACGCAAATTCATTAATTACACAGCCACACATAAAAAAAAAAATTTTTTGGCGTGGGGGTCGGACTATGTATTCTATATGTTTTTGGGGTCGCTGAATCCGAATCCAAGGTCGGTTTAACCCTCAGGGTTTGGCCATAACCTCAAAAAACCTAATAAATATGAATTTTCAGCACTATTAAATGTATATAACTATATAACTTGAACGGTTAACTCCTAAAACCTATGACCCCATAACCTCATGACCCCATAACCACATAACCCCATAACCACATAACACCATAGCCCCATAACCCCATAACAATATAACTCTAACTACACAGCCACACAAAAAATTTGGCCTCGGAGTCTGACTATGTTTACTGTATGTTTTTGGGGTCGCTGAATCCGAATCCGAGGTCGGCTTAATCCCACTACGTCAGGGTTTGTCCATAACTTCAAAAGACACTTTAAAATTTACTAAAACCGTTAAACCCGATAATCCTAAACGATGATAAACCTAAAACTCGCTCCCCCATCGAATCTTCGACTAACTCTATAACCCCGACATCAAAATACTAAAACAGTATCGCTCAATCTTCCTCGGCGTAGATTTCACAAAATTTACATGCGTCATATTCCCTACAATCTCGTTTCCCGTATGTCTACATCCAGGGCACCTTCTCGCGGTGACGGCGGGCAACGGAGCGAGCCCGTTATCCTTCTGAGTCCCTGGATCACGGTCGTTACGATGCAGGGAGTCGAATACCCAGTATCGGCGGCTTTTCAGGATGGGAAAGCGGGCCCGTAGGCGTCGTCATCAAGCGACCGCAGCTCAACATTGGTTGGTGACTTGGCCAATGTAGAGTTTAGGACTACAAGAAAAAAGAGCAAAGTTATCTTGCCAGAACACAATTGTGAATCGGAGCATTCCGATTGTAACGTCAAAGTTTGAAGTGAGTTCTCTACGAAAAGTCATCGATGATGATATTCGAGAGACTTACAAAGATATTTTTGGTTTCGATATGGATGAGACAGCGATTAAATGCTGGGCCCCCAACATCATCTGTAATTGTTGTCGAAAAATGTTCGGCAGATGGAAGAAGGAAAAAAATAAAGAGAACATCGCTTTTTCCGTTCCGACGATATGGAAACGCCCTTCAAGTGCTGATGACTGTTTTTATTGTTGCAATAATATCCAGAGGGGTATAATAGTAAAAACAAAACAAAAATCGTGTACATTAGTGTTTTATCTGTTGTAACTCCAGTATTAGCTGCAGTCGAGGACAGTCATACTTGTAATGTCAGTCATGTGCATCCACCCGAGACAATTGCTGATATGATGGAAGTCGACGAAAAAATAGATATGGATACAGAATCGGCATTTGAGATGAGTGATGAGACGGATAGTGACATGGATGATGGCTTAAGCTCCAAAAATCCAAAATTGATACCGCAAGCTGCGTTAAACGATCTTGTACGGAATTTAGGATTAGCAAAAGATGGTTCAAAATTTTTAGAATCCTTCCTTAAAGAGAGAAATCTGTTGGAGCCAAAGACGAAAGTTTCTTTTTATAGAAACAGAGAGATGCAATTTCGACAGTATTTTTTAAAAGATGATGATCATTCTCTTGTTTTTGTACAGACATAGTAGGTCTCATTAACTAACTAAAACCAAATTGTTTTGATGCCAAGGAGTGGAGAGTTTTCATAGACTCATCAAAGAGGAGTATAAAGGCAGTTTTGCTACACAATACAAACATTTATGCTCTAGTACCCATGGCCCATCCCATTGTTTGCAGGAAAAATATGAGAACATGGATATTCTACTGCAAAAAATTGATTACGAAACTCATAGATGGCAACTTTACGGTGATCTTAAGATTATAACGATTTTACTTGGACAACAGTCAGGATTCACAAAATTTCCATGTCATTTATGCTTATGGGACAGTCGTGATCGTGAAAATCATTATGTGAAAAAAAATTGGCCTACCAGAACATCATTCACGCCTGGTTCCCGGAATATCATGCACAAATCGCTAGTTGATCCAAGCAAAATTCTTATCCCTCCCCTTCACATCAAGCTTGGTCTAATGAAGCAATACGTTAAAGCGCTCGATAAATCTAGAACCTGCTTCAAATATCTCGTTAATAAATGTTCAAAGTTGTTTGAGGCAAAATTGAAAGAAGGGGTTATCGATGGCCCTCAGATCAGAACAATGTTCCGAGATACTGCCTTCACTAGTACAATGAATCAGAAAGAAAAAAAAACGCCTGGCACAGCTTCAAAGCAGTTGCTCAAAATTTCCTTGGCAATAAAAAAAGCCCTCATTACAAACAATTAGTTGAAAAAATGATTTCTGATTTTCAGAAGCTTCAATGTAATATGAATTTGAAACTTATTTTCTTCATTCCCACCTCGATAAATTTCCTGAGAACCTTGGGGACTTTAGTGAAGAACAGGGAGAACGATTCCACCAAGATATTAAGGTCATGGAAACTCGGTATCAGGGACGATGGGATGTAGACATGATGGCTGATTTTTGTTGGACGCTAAAGAGAGAATCGAAGGAAAGTCGGAAACGAAAGCGTACTTCGTTGCACAGGTCATTTAAAGAGAAGAGAATGTGATATGGCTCAAAAAAAGAGACTGACTAAAGCTTTGTTTTTATATTATTTTATAGATCAGCCCTTATAAGGGCTATATGATGTATAAAATCCGGTCACGCAACCTCCCCGCGTTGGACATTGATACATTAGGTAATGCTAATGCTGACGGTCCTACAAATGTTATAAAAGATTATACAGAGATAACTTGGGAATGATGACGATATTCTGTTTTAATTTCATGAAATCTACGCCACGAATAGTTTAGCGGTGGAAGAATAAGCGATACTGTTTCAGTATTGTGATGACGGGGTTATAGGGTTATGAGGTTATGAGGTTATGGTGTTTTGGGGTTATGAGGTTATTGGGTTATGAGGTTATGAGTTTATAGGTTTTAGGAGTTAACCGTTCAAGTTATATAGTTATATACATTTAATAGTGCTGAAAATCCTTATTTACTAGGTTTTTTGAGGTTATGGCCAAACCCTAACGTGCTAGGGTTAAACCGACCTTAGATTCGGATTCAGCGACTACAAAAACATATAGAATACATAGTCAGGCCCTCAGGCCAAAAAAAAATTTTTTTTTGTTTTTTCTGTGTATTCACCGATTTTTCACTGTTGATTGATATATTCAATAATTCCCTCATTACTCACCGAATATTTACTGATTATTCAACGATGGATGATGATTACTTACACAAAATGTTTATCAATTATTCACGCATTATTCGCTCACAACCCGTTAATTGTTCATTCGTTATTGACTCATTTGTTATTCACTAACAATTCACGCATCAAACAGTCATTACTTACTCAATATTTACTGATTATTCTCACTCATAATTATTTTAGGATTATTATCTTTGTTCATAAATGAATAATAAATGAGAATCGATTCCACTCATTATTCAATATTTTATCATTATAAATTATTCACTGATTAATACTTAAGATTATTTACTCACTGCTGACTGATTGTATACCATAATTATTACTAATTATTCCCTTATCACTCATTGTTCTTCATTCAAATTTCAGTAAATAATCAGTGGATAATGAATAATGTGTGAATAGTTAGTGAATAAAATGAAAATAAATGTGAATAATCCATAATCAGTGACTAAAAGTGAATAATGAGTATGTATATGTATATCCAGAGAATAATGAATAAAATTATTATTACCGTTCATTTGTTAATAAAGAGAACAATCAGTGAATAATAAGTGAATAATTTGTGAACTATGAATGAATGAGGATGAAAAGACTGAACAATGAGTGAATAAACACAGGGATAATAAGTGGATAATCAGTAAAAATACTCAGTGATTACTCGGTGAACTGTGACTGAATAAGCACATAATCAATGAGTGAAAATGAATGAAAAACAAAGAATAGTGAATTCAGCAATCGTCAAATAATGAGTGAAACCTTTATTTATAATTTAGTTTTTTATTTATTTAGTAAATAAAGAGTGAATAATTAGTAAATCCATCATTCTCAGTAAATATTCAGCGAAAATGAGCCATTAATTTGTGAACAATTAATGAATATTTCAAGAATGATGAGTGAATTATCGGTAAATGATGACTGAATAATCAGTGAAACATGAGTGAATAATATTTAAATAAAAGGCGAATAATAAGTGAATTCTGAGTAAATATGAGTCAAATCATCAATGTTCAGTAAATAACTATAGTGAATAAAAATAAACAACAGTCAAATAGAGAGTATAATGCGTGAATAATCTTGAATAATGTGTGAAAACCCCCCTCTCGCTGTAAAAATACGAATAGAATTAGTTTCACGCAAATGTGGTAAAATCAGGACACATGTAATAATTTTTTATTAAGAAATAATAACATTTTACTGATGTGAATTTTCTACATAGCCTACCCGTTTTTTTATTGGTCATCGCTGGCTATTAAATTAGAAGCGTATTAATTATTAATGACCTAATCTAATAAAAAATCAAGACTAGACCGATTGCCATTGAACTAGACACTGATTAAGAAAGTATTAATATCTAAATTAAGTAGTATGTTCAACAGTTCAACAAAGGAAAAATTTCACAAGCATCGGTCATAGGGCGATTTTCATTCATTTTATCAACAAACAAAATTTATCAAATTCTAAGCAGTTCTCACTTAAGTAAAATTAAAACCAAACTAAAAAACACTTAGGTCTATCCGACTCGTGGAACGACACTTTTCCCACAAAGCCTCCGTTATACGTAACCAAACCAATCATTTACATTTCACAAAAAATGTCCGCTATAAGCAGGGCAGCCCTCAAAATATGACACGGGGTTTCTTAAACTTGGAGGCACCTTCCGCAATATCACAATTGGTTCTAACAATATAAATGCTCCATCCCCATGCTGCTCATTAACAAATCCACAGTTAATGTTAGATTATTTAGAATTGAGACACGTCCAGTGGCGTAACTACAAATTTTAGGCCACCCACAAAATCTTTCTGGGACCCCAGAAAATGTTTCTTGTATCTATGAACAAGTAAAGCATTTTGTTCAAAATGTATTTCTCCTTATTGTCCAGCCTCGCGTTACTTAAAAGAATCTGATTTCGAGAGTACGAAACAGCACGTGATTCAGTTCAATGGCTTGAATCAAAACGAAATTTCTTGCAATCAACTCAATGCTATGACGATTCTAAATAGATCGATAAAGCATCACAAATTTCAAGTATAATTTGAAAATTATCAAGAATTTCGAAATAATCTCAAAAATGTCGAATTTTCAAAGTATCTTGAATATTCTAGAAAGTTCCCAAATATCAAATTATTCAAAAGTATGTAAAATGTAAATAACTTGGACATTCTTGAATAATTTCGAATAACCTAGGAAATTGGAGAAATGTTGAAATTTCGAAAAATTTACTAAACATCACGATTCACGATTGTAACTCTACAAATTTTCATCAAAGCTGAGCGTAGAACATTGCCATACCAAATTCGAATAAATTTGAAAATCTTTCGAAATCTCGAATAATCCTAGATACAAATGTCGAAAAACAAAGGAAATCTAGAATAAACCGCGAAACAATCTCGATTACCTTAGAAAAATTCGAATCTCTGTATTATGTGAATCTCAATTGATCTCGAATAATTTGAATAATATCGAAAAATCTGAATTTTAATGAATATATTCGGAAAGCCTGTAAAAATCTAGAAAATCCACGAAAATTTTGAGAAATTCCGTAAATTCGTGTGAATATCGAAATATTTGTCAAGTAATTTAATGTTACTAATACTATTACGCAAAATGCTACTAGGCAAGTTAAGGCTATAAATAATAATGGAACCCTCAAATAGTATCGGATAATTTTGGATAGGCTCAAAGATTCTCAAGTAACATCGAGCTATCAAATACACCCGATAATCTCAAAAATACTCGAATAATCTCGAAAATCTCGTATAACAACCTGGCTGTTTCGAAACACTGAATCACCAATTAAGTCTTGAACATCATGCATCCCATTTCCATGCTACCAATAATCTCGAGAAATTTTAAAAAGTGATCAAAAGATGAAATCCGAGACAAGGGGATAGGAATCAAGGGAACATGCCGAAAACAATTAAAAACAAACAACATCACTAATCTCAAAATTAATTTGGAATTTGGAATTTCTTTTTACCTATTTAAGATAGCTTTTTATAATAACCGGTTTTACCGGGTTTACCGGTAAATTAAATTTGTATTTTCCGTTAATCAGTAATAAAAAGATTCGGTAAATGAGAAACTACACAATCAACCTTTCTAATCAAAAGATGATTTTTAAAAGGTTAAATTTGAAATGCAAAAGGGGCAAACGTGGAGTGCAAAACATATATTACAAATAAATGAACCCAACGAACACTAAAATCGTTATCGTTTGATGTCGAAAGCTTTCATTTTAAATGAATTTAGCAAATTTTCTTATAAATCTAAATATCTGTCAGAACCTAAAGCCACTTTTATTTCTATGAAGTCAGATTATGTATAATTACTCTGACATTCGCATTCAGCAATCGAGAAGAAATTGTTGAGCCTTTCTTAAGAAAATATTTAATAGCAACATGAACGATTTCTTCTTTCTCTAAAAACTAGACCACCACCTTTTCTTAAAAATTTCAAAATTTCCTAGAAACGTCCCGTTTACATTATTTTCTTCTCCTTGCTACCCTATAGGATTATTGGCTTAAAAATATTCCTCAGATACTTATATGAAACTGCGCTTATTTGTTGCTTTTGTTTAAATACCACTAACTAAATTATTACTACACTAGTAATATTCAATAAATTAGTTAACACTTAAAATTTTAAACTCGAAGCACAATTTCTAATCATAAACATTTCTCTTTTCTTTACAGGTAAGCACTTAGTAACAAGTATTTAAGCGTGTATGGTATGGTAAGTTGTGTTTGGTTGTGTGAATGAAATCCGCATTGGACTAATAAACATTTTTCATTTTTATTGGAAGATTATAGTTTAAGACACGATATAGCAGATTTTAAACTCAATCATCATTATACAAACATATTAATCCAATTATCTAAAACTAAGATAATTTGCGATATTACAACAGTCAGTAGCATTAAAAAGGCGGTAATCTAATCATAATTAATTTAAAATTTATTTTTTTATGGTTATGATTATGGCAAATGTGATTCATATAATTTTATGTTTAAATATATATCTATGTATAAACATCAATCAATTATAGTTAGTTAGTCAACTAAACTTCAAAGTAATTTAAGACGATTCATTCTTAAAGTTGTAATCTCTGGTATATGGTACATGGAGTATTACAAATTAACCAAACAATCAATCGTCGATTATAATCCGATTGTGAACATTTTTTTTGCTCTGGTTAATACATTCATGTATGTAGGTCGGGATATATGTTACATACAAAATACAATAATGACATGTACATGTACAGAGCATAAAATTATTAATCATCAAAAATAAATGAGAAAATTTATTATAAATTGCATTTTAAGAATTGTTTGTTATGATTCATTAAAATTCTACTTCTATGAGCCTATACAAAACAAAACAGAAAATTCTTAATTTCATGCTCTCGCTTATCTTAAATTATTTTTAATTAATCATAAACATATTTTTGTTGTATTTTAGCGCATATATACAAATTACAAACACTCGCGTTTTGGGGGATTTTTTTTTTTCTGTCGATTTTGGTGGTGGGATGTCTGTTTTATATAAAATTATAAACGAGCACAACAAAATCGAAATTTGTAATTTATAATTACTGATAAAAAAAAAACACACAAATTTGAAAAGTATTTTGGAATGTATCCAAATATTCATGTTCTATATAATTTACAAAATAATACCGTATAATGTATGCTGTTTATAAATATTTAAATTTTATTTTTTATTTCACATAGATAGTTTTCATCATCATTAGTGTTATGGAGTGCAACAATGTTTGTGATTTTCATGTTCTACTTTTGTGTTTAATTAGTTTGATACATTTGTAACGATATCTCCTTCTCTGAAGTTATTTAAAAATTTGTTCGGTGTTGGTTTACCAACCTTTGCTCTACTATATTTTATTCATATAGATCTTTAACCTGGATTTCCCGACAAGTCCGATGTTTTAATACATCTAGGTTAAAGAACTATGAATAAAATATAATAGAGCGAAAGTTTGTCAAATGGGTACGTTTAAGTACGATTTCAAACAAGCAGCAAAATAGCTTTAGAGAAACCGATTTTAGTTCGTCTTTCTGCTGGGAGTTCTCGTCTAAAATATGAAAAATTATAACTTGTTGGATTGTGTTCACCAGTGTGAGTTTTTCCCATAAACTGTATAGCTACACAAATTACCAAAAAGTGTAAACCTACTGGAAAATTTTAGTTTTACATAGAAAAGCGTAACTAACTAGCAGAACACATGCTACCAGGAGTAGCCCTATGTTTTTATAAGGTAGATGGGTCCATCTTTCCGAAACGATCTTTGTTATTGAGGAGAAAAAGTTGGGCATTTCCGACAAACTTTTGAATATCACTTAACATGTTTAAAACTGCTGCTACACTTTGGCCAATTCTTATAATCTCAAAGATGTATTTTTTTTAATCTCCAACAAGACCGTTCTATTTTATTCACAAAAATTGTTTCGAAAAGCTTGGCCGGTCCACTTTAATGAAAATATAGGACCATGCTTGGTAGTATCTCTGAAATTATGAAGAATGTTCTTAGTGAATTAGAAGTTTTGATTTTTTGAGCATGTTAAATCATTTTCACAATTTTTAAAAATTTATTTATTTATTTATTTAACCTACAGTAAATATACAATCGGTATGCAAAAAAAAAAAAAGATCAATGCAAACTATAAAAATATTAACAGTAGTTATACAATATTTTAGCACAAAAATAACATTTAACCATTATTTAATAATAGACATAAATTTAAACAACTCATTTCTAAACGAATTTCTTGTTAAGTTAAAATCGAATACATCATAAACCGAATTAAAGAGTCGCGACATTCTCAAAACTGGTTCCGAGAGTGCAAAGTTTGTAGAGATCGGATCAATATGTAACAAACAACGACGGCGCAAACAACGTGTAGGAGCGTAAAAGTTGAAACGAACCAGCAAATCGACACAGTCTATTCGGGAAGTCAGAACATCTTGAACGAAGATAGCAGATGCAACGTCTCGTCGGTGGTCTAATCGTTGTAATTTTAGTAATTTACAACGATCATTATAAGGAGGAAGTACATATTGGTGCACTCGCTCCGTAGGTAAGCCGCGAAGCGCGTACAAAAGAAACTGCTTCTGAACGCTCTTAATTCTGTATGAATGGCAATGATAAAATGGTGATCAAATCTGAGAAGCATATTACAGAATGGAACGAACAAAGGACACATAAAGAGTTTTCAGTGTGAGTGGGTCGCAAAAGTCTTTACAATTGCGCTTAATGAAACCCAGCATAATATAAGCTTTTGAAATAATAGAATCAATGTGTTTGGTAAAAGTAAGATCATAGGAAAAGGTTACACCTAAGTCGGTTATGACCTCAACTCTGTCAATAGCGGTATTGTATAGAAAATATTGCTGAAGAACAGGTAAGTGTGTACGAGAGAATGATAAAATCCTACATTTACCCACATTCAACAACAATTTGTTTTTAAATAACCAACTGCAAAAGTTACTCAAGTCATCTTGTAATTTAACACAATCAGAAACTCCAGTAATAGGAGCAAATATCTTCATATCATCTGCGTAAAGCAAACATTTTGCGAATTTAAAACAATCAACAACATCATTGACAAATAATGAGAATAAAATAGGACCAATGTGGCTACCTTGAGGAACTCCAGAGGTAACTCGAAATAAGCGAGAACTAAAATCATTTATCTTAACAAATTGGTAGCGATCAGACAGGTACGAATGCAACCACCTGATGGGGATAAACTGACAATTTAGTTTATCCAGCTTATCGATAAGGATCGACGAACAATTTTATCGAAAGCCTTCGAAAAATCGGTGTAAACTGCATCCATTTGTTGCCTACGTTCCAATCTACTATATAAATGTTGACAAAAACTGACTAGGTTAATAACCGCGTAGACCTACCCGTGTAAAAACCGTGTTGAGCAGGAGAAATATAAATTTTTGCATGAAAAAATAAGAATTTCTGTACCATTGATTCGAAAAGTTTTGGTATGGCAGAAAGAATAGCGATTCCGCGATAATTGCTGATATCGCTTCTTCTGCCGGATTTAAAAATCGGACGAATGAAAGACAGTTTCCAGGGATCCGGAAAAATCCCAGTACGTAGGCTCTTATTAAAGATTAGAGTCAGTGGATGGGCTAAACTCTCAGCACAATTCTTAATAAGGATAGGTGGAAAACCATCATGACCTGCCCCCTTATTACTATCAAGTTGAGATAAGCTATCATAAAGTTCTGCTTCAGTAAACTGTAAAAAATTAAAATCAGAGCAATCGCGATTATTTATAAGCTTGATACCAGAATCCCCAGATACTTCATAGACGGACTCAAAAAATTTTGCAAATAAATTAACGATATCAGAGGGTTGACTTGCGGAAGAGTTCTGAAAGGTCATTGGAGTAGGAAACCCAACAACCTTCTTTTTACCATTTATGAAATTCCAGAACTTTTTTGGGTTGGAAGTCAGATCCTCTTCTATTTGCAAAATGTAGTTGTTGTAAAGGAACCAATTTAAAGTTTTGAACTCTTTACGAGCTAAGTTGAATCTGGAATAAAACTCAGCGCCCTGTAACTTATACAAAGAATGGAACTTATTCCGTTTTTTTTTCAAGACGTAGTAGTTCTTTGTTATACCACGGCTCACGAAACCTAGGTCCGTTTTTATTTGATGGAACATACCTTTCAATACCAGTCTTGAGCAGCCCGTTGAACAACAAAATAGAATGGTTCAAATTTTCATCCCGCTCGAGAAAGTCCCAATTAGAACCGACAAGAAATTCGTTTAACGAATCGTAGTCCGCAAGCCTAAAATCGAAATGCAGAGAATTACTAGAAGTACACGTAGTGTTGCAATTCTCTAAAAATATATATATGGTAATTGGAGTGTGGTAAACGCTCGAACATCCAGTAAAATCTTCGCAAGGTGATATCTCCGAAAACATAAGATCAGTTGAATAAACCAAATCGAGAAATATTCCCCGACTATTGCTTATCCGGTTCAACTGCATCATTGCTAAGCTAGCAAAATAATCAGTAACTGCCAACTCCCTTTGGCCAGAAGAAGAGGATGTGAAAACTCCATAAACATCAAACCAAGCAATATCTGGAAGATTGAAGTCTCCTATAACCATTAGTTGTTCCTTAATACGAACCAATGGCATGACCGCAGAACTGATGAAATTAACAATTCCCATATAATATTCCAGAGTAGATCCAGAGGGAACATATACAGCCACCACGAGGATAGATGACTCGAATACATTAATCCGAACAGCTATTACATCATAAATTGGATGACATGCAATGAGCTCGTTTGGGATCGAACTCTTAACAGCAATCAACACCCCCCACCTTTAAGGCTGGTACAAAAATCATGTCGATCTTTTCTGTGGACAACGTAGTTGGGTGGGAAATATTCCTCTGAATTAAACACTTTAGTAAGCCATGTTTCCGATATGATAACCACATCGTAATCGTTATCAAGAACGCCAAGCAAGAATAACTTAGCTTTCCCCCGAATACTAGAGGCGTTGTGATAGTACATCGAAGTGAAAGTAATTTGTCCAAAACTTTTGGGCCGACGCATCCCCTTTGACCCTGCGTTATTTAAATTTCGGCAGAGTTGACTACAGCAGCTGGTATCCGGAATTTCACATTTGAGGCTCCTGTCCGAAAATTTTGCTTATGGAAAGGCCTAATAAATACACCGGTAGGCCATGCATCCGAATTTAGAGCCTTATCATGAAGCTATATCTATGGGTTGATCCCCAATTTAAAGCACACATATTCTAACTCATGGATAT
This sequence comes from Tipula helvola, assembly GCA_963556165.1. Classification (NCBI taxonomy): domain Eukaryota; kingdom Metazoa; phylum Arthropoda; class Insecta; order Diptera; family Tipulidae; genus Tipula; species Tipula helvola. The sequence continues at coordinate 75,686,597 of OY744482.1, read as the reverse complement.
CTTTATCCTTAGGAATTAGTTTAACTGCCTTGTAAACACTCGGACCTAAGCATTTGCTAGCCAGAGCCACAATATCATCCTCAGTTGTAAGAGTATCGAATTTTGACAAATGAAGCCAACATTTCGGTGCAATAGTTTTAATATAAATATCAGGTGAGGTATTAGTGCCACGAATATTAAAATTTCGTATGTTCTTCCAGATAGTTCGTGATGATGGCAACGATTTTTTATTAACATTTGGACCGCACGATATATCAATACTGTTCGCTTTTGCAGACGTACTCGCAACACTCGAAATAACTGCCGAAGATACCACATCAGCAAATGTGCCACCAGACACATACAAGTTATTAGACACAGGCTTGAAAGATTCAGCACATGAATTTCCACCAATTATATTGGTACCAAAGATTTCGGACTTAGCGGCACCAGGCAAAACAGAATGCGCTTAAGTCTGGAAAATCATCAGCGATGATGTGATCTGGAGCAACCGCAATGCAATGTGTAGTGACTGGTAGAGTAACTGGTTCTACTGGATCAGAAGTAAGCGCTTGGGCTTGCTCTTCCATTTTTTTAACGTAATTGTCTATATTTCTGATTGTACCAACCAGTTCACTTGCACCTTGTAGATGTCTTTGCACTTGTCACAAAACCAGAAAATTTTATCAGAATTGCAAATCAAGTCAAATGCATTTTTCCTAAGACCAGCACATTTGTAGTGGGCAACACATTTACACAACCCACTGCACATTAAAAAATTATCACTACCACCAGGAGTAAAACACGACATACAGCAATTCGACGCCATATATAATTATTTATCGAACATGCTTAGTGATTTTGCTGGTTATTTACACTTTTTTCTGTATAACTTTCGAGAACCACAAATCTCTCGATGGATAAACCACCGAGGCGAAACTGTTACAGTTGACCTTAAACAATAACCTATCAATAACCATATCGATTTCTGGTATCAATGAATTGTTGTTATTTATATAATCTGTCTATGCCCCACAGTTGCACCAAACACATTCCACGCTCCAATGCACCTCAAGAGAAACGCCGCAGAGCAAGCAATTTATAAATAAATACAACATTTTGAGAATCAAGCACCAGGATTTCCCAAAAGCTCTTCTACACTGCCAAAATATGGTATAAGCTTTCTGAATTTTACATTCAAAGTGGTAATTTCAGGATAGTTTACTGATATGCTCGGATCTAGCAATCGCTTTCCCAAAAAGAGAGAGACTAGATAGCGCTTAAACACAGTACACATAATAAAGGTAATATACTCCGCTGTTTCATTTTCGTTCTTTCTTGCGCATCTATGTTAAAAATATTTTAATATGGCGGACATTGTGACGAAACAAATCGTGTTTGTTAGTTTTGCGTAATAATTTTGAGTGTTGAGTGAATATAATTACAATTGTGTGAAAAATTCTTCTGACTTTAATTCAAAATAATTAACAATGTATCACTGTTTAAATAGTTCATACACATTTCAGTCACAGTCACAATCTCCGCTATTGTTGTTGTTATAATTTTTGACATCCTGCGCAATATATTACCTTATATATGTGTACTGTGGCGCTTAAAGATATCCACACTCCTTTAACGTGTAAGCTCTTTTCAGCAGTAATATCCCAAGAGCATTGACAATTTCCCGAAATAATTTTATTATATTTTTCGAAAGCACGTTGCTTAAGGAAAATATAATAAAATTATGAGGTATTTATCAATGCTCGAGGGGTATTCGACGAGAAATTTTTTTGCAATTTTATTTTATTCTAGTAGTAAGGCTGCTAGATTGTAAATTGTTCTATGAAAGTGTCATTTTGAAACAGTATTTATTGTAAAATAAAACTATAAATTATTTTCATCTAGTAGCCAGACTATATCTAAAATAGCAAGCCTATTAAATCGGTCAATGTTAGTAGTGTAATGTTATTTTGATTGGTTTATTTCGTACACGTGACTCAAAATAGACCGATTTAATAGGCTTGCTATTTTAGCAAAAAAAATTCAATATAACATGCCTCTCCAGTATAAGTAAGGTTTGTTGTATTAAATCGGATAAGACATTCAGGAATTTACCTGCAACTATAACAATCAAATCAGCGTTTCTCTGGAAAATGAAGCCAGAATGCTGCAGTTTAACAAGTATCAATGGCCTAAAGCCACGGCAGAGGAGAAAGAACACCACATTTGTGGACAGCTCAGCCTCAACAATAATAGATTTAAGCATAGATTCGACCCACTTTGTGATTTCAATTGTGCGATCAGTACCAAAATTAGTACATGCTTTAGTAATCGTACCAAACGAGTTACTACCAAAAGTACACTAATACTTTTCGTTAATTTTTGTGTACCTACACTTTGTCTGAAAAATGGCACACCGATACATAGATATGCTTACTTTTAGCTAAATTTAAAAAAGCTCATTCCGTGCCGAAATAAGGATTTTGACCAAGAACATCTAAACATTAGCCCAGAGGCAATTAAGTGTGTGCCCTCGAAACAATTTTCTTTAAATTTGACCAACATTAAGCTATGGGTATGTTCTTCTCAAAATTATACAGCCTCTCAGTCCGATAAATTATAATTTATGTTATTCCTGGCAGAGACTAAATTTTGTATCATGCAACGGAATTTAGCCAAAAATAAAATATAGGTAACAGTATGAAGCTATTTACATAAAGTTTAGGTATATACATAAATTAACGAAAAGTATAAGCGTACCGGAAAAGTAGGTATGTATACATTAAACCATATAAACCATACAGCCTCAATCCAATAAATTATAATTTTTGATATTCCAGATGAAAAATCCCACTTTATTTCAAAAAGTTTGTAGAGGTTGTTAAATCAGAGGCCAAACTTCGTCCGTTGCCACAGAACGATTTTCTTTAAAATTACCCCGAAGTGAGTTGCAAGTATGTTCGCCTCAAAACCATATAGTCTTAATCCGACAAATAATAGCTTTTCATTTTCCTTTTTCAAGGATAACAAGTTATAATTGGTTGTAATTGTGAAAAAATCCGGGTCCCGATTTTCACGTTTCTCGACGAATTAAGTTACCAAGAATCCAAAACATCGCTTAAAAAAATGTCGTACATTTTTTTCATTTTACTGATATTTTATGAAATTTTAAAGCCATATTTCAATGAGCTGAGAAATGTACAACAACAATTACACTGAGTAATTCCCCCAATGAAGTAAATAACATCAAAAAAGTTTTGAATTTCCATACTTAATAAAAAATATACTTTACCATCTAACTATATGATAATTGTATACTGTTGCTGTTTATACAAGGAATTCAGAAATTTGTTTCCCTCAGGTGACACCTAATCATAGTTCTACTTCTGGCCACACACCATATTCATGCGCTGATCCAATTTTATTGATATCTTTATTAAATCGAAAACTTTTCATGCAAGTAAATAAGCGCAGACATGTTGCAACCACCACTCTTCTCTCGCCACAATAGAACAACTGTACTTTCTTCATAATACAAACATTTGCAACGGCATATTACTATAATATCGTTATTCCATCCAAAATGCAACGAAAGGCAAAAGAAAACATGATGGCTAGAGTATGTCAGCACTGACATGCATAAAACGTGAAACATCTGAAAACCAAGTGCCTTACTATGCAATTCGACGACTATTTTCGACGGCTATCGTTTTGTATAAGAAGATGCAGGAAGAAAAAAGAAAACAATAGTTATTGTGTTCCTTTTTCTTCTTGTACTTTCTAATACAAAATGGATAGCCGTCGAAAATAGTCGTCGAATTTCTATGTAATTTAACATTCCTAACCTAACTTAACATCTTTTACATGTAACATGTATTACATGTTACAAAAACGAAATACAGCAACACATCGCAGTAAATTTAAACTGCACCTTAGGATGTACTTATCTTATTTGAGAAATTTGGATACGTATAGCAGACTGACTTAAATTTTAACAGATGCAAAAATCAATCAACCTTTATCAATCTATCAATCTTTAAACCCAAATTTTCTTCAGGGAGTTACAGAATTACAGATAAATTGGGATTTTCGATGTTTCTGTTTGTGGTATGGGCAAAATAGTTTAGCTACCAAGCAATTTTCATAAGAAGGAAACAAAATTTTTGCGAACCAATTCTAATCGTTACGAGCTTGTATTTTTTTGGAAAACAACCAAAATCTGTGAAAAAAATTAAAGTTGAATCTAATGTCTTGGTAGATAAAATAAATGAGCTGATATCAATTTCGAAATTAGAATAGAAAATATCGAAGCTATTCGAAATTTGATTTTGAGATTTTTAAAGATTATTGTATAGAGGATCCTAAGTTTATTCATAGTTTTTAGGAAAACTTGCAATAGTTTGATCTTTCCGCGACAACGATGCATTCTAGATTATAATTTTTACTAAAACATGTAAAGTTGTTATTATAACAATAATGTAGAACAAATCTAAAAATAAATTACAAAAGATTGGTTTTTGATCACTTGATTATTTTAAACCTCAAAACAAAGCTTTGTATTGATTGATTGAATGATTGATTTAGTATTTTATTTATTTATTTATTTATATATACAACAATTTTGTGTTAAATACCACCCTCATCCACTATCGATTTTGAACATATGCTCATTCAAAAACAGATTGTGGCGTATGAAGTGGCTTAACATTATTAAAAGTAAAAATAAAACTGCAAGATCGGATTCCATCACAGCTGTTCAAATAATTTAAATCATTCGCTTAGGTTTTTGTATTTTTCGCATGCGCCACTTGAAATTCTGCAGTTTTACGTTCAGCGGCATCACCAAGGTATCCGTATGATGGTAGCATTCTGCCATTGTGCTCGATTTGCAAGTTCTAAATTGTTTTTTTTTTGGTTCGAACTTCGAATTAATTTAAGAAAAAAATATAAAAATAAAATGGTCGTAGTATGTACGACCAACCCTAACGCAAGTTTCCCGGAATACGCCGAGTCCACCGTATACCATTATACGAATAAAAAAATCGAGGGAAAGGAAAGATATATTAGTCACAAAGAATCAACCCGGTTCCAGACACCTAAGCAATTGAACGTGGTATGTTTTTTTTAGTAAAATATTTTTTGTAAAATGGCTATCACAAGACAACACAGTTTCTAACTACAAGTTCAATTACTGCTAAAGTTCCCGTAACGTTGATTCAGGTTCTTCGAAATAATTCCTAAACTTCAAATTTGCATTAATTTTTAAATAACTAATCACTCTCTTAATTAATTAATAATTTTAATCTTAATGATCTGCTTTCCTTGACTACTTCAGATTTCAGAATTTATTTCTGAAAATTTGTTATGGCAATATGACTAAGAACCACCCAATCCCAAAACCTTTCAATAGCAATTTACGCATTGCCCCACACAACTTCTTATGCCCGCACACCTTTGTTTTTATTGATTGTATTTTAAATTACATCAGCATCATTCCTAGGCAACCTAAACTAATTCAATAAACTAGTTAGAAATGACCTCCAGGAGACACCTCTAACATTTAAAGTAATTAATTAACCGTTTAATTTACTTAGCAAGATCATTGCCAACTTAGCTTCATGCTGAAACGCCTCTAATAGTCGCCAAATAAGGTTCCAGGAGTATTTCCCTCAACCCAACCAGCCTCTACACACCCAATTATACACCACTCAGCCCACATCCCCCCCAAAAAAAATAACCGTAATGCTTGGGTTATAAATTTTAGATCACTCCACCAATTAGAAATTTAAATCAAAAATTAATTCAATAATCAAAACAAAAAAGAGCTTTGAACATTCTAAAATTCTAAACATTGCTAAGACAATATTTTGCTCGTAGTGGTATGTATAAATAGCATCCTGTGGCGGTTCATGCATTTTATCTGGCGCCTAAAACTATGCATTCGCCACCACAAAATTAATTCTATCGCGAACAGCTTTTAAAACAAAACAGAATACAGTATACACCCAATACAAACAAACGACAACTGAACTACAAACTCTTCCATGCAAAGAGACAAAAACAAAATAATAAAGTCAATAATTAAATTAGTATCATCTCGGAATTGGTGGTAGTGGTAGCGGTACACGCGCTTGTCGTGGTGGATAAAATTAATTTAACAAAATGGTGATGGGTGAAATATAAAATAAATTGCACAACATGAAATAAATAAATAAAATTTATCGAATAAATTATAAACTTAAAAACACATAAATAATTTATAACAATAAAATAATTTATATAAATAAACATTAATTAATTAATAACATTATAAAGCGTTGTAATCCTTTTCTCCCGTGTAATATTTCCACCTGCATGCACAAACCAAATTGCTTTTTTCTCTCATGTTACCCAAAAATTGTTCGCAAGCATTATAATTGAAAATTTGCTGCAGAGAAAGAGATAAGAACAATGAGGTTGATTGTCGATTGGTTATGTTTTGCTCAACGAGTTGATAGGGAAATACTAACACCTTTTTGCTTTGCGTATTGCTTGCATTTCATTCATGGATCAGAGGCCTCTGCATATAAATATGCAAAACAATCAAAAATAATCGTTGTCATCCAAGAATGATAGATTACAAGATTATGCAACTCAAAATACGTTACTCTCTTTTTTTGTAAAAAAATAAAGCGTAGGAACCAATCTGTATATCTGATTTTGTTTCCACCTGTAATTTAAACTTTGTTTCACTCACGCTTGGTTCTTCAAATATTTAGTTGGTTTTACAGCGGTGTGAGCGGGAAACATGGATAAATATGATCACATGATCATTGATGTGAAAGTGTTAATCTATATACCTTTCATTTCCTCTTATTGTATGTAGTGTGGTGGTATAATATATTTGGTCATTCACTCTCGTTCATCATTGGTTATTTATTTTATTTAATGTTTATGTTGTATATACAGTGGAAAACAAAATTATCGTTCTCTTCATAGTAATTTGACGACACGGCAATTCATTTAAGTACAACATTTTTGGTTCACTATCGTATTAGAAGGGAGGATAAAAAATAAAATTAAAAAATAAAGCATAGGAACCAGTCGTTTTACTCTCCATCGGAGTTGGACAATCTTCTAATCTATCATTCTTGGTTGTCATCCTTCCATTGCTAAGAAGCTTTTTTTTCATTTTTTTCCAAACAAAACTTTAATACTTTAATGAATTTTGTAAAATCAAGAAAAAATTATGCTTCCACACACAATGACGTTTCCCTATCGACCGATTTAAGGGTTAAATTTTGATTTTAAAACAAAATACGACTCTTACAGGACATTAAAAAATTACAGGCTATTAAAAAATTAGAAGTACGATTGTGTGGATATGGAGCGGAATAGACAACGACTCGATCGCTAACCCAATATTTTTGAGCTTTTCCTGCACAGTACTTTAGATGAATCAAAATTTAAATTTTTGCACGTTTCTCTAACTCGATCAACACACAATTTAGAAAGAAGCTTTAAATACAAAACAAAAATTAATGGCTTAGAGTAATTTACATCGTTTGAAATTTTAATTTCAAGATCTCAAAGTTACTTTGTCGAATTATGCTTATTTAAAACCAAATTTTACTTAGAAAATGGTTGGAAATACTTAAAAATTTAAAAATGTTGATTAACTTGGACTTTCTAAGTCCAGTGTTACCTATCAAAGTTTTTTTTTAATTTTTTCAACTACCAATATACGGTTCAATGTAACTAATTTAAAAGTTTGACTTATTGTTAGCAGTTTTATATTCAAAATTTAGTTTAGAATTTTGGAATTTTTGGTTTATAATAATTAACTGTACTTACGTAAAACTGAAATTTTTGAAGTAATAAATGTAACAAATTGCGGCCTTTGAAATTTCATATTTTATTACTAGTCGAGCAAAATTAGCATTAAAAACTGCGTGTACATGATCCGATTTTGTTAAGGTTTTTTAAATCTCGACATGGTGAATTCTAGATTAGAGTTTAAAAAAATTACTTCGCTGAAAGTTATTTTGAAAAGGCATTAAAAATCTTGAAAAGCACAAAAGCATAGCGTCTCAAATTGTTCGAATTTGACAGGGTTTTTTGATTTCGCTGATTTTGAATTTGGTGTCAGCTATAGAAACTTTATGATGGGAATTCCAGAATGCACGTAAAAGCTCAAATATTGAGTTTAGTTATATCAATTTATTTTTTACTTCTTGAGCTCACTGGATCAGAAGATGTTGTTTGATTTTGAGAACTGGAAATGGTGAATCCAAAATGGCGGCCATGAAAGTGAAAAAGCTTTATATTTTTATTTATTTTCTTATTTTTAATTGAAGTAAAATAAGCATTAAACGCGGAATCTTAAGGATCATCCTTAAGAATTCATCATCCGTTTCTGATAATATTTTTTTAATGTGTTTGTGGTGAGTTTAAACTTTTAACACAAAAAATTGCTTCGTTGAAAGCTTTTTAGAGTTATTTTGAAAAAGCTTTAAAAAATGTGAAAAATAAATATTTCAAGTACAAAACAATTTGCATTACTTAAGAAAATCGTTTTCCAGGGGTGAGGGATTAAATAAAAATTCATTAAAATCGGATGACGTGAATCGTGTTTCGAAATACCGGTGTGAAGGTTTTGGCCACTTTTTTTGGACACAATTTTATGCGAGTGTACATTGTGAAGTTTTTGGGCAATTTTGAGATTTTAGATCAATTAAGTTTTTGGTCATATATTTATGCGCGTGTACATCTTTTAACAGTGTATTTAACAAAAATAAAGTTATTAGCAAATTAACAAATCGACGAATTTCGCTTGGAACAAGGACGTTGTTCTCTATTACATATATCAAATAACTCGAATCTCAGAGAGTGGCTCATACAGTGACTATATAGGTTGTAAAGGGTATACATTGCGGAATTCAAATCATTTAGCGCCATTTTGATATGAGTCGTAGGGCCCTTGCAAAAAAATTTTGAAAACTAACAAATCGTCAAATTTCGCTTGGAACAATGACACATTGTTCTTGATTATATCAAATAACACGAATCTCAGAGAGTGGCTCATATAGTGACTATATAGGTTATAAAGGATATATATTGCGGAATTCAAATCACTTAGTGCCATTTTGATATGAGCCGTAGGGCTCTGGAAAAAAAATTTTGAAAACCTAGAAATCGACGAATTTCGCTTGGAACAAGGACGTTGTTTGGCTCTTTAGTTTGTGAAGAAAAAGTGTAGAAAAGCTTCACACTGGTTTCCGAAATGAAATACAAGTTTTACTCCATTGTAGACAATTTTTAAAATTAGGAAATACCTAAATTTTCAGATGAAGATAAAACACTTCCCCATCCCGACCTTGCTGTGTTTCAAACCCACCTCTTATCAAACGCCATGATTTAACTTCGCTTTGTTTGCTGACAAATCAGGTTTTGGTTTTTGATCTGAGACCCCTGTTAGCGAGTAGTAATGAAACATACATATTTCCAAGAAAATTTCTGGTTGGCGTTTCTAATAACATTCATCAATATATTTTGTTGGCTTGCCATTTATTTTTCGGATTACTGAATAAAATGCTGAAAATTGGTCGTCCAATTGTTCTGACAAAAATGGAGCTCTACACTTTGAGTGGAGCTTCAAAGTGATTTTCACAATAAATAAATAACAAAATCAAACTGCAACTCTATTATTCTGTTGGCTCTTAATAGACCGAGAACCATGGGGTAATAAAATTAATGTTGAGGAGTTAGTCATACTCAACCAGATTATACACAACAGTTTTCTCTAAGTTCGTCGCATCTTAAAGATTGGAAGGTAACATGTAGCTATAATGTTTAAGAACTAAATTATTCCTCGGCGCTAAGCCAATTTTCATGTTTTTTCTGAAAAAAAAGTATCAGGACTACCATTGTTGGTTTTAAACGCACTCCAAAACTCCAATAAAAACAACATGACTTTACGAGTGAATTGTTGCACATTGCCAAACTATCCTTGCTATAGGCGCGATTCAAACTTTCATCTGGTATAGATTGTTAAATATCCAGGTATTACTTACTTATATTGTACCGAGTAGTACTTACTTATTTCCTTACTAAAATATTTAGCAGAACATTTCGCAAAAATTTAACGTTGCGGTTGGGCAACGAGAAAATGTTGCTAATCAATTTACAAAACAATTTTTATTGTAGGTATGTTAGAGAAAACCTGTATAAGACGAAAACTATTATGGCAGGAGTTTTTCAAGCTATTTTACATTTCGCAATAAATAAAATGTCAGGAATAGAAACTTTGCTGCGCCAGCATCCAAAAACCCCTCCCTTATTTTTGCGGATCGTCAGATGCTTACAACTTTGTTGATGCCATGTCGTTCCCAATAAAAGTTGGCTAAATAAAAAATTCGGTAGATATTATCCTAGAGATATTGCGAATTGTTCACATATAGTACATAACATACTAGAAGCTACACCAGTTTTCATCAAAAATTGACTTAATAAAAGTTCCGTAGTTGTCATCCCGGAAATTTTGCCAATTGGCCACTTATATAATGAAGTAACTAGAAACTACCCCAGCATCAAAAATACCTCCCTTATTTTTGAGGGTAGTAACTCTCAGAGTCTTACAACTTTTTTGCTGCCGTGTCGTTCCCAAAAAAAATGGTTAAATACAAAATTATGTGGATCTGATCCGTTGCAATTTATTTCTTATTTTTGTTTCATATTCTTTTAAAACTTTTGCAAGAAGATGACCGTCCAAAGAGCAATAAGAGATTCGTAAAACGAACACCATATCGCCTCGATGACGTTTAATGTAAGAAATTGATAAGACAATGTGCAGCAGCCATTCTTTTAGCAGCGTTGGAGCAATGCCTGATCTTGAATGAACGACAATATTGTATTGTACCTCATTTTTCGCTTGATACTATACTCTCGTCCATATTCCCGCATGTCACTTCTTCCGGTCCGCGTTGCTTCAAAATTGTATTGATATCATTATCACTTCAACCTTATTTCTTGCAACGTTCTCGTTATCTTTTCAAGCATGTATAAGTAAAAAATAACGTCGTTCACTTTTCAAGTCTATAATGGAAGCTGGTTGCACCACTCAACTTCTTCGTCTTTCCTTTGCTTTACGAGCATAAATCTAATTATTAGGAACTTTTGCATAAAGGTGCTTAAACGCTTCCGGAGTCTATGATTTTAGAGAGAAACAAGTCCGTCCGGTCAGTCCATGCTACTGAAATTATCTCCTTCTCGTTGTCTTTCAGTTTGATAAAAAATGAAATTTCATTGAATAAAGGCTGATATTGTACCGGCAAGAGTCGTTGTAAACTTATTCGCTTCTCGTATAATGTTATCAAAATATTTCCATTCGGTGGCTTCGCTTTTAAAACACAGAATAGTGTATTTTTATGCTACGCTATGCTTATTTTTATTGGGTATAGTTCAGATGTTGGCCTCATATTGTACATACTAATCCACCAGCCAATGTTGAGTTAAATTTCCCGCACTCATCATATCGAGTTATCTTGGATTACTTTTTCGGCAGCTTTGATCTGCAGCATACTATTAGTACGAATATCATCGGATTCATATTTGGGCTTAGAATATTGTGGTTGAACTGCTGGGTTAGATTTAATTGAATGACGCGTTCAAACTGAGATTCCCGACCTGTAATTTCCCAGTTCTGTTACTCGCTTATCTTGTCTGTCATTCGCAGCTTGAGAATGAGACATATGAACAAACTGATGAACAGCAAGTCGGTAGTATGTACTTCAAACCTTATTCAATTTTGATACATTTTGGAGAGCTCTGTTTGATTTCCATGCCTGCGTTAATTTAAGCTGCCTCATAGAAAAAAACCACTGTCACTAAATAACGCCGTAAAATCGGTATAAAACAAGTATTTTCTGGAAAATTAAATAAAAGCATTTACTTGTTCTCATTCACTCCACCTACCAATTATTAAATCGATTAAAAAAAAAAGTTTTTGAAGTATTAACATTTAGGGGAACTAACTTAAAATAATCAGAGTCCTGAAACTCCACAACAATTTCCGACTTGATGTTCGCAGCTGCAGATAATGCAAAAATTCAAGTTCCTATCATTTTACGATTTAAAACATGGCCTCATGCTTGAGTTAATTATTTAAATCATAATTAAAATTTATAATCCAATTTTAATTAAAATAAAGAAAAATCTGAGAGAACAGCTGCGCGGTAATCAAAAGAATATTTCAACAATCATCATCTGCAGACTGCTAGTGCACTATAATCATGTGTATATGTGTATGGTGTTTATATCCTAAAACTATAAAACCAAAAAAAAAAAAAATCTGTCACCATCACATAACAATGTCATCACCATAATTCTTAAACCGTCACAATATACTTGATCATATATACCAATCACTTGATCTTCTTTCCGGCTTTTATAAAACATTTTTTTCTCTATAATGTTTCTCCAATCCACACAACAACAAACAACGTAAACAAACATTTCAGCAAACGTAAATATCAATCAATCGTTTATGTTTTTTTCAAAATTTTCTTAGGAGGGTTTCGATCTTCTTCATGAATAAATAAAAAGAGAGAGAGAGAGAGAACCCCCCGTCTTATTTATTTCCAAAATAATTTATTTTTATTTTTCGAATTTTAAAAATTAAATAAACATTTTTTCTTAGTTAAGTTCTTTAAAAATAAATAACAAAAAAAAAAAAAAACGCGCGATCATGTCTTTTTCTTCAAGATGATCAATTTCTTAATCTCTCTCAATATTCTCTTCGTGCGTACTACTGGAGTACTCGACTGACTCTAGTGATTAAAAAATTGAAAATTATTTTTAAGAATATTGTGTTGTTATTTTTGGTTTTCTTTTTATTTTATTCAGTTTTACTTTGGCTTGTATTGTGATCGGTCATTTGTCGCGATCGCGATAAAATATTTGTTTTGCTGTTATTTTGTTTGTTTTTTTTTCTTACGATCGATATAGTGGTTGTATTACATATTATAGTGATTTTATTTTTATTATTTAGTGCGATCGTGTGAATATTTTAATTGTGATATAATTAATTAATTGTGTGTATATATGTATGCACGAAGTGTCCTACAAAAATAATCGATCACCATTTAAGGATATATGGTTCAGTTGTGCAAAATAAAAAACAAAAACACAAAAAATTGTGTGATTAAGATCTTGAATGATATCAGTGTTTTATGTAGTATATAGTGATCGTGCTTGATTTTCTGTTTATAAATTATTTGAAAATATTAAAATACAAGCAGCTGGTGGTTTAATATTTTATTTTTGGTCGAAAATTCTGGCTAAATTTTATAATTGGTAAATATTTAAATTATCCGAATATGTATCTACTCTTGTGTATGTGCAAAAATTGTGCTGAAAAGTTGAATTAATTATTTTGAGTGAATGATTTATTGACATGCGATATAAAAGTGAATGTTTTCTGTTTGATCTATTCATTGAAGTTCAATCAGGTTTAATTTGTTTTATGTGGAGTATGGTTTTAGTCAGGCGCAGGTTTTTTTTTATGTTGCCAACTGTTTGTGTAAATATTGACTTGATCAGTGTCGATTGCAACGGGATATTGCCAGCTAAGTATAATTTGTCTATGTGTTACGTCTGTCCCAATAAAAATAAGGTAAAGCGACAAAGGATCGACTATACCGGAAATTACCTAAAAATGTAGTATCGCATTATCGATATAATTCCATTAGCGTGTTTGCACTTGAATGCATAAACAAACAATTCGATCAACTATTACGCCATTCTCAATCATTAATCATGAGTAAATAAAAAAAACGACGCCTTGCGATTATGATTTTGATTTCCAAACAATTCAATTAAACCCAAAACAACCACCACCACCATCATCAGCATAATAGATCTTTAAAACGAAACCTTGGGAATGTCAAATTTCAATTAACGATCGTACATAACAACGAACACAAAAATTTAGTTTTGTTCTTATGTCTTTAAATTGAAATTGACAGTTTATAATGTTTAGAAGATCGAAACGTTTTTTTTTATTTGCATAACCATGTTTCTGTATCCTGAGTTGCATACATATAATATGTACATATTTGACCGGATTGGATCAAAACCGATGATCACGAGTTATTATTTTTGCGATCGATCGTTATCCGATCTGTTTTAAGTAGAACAAATTTGAATAAAAATTCGTTGGATTTATTATACATAATATATTGTCTTGTTGATGAAAGTAATTGAAATTTGAATAAGATCACGATCATGCATTGGTAATATTCTTCTATAGAGATCATAGTGTATTGATTATAAAATGTAAGGTTAGATTGGATCGAAATTTCTTTAGAGATAAATGCGAACTGCTTGGTATTTTGAATTTTAAATTGGTTTTTATGTAAATGTTATGAAAATATTAGTTAAAATCCAATGTACGATCACATACTTTGTGTATTCGGTACACAAACCAGAATTTTAACAAACATCACGACCATAGGGTTAGACATTAGTTTGGAAAATGTTCAATCACGATTTATGGTTTTTCATGTTGTTAACGACTTATAATGAGGATTAATGTTAATAATTGTTCGCCAATATCCTTATAGTTTGTAACACAAAACCATTCAACCGCGGTTAAGATAGAAAATCAGTAAACCATAACTGCATAATTTTATACGGTATATGTATATCAGAAACGATTAATCAACAGTTTGCAATAAATTAATTATTTTAAATTGAATTTTTCTTAAGAAATGGCAAAAGCGGAGGTAAGTTGAAATTTGTAGATCAATTACAAATTATAATTGAATTTTGTGGTTTATTTGATCATCAATCAAATCACTTGACGTCAATATCTGAATCCGATTTCAAGACAAATAAACAATTACTGTAAAGTAAACAGTTAACGGAATGAGTACATATATACAAATAAATTCGATAACTTAATCCGCAGCCACAATGTCTTAGTCGACAATAAACGTTGAGAAAAGTTAAATTCTAATATCTTTAGTTTTGAATGGAAAATAACTAAATTGCTTAGCTAGACAAAATCGCATTGAAATAAATTACGATATAATTGATTGTGATTGTTGCTTTATATATAAAAGCTTAACTTAATATTTACAATCATCCGCTAAATAAACATTCATATGTACATATATAAATAATGTTCAATTGAAGGTTGAATTAGACGGAAACTAAACAATCGTCTTAATGCAATTCTTATTGGTTTAGTACGTAAAGCTGTTGTCTAAAATCTAAATTGATGAAAACAATTTTAATGAAGTAGTAAAATAACACAATCATTTTTTATGCGTCGATCGATCGAGGACGTTAAAATGTTTGGGGATCGCGTTCGATTCAAATTAAATAGTATAATTATTTCCTTGACACATTGCCATTTATCAAACCGGGTTTAGTGAATTTTTCGATTTTAATCCTAGTATGTCAATCTTAATTTTAGCTAATCGTGTTTTATTGTTAGACATTTGTGGTTGCCGATCATCAACAATTAATTAAGTCATTGATCGTATTTAAATTAATTTTAGTCTCGACTTGACAATTTTTGGTCTGCTACTCATTAATTTAATAATGACATACAACAAATTGTTCAATTATATATGCTACAACATGCAGTAAAAACCGATTAAATTATAATTACAAAACATAATAATTACATTACGCAATTACATGTCTATATAAATTTATGTTACCAACATAATAACCAATCATCCGTCATAATCCGCAAAGAAACATAATGATGAATATAAATTCCAACCTTAAATCGAATGACGGATATTAACGGTATATATTTAAACGGCTTAAAGAATATTTTTTTGTTATTTTACTAAAAGTGTTGAGATTAAATAAATTAAATAAATAATAAACAAAAATTAAAATCAAACGCGGATACGGTACTTTGACTAATTAGAGAGTCGACGAGATGATCGACGAGTAAGTATATACCAATAACAAACTCGCGCGATCACACTTCATCAGACCGCGCACGATCTTATGTACACAACTTAATTAGAACTGATCATCAAATCAATCAATCAAATATTGACTCCAAACATATTTATCTAAATCAATTACACGATCAATTACAACAATCCAATTTTTTTTTCTATGATCACAATCTTATTTCGTATATGAAGGTCTTTACACGACTTTTGTTGTTTCGTATTTTCGGTTTATTATTATTTATTGGGAGTTCATCAATAAAATTCGTTCCGCCCTATGAATTTAATAATCAAATTAATAATTCAGTTCCGTCTTGTGTTTGTGTGTTTTCGGTTGCCGCCAAATTCTATATACTTAATTGGGGCTATTCTTTTTTAGCGAGCAAACGCCCAAGGATATTTTCTAGGTCATGTGATTTAGGTGTTATTTACGAAAAAAATAAAGTAAAATTAAATCAAAATGGTCATTGACGCTGAATACACGCGATCTTCATCTTCACTACAGAACACAAAACTTGTTTCAAATTAATAATATTTGAGCGATAACAACAAACCTGTGATGACAAACAGGTAATATAGAATATTTTTTTAAGCCTCAAGCGCATCGCTGCTATAATTTTGATTGATTTATTTAAAAAAACAAAACAAGACGAGAACTTTTATACCAACCAAATAAAAATAAATCCAATTAAATATAATAAACAATACTTATAATGAATTGTTTGTTCATGACGTAATTTTTTTCAACGGAAATGTACTTCTGTGTACAAGTACATAAAAATGATCTTAACCGTATATTGTGAAACTCGTAAAGACACGATCTCGGCTATATCGATCGCACACTTACCTAAAAAAAAAATAATAATTATATGACAATTACTTTGTTTTACTCAAGTACACAGAACAGCGTCGAACATCGATCTCACAGTATTATCCCAAACACAAACAACATGATCTTCAATTTTTGTTTAATTTAAATAAACAATTAAAAGAAAGAATAATAAAGATCACATCTATATACGATCACCAACCATGTGATAAAATATTAAATATGAGAACAGATTTTTGCATTCTTATTTAAACGATCGCGCGATCCACAAAATTTTGTCTTTTCCCATCATTTTCTAAATACATAAGATCTCCACCTACATTTTTGGAAACTTATCTGTTACATGATCGCGATCATATGGTTTTACACGCACATATGGAAAACGTTATAGAAGGTCATCATGATTAATCATACTAATTTATGCTACTGGGTGATCGTATTTTTATTTTTTTGTTTTGTTTGGTGCTTGCGTAAATTGTCGCGACATGATTAATCATGAAACACAATTTTAATGTTTTAGGATCACAAAATAATTGAATGAGTCTTGATCGATTATTGAAATATGATGTCAACTGAACATGTGTTTACTTGTTGTGCCCATGTAGTATTTTATTAGATGCCGCCTTTTTTAAATTTGATTTGATTTGCACAATCGTCAGTTAAATCATGCGGCTGTAGCAAATTAAAAATCAATGACCCTTCATTAATATTCGTTCTTAAAAAATTAATTATTGTTTTTGTTCAGCAGCATTTGTACAAAAAAAAAAAAAAAAGTACCAGCACCGCAGATAAATTATGTGAGAGCGTCACTAATTGTAATTTAAATTGATTTTAATTAGCAAAGCAAAGCTAAAAATTAAGCTAAAGTGACTGTATGCATAGTCATGCAAATTTTGTAATTTTTCTTGCAATTAAGCGCGAATTACATGCACCAGCGCGACATTATGCAATATTTGAATATTTGTAATGTTTTTTTTTTTTTATATAGCCGAGGTACAAGCATAATCTCGTCGACATTCCAAATATGGAAATTCCACCGTAATTTCTTCTTTATTATGCTGTCTGTTTAAGTCTTTTATAATAAATTAATTTGTTGTTGTCCGTTTAAAGATCACGAACGCGCGAGCAATTTTTTTTTATTTTTTTTTTTTTGGGGTTATTTTACTTCTTATTATGGACGTTTAATTCGTTTGTTAAAATTTTATTGTTTTTGTGGGTGAAGGTGAATTTATTTATTCATGCGTCGCTTTTGCACGAAAACAAGAAATTATAAGAATAAGAATATACGTTACTACAACCAAAAATCTCTCTGGTGTCTGTAATTAAATTTGAATTGAGAAGCTTGCCGATTTCGCCCTAAAAAGGTCGATAGACCCATATATTTATGTATTGTCATGCCAGAGTTTTCGATAAGAGTTTAATGTACGATACAAAGAAATGTTGCACTTAAAAATGTGATAATTTTTATTTTTGATAGCTAGTTAAATAGATGGTGACGCGGAAATGCAGGTAAATAGCAACGATTACGTGTCAATCAAATATAACCGGCTAGTGAATTGTGTTATTGTTGTATAGCGACCTAACACAAAAAAAATTATAGAAGGTTAAGTAATAGGTATATTGCGGTATATTTGCACATTAATTTCGTTACGGAAGTTAATTAGAATATCTATTGTGTGCTAAATTTATATACATACATATATTTAAAGTAGAACTAATGGTGGCTTTGTCCAGTTGTTTTTATATCCAACATAAAATAATTAGATTTGGTGTTATTTTCTGGTAAGTTTTTTGTAAAAGTTTCAAAAATCCCAATATACACAAAGAAAAGAAAAATTAACTGTGACATAAACAAAAACTTAAGGAAATCAAGGATTTTTTCAAACCTAGGGCTGGTTATTCTCATATCCTATTTGGAAATTAGTAGAAATGAATTTTCGGAAAAGAACCCTTTATCAGATGGGTATATATCGAAGATTAACCACATGTGATTCTGATACATTATGGTAAATGGTAAACAACAGTCAAATCAATCTGCTTTCATTTATATAGAACGAACTAGTACCAAGAGGCAGGGATACCGGAGAGTAAATTACTGAAATACTGAAATTGAAAAAGGGCCATTAACGCTCCTTGTCAGAGATTTGAGCTAGTTGAAATAGCTGATTAAATTTCTAATTCATCAAGCTATCAACGTATCCTCTATCCCAAGAAATAAATATACTTCGAATTTTAAATTTCACATTGCTGTTTTGGCTGAAATTGATTAGAGGTCAATCTTGCCCCTTATCAGAAATTTGGACTCAGGTTCTAAATTTCTAATAGCGCATACAATATATAAATAAATTCTCCATCCATCAAGCTATCAAAGAATCCCCTATCCGCAGAAACAAATGCTTTACGTTTGTTAAATTTCAAATTGCAGTTTTGCTTGATATTGGTAAAGGACCATAAACACCCCTTGCTAGAGATTTGGACTCAGTTTCTGATAGTACACAAGATGGCTGAATAAATTCTCCATTCATCAAAGTGATAAGATATCCTCTATCCCCAGAAATACCTAAATGTGCTTTGGATTTTAAACTTCAAGTTGCCGTTTTGGCTGAAATTGAAAAAAGGTCAATATCTTCCCTTATTACAGATTAAGACTCAGGTTCTAATTGTGCACCTAATACATGAATAAATTTTCTACCCATCAAGCTGATAAAATATCTTCTATTCCCAGAAATAAATGTGCTACGAATTTTGAATTTCAAATTGTGGTTTTGGCTGAAAATGGTTAAGGGTCAAAAAGCCCCTTAACAGATATTTGGACTCCTACAATCTATGAATAAATTCTCCATACATCAAGCTATCAAAGCATCCCCTATCTCCAGAAATAAATGCGTTTCGTTCGTTAAACTTCAAAGGGCAGTTTTGCTTGATATTGATAAAGGGCCATTAACGTCACTCGCCAGAGATTTCGACTCAAGTTGTAATAGTACACAAAATAGCAGATTAAATTTTTAATCCGAGCTTCTTCCCAGCCGTCCGTCTGTCTGGATGTCTGGACGTCTGGATGTCTGAATGTCTGTACCCATGGTATCTCGAGAATGGCTTGTCCGATTTGGAATTTTTTTCGCCCATCAGTTTCTATGTTGAAAAGCTTTTGACAGAACATCAAGAGGGTTGAAGTACCTGCCATACGAATTGACCCAAAACACCTGATAATATAAATATTTACGATTTTGGTTATATACGCTGGTTTGATTATTGAATTGGGATTGAATTTGGAGCTGATTTGAAGATTAAGTTAGGGGCCAATTTGCGGGTTGAGTTGAAATTGAGTTGAAATTGAGTTGGGGTTGGATTAGGATCTAGTGAGCAGTTAACCAATTTTGGATATAAGATTGGTTTGAGTTTGGCGTAGAGTTTGCGGTTGAGTTGAGGATGAGTTGTGTTTCGTTTGCGGGTTTAATTAGCGCTGAGTTGGGGTTGCATTAGGGTTTAGTGAGCAGTTAAACTGAGGATTTGTAATTTTTTTTAATAAAAATTTTATTGGGATTCTATATCTTATCCGATTTTGATGAAACTGAGTATTCCAATGGAAATGGGATTCTCAAATTATTTTTGGATGAAGTTCTGGAATATGGCGAAGTATGAAGGAATTTGCGTATTTCTGAAAATGGGATTCTCAAATGTATTTTGAATGAAGTCTGGAATATGGCCAAGTATGATGGAATTTGTCCATTTCTCAACCGATTATGATGAAATTCGACATGTGTATTGGAAATGGGATTCTAAAATGATTTTTGGATGAAGTTCCTGAATATAACTAATAGATGTGGAATTTGGATACTTCCTAACCGGTTTTAGTGAAATATGACATCCGCGATGAAAATGCGATTCTAATATAATTTTCAAATTAAGTTCTGGAATATGGCCAACTATGATGGAACTTAGCTATTCTTAAACCGATTATTATGAATATTGCTAAATGTCTTGGAAATGAGATTTTAAAGTGATTTTTAGATACAATTCTGGAATATGGCCAATTATGATGGAATTTCCCTATTTCTTAACCGATTTGGGGGAAATTCGACAAATGGGTTGGAAACTGCATTCTTAAATGATTTTAAGATTAAATTCTAGAACATGGGCAATTAGGATATACCTTAGCTATTTTTAACCGATCACGATGAATTTTGACGTTTCCAACTAATAGAAGGAAATGTGGCACATAAATTATTTTTGGATGCGTTTGTGAGAAATATGTCAATATGGCTTTTAAATTGTTGTCTGACATGGTTTCTGTAAAGCATGCAGTTATTGAAGTTTCTTTCAGGCAGCGTAAACATGTATTTAAATTGCTTAACGATCGAGATTATTTTCGAAATAATATTCAAGTTCGCCTATAAACTTTTCTCGCCAATCCTTCGCTTTAAACGTTGGGCTATGTTTCATGAGTATTTACTATCAGAGCTGTAAGTTTGGCAATGCTTAAAAAAATGAAAGTGGCGGACACGCGCTGAAGAATTAAAATTAATAACGGCACTGTAGAGTCTCGGGATTAGCAGTATAATTTTAGAAACACCTTTACATCGCAAATCTTGAATTTCACCATAATCAAATTAGGAATAGGCAAGTCCTACCCTAATTGGCCATATTCCAGAATTTCATCCAAAAATCATTTTAGGATCCCATTTCTATCGCGGATGTTAAATTTCACTAAAATCTGTTATGAAATAGATAAGTTTATGTGCAAGACATTTAAACAAATCCACACACCTTGACCAATTTGAACCAACCTTTACACAAATACGGTTTTTGAATCGGGAGTAGACTTAATTTTGAAGTCCGACATTCTGATTACCTAATGAGGTTTCAGCCCTTTTCTTAAAAGCTTCAAATTGCGATTTTGCAAGAAATTGATAAAGAGCTATTAACGTCTCTTGTCAGAGATTTGGACTTAGGTTCCGGTAGCACATATAATATCTGAATAAAATCTTTAACGATCAAACCGATGAGATTTCTCCCTATCTCCAGAAATAAATATGTTTCGAAGTGTGAAATTAATAAAGGATTAAAAACACCCTTTGTCACAGATGTGGACACAGATTCTGACAGTTCACGTGCCATCTGAATATATTCTCCATCCATCAAGTTGAAGATGTATCCCATGTCCCCAGAATTTTTTTTTTTTTTTTCTTGCAATTTTTAATCTTAAAGTGTTATCACTTTCGAGGACATGACGGCAAATGCCGTCAAAAGAAAAAACTTTCGTTTAGGACATGACGGTATATACCGTCATCGAAAATAAGTTGCTTTGGGGCATGACAGTTAGCACAGTCAAAAAAATAGCACTTTTATGTCCTAGCAAAATGTATTGCAATTTTAATTAGGACCCTTTTGTAGAACTTCTTTCGTAATTTTGTTTTGTTCAATATTTTATTCGTTTCGACGATCACAAAACGGTATGACGGTATATACCGTCATGTCCTAAACGAAAGTTTATTTTGTTGACGGCATTTACCGTCATGTCCGCGAAAGTGTTACTGACAACTGAAAATGACAAAGGGTCATTAACGACAGATTTAGACTCAGTTTCTCATGCCTTATATCATTAACAGCTGAATAAATTCGTCACCCATCAAGATAGAAAGTGAAAGTTATTCCCTATCCCCCGAAATAAATTTATTCCAAATTTTAATCTTCAAATCGCAATTTTGACGTAAATCGCTAATGAGCTATTTATTTAGTTAATAAATTAGCTGACTAAATTCCTTGTCCGCCGAGCCTAAATAATATTCCATGTTTCCAGAAATAATTTTTATTCGAACGATTGTTTTCGAGTTTCTAATAAAATGACAATTTTAGTACTAAATATTTGAATAGGAATCCAGATTGTTTTCCAATTGGAATTCAATTTAACTATTTAACAGTGTGAAACTAACACATAATTACTATGCAATTAAATCATATTTTGAACATAAAATGCAAAGCGCAAATGTTTTTCTTAAATTTCCCATCCATCAGCTCTTTGGGCGAACCAGTCAACTATCAGCCTCATGGTTCTCTCATTTTCTCATTTTTCTCTACATGTAATTTTCAATTATAATAATTTCCAACATCTTTTAAGCAATATACATATTTCGTTCGCACTTTCATACATCACACTACCCCATGAAAAAAGTTTGTATTGGCAGTTTAAATGGTGAAAAAAAGCAATTTAAATTGTGCATGCAAGCGAGAACATTATAAGAGAGGAAATGATGTTATCTACATATATTTCTTCGATCAAAACCTTATTCTAGCAAAGTTTTGGCTTTTACCTCAATTTAAAATGATCTAATGATCAAAAACAAAGATATTTTTAAATTTGGTTTAAATTTTTGATCCAATCAACAACTTTACTTTTTGCATTGCGCAAGTTGATATTTGATGAACAAACCAAAATTTTTGATTCGAGCCATTAAAATGATTGCAAATAAAATGTAATATTTGTTACCATTTAAAGAGCATTTGTGGTATTGTGGTGCGACAAAACTCGATTGTGTAAGATACATATTTCAAGTTCTCGTAAGTAAGTAAAGTTCTCGAATTTATGAATTTCAGTGGTCAAAACTCGTAACTCGAAATACGACAGATACATGATTGACAGGTGAAATTGAAATACGGATGAATTACAAAAACGCTTACTGTGACAGTAAGAAATATTTCAGTATAAATGTTGTGCTAGATTTAACCTGTTTCATTTAACCTGCTTTGGGCATCCAGCTATGTAGGGTGGGTTTAAACAAGCTTTTCTTATCTTCAAATCCGGATTCCAGTTCCGTTCTAATACAAAGCTGTAAAAATAAATCTTTTGAAAATAAGAAAAGCTTATTTAAACCGAGCCTATAACTGCTAAAGAGATTACTGGTAGCGAAATCAAAACAGCGTAAAGGATTAATATAAACATTTCGTTTAAGCAATCCGATCAATTTGTAAATAAGTTCACGCAGAGCCTAAGGCAAAAATTTTCGATAATGACGAACCGTCAATCAAATACGGCAAATTTCTAAAAGAAGCAATGAAAATATGTACTTCGATTATATGGTCAAAATATCGCGTGCAGTGTTTAGTTCGAACCCATCCAAATTAGAAATTCATGAATGTATTTTATACTATTACCGCTAAGTTGTTAAGTCCTAACATCTTCTTTATTAGGTCGGTCAGTCTGATTTATCATCATCAATAAATTGTTTCGCTAATATCTAACTATAGATAACACATAACAACTTGCATTAAATCACATTTTTAAATCAATGTCTCATAATATTTCAAGTTTTTGTTAGTTTTTTTCAAGTTTTCAAGACAACCATCCAATATGCCTTTCCCTTTAAATTAAATATGATTATGGTGATGATGATGTCGACTTTATCGAGATCATTTCTGATCTCTAGTGGGACCGAGAATTCTTCTTATGATGTTACGCTCAGTTATAGCGATTTTCTGGATTTTTGATGCTGTCAGCTAATAGCTGGGTTGATTTATAATACAGGTTGCTGCGCTGCGCCATATTGAGCTGACGAATGACATACGACAATGATAAGTTAAAGAGAGTTTGAGTTATTAGGCCTCCTTGCCGCACTCCAGATTTGCCTTCTATTAGTACCTTACATATTGAGCCATTCATTAAAAGCTGGCACATTGCGATAGGATAATACGTTCCATAACGTATTACTCTTAATGCTGTCGTACGCCTGTTGGAAATCTATGAATAGACTGTGTACATGGATGTCATTTTCATAGCATTTCTCCAGCACAATCCTCAGCGTAAAAATTTAATCGGTCGTTGATCTATTTGGACGAAAACCACATTGATCATCCATCATCCAAGATCCTCTCGCTATACCAGCACATACTTCCCACATAAGCGTATTCACAAAGCCACATGGAAATCAAACAACGGGATAACGGTCAACCAAATCAAACACATCTTCTTGTTCAAGAGGCATTTTTGTAGCCTTAAAGACATCAGACCTAAACATGCTGAATAAACATTTCGTCTATCCATCACATACTCATCGTTTCCAGCGCATCACTTGATGAAACACTGCGGCATTGAACAACCAAGTTACTAGGACCACCTTCGGGATTACCATATCAGAAATCTTGGAAAATAACCCACTTCCTGACTCCGGTAAAGAACAGTGGGGATATTAACAAAACGGCGGTAACCGATGCCTCAAAGTCTACCATAGGCCAAAATCAATCCAGGCTTAAAAATCCCTGGTTTGATGAAGATTGTATTGATGCTATTCGGGAGAAAGTTCGTGCACGACAACGAAATCTATCGCAAAGAACAAGATAATCCCATAACGCCTACATGACTGCGAGGAGAATCTCCAATCGCCTATGCAGATAGAAGAAACGGGAATGACATGAGCAACAGGCACGCAACATCCAAAATTCTAGCCTGAGAGATAAATATCGTTTCATAAGAGAAATAGCTACGAACTTTCATCCACGTAGCAGCGTTCTTCGCAACGAATCCAGTACGCGATATTAACGTCGAGATGACACCACCACTTCACTTCCTCCATTATATGATGAAGTGCAAAATCCGGAATGTGATATCGCAGGTTAAAAATTACAAGACCGGCGGTGAGGATGGTATCTGCAACGAAATGCTCAAATATTGCGGCGATTATCTGTTCTACCGCATGTTTGAGCTAATTTCAATAATTTAGTCTAAAGAAGAAATCCCATTAGAGTGGAAGACGGCTCTTATTTGTCTTTATGAAAAGAGAGATCGATTGAACTGCAACAACTATCGCGGTATAGTTTGTTGAACAAAGGCTACAAGGTTTTGGCCCACGAAGTCGCGGCAAAATTATCAACTTATAACCACGAAGTTGTACAGAAAGCTAGCTCGGTGGTGCGCGTCCCGTTGTTGTTTGATGTAAGGTGCAAGGAGTTTGGGCCAATAATGCTCGATTATAGTCGTTATGGAGTTAGTCCATAGCGATTATAATCGACAATGTCATTACCGATTAGTCTTGTTTCCTGCAGCGTTATTAGGTCGAGTTGCTCGTCTCGTGCGGAGTTGCTAGACTCCCATCGGGCGCGTCCCCAGGTGGCGGATAGGGGAAAACTCTCACTGACTTGTCGGGCGGGTAAATGGGAAATAAAATACCATTCGCGGACCAAAACTAGCTAAGGGTGGTTCCCTGAAAATAATAACCAATATGGGGGACTCGAAACGAGATAACCTTACGGCGCAGGGAATCGGATACCCAGTGCCGGCGACTTTGAGGGGTGAGCAAGCGGGCTCCCAGTCGTCGATATCCAATGACCGCAATACTTCAGAGCTGATGAACTCTGACCCATTTGGAAGAAGTTCCATAGTGCAAAGATCACCAACATCATTAGCTAGAACAGTTGAGATAGAAAATGCAGAACTACGCAGACAACTATGTAACATTGAAAAAATTACGTCGGATTTAATGAACGAAGTAAAATCTCTTAAGTTAGAAAATGAGAAACTGAAAAATTCTTTACAATCAAAGGAACCTGAGGAACAGGATGCTTCAGTTTTCCATGAGAAAAATGCTTTGCAACCCAAGAAGCCAGAAGAACAGTGTGCTACAGAGTACCACACTGACGAAGAAGAATTAAGAGAAGAAACTGACTGGATCTTAAAAAAGAACAGGAAGAAAAGACCTGCGAAAAAACGGAAGGCAGAATCTTCTCCAGAGATTGTAGCTTCAAGCCGCACTTCAATAACTGCTGTATTAAATCAAAATCAGCAAAATTTACCAGCTCAGGAAAACCAAACTGCCAAAATTAAGGAAAAGGCTCCACCACCAATCAACATTATTGGCGTAACTGAATATAGTACTATCCAATCGTTAATGAAATCGGTGACTACAAAAGATTACAGAGTTGTAGCACTGAACAACAATATTTGGAAAATCAATACAACAGATATTGAAAGTTATAGAGCCTTGGCTTCAAAGCTGACAGATGACGGCAAGGAATGGTACACATATGAGGACAAAAATGATCGTCCGATTAAAGTGATGGCCAGAGGTCTTCATCCAACCTGTGCAAAGCAGGATATAATGGAAGACCTTAAATACCAAGGCTTCAAAATAGAGGATGCGGTAAATATCCTAAAGAAAGAAAAAACTGTAACTGATCAAGGGATTAAAATGAATAAAAGGGGGCTCCCATTGTTTATGCTTACTTTTAATAGCACGGAAAAAGTGGAAAAAATTTTCAATATTAGGGCAGTCCTTAACATGAGAGTTCGAATAGAAGCGTTAAGAAAATCCACAGGCTTGATACCTCAGTGTAAGAAATGCCAAGGATATAATCACACGCAGAAATATTGCAAACGAGAGCCTAGATGCGTGAAATGTTCGGGAAAACATCTCGCCCAAGATTGTAGGTTCACAAAAGCTACGCCTCCAAAATGTGTAAACTGTAATGGAGAGCATCCCGCTAATTATAGAGGATGTGAAGTAGCCAGGGAACTTCAAAATCTGAGAAATAAAAAACAACAAGGCCCGCTAAACCGTGGGATGTTCAATAATAAGACAATATCTAAAAATCCAGTGGTAGAACTACCACTAACAAGTGCAATAGCAGGCCGAAAAACATACTCCCAGATTGTACAACAGCGGGAAGTAGTAAGTAACAACGAAGACGGTCAAAGCCTAATTCTTGAAAAAATTTTAAAGAATATAGAAGCATTAAACTTAAGGCTACTAAAACAAGAAAGAAGCCTGGACGCTTTAAATAAGCGGTTAAATAAGCAAGAAACAGTGAATGAAATCACTTCTATGATGTACTAATCTATGAAGATGAATAACACATTCAGAATCGCCAATTGGAATGCAAATGGGCTGTTGCAACAAATTCCAGAGTTAGAAATTTTCCTAAATATAGAAAAGATAGATATATGCCTAATTTCAGAATTTCATTTGACAAAAGATTCATTCATTAGAATTCGAGGATACCAGTGCTATCACGCCATCCACCCGTCAGGAAAAGCGAGAGGAGGTTCAACCATATTTGTGAAGGAAAACATCAAACATTACGAAGGAGTAAAAATTGAAGAAGAAATTATGCAAGTAGCCACCATTAATGTTCGAATAAATAGTCAAAAGGTAATCAACATATCTTCAATATATTGCCCTCCACGTTATAATCTGACTAAAGAAAACTATGTTACGTTACTCAAATCGCTCGGTTTTAACTTCATAATCGGAGGCGATTTTAATGCTAAAAATACATATTGGGGATCAAGGCTAACAACCCATAAGGGTAAGGAGCTATTTGCAGCTGGTCGGGCACTAAACTGCGAGTTCCTGTCTGGAGGTAAACCAACATATTGGCCAGCGGATACAAATAAGATACCAGATTTGATAGATTTCTTTGTAACAAAAGGGATATCTGTAAACTACGTATTACTCGAAAACAGTGAAGGAATTTCATCTGACCACACACCTGTCATTATGACACTCAGTGATACCATTATCAAAAAAGAAAATTTACCTAGGTTAACAAATAATAAAACAAACTGGGACCTCTTCCGGAAAATAGTCGAAGACAATACGGAACTACAAGTACCAATTAAAACTCCGGCAGAACTTGAGGTTCAATTGGAGCTGCTGAACAACAGTATTCTGCAAGCAGCATGGCAGAGTACTCCTCCTACTTGTAATCAAACGGAAAGTTACATCAACTACCCAGTAGAAGTGAGAGATCTGGTTAGAGAAAAGCGGAAAGCTCGAAAAATCTGGCAGAGGAATCGAGCACCACAAAGCAAATCACGACTTAATTATTTAAGCAACAAATTAAAAATGCTTATCAAAGAAGTCAAGAACAAATCTTTTAATGAATACCTGGCTGGCCTTTCTGGCAACAAAGACACTAATTACTCCCTTTGGAAAGCAACTAAAGGTCTTAAAAGGCCTAAAGTACAAATAGCTCCTATCAAGAATGACGATGGAACTTGGGCTAGAAGTGCCAAAGAAAAAGCTGCATTGTTTGCAGACTATCTTGAAAACACATTTCAACCCCTCCCAAGGCAAACAGCTGAAGAAAATATAATTTCAGTAAATAAAGTGGATAACCTAAACATAAAACCTGTAACACTACAAGAGCTAAAAGATGAAATTAAAAACAACTTAAGTTCAAAAAAATCCCCTGGTTATGATTTAATCACTGGACTTATAGTTAAAACTCTCCCAGAAAAAGGAGTACGAAAATTACTGCAAGTAATCAATGCAGCCTTCAGATTAAAATACGTTCCATACCAGTGGAAAGTGGCAGAGGTGATAATGATTATAAAACCTAACAAGCCGCCAAACAAGAAAACATCGTACAGGCCGATTTCCCTACTTCCTATAATTTCAAAATTATTTGAAAAGTTACTACTCAAGAGATTAAAATCAGTAATAGAAGACAGAAAACTCATTCCTCCTCACCAATTTGGATTTATAGAGAGACACTCTACCATAGATCAAGTGCATAGAATCACAGATCTAATTGAAGATGCTCTGGAAAATAAAAAAATATGCTCAAGTGTATTCTTGGACGTATCTCAAGCCTTTGACAAAGTATGGCACCGAGGCCTGGAATATAAACTACAAAGAGATCTGCCGAAGCAGTTTTACCTGATTTTAAAGTCATATCTAGCTGATCGACGCTTTCGTGTGAAACATGAAGAGGAATACTCCGAATTAAAGAAAATATCGGCGGGAGTTCCACAAGGGAGTGTTCTGGGGCCGATACTATATATACTTTATACGCGAGACGTGCCAAGCACAAAAGGAACAAATATTGCAACATTTGCGGATGATACTGCAATCTTGGCAACTGGAAACAACATAGAGGAGTCAACCAGCAAATTACAAAACGCTGCTAATTCATTGAGTAATTGGACGAAGAAATGGCGCCTTCAACTCAACGAAACTAAATCTGTACATATAAACTTTACCAACAAAAACGTTAATTGGTTACCTGTTCGACTGAATTCACAACTTATTCCACATGCAAACACGGCAAAATATTTAGGAATGACCCTTGATGCTAAACTCAAGTGGAAAGAGCATGTTAAAAAGAAAAAAGAAGAGTTAAACATCAAATATAGAAAAATGTATTGGCTCATAGGAAGGAACTCTGAGCTAACATTACATAATAAACTGCTATTATATCGGCAGATATTGAAACCTGTATGGACGTATGGTATACAGCTATGGGGCTGTACCAAGAAAACTAACGTAAAAGTAATTCAAACTTTTCAAAATAAAGTCTTGCGTAGTATGGTCAACGCACCATGGTATATAAGGAATGATAACCTTCATAAGGATCTAAAGATGGAGTACGTCAGTGAAGAAATTAAGAAATATGCTAGGAAACACGTACAGCGCCTCAGTCAACATGAAAATGCGGATTTGCGTCGTATGCTGAACAACCAAAATCCAGTAAGACGGCTTCGAAGAACGAAGCCCTTAGAACTAGGACAGATAAATTAATGAAGTATCCAACCTGGAGCTAACCGATGGGTTATTCTCCTCAAACAGTTAACATCATTTAATATAGATAAATTACTAGATGAAATTGTATTCAGTTGTAATATTTGTTAAATAAATAAAAATACATTTTCAAACTCCAGATTATTGTACGGCTTAAGATGAAACTTGCGATATCGTACTGTATAAAATCCAGAAAACCATTAATTTTCCTTTAAGTTTTTATAAGCCAATTTACGACTAAAGGAGTTGTCTTGCAAACATATTTTTATATGTAGGAGATCTGAATCGATAGTTTTAGGCTGATAAAAGTTTTCAGAGTAAATTGACCGCACGAAATTGTATACATGACCTGCTAGGCCTTAGAAGAAGGGGGCACAAAGGGCAGTTTACGCGGATTCTATTACTTAGTAGCCCACAAATATTATTTAAAAACGCAAAAAGCAACATTAATTCCGCTTAGTGGAATTTTCAGTATTAGCTGATTTTCATCAAACTGTTGTGTTGAGTTTTAGTTCTATAAAGGGACGCGAACTGCTAATAAATTAACTGTTTGATATTCTAACCCAATTTGTTGTATAGTAAAATTATGTTCGCCGTAATATCGCTTTATTATTAAAAATTATGACCGATACAATCAGAAAATCGAGCAATTCTCACGGAACGATTTACAACAGTTCAGATACCTGTAGAATGTACTTCTAATTATTTTTTACTTTTGGTTAAAAACTCCACATTGGTCTTTCCAATTATACATTCGTTCTATTCTGGCTCCTAAATTATATCCGTTTTTAAATTTTCATAACGCATTTCTTGTTTCCAAGATGAAATTGTCATCGATAGAATTTCATTCTAACAAAGCTTTATGCCAGTTTCGGTTCTTAGCTTTGTGCTCGCCAAACAATTTGCAATGTAATGAAGATTTCATATGTGTTGAATATTTGATGAAGTTTTTGATCGATCATTCTGGTGCCATTGCACAATGCTTTCCTATAAAAATTGCACCTCATTTTAAAACTTACAATGTGTGGCGGAAAGCCTATATTGGTAATTTTTTGAAGACTTTTTATTCAGCTCAAGTATTTGCTTGTTTGCCGTTGAGAGGGTGAAACGTTTTGATAGATAATCGAAGAAAATATGGTGACAGTTTTCACCAAAGCTCTAAGGGTGATGGCATTTGTTTGTGTTTCAGAAAGGTTATAGATTGGTAGCAAGCTTCCAATTCCAATATGAAGTGGCGAATGCGCAAATATACAAACACATTTTGATGACGACCACGAATAAAGAAGCTCTTGAAAATTTTGTAGAGATATTTCTTGAGTAACCTCTAGTTAAGAGCAAATGCATCAAGTTATTGGTGGTTTCAGGTCCCGATGAGTCTCCTAGTTTTACTTCTTTAGCCTCCAATATGAATGCAAATGCTGCTTGAATAGCCCCTTTGATTGAAGCAAACGAAAAAATCCGCAAAGAAATCTATGCTGGCGAAGCTCTTTTCCGAATGGATTTTTCTGATCGCAATGAATCCGAATGTCTGAAGCTCCTGTGCTTTCGGAAAAACAGTAGCCTCTTTGGCTAGTTCATATTCAATTTCATAGAAAGATTTCAGCGAGAGAAACTTGTTGCGCCCGGAACATTCGTCTCGAATTCCAACTGTGGTGTTTGCTGGCAGTCACCTCTGAGTTTCAGGAAAAGCTCTTCCACAGGTTGTGCACTGTCCATGATATATAGTAAAGTTCAGCAAATTTTTTGCTTTACTTTCTGAATGATTTAGATGTGATGTGCAAAACCTCAATGGCTTCGGAAGCTTAACCTGATTTAGGAAACCTGTGATAAACACAGTCCAGCGATTCACAATTGTGGAATTTATGTAGATTGAGTTAAGCTTCTTTGATGTTAACTGCATCATGAATTGTGGATTCTGTGTCATTTTTATAGCTTCAAAAGTTACAATTTGATGCCGATGAGCCTATGAAATAGAGGCTGCTTATTTATTGGGTGATCCATTTATAATTTAAAATAATTTGAATACGGCTTAAACCGAAACTTAGAGATTAAGGCACTGAAAAATACAAAAATATTTCAGCACCAATAACAATAACTTCGAAAAAAAAATTCTCGGCAATGCTTCAGCAACAGTCCGCTTAAATTTTGTCACTTACTGTAAGGTTTTAACTGCTAGCAGAATTTTGTGAAAAGTTCTTTCAACTAATTTTGGGCCGCGAAAGCTATGGAATTACAATCTGGAGTAAAGTTGTATTCCTTGTAAATATTGTGCTATTTAACGCACATAAATCAATGGATTTTTTTTTTAAGTTAATTTCTTCAGTAAAACTGTATTTTGATTATCGACTGATAAAAGGTAATCTGATTCAAATGACATTGGTGCAAAGAAGTGTATTAAATAAAAAAAAATCGTAACCGAACTAATTTGCGGCGTACCAAATTTATTTTTTTGCTAATTCATCATCTTTAATATTTTGTATTAATCTAATTATATAGAGGTAATAAATTTTTATGATTGCAATTTATTAAATGCCAAAAAAAAAATTAAATTTGGTATTTTGGGTCTTCCAAGAAATTTGTGGTATATATCTTTGTCATGCAATTATTATTACACAAAGGTAACGTCTGCCGCAATAAAGATAAATGAAAGACAAAATGATAAATTTGACGTTGTTTCACATGCGACACACAGGCGGATATTTTACCAACAATCACCAAATTCTTATCACTGTACTTAAAGCAAAATGTTCATGTACATCTCATTTCCTGTAATTATTAGTATACCAAACAATTTATGTATCTGTCTCAAAATATGTAACCTCTCACATTTCATCGCCGCTCGACAACAATTACATTTTGATCCTCGAAAAAAACGAACGAACGTATCAAATTAACTCTAAATGCTGTATTGTGCGATCATAATTATGTTTTGGTACATAATTTAAGTCACAAAAATGTTTTAAATGCGTACAACAAAAAAAATCAAAAATTGAAATTAAAAAGGGTCATAATTATGTCTTAATAATGTGTATAGCTCTTATACACAAATACATAAAGTTCACTGAACCAAATCAACCAGTTTTCGGTTGTCAAGATAATAGTCGTAGTGTATTTAGTGTTTTTTGGAATTCCCTTTTCATGTGCGCAACATTAAAAAACACTTAAAGTCTTATCACCCGAACAAGACACTTATATCAATCATCGCAGTTTCCCGAATTTTATTTCGCGTTCTGTATATGTACGCTGTATATAGATTTATAGTTTCTATTTTTATGATGTCGACACACTAAAATCGGAAGACATTAACGAAAAAAGGTTGTTTGTCGCGCGACTTCATTTATTTATCGTCTCGAGACAACATAATAAGACGTTTTTGGTGAAAATGTTTTTCTATAAACGCGATAACAAGAAATAAATGAGGGAGTTCCAAGATGAGATGATAAGATATAAATTCAATCCATCAATGTTTTAAGATTTTGTTGTCATGATAATGTTACGAGATGTTCTGTCGTAAATAAAGCGAACGATTTTATTTAAGTGAGCGACGAATAAAAAGGATTACATTTTTATTTTTAGTCTTATAGGTATACGTTTTTTATGATCTTTTAAGTGTAACAAGCATAGTGTTACTGCTTGTTAAGGGGTTTACAGTATTTATATAAAACTAACGTGACATTGATATCTTAATTTAAAAAAAAAAGTAAAATGAAACAATGAAAAACGGAAGTAACAAGAAAATCTAATCCACATGTTGCTTGTTAACGTTATTGTTAGCGCAACTGATTAGCTTCATTCCTGTATATCACCATACAAAATCCTCTCAGCAGGTTTTCTTCTTAAATTTTAATCTTATTTATCTATACAATATTATGTTTCTTATCAAACGTCAAAAGATTTAATTATTTTAATTTTTTATTCTATTCTTCTCGGTCGTTTCACTCAACGCATATCCAAGAACCATGAAGCAGAAGATACTAACCGGTTCGAAGTAAAAATTCGCATATAAATTATAAAATTTTATTGGTTCGAATTTTTGTGGCAGCTCCGAAATTACATAAAGGTCAAAATTTAAAACCTGGCCATTAACATGATAATCATTTTTATGTTTTGTCATTATCATAATTTTATTTTTTTTATTTTTTAACATAAACAATCTTGTTAATATACAATATGATACAGAAACGAAACAAAAAACATTGACATGTTGAAAGATGCGGACATGTTGTGTTGTTGTATTCGGCGAAATTCATAACATTTCAACTTTCAATTTTTCACGAAAAAAAAATAAAAAAAAAATTTTTGGCAACTCAATACTTTATTAACACTGACATTATAATTTGCATTTGTATCCAAAAATGATTTATATTCAACGGGATTACAAATGAACTTGTCAAGTATTTTGATCATCTTGTAAACACAACAACAACAACAATATGAAAAGTTTAATTAAAAAAATGCCGCGATATACGCGATCGATCGTTATAAAGAATTTTTGACATTAAACAACAAAAATTGAATTCCCAATTATCGATCGATTGATTGAGGTTTTCTTATATTGTACGAGTATTCCCTTGGTTACGTTTTGATTTGTATTGTAAACCCGCTGTTGTTAATTTTGAGGTCAACGTATTTTTGATTATCTGTCTGTATAATTTCCTAATTTATAGGTTATTAATATTTACAATTCGGATTTGAATTGGATGAAAAATACAAATTATTTGAGTTCTCCTCATTTTGCTTTCCAAAATCAATTGTAAGTTTCCAAAAGCAATTTAAGCCACAGGGGACTTCTATTTAAAAGACTATGATTCCTATATTATCTATTATTTGTGCGCTTAAAATTTAAAATTTCAACACCTTCGGGCACTTTTGGTGTTCTCATAAAAAAGGGTTACTTAAAAAATATTGACCCTGATTTTTTCACGCCAGTTCAACTGGCCTACTTTCGAAACAGTCAGGTCTCTTTATCCTTCATTCGTCTTAATATCTCGATGTCATAGTTTGTTTTCTCTATAGTAACGAGAAACGTAAATTTTTATAGAGATATTGAGCAACCAAATTGCTAAATAACAGTCGTTCGGCTAGAGGAATATTTTGCTCTTTTTATCCTTTACCGAACCAGTTTCCACAAATTTTGCAACAATTTTTTGAATGGCTGTACGAAATTTTCTTACAACTTCTGCGCATAACTTTCATCCATTTTCGATAGCCGAAACGTTTGTACTTGTCATCTATAATGGCACTCTATAGTACAAAAAATATAAATGGCGGCAAATTTAAAAATTAATCTCAAATTGGAACACCTTTTACAATGATTTTATGCTATGTAAAATTGAAATTCAGTTGATTTGAAAATCGGTAAATTGGAATTCGTTAGGATGAAATTTAACGGATTTGTGCATCCTCCCCTTGTGAATGAAATTAAAGTGTAGAATAAAATTCGATTGACTGAAATTCGATAAAACCAAATTCGGTGTATTGGAATTCATTACTATATAGAGTGAAATTCGATTGATCGGTGAACTCTGTAGAATAAAATCGTTAAACTAAAATTCGATGGATTACATTCAGTTCGATGATGTTGTGTCAAATCTCTCTCTCTCTTTCTCTCTCTCGCCAAGTCCATACCTTCAACTATACGTCCTAAATTTAGAATATGGTTGTCCTCTCTATTTTTGACTATAGTTGAATAGGCGTCATAATTGGATTGATTTCCATGTCGCTCATCAAAATTTCGATATTGTACTTGTATAAAATTAATAATATAAGTCTGGAGAAAATTGGTGAATTCTGTTTATGTAGGTTGAAATCGGCATATTATGTCGATTGAATTTGTTCCTTGAAATTCGATCGATAGATTTAAATTCGGTAGATTGGAATTCGACAGATTGGTATTCGGTAAATTGAAATGCGATAGAATGGAATACGATAAATGGAAATCTGATAAATTAAAATTTGACAGTCAAAATTCGATGAACTCAAATTCAATAAATTGAAATTTGGAGTTTAAATTTCGGTAGATTGAAATTCGATGGGATAAAAGCCAAATCACACTCTTACCAAGGTATTAAATTCTCTCTAAATTTGGAAGACGATTGTTCGATAAATTGATATCAGTCATTAAATGACCGACCAAACGACGTAGTGGTTAAAGCTACAGCGGTTGGTTTGCGAGGTACCGGGTTCGAATCCCTATAGGGACGAGATGCAAAAAGAATTTTTCATCATCTGATTACGATCGGTGATGACGATGAACACATCTATGACCCCCTGTTGAGAGTGCGGAATCCTCGAGTTGGTTGGCAACGGCGTAAGGTGGGATGTTAAAAGGGTACTGTGAAATAGTTGGGAGTGCCTTGAGCGCCAGAAAAGATTGCAGAGATAGAGACAAAACAAAAGGGGTTGGTATCGTTATCCAAAATAAAAATATCCAAAAAAAAACAAAAATTCCAAAAAACCAAGTTTT
Organism: Tipula helvola; assembly: GCA_963556165.1. NCBI lineage: Eukaryota > Metazoa > Arthropoda > Insecta > Diptera > Tipulidae > Tipula > Tipula helvola. Next base: position 75,649,856 of record OY744482.1, on the reverse strand, counting down.
TTAAAAATACCAAATTTTTGAAATATTATTTTAATTCGTTTTATACCTTAGAGGATGGAGGCATAGCAGAAATTTCATTACAAATATTGAGTTGATTCAAAAAAAGTTCGGTGTTAAATCCATAAACTTGCAGATTGAAATTAAACAGATACAATTTTAATTAAACCGCCCCTCCTATGGGATGTAGCGCCAGCAAAAAAAAAAAAAAAAGTTGGGGCTACCGCCCGCAAACCCCCGCCCTGACGATTTTCTGAAATTCTAATATTCATAGTGATTGAACCATTTTTGAGAAATTTGTATTTTTTAATAATAATTCACATACTGAAATAGAGAACTCCCCCAAAGCCGCTTAGCATTGGACCTTTGCGCAAGTATGACAGGAAAACGTCAGAAAAATTTTAAAAATATTTACGTTTGTATTTCACATACTAAAATAAAAAACTTCTCACAGCCGCTTAGCATTGGTCTTTTCCGCGCAAGGATGACATGAAATTATGTAGATTCCTTTTGATTTCATATTTTAGTTATCAAAAATTTATTGGGGTCTTCCCTTTCGATGGGGCAGTTTACTTTGTATTTTTCGGTATTTTTTTATTGAATTTTTCCGTTCGGGAATATGATGGTATCCCAACAAAAGTCATTAAATGATCACTAAATGAAAAGATCCAGAATAAATGAAAAGTTAAAATCCAGAAAAAAATCCCGAAACAAAAATCTAGAAATTGGGAACCATTATATTCCCAAAAATAAAAATCCCAAAAAAAATCCGAAAAAATGCAAAAAAAATGTGCCCCATTTGAAGGCCACATTAAATTTTTTGTTGACTACGTTGACTATGTGAATAATTATTAAGAAACATAAATTTTTCAAAAATGCTCCAATTTCTATGAATGTTACATTTTTTAAAAATCATCAAAGCGGGCGTATGGGGCGGTATTATTAATAATTTATTATTATTAATATTTGTTATATTTAAAATATTTATTATACAACTGGTAGTTGTCCATTTTCTTGTTTTGTGGCTTTTATCACTATTTTAGTATTACAAAGAAAATAAAATATCTTTTATTTTCTAATTATTTTTATTAACTAGGTTTTTCTTTCTATTTCCCAGTGATAATATTAATAGATTTTTGGTTGATATACCGGTTTCGAAAATAAAGAAAAAATTTGACAATGCAGATACTGAAGAAGAAAGAAGTTTTCGAAACCGGTATATCAACCAAAAATCTATTAATATTATCACTGGGAAATAGAAAGAAAAACCTAGTTAATAAAAATAATTAGAAAATAAAAGATATTTTATTTTCTTTGTAATATTAAAATATTTGATTTTCCGGGTTTTTTTTTTGTTTTTTAGATATTTTGTAATTCAGAATTTTGTCACCAACCCCTGGTAATTTTTAGAGTTTTTTTCGGGATTTTTTTTTCCTGGATTTAACTTTCGATTATTCTGGATTTTAAAATTTCTGAATTTTTTGCAATTTTAGCGATAGTAAACAAGGGAGCCGTCTAAATGGCAAATGACATTTGACAAAGTTACGTTTCATCGAACTATCTTTGGCAAATTTGCATATTTTGCAAATATCATATGACAAAACAAATTGAATGGCAAATATATGTTTAATCAAAAAATCTATTATCAATTTGACAGGTACGATGTAAATGGAATTTTTAAATGATTTTGTATACATTTTTGGAATATAACTAGCGTATAACTTAGCTGTTTCTTAACCTATTGTGATTAAATTTGACAGGTACGTTGGAAATAGGATTGTTAAATGATTTTTAGATGAAGTTTTTGAATATGCCTAATTTGCTTGTACCTTGGCTATTTCTTTACCGATTATGATGAAATTTCACAGGTATAATGAAAATGGAATGCTTAAAAGATTTTTGGATAGACTTTCGGAATATTAGCCTGTAACTTGGCTATTTCTGAACTTATTCTGATGAAATTTGGCGGGTATGATGCGCGCTGGAATTAATAAAAATATTTTTGCTTGTAAACGAAAATTTAGAATTATCTGGAAAATAGAGATTTATTAGTAAAATTAGAATGGAAATTTCCATTTTCCAGAATATTTCAACATGAAATTCTGGAAAAGGAAGATTAAATAGACACAAGGTTTAATACCTTATGGCTGAATATTATAGTAACAAATGTTGGAAAAAGCAAATCTCTAAAACAAAATCTAGAAAAAGAAAACCGAGGGGCTCTATCATGAAATCCATGATTGTAAGAATGTCCAATTGAAGAGAGAAAGAATATTTTATTTTTAATTACAGATAATCCACTATTTAAATTATACAAATGGATTGGCGGACTTGTAAATCCAAATATTGATAAAATTTTACAAATATTTAAGCTACAGCCACAATATATGACTGAAAATGTTCAGAAAATTGTTAAATTCATACTGTTCAAATATAAAATATAATTTATTTCTTTTATTTCATAAATTTGTAAATCTAAAGGAGAAGTTATTGTCAAAAAATAGTCCTTTCTATAAAGAGTACCTTTGAAAGTTACTATGCTAGTTCCATAAGCGTTTTCAAAGGAATTTAGAAAATCCTGTAAATTTTAAATTTCATTTTTATATAAAATATCATTCAAAGTAAAGCGATAACTCTGTTTTGATGATACATATATCTTGTGGACGACCATGAACATGTTCCAGTAAAAAGTTAGCAAAATGTAGAATGGCTTTTAGGCTTAATGTATAAGAAATATGTTTTCTTCATGTTATATTTCTTGCATACATTTTAGCTTGTTTATGTTTTGCTTCATATTTGTATGTCCATAAGTATTTTAAAGGACCATTCTGTCTAAAAATTGTAATATATTTATAAAATAAAATTTAGGTTTTAATTTTTTTTAAATTAAGATTCTACATTTCTTGCATGAATTCAATACAATCTTGTGCCATTCGAGTTTTACTTCTAGTACAAAATCGACAATAATATTTGAAAGAAAACGAGGTTGAAAAGCCTAATACATATGTATGTATATCATTAAGCCCTAAATTATCGCCTTGAATATTACCTAAAACAAAATAAATCTGTCGTTGGCCTTGTGGTGTTGATATTGAGAGACCATTCACTTCTAAACCGATTAAAACATCAACTAAAGGTTGAAGAATTGATTCTGCCCCGTATAATTTGTTTTCACTAGACTTAAAATAGGCTGCCACAAAAATGTAACTAAATGTTGGGGTAACCCTGGAAAGGAATAATAAACACCACAAATAGAATCCACATTTGAATGATTGCCGAGAGGATTGTTTATATCAAAATCATCAAAGTATTTGATGGTATTACTGTTTTCCCATAATGAAATGCTTATTTTTCTTTAAACGGTTTTCCATAAAAATGTTCAATGTTACTTTTCTTCAATAAGTTGCTAATATTTTCCAAAGTGGTGTTAAGCGCATTAGGTAATTCAAAGAATTTTTGAATTTGAAATGCTATAGGCATAATACAACCTCTAACTTCTGTAGCATCTAATGTTGAAACACCATTTAATATAACTTCACTAATTTCATTGTTTATAGAGTATACTTTAGGACTAACCCACACAGCTGATTGTCTAATAAATTTTTAAAAAACTTATATTCTGAATTAATATTTTCGAAAGGATTTGAACAAAAATCTAAAAATGTTTCAAATTATGGCCGTTCAGATGGTGGAACTAAATCGAATGCTTTAGGTTATTTGAGACGTAATTAGATGTGTGATATTTTTTTTGAATATCTACTACATCTTTGCGAGTAAAATGATTTTTTGTATGTAAATTTAGTAGTTTGCACTAATGAGTAATTTTAATGAATCAGAATCTTCTGTCAAAACATCACGTGAAGAGCTTTGTATATTAGAGGAATGTTGTAAAAGAAGATTCGATTAAATACTTTGTGAACTTGTACACTGTTTTGAAGGAATCGCTATTAAATCACCATTAGATCCACACAGAACTGTATTACTATCATATTATCACATTTCTAATTATTATCGAATTGGATAATTGAATATTTTTTGACATGTTTGGAAAGAGTCCTTTCTTTTTCTTAATACATTCATTTAGTTTTTCATCTTTTAAACGTTGAAAATCGTTTACTATTTTGATGTATAATATCATGCTATTATCGCTTCCCGAATATTTTTGTTATACACTTAGTTTCGACGCTTTTGACGACATATCTAGAAGTTGGCTTTAGTACTACAGCATTAACAATTAGAACAAAAATCGAAGTTCATAAAAAATTTATAAATTTGAACATTTCGTGGCACTTTGACAAACTTTGTGTTGTAGTTGTGCAACATCCTTCTAGATTTTCATTTTCTGGATTTTCTATTTCTAGTAATAATAAAATGAAATTTTTAGATTGGTTGATTTGAATTCTATAGAATGAAATTCGGTATAAATTTTAAATCTTGACAAATTTAAATTCGATAGATTGTTTATTCAATAGATTAAAACTCGATACATTGAAATTCCATAGATTAAATTCGTTAGATTTCAGAATTTTGTAAAATAAAATTGTGTTGGGTACAATATCTCGACAAACGTTATATCGAAATCAAAATCTCGAAACCGAAATCTCGAATCCCGAATAATTAATATAATTTTGTAAAGTTGTTTGCCGGCCCCGGGAGTCGAGGTGAGTTTATGCCAAATCATTTACTGTTTATAATTTTGAAAAAAATGTGTATTCTGTTTTCAATTTATAGTTATTCTTACATTTGCAATAAAACATAAATCAGTCTAGTTGAGAAATTATAGTGACAGGTAGCTAGTATTCAATCAATTATATTATAATTTTCTAATAAAAAAATATTAACAAATAATAATTATTTAATATTTAAGTGAAAATCATTTAATTTAATTAAATATTTGCTTCGCTTTTAATTGACCAAAACTAATCGGTTTACAACATAGAACAACATTTTATATTTAATTGGTATTGACTGCAATTATTGTGTAATGTATTTATTTTTAACTAACCAGTGTTAATATTATTTTTTAGGACAAACATGAACGTTCAAGTAGTGCAATTGAATAAAGACAAAGAGTGTGTAGTTGAAAAAAATAATTAAAAATAATTTTCACTGGTCAAAAAATACCGATTGGGTGTAAGGGAACAGCTATTAGTACAAAACTTAGTAATAAAACAATATTATCAAAAGCATAATCATAGTTCTAATTCCTGGGAAGCTTAAGTGTGCCGTAAAAATTCCGCCTTAAAAGCCGAAGCTAAAAATTCCGATACCACCGTCCGTCTGTAATCATTAGATATTCAATAGTGCAACCATCCTCAGAATTCAGGAGATGTTTACTTTCAAAAAATGCACAGAAAGAGCTAGGTACGATCACTTAACTAAACCAAAAAATTTAGAAGACATCAACTTACTAAATCAGCTAAGCTCCCAGGGAGCCCTAAAACCTCGCCTTAATATCTCTAATAAACCACACAATTTCCTCACACACAAATTTCTGAATCTACCTATCAATAACTGCTGCGATTTTCTGTGATGTTAATGATTTTTATAAGACATGTGATGTATTTACATATCAATTCCACAAACGCGATAATTTTGGTAGGCAAATTCTTATTCAAAATGAACATGAAGAGGAATTTCAGATCGCAATCCTTTATCTGCGGGACAAAATAATCATGGTTCAAATTGAGTCCTTTTACGAAGTAACAACATTTTTAAATCAAAGGTCGATATCCGAAGTAAATTCTTGGAAATTTAGGAGTTAAATTTAAACTGCGAAATTTACATTCAAAATATTATACATATTTCAAATCTCAGCTAGTCAAATTTGGCTTCAACAATTTCATTTTGGGCAAATTGTATATCAGGTTAGTGTTGAGAACTTCAAATCGTTAATTCTAGGATTCTAATGCCGAGTTTTTTGTAGGGAATCAACGGTTGATTACCGAAATGTTGGTAAATCTTTGGAATACTGACCGAAAACTTCTGTAACTATCTTCAGATAAAATGCCTATAAAAAACTGATCTACTGAGCTATCATTTTCTATACTATGGCACGATCCGATTTTTTTTTTTTTTTTTAGGAACTCGTCATAAATAAAATTTCAAATTTTGTTTGGATATAAAATTGCTACGAGCGTTAAAGCTTTCAATTGTTTGATTACATTGAAAATTGGTAGTTGAAAAAATTGAAAAAAAACTTTGGATAACTCTGAATATTACCTAAGTAAAAATAATTGGACACAAAAATTAAAACGAACCAACTTCGGGTCGGGTTGCGGTCAAATTAAAGAAACGTGCAAAAATTGAATTTTGACAAATTTGGAATAGTCGTAAGCTCAAACAAGTTTAGCTTTAACTTTAGTTTAGTCATTTCGTTATACACTACTCCAAAAAATTAAAAGAACACTAATTTTTTTCAATTTTTTTATTGTTTTTTGAAGAGCTGTATCTTAGTAAAATACGATCGTATAGAGATGAAAAGAAAAGCATTTTAAAGCTTCAAATCTCTAGTTTTGAGAATTTTGAGCGGAAAATTTTTGTGAGATACCGTTATCACGCAATCATAAGAAAGAGTGCGAAGAAAAAAAAATCGAATTTTTTTTTTTTTTTTTGTAAGGTGCCATGGGCTCGGGAAATTTTTTTTAAGTTAAACCAATGCATAGGTCGGTTAGCCTGTTAATTAGGCGTAAATTTAATTTCATTCTGGTCTCTCTATGTCAACTTTTTGCTGAGATATCTGACTTTGAATCAAAAAAGATCCTTTTGCCTTTGATCATCGATATCTCAGCAACCAATGACTGCATAGTAAACTTTAGAGCAGCCTTAAAAACTTCAGTAAATTTCCTACAAGACCCTTTAATGATTAGTGGAGAACAAATTTTTTTTTCACCCTCAATACTGATTTGAAAAAAGTACAAAAAAACGGCTTTTTAGGTTCTCTTAATAAATCTACCGTTACTTTACAAATATTGATGAAAAGACTAATGTTGCCAGGTCATTTTACAGTTTAATGTACTCCTAATAGCCCTGTATTATTTTCAAATTGATCCATCCAACCGTTTTTTCGGACAGATTGATCAAAGTTTTACAAAACAATTAAAGGAACAAGTATTCATCAAAATAAAAAACCGACTTTTTTCACATTTTGCGTTAGTTACTTGTTAACCCTTAACGATCGTACGATTTTTTTTGTAATACTCGCCGATAAGAGACGATAGAAAATTAAATAAAGTTCTGGAATATGACCAATTATTATGGAACATGGCCATTTCTCATCTGATTTTAGTGAAATTTGGTATGCGTTATTGAAATGGGAATCTAAAACGATTCGTGGATAAAGTTCTGGAAAATGGCCAACTAGGAAGGAACTTGGCCATTTATTAACCGATTTTGATGAAATTTGGTATGCGCGATGGAAATGGGATTCTAAAATGATTTTTGGATAAAGTTCTGGAATATGTCCAACTAGGATGGAACTTGGCCATTTCTTAACCGATTTTGATGAAATTTGGTATAAGCAATGGAAATGGGATTCTAAACTGACTTTTGGATAAAGTTCTGGAATATGGCCAACTAGGATGGAACTTGGCCATTTCTTATCCGATTTTGATGAAATTTAGCATGTACGATGGAAATGGGATTCTAAAATGATTTTTGGATGAAGTTCTGGTATATGGCCAACTAGGAAGGAAATTGGCCATTTCTTATCCGATATTGATGAATTTCAGCTCGTGCCTTAGAAATGGGATTCTAAACTGATTTTTGGATAAAGTTCCAGAATTTGGCTAATTGTCATGGAACTTGGAAGTTTTGTATCCTATTTTGATGAATTTCAGCATTCACGATGAAAATGAGTTTCTTAAATTATTGATAAAATAAATCATTAAATACATGGAATAGCGATTTTAGTTTTTCACTTTTAAAGCACATGTCGAATTTCTTTTATTCGTTTAAGGAATAGGCAAGCGCCTTCCAACTTTTACATATAACTGCAAAAATAATTTTAGAGTTTTATTTCTATCGTACATGCTTAATTTGTTTAAAATTGGATAAAAAATGGCCAAGCTTATTCCAGAATTTCATCGAAACATAATTGTAAAACCCAATTTTCATTACAAATGCTGAATTCCATCAAAATCTTATAATAAATATACTTATATATTCCAGAACTTTAGCTAAAATTCAGTATAGAATCCCATTTCCATCGCGAACAGCAAATTTCATCAAAATCGGTTAAGAAATATCCAAATTCCATCCCAGTTGGCCATATTCAAGAACTTTATCCAAAAATCAGTTTAGAATCCCATTTCCATCGTGCATACCAAATTTCATCAAAATCGGTTAAGAAATGGCCAAGTTCCATTCCAGTTGGCCATATTCCAGAACTTTATCCAAAAATCAGTTTAGAATCCCATTTCCATCGTGCATACAAATTTCATCAAAATCGGATAAGAAATGGCCAAGTTCCTTCTTAGTTGGCCATTTTCCAGAACTTTATCCAAAAATCAGTTTAGAATCCCATTTCCATCACGCATACCAAATTTCAGCAAAATCGGTTAATAAATGTCCAAGTTCCTTCGTAGTTGGCTATTTTCCAGAACTTTATCCAAAAATCATTTTAGAATCCCATTTCTATCGTACATGCTGAATTTCATCAAAATCGGATAAAAAATGGCCAAGTTCCATCCTAGTTGGACATATTCCAGAACTTTATCCAAAAATCATTTTAGAATCCCATTTCCATCGCGCATACCAAATTTCATCAAAATCGGTTAATAAATGGCCAAGTTCCTTCCTAGTTGGCCATTTTCCAGAACTTTATCCACGAATCGTTTTAGATTCCTATTTCAATAACGCATACCAAATTTCACTAAAATCAGATGAGAAATGGCCATGTTCCATAATAATTGGTCATATTGCAGAACTTTATTTAATTTTCTGTCGTCTCTTATCGGCGAGTATTACAAAAAAAATCGTACGATCGTTAAGGGTTAACAAGTAACTAACGCAAAATGTGAAAAAAGTCGGTTTTTTATTTTGATGAATACTTGTTCCTTTAATTGTTTTATAAAACTTTGATCAATCTGTCCGAATAAACGGTTGGATGAATCAATTTGAAAATAATACAGGGCTATTAGGAGTACATTAAACTGTAAAATGACCTGGCAACATTAGTCTTTTCATCAATATTTGTAAAGTAACGGTAGATTTATTAAGAGAACCTAAAAAGCCGTTTTTTTGTACTTTTTTCAAATCAGTATTGAGGGTGAAAAAAAAATTTGTTCTCCACTAATCATTAAAGGGTCTTGTAGGAAATTTACTGAAGTTTTTAAGGCTGCTCTAATGTTTACTGTGCAGTCATTGGTTGCTGAGATATCGATGATCAAAGGCAAAAGGATCTTTTTTGATTCAAAGTCAGATATCTCAGCAAAAAGTTGACATAGAGAGACCAGAATGAAATTAAATTTACGCCTAATTAACAGGCTAACCGACCTATGCATTGGTTTAACTTAAAAAAAATTTCCCGAGCCCATGGCACCTTACAAAAAAAAAAAAAAAATTCGATTTTTTTTTCTTCGCGCTCTTTCTTATGATTGCGTGATAACGGTATCTCACAAAAATTTTCCGCTCAAAATTCTCAAAACTAGAGATTTGAAGCTTTAAAATGCTTTTCTTTTCATCTCTATACGATCGTATTTTACTAAGATACAGCTCTTCAAAAAACACTAAAAAAATTGAAAAAAATTAGTGTTCCTTTAATTTTTTGGAGTAGTGTATGTTCTCCACCACTCATATGTCCAGATAAAATATTTAGTTTCGAACTTTTCACAGGTATGCATATTTAATTTTTAATAGTTTCTTATGTCTAATCCTGTCATATTTTTTGAAATCAAGCTTAACAATTTCCTGGAATTCTACATTTTTTGCGTATAGGAATTTTTTACTTGCAACTCGGATGAAGCTGAAAGAATATTTTGGGTTGATAGAACATTTTTTTGAAATTGGCGGGACACGGATATGAAACATCTGGGATCCTCGGACAAGAATGCCCAAAATGCTTAGCTGTAAATTCATTATTATTGAATAAAGGGAGTATTAGATTATATTTTTTCGATTTAGGCCGCAGTACGAAAAATTTTGAGAAGCACTATCTAAGGTATTGTGAAGATGAATTATTCATATTGAACGAGTCAGAGTTCAATAACGAAAAGATAATTATTCTGGGAACAAATTTCAGCCTTCAAATTTTGTCTTAGCTCGATTGTTGGATAATGGACAGGGCATAGTGCCAATAATTAAGCGGCAGCTATTCATAATACACGGAAATATTGAAAACGGGTATGTTCCCCTTATGTTTTGTTTGATGAGCAGCATAACAAAAAGTTGTTATTCTCAATTCTTTTATGAACCCAGCCAGGCCATCTGCTTGGAATGGGAATATTAAATTATCACCAATCAGAATAATTTCTGATTTTCAAAAAATTTTAAAAACGCTGTTCAAGAAAACTTTCCATCAACGGATTTCCGCGGGTGTTTATTTCATTTAAATCAAATAATTTGGGGGAAAATTCAAAAAGAGCATAGCATCTTGTTCATAGCATCTTGTATGGCACACCCGAAATATTTAGCTTTGCCCTTTTCCACGTCCGATAAATATTTTTCACGTGGCATTATTTTTCTGCGACACTGATTTATATTCGGAAAACTAATTAATACTAAAATTTGTGTAATTTATAAAATTGAGCGAGAAAAATGATCAAAAGGCTACTGTGGTTATATACTTATGCAAAAGGCAATTTAAAAAAAAAAATTTTTTTTTTTAAACAATTAAATTTTGAAACGGATTTTTTATATTTTGCTGTATTACGTCCTTTTCCAACTTTTTGCATTAAAAGTTTTGAAATTTTTTAATCCGTTATTTTAGAAAATTAAAAAAACGGGTGGTTATATACATAGTTATGCAACACACTGTATATAAATTTTATAACGATGGTACACAACAAATAATAATTATTCGCTTACACAAAATACTTATGGCCTATACAGTAAGTATGGAGTAAAAATGATTCGATAATTTTCATTTAAATATTAATGGACTTTTCCTATTAAGAAAGACCTGCAAAAAATATTTAAATCGCTGCCATATTGGATAGTTCGCGCGAGTAAACACTTTTATACAATTTTTATTAGGAAATGTGCATTTGCTAAAAAAATTGTCAATGATATTACATTCGGAATTGTTTATTGACTATTTTTTAAGTGACCATTTTAAATTTTACCATGTAATTCAAGAGAAATCATCAAATCATTTTTACTCGTAAGAGTAAAATTGCAATTTATGTAAAAAGGCCATTTTTTATCGACATTCTTATCGACAGAGGCTGATATTTACAGCTGCAGTAAATTTTGTGTGGCAATAAGTTACTAACTACTACATATATATATATATATATATATATATATATATATATATATATATATATATATATATATATATATATATATATATATATATATATCCTATATGTTAATTAAGTTATGCAACTTTAATGACCGCAATTCTACACTACCATTGATTTTATTTAAGCTTGAATTATTTTTAATAAAGTATACGCTAATTTAGCAGAAACATTTAAATGGCGGTCGTCTATTTCTGAAATTTGTAATTTGATATTTTACACCCAAGGGAGTTTGCAATACACAATATTAAAATATTTATATTCTGATACAACAATAAAAATAAGTTATCTCGAAATTTATAGTCCAAACAATTCATAATTACAACAATTTCACCAATAACCTGAATTTGTCAAGTTTATGAATGGGATATTGGGAATCTCATAAAATTTGAAATGTTCTATATAGTTTCAAGTTAGTTACAAGTATTTTTGAATTTATCAATTTTCTTTATTTTGAAATGTCTACAATTTGAAAAATCTTCAAATCGATATTTTAAGGGTGCGATATTCTAGAAACATTAAAACAACATTTTAATTTCTTACGGTTGGTAAAACTCTTGAATTGTTAAATGCAGTTGTTTCGCAAAACTATTTGTCTTCTTACATAATTTTGAAATCCTAGATATTCTAAATTTACGGATTTTTAATATAAGAGTGGAAATCAGGTGCTTGAATTTAGAAATAAAGAAGCTTAGGGAATTATAAAACTTAAACATTAAGACTGAAAAGGACTTTTGGAAATTTAGGAATTAAGTCAATTTTAAGAATTCAAGAAATTTACAATAAGAAATTTGAGCCTTATTTATAGAGATATTTTGAACCCTAAAACATTTTACAATAATGTGAATTAAAAAATTTTAAGAATATACGAGTAGTTTTGAAATAGTTTAGGATTTTGGAAAGTGAACAAAAGTTCTCTCTGTTTTTAAAAATCTTTGGTTGAAGTACGATCGGTTTGATTGCGATCAAAGATGAAGATCGGTTTGATTGCGATCAGCCCTTTTCGATTTTGGTAACAACTTTTGGTTAATCGATGAATAAATGTGCATAAATAATATGAATAAATTCATATGAGAACATTTTGACGAAAATAATCAAGTATTCATAAAAAACACTTTCGAATTATGTTTTTTTCCACTGAGAAATGTTTTTATTTTATTTTTCATGGAAACAGAATCGACCCACAGCACTGTGAAAATTATATAATTTTGTTTTTTGCATTCAAAAAATTAAAACGAATGACCTATGCCTCAATTCCATGGGAAAAATTGACTGACAGTCAAAAAAATCGAAAAGAGAAAAAGAATCTGATACTCCATATAAGAGACAAATACAACGCTTTTTTTTGTTTTTTATTTTATAGCAAAACAATTTGGCTATAAAATAAAAAAACGCGTTGGCTTTGTCTTTTATATGGGTCATCAAATTATTTTTCTCTTTTCGTTTTTTTTGACTGTCAGTCAATTTTTCCCATGGAATACAGGCATAAGTAGATGTAAATAAAAACACTTTTTTCATTAGATTTTTTCATAGAACGAGAATTGACCCCTGTACCACATTTTATACCACAATAGGCTCTATAATGTAGGAGTTGGCTAGTCCGCTGGTGAGCTGAAATTGAGATGGGGTTGAGTAAGGGGCTCAGTTGGGGGTTGAGTAGAGGGTTTAGTTAGGGATTAGATTGAGTTGAATTCAGTAAGCATGTAATTTTTAGAATTGAGCTGATTTCGGTATTGAATTGGGCTGTCGAATTAGGAGATGATCAGAGGGTTTAGATTTGGCTTGAGCCGGGATTGAGTTGAAGTTTAGTTGTGGTAGGGTTAGCTTGAGTTGAAGGTTAGAGAGATGATTTGAGTGGAGTTTATGTTCGGTTGATTCGAAATTTATAATAAGTAGCTTTATATGGCTACTCCTAAAGATGTAGCATTCGAGTACCTGTACTTGAAGAATTTCTTGATACAAATAACTAAATGAATGCCAATGCACATGGTTCACGAAATCTTAAAACTTTAGCAAACGTTGAAAATTTAGTTTTTGTCGTTACAAGCATTTCCAAAGCAAATAATTCAATTTAACGATACCTCAGAATAACCATTGAAGAAGACTGTGAAACAACGAATGAAATTTTACGAAAAAAAAATTACCTAAATTATTTCGGTAATAATTGTTGATAATTACCGGTAATTTTAAAATCAAAATTGTCCGATAAAACCGGTTAGCCGGTTTTTTTAAAACCGAGATTGGATTCCCTATACGTTGCAGATCAGAATGCTAAAAACTTTAGCATTTGCACTAAGTAATGAGATTCCTTATTATTTTAAATCATTTTATAACAGTGTCATCGAGAAAGACATAAAACATGTTGCTTCTATACGCATATGTATGAATGGTAAAAGAAACCAAAATAAACCGCAATATGATCCCGAATTTTAGCTAGTTGCTGATGCAGTCACTGAGAATTTCCCTGGTACTCAAAATTCCGTTAAGGCATGACACCGGCGGTTAACGATTATATTGGGTTAATTTCATTTTTTTTTGCGTTTCGAGATAAAAAAATTCGAGAAATTTTGCAGTGATATTCGGAAATTCGATATTTTGAAACTGAATAAAAAATTGTATTCGATATTTTGATTTTTCGAGGTTGTAGCAGTATCCGATTGACACATTTAATCGTTCGAATTTTCCTAAAATATTAGCATTATTCATAAAAATTTAATTTAATATAAAATTTTAAACATATTATCAAATCCAATGATTTTTATAATAATTTGTGATACGCTACATTTATTAATTTTTTTGGTATCAATGTTGTTGAATTAATTTTGTCGTTCCGATATCAGAGATATACAAAGGATGTCACCATTCGAGTACATATCAACCAATAAGCTATCGACATTTTTGGGTATAATTCGTTATTTTGTTTGGCAAGATTTCAAGATGATACCAAATTTGATAGATTAAATTCGAAAGGTTAAGTTCGATAGATCATTGAATTCGATAGATTGAAATTCAATAGAATGGAACTCGATAGAATGGTAGTCGATAAATTGAAACGTGATAGATCAAAATTCAATAGATTGAAATTCGAGAGAACGAAACTCGATAATTTAAAATGCGATAGATTGGAATTTGATATATTGAAAGTCGATAGAATGAACGTTAGATCGAAACTAAATGGAAGCACTATATTCGCCGGGGTAGTGCTAAAATCTCGCTAAATTAAAATATCGAATTAACAAAATATCGAATAAAATTGTTGGTTCAGTTTCAAAATATCAAATTTTAGAATATCGCTGAAAACTTTCTCGAATGTTTTTAGCTCGAAACAGAAAAAATTCAAATTAACGTTTTTTTTAATATAAGAAATAAAATTTTTTTGTTAATAAGTAGAAAATATTTTTTTTTGAAATCAATAGATTTGCCCGAAAAAAGTCCAGAAATTCCCAGAAAAAATCCAGAAAAATATTTTGTTTAATATAAATGAAATATTCAATTTTAAGCATTTGTACTGAGTCATAATTTGAAACATTTATGGTACATCTATCAGTACAATCGTTACGAATGATACTATTTCTTTGATCTGTGTCTGAAAGGTTGACGAAGCATTTAACAATTTAACAAAAATTCGAGATCCGCTCGGATTTTTTACAATTTCGCTTTTCGAATTTTTTTCTAAATTTTATGTTTCCGATTTTTTTTTTTTGTGATTTTTTCGGGGGACAGGTATACGTAAAGGGTTGGTATCGTTCGTTATTCAAAATAAAAAAATTCAGAAAAATCAAGTTTTCTAAAAGTGAGGCATTTTTGAAATTTTTGAAATATTATTTTAATTCGTTTTATACCTTAGAGGATGGGGCTATCGCCCCCAAACCCCCACTTTGACGATTTTTTAAAATTCTGACATTCATAGAGATATAAAATTTATGTTTTTTAATAATTATTTACTGTACTATAATAGAGAACTACATTTGTAAAAATATTTACGTTTGTATTTCACATACTAAAATAAAAAACTCCCCAAGCCGCTTAGCATTGGTAGTTTCCGCGCAAGGATGACATGAAATTATGTAGATTCCTTTTGTTTTCATATTGCAGTTAACAAAAATTAAATGGAGTCTTCCTTTTCGATGGGGCACTTTAATTTGTATTTTTTGGAATCTTATTGGGGATTTTTTCGTTCGACATAATTCTGAATTTTAATTTTGAGATTTTAAAATTTTGTTTTTTCGAAATTTGAGATTTCGCTTTCGAGATTGTGATTTCGATATGGCGATTGTCGAAATATTTTATCCAACCCATATTAGCCGATGAAAATAATCCCAGAATTTTAAAATTTAAAATAATTAATAATTAAGAACTCTTAAGCAAAAATCGAATTTTATAAAAAAAATTATAAATTTGAACATTTCGGGGCACTTTGACAAACTTTGTGTTGCAGTTGTGCAGTTTATGCTTCTAGATTTTAATTTTATGGATTTTCTATATTTAGTAATAGCCAATCCAAATTCGATGAATTGGAATTTTTAGATTGGCATTCGATAGATTGAATAGAAATTCGATAGATTGTTGAATTCAATAGATTAAAACTAGATACATTGGAATTCGATAGATTAAATTTGCTAGATTTCAGAATTCTGTAGAATAAAATTCGATAGAAATTGAAATTTTATACATCGGTAAATGATAGATTATTGACTTTCGAAATTCGGTGGAATGGAATTCGATTTATTAAATTTCGATTGATTAAAATTTAATTTGTGAATTCTTTAGAACAAAGCTCCATTGCTTGAAATTCGATAAATCGAAATTTGACATATTGAAATTCGAAAAAAATTAAACCCGAAAAAATAAATTTGGCCTCGCTATAATAGCCCGATAAACTTAACATAGAAATCACAATTTCGAAATCAAAATTTCGTATTTCAAAATATCGAATCTCGAAATATCATAATTTTAACCCCCTTGAAGTTATCCCAGACCTCCATCTCAGGAAAATTTGAAATTACCTCCGATAACACAAGCCTAAATAACCATCCCAGACTTTTTTTCTACACTATTAAATTGTACGAACTTAAAAATCCATCCCAGATTGTTTACTCGAGAGAAAAAATCCATCCCAGGATTTTAATTTATTATAAGATTTTTTTTTTGTATAGTTAAAAATAAATAAAATAAAACTACAAAGAAAAAACCGTCTGATCAGGATTATCCCTACGTCATAGAATTTTCGCTACGTCAATAAATGTGTTGCCTTAAAAAAATAAACTGGTAAGAAAAAGCTAAGAAAACGGACTTTTATTTCAAGAGAATGTACTTTTTCTTGATTTAAAAACTAATTTTCTTATTTCTATCGAGGTTTTCTTCATGTAAGAATTGTGTTTCTTGAAATGAAGAAAAAATCGAAAGAAATAAGAAAATTAGCTTTTAAATCTAGAAAAAGTACATTTTCTTGAATTAAAAGTCTGTTTTCTTAGCTGAGAACCAGTTAATTTTTTTCCGTGTTCCCATAGTTAAATTTGAATAAATAAAAAATTCTTCTGATCAGAATTATGGTGGGCCTGGAAATTTGTTATATCGTTTAAGCTCCTACTAAACAGACATATAAAATTTCCAGGCCCACCAATTCCCAATCCTAATCAGAAGAACTTTTTTTTTCAGTTTTTTTTTTTTTTATTCATTTTTAACTAAGGGAAGGAAACACATTTATTGACGTAGCGAAAATTCTATGACGTAGGGATAATCCTGATTAGAAGGTTTTTTCTTTGAAGTTTTATTTTATTTACTTTTAACTATACAAAAAAAAAATCTTATAATAAATTAAAATCCTGGAATGGATTTTTTCTCTCGAGTAAACAATCTGGGATGGATTTTTAAGTTCGTACAATTTAATAGTGTAGAAAAAAAGTCTGGGATGGGTATTTAGGCTTGTGTAATCGGAGGTAATTTCAAATTTTCGTGTGATGAAAGTCTTGGATAACTTCAAGAGGGTTATAATTTAAAACTTTAAATTAAAATCTCGAATTATCTTGAATCCTGAATAATTTATAAACTTTGTGAAATTATATTAATTATTTGGGATTCGAGATCACAACTTTTAATATTTGATTATGAAATATGCCTGTGCAAAAAATCCCAAATTTCTCGTTTACGTTTATATTTTATGAATGTTATTCGTCTAAACAACATTTCCGAAAAAAAGATTTATCAAATATTAATTTTATAGAAGAAATCCAATATTTAACTTTAATTAAAAGATCTCATGACTAAAATAGAAGCTATTCAATGGCTTTACATTTAGATTTTATGTAAAATTAATTAAATAAAAGGCATTGTACATATTACATTATTACATATATATGGTCAGTTACACCAAATTTCAAGGGCGAAACCTGTTAAACCAAAATCAAAAGATTCGACTACGGTTTCTGGAATCTCGATTGTATAGGTCTTGTATGTAAAACATCACTAGCTCGATCCTATAGGGGTCGGCGATATAAATACCAAGCAATATACGACATGACGCACCAAATTCAATGAGTTATGTTGTGACGCCATGTGCAGAGTTTTCCAATAAGAGTTTTCCATTTTGATATTAAACAAAAAAACGAGTATTTTTTAAGAGAAATCAATAAATGTTTATTTCATTGTAAAGAGGAAGGTATGCCATTAACATTTGAAAACGATATCAGCCAAATGGCCACCACGGCTACGCTTGCAGCATCATATCCTTTTCCATCTTTAAGGTCTTGAATCGATTGTGGAGCATTGGCATAGACCTTATCTTTCACTTGGCCCCAAAGAAAAAAGTCTAAAGGTGTTAAAGCGCAAGATCTCGGTGGCCAATTGTGATCACCTCTTCGAGAAATAACACGGTCAGGAAACTTTTCTTGCAAAATTGCGATTGCTTAGTTGTCCCCAAATGCAACAATTCTGCTTAATATCGTAGCCTCCGAGGTGAAAATGGGCCTCAATCACTGAAGATGATTTTTCGATGAAAATCCGGATCATTTTGATGCATCTGAAGGACCCAATCAGCAAAGAAGCGACGTTTATGGTGATCGACCGGCCTGAGTTCTTCTGTTAACTGAACTTTAAAAGCCTTAAGACCTAAGTCTTTATGCAAAATACAGTGTAATGTCGTTTGTGGAATGTCTAATTCCAAAGATCGACGAGGGATCGACAAACATGGGTTTTCTTCAACACTACAGGCTACAGAAGCAATATTCTTAATTGTTCTTGAGTGACGCACACGGTTTCGATTCTTCACATCACTAACTTGTCCCAACAGCTCAAATTTTTCCACCAGTTTCACTATTGCCGGCCGATAAGGTGCTTTTAATAATTTCAATGCGTTGTTGAAGCGTGTATCGTACCATTTTTAATAATGGCGTAGTTTTTACTTGTCAAATGTCAAAAGATGACAGCTTCAAAATTGACAGCTGCCCAAATAGCAGGCTATCCAAAATGAAACCTCTTATTGGAAAACTCTGTACATCAAATTTCCGAATAGAAATTTCTCGTTTAGTGTATAAATTTGCGTTTTCCATTAGGCAGGAGTTTTTAATTTGTTTCAAAATTATTTGTACCACTCAGACAAAAATAGCTAAAATATTTGTCAAATCTTTAAGGTGTAAGCTGTACATTGAGAATGAGCGACAAGAACTAATTTTCCTTTTTTACTAAATTATGTACGAAAATTGTTAGAATTGTCCTTATTCCAAAAAATGTTTTTTTCTGGTATCAGCTAATGGCATAGCGCTTTAACACAATTGATGTAAGTCGATCATAATATCATCTCATCACACACGACATAAATTATTCGTCTTCAAGTACAAAAAGTCACATTTACGATCAACCAATTAATAAGTATTGTATAATTGTACATATTTGTAATTAATCTGGCGACTTTGCGAATCATTATATAAATAAACTTACAATATTATTTATTATGTCTGACTTTATTTGTGTGTGTTTGCGTTTGTTGCATTTGGCAAAAATAATGATAATCACGCGCCTTAGATCAAGGACTCGCGATCGATCAAATCATTTATTTATATCTATGTATTAGATGCATCTCAAGCTGCGGCATTTCACAGTAAAATCACGTGTTGTGATGATATATGCAATATATACGACCGACTTATTTTTTTCCCAAATACCTATCCAACTATGTCATTTTTTATACATTTTCGGTGAACATTCCATTATCATAATATTAATAAATTTAACCTTTGTGTTTGCAAAAATTCATGTCGGTAATTAAAGCACAATACAATAAAAAATTTGTTAATTTATTCATAAAGTTTGTCCTAAGATTCGTATAACTTAAATAATAAATAAAGAATCGTGTATTTTTTTGTTTAATTGTGACTGCATGAGATCAGGGTCATTAGAGATCGATTACCGGCTCGAATATAAACCGCTACATCATGTCTCGCAAAACCATAAAAGAAACTCTAATTAGCGGTAATTAAACCATTAAATGCTTCAGGATATGGTAAGACAAGTAATAATTCATATTGATCATACGGAAGTATGCATTTAAGACTTTCACAAGATCAGCATTTCTCGGTATTCCATGTGATTGAACTATCAACAATATATCGTGCGTATTTCTTATGAAATACAATATGCTTTTGTTATATCGTAATCTTATGGACAGAAGATGAAAAACTAACCAAGTAATTTAAAATTCTAATTCGTCGAAAAGAATTCATCGATGATGTGCGCGATGTCGTCTTGACCAAATATAGATCAATCGCCTCTCTCTCTATATACAAACCGCGCGCATTTATACAATAACAAAAATAATTGATCTTATCAGAAATTCCAAAAAAAAAGTCGACGTTGAGATTCAATTCCAGTTTGAGATGAGTTTGTTGTGTATGATTTGATTGATTGGTTTTTATTATTGAATTTTTGTTACATAACCTAACCATAATATATTTATTTACCATTCTCTTCTTCTATTTACAGTATGACAACGTTAATTCATGCCTTAATACGCTACGAACGCATTGTGTTTGCGGTTTAGATACAATAACGACAGCAGAAATATGCGCGGGTCGTTTAAAAGCAATACTAGCGCTATTTTTTGCCCTAAGCCGTTATAAACAGGCATCGAAACAACAAAAACACATTACAAGTGTCTCGGCTACAACGGCAGCAAATAATAAGCAATTACTTTTAAATTCACCACCACATCATATACCACAACCACATCCACATCTGCAATATCATCAACAACAAGCAACTTCACCACCAAATTTACCGACAACCGGTGTTAATACAATTACAACCATTGTTGATATGACAAACAGGTTAGTAAAGATTTACACTTTTTATTCAACATTATTCGTGTAGTTTTATACACTTTACGCTAGATGTCATGAATATTTTTGTGTTTAGTTGAGAAACAACGCTTACTTT
Source organism: Tipula helvola (assembly GCA_963556165.1). Taxonomy (NCBI): domain Eukaryota; kingdom Metazoa; phylum Arthropoda; class Insecta; order Diptera; family Tipulidae; genus Tipula; species Tipula helvola. Next base: position 75,628,968 of record OY744482.1, on the reverse strand, counting down.
TAAGTTTTATTAATTTTATACAGATGGCAGACGAATTAATTTAGAGGAATCATAGATACGTAATCGCTTATTTTGTATTATCGATTTTTAGTGTAGTTTAATAATGTTGCTTTATTTAATTCGAATTATAGTTATGTAATTCGTTATTTTCGTTTAACCGAGTAATAAAGGGTTAATTTTGTTTAAATTCCCTGCGACCTTATGGTTCTAGTAATATGGCTACATTTGGGTCCAAAGACGATTAGGAATACTTCACCCATGATAGACTTTATGTTTGTAAAAGTCGCGTAACAACATTAACCAACATTGTTTAAAATACGGATAAACGAGTAACTTTAATTCTTTCTACTTAGACAAGCTAAAAGTGTAAAGTTTGCCTCAACCTCAATATCGTGTCATTATTGTTTTGATTAGTCGGTGGTCACATCCATCTCACCGAAAAACATCAAAACGTTTGTTATAAAACAAAGTCTCAAATTTTCCTTAATTTACATTTAAATATTCATAATAACGAATTGATTGTTTTTAATGCTTTGTTGAGAGCCAATCAAAAATTTCAATCAAGTTTTACACAATTAAAAAACATCAGATGCATATGCACCTTACACACTCCATTAAATCCAAGTCATTCCAATTCTTTATGACACTTAAATATAATTTTTTGCACAAACCCCTCCGTATAGGTATATACAACCGTATATACAAATTCATCGAATATACGATAAAATCACCCAAAATATTACCATAAATTGTATTCCTTACATACTTGTGTCTTCCACCTTGCGCCTATAACTTTTATATCCACACAACTTTTTATTGTTATCCAATTTGGGTGAAAACAATTTATTTGTTTTCAAAACATGAAGATCGTATCATATGGACCCGGACTATATATTGTATATAACAGATATAGAGGAGAGGGGTACATAAAGTAAGAGATTACCATGCGGAACAGGTGTTTTGGAGACGTTAGCCCCGTTTTTTTTTTTTTAAATCAAAATATTATGCGCGCAGATTATTTTGTTGCAAATTATAGTTGATGATGGAATTTTTCTTATCATTGTGCAAATTTTTCTTATGTCATGTGAAAATGGAATTTTTTTTATAGTCGTTGTCGTTATCGCACGTTTTTTTTGGTTGCACAAATTTGTAAATCGTTTTACATATTGTTTATTATATGCGGTGTATTTCATGTTGTGTCGTACAAGAATTTTCTATAATGTTTGAAAATTGGTATCAGTCTATTTGTCTGTCTGTCTTTCTTGTCTGCCTTGTTTGTGCTAAATTTAAGAAAAGAATATATCGACTGACTAATCATCCGTATTCAGGCAAATTTATTATTTTTTATTTATTTTTTGTTCGTTTCCCGCGTTCAGCCATTATTTATCCTGTGGTTAGTTGTGTATGCGATTTAATTTTTTAATGGATTGAAACGAGTTCCTGGACAATGTACTACAAGGAATAAAGCAAAAAGCGGAAAATGAATGAGTGAAATATGGAAATTTTGTTTTGTTTATAAAAACTACTTTGTAAGATTGAATTTTTTTTTTGTATAGGTACGGTTGCAGCAGATAGTTTCTATATAAATACTTATGTATATACATATATTGTGTGTCAATTTTAATTTCCGGTTTATACATTTCCCCATATTATTTACGTTATTAAATTGTTTGACCATTTCTCAGAACTTCAAAGTTTTTTTTTATTATTATTATTGGCCGAGGGGTTTTATAGCAAAAATATTAAATTTATTTTAAAGAAGTGAAATTGTATCAATTTCACTGAATATACACAGGCTGAGTCATGTGATCTCGGATACATTGTGTATACATTACATATTATCTAGATTTTGAAATATTAAAACAAACTTTGGAATGAAATTAAAAGGACAGGTGCAAAAATAATAAAACGCGATGCGGATTAAGAACGTTATGTAGAAGAGACTAAGGCGAGCGAACCAACAACAATTCAAAATGTAAACAAAAAAAATTCAATAAAATTGTGGATTTTAAAGTTTTTTTATTGCTGTAAATTCGCGGATATATTTTTGTTTTCGTTTTGTATTCGTTCGATTCCAAAAATAAAAACTTATTTGTGATGAATTAGGAGATGGGGTTGTTGTATTTTTTGTGTAGCAGTTGTAAGTCAGGAAGGTATAAAAATCGTTTGTTTTCATGCTCATAAATAGTGAATTTATATTTGGACTTGGGTTATTTTAAGTGTGTTTGGTTGTGCATAATATCCGTGTCTGGTCCTGCTTATTATTAATTCTATAATTTAAGAAACAACAGAGAAAGGCATTTCTTAAAGTAAAACCAAATTTATAAATTTGGTACATAATTTGTTGGTGTCAGAGACTGTTCTGATTATTAGACCATGTCTTGACGATGGCTCTTCGTTGTGGAGCACGGTTTCTGGTTTAGCACAATACGTATGAATGAAACAAAGCGAATATTTATACATAATTAATATAAGGAGGCTTCGTTAAGCATTTTTCTTTCGCACGAACCGCGAGATGCAAGTTTATTTGTTGACACCGAATCAGAAAACCACTTCGCTTAATTTAAAAAAAAAAAAAACGATTTTTTAATGCGATCTCAGTTAGATGGAATAAAATGACACAGAAGTTGTACTCGATTTTCGCCTTTTGTTGAAAATTTAGCCCCGTTTGTTTTTCTTCGTCATCGACCCGTTTTCGTTCAGCTGGCAAAGCTTTTTATTTATTTACAATATGTTTGTGAATAGTTTTGATATTTGTTTTTGTTTATTTATTTTTTCATTTGTTCGATCGACGTATGTTATACCCTTGACAGACTGCGATTTATTAAATTCGATTTAGCTAAACTGGTTCAGATACTCTATGAAACAAAACACGATTAACAAAAATTAGAGTTGCCATACTACGGCTAAACTCGAAAAATTCACTAAATCTGATTTATTAAATCGCAGTGTGGCAATGCTATTAAACTGTTATTATTTTCATAATATTTACCAAACTAATACACCCTGATTATATCGTTTTTGTCACTAAATTCAAAATAAAGCATCAATACCGACGATAACTACGGAACATTTCGAAAATTCACTAAATTGGATTTAATAAACCACAGTCTGTCTAGGGCAATTTGGCCTCGCCAATGTCCTTCATTTTAAATTGCTTCTGTATAGACACAACTTCAAATCAGCTTTCAAAACTTTGTCGTTGGAAAAAATGAGCAAGTCGTCAACATATACTGCCACAATCAACATCTTACTACCATCATCTATAAGATAGTAAATGCATGCATCGTATTTTGAGCATTTCATGCCAAAATTCTTCAAAGCATTGTCCAAACACTGATTCCATACACGACTGGACCGCTTGAGTCCGTATAACGACTTCTTCATACAACGAACACGTTGACTTCCATCACTAAACTTTTCAGGTTGAATCATATAGATTTCCTCGCTTAAATCGCCATGAAGGAACACTGTAATCGCATCCATCTGATCGATCTATAAATCGTATCTCACAGCTATCGCAATCAAAAAACGTATCAACGAGTAGCGAACTACGGGTGAGAACGTCTCCTCATAATCAATGCTTTTACGCTGAGCACAACCCTTCACTACCAAACGAGCCTTGTACCGATCTACCACTCCTTTCTCGTTGTATTTGGTCTTGAAAACCCATTTGCATTGAATTGCTCTACGATCAGGTGGCAAATCTGAAAGCGACCATGTCTCGTTTTTTCGATTAACGAACGATACTCCTCTTCCATAGCTATTTTCCAGTGAGACGCATTTGAACTGCTTATAGCCTCCTCCACTGACAATGGATCATCTAATTGAACACGTGATGCAACATAAACGAAATCATTACTTTTCGTCGACTTGTGCTCTCTCGATGAACGACGCGGTTGTAACGAAACATCGTTCACTTTCTCATTCGACGGTTCATTACTACTCGAAACGTCAATTGAATCTTCATTTGTTAGATTCTCACTATTTTGATATCCAGATACGCCTTCTGAACTTGCTGTTGTAACAATTGCCTCATCCTCCACTTTATTGCTATCATCTTCGAATGGATAAAAATGATTAGAAAATTCGTTACAATCAATTACCTTGTTTTCACAGCGTTGATACTAGAGTTTCTGCTCGAAAAATCTCGTCTCGAGAATCTCGAAAAATCGTCATAATTTCATAGTTATTCCGATTTTGAATAATTGTACGATTGTATCTACTTTTTGGTGGTATAGAATAATTCCATGTTTTGTTAGAGTAAAACCAGCAATTTTAAAAACGTTACGTGATTAGCAACTTAAGGAATCCGGAAATTGACATAATATGTAGTTGCTTCTAATATATTGCGCGCTTTACAACCAGTTCAAAAATCAATAGAAGCTGTAAGCCGCCAAGATGCTTCATTGTTAACTGCAGAAGGTATTCTAAAATGTTTAATGAAAAATCTTCGGGCCAATAATTCGAAAATAAGCACCGATCTGTTAAATGAAATAAAAAATCAAATCGCCAAACGTAGGGACAACCAAATTATTTCATTAATTAAATTTTTACAAAATCATATAGTAAAAGTCGAAGATGATTTTTCTCTAGCTGTTCTAAAATAGAAATAACTAATACCGCAAAAACAGACTCGAGGCGATTATTTAAAGCCTCTGATAGTGATAAGGATGCTAACAACAGTATCAATATTAGAACCAGAAGTAGAATAGAATGTGTGTAATTCTGTTGGAACTGGAAAACTCCATATGCGATAGTTTTAAAAGTGTAGCCAGTGACCGACGACGACTTCCGAACGTAGACCAAGAAATTCAATATATACGAAGCGACTGGCAGAATTACCAGTAATCTAGCAACGCAAAAAGGCATTATTAATGATAAAACCGACATCTACTCAAAACGGGAAGAACTTATCTATTCCGGGAAAATTTTGCAGTAAGCGCAGAGGATGATTGAACGATAAATCGCTAGACTGCCTATCGTTTTTAAAACAGTATTTTTTAAACTGCAAAAATTAAGATTTAAAAATTTCGGGAATCTCGAGATTCTCGAGAAAATTTACTAGAATTCTTGTGTTCTCGAGAGTAAAAATGTGAGACGATTTCGAGATTCTCGGATCTCGAGAACAGAAAAACCTCGGGAAAACAGAAACTCTAGTTGATACTCCAGAAAAACGACATCACGACTGACATCCACTCGTAATTTTTCCAAATCAAAAACTCGATAGCCTTTACAATTCTCGCTGTAGCCGACCATGATGTATTCCCTTGATTTTGAATCAAATTTCTGGCGCTTTTGTTTCGGAACATGTACCATTGCGTTGCATCCAAACACTTTCAAGTTGGACAAATCAGGCTTTTTGTTGAATCAAATTTCTTCGGGCGTTTTATCGATAGCCCCACGATATGGTGAACGATTCACAAGATAAGCCGCCATGTTAACAGCTTCACCCCAAAATCTGTTGTCAAGCTTTGCGTTAAAAAGCATACATCTCGCACGCTCGATCAATGTTCGATTCATCCTTTCCGCCTTGCCGTTTTGCTCTGGCGTATACGGTACAGTTGTTTGATGCTGTATCCCCGAATCTCGGAGGAATTTAGAAAACTTCTTGTTGCAGTACTCTGTTCCATTATCTGAACGCAACGTTCTGATTTTGTGACCCGTTTGATTCTCCGCAAAAGCTTTGAACTCCCTGAAAACATTCAAGGTGTTTGATTTGTTCTTGATGAAATACACGGAAATCTTGCGGCTAAAATCATCCAAGAAAGTCACAAAATATCGTGAGCCGCCAAATGAATCAACTGACATTGGACCCCACAGGTCAGTGTGCACCAGTTCTAGTACTCGGGTAGCCCGAGATTTGCTGTCCTTGAACGGAAGACGAGTCTGTTTCCCCTTTAAACAAGTTTCACATTTGTCCTGTTGACCACCGACAAAACTCATCCCGACCACAAAACCATTTCTTAATCTCATCAAGCTTGAATGGAACGTCATGAACTGTAGTATCCACTATACGATTATTCACTTGTAGCTGAAGTAAAACATTGCCAATCAATTCAGCCTTCAATTTTGATTGATTTGCAATCGTGACCTCTCCTGATTCTGGCACTGGTTTGAGATTTTCCATCCAACCTCGTTCACATTTCATGTGTGCAGAGGCACCAGAGTCTACATACCACTCAGTCGATTTGAGATTGCATGCCGTCAAACACGAAAAAACTGACGAATGACTAGCCATCTTCGCTTTCGGACATTTGTTTTTGTATAGTGACCAACTTCACCACATCCGAAATATTTCCCGTCCTTACTTGTTTCTTCTTCTTCCGATAATTGTTTGACTTCACTGGCTTTACGTGCATGGCTGATGCAAAGGCAGAGCCCTCAACTCTATCATCCAAACAAACTTCTTGAAGTAGCTTGGTTTTTATTAAGTCAGCCGAAATTGTTGTGCCAGAACTCTCTATCGCCATAATCATGGGTTTATATTCGTCGCTTAATCCGGCCAACAACAACGTGCCAATCCACTCATCGTCTATTTCCATGCCGGCACCTTTCAACTTGCGTGAGCGGTCATAATAATTTTGTTGACGAAAAATTCCATCGAACCGCAATTCACCAGTCTAGTTGAAACAAGTTCACGCAAGAGTGCTACACGACGAAGTGGACCAGAATCTTTAAACGCTACTTTTAAACTGTCCCAAACATCCTTCGCCGTATTTGCTTTTTGAATGTGTGAAAAATTCACACTTTCCACTAATAAAATATTCGATGCCTTGGCTTTTGAATCTTCAGTTTTTTTCTTTACTGGATCAATTTTCTTGCATGTGCCCTCAACATGACTCCAAAGGTCATTCATTTGAAGATATTCTTGAGCACCAAATTTCCATGTCTCGTAGTTATCTCTTCCACGCAATTTCTCTATGGACGCAAACGTTGCCGCCATTTTACAATTTTTTATTTTTTTTTTGCTCAGATATAAAATTACAATAAACTCGTTAACCACGAATTTTAACAAATTGAACTTTTTCCTTTTATTATTTAAGTGGGTCTGGGTCCATTATCTGATGTGATTATACACTTAAATAAAAAGAAGTATAACGCAAATAAAAAATGTTAAGTGTCCATTCACGAGGAAAAAGAAAGAGAGCGCCACAAGCGAAATATATTGTTTTCTAAGACATCTCGATGACATCTTGATTAAGATGGGATGTAATTAAATATTTTTGTTCGGAATTCTTAGAAATATGATTTCACATAAGTATATGTATAATGCAGCATTAATGGTTTGTAGAAAGCCTGTGAAATAATAAGGTACAGTCATTTTCCTTCAGATTTCCAAAGTGCTATTCGTTGTGACGCATTCGATAGATTTTCAAGAATGTCTATTATTTTGTTCCTCAGAAATAGCGTTCTTATCTTGATTTTTTGATAATTTCGTGATGCTATTTAAATGATCGAAAGCTTATTGAGGCAACCAATAAATAGAGCTGTTGAAGTGGCAGTATTTGCATACGGTTACGCGAATTTGTATTGAACAAGAATCTCTCATACAATTATTTATGTTATTAAAAGTGCACATATCGCTGACAAAATGACTAATATAAAGCTGAACGCACGAATTCTTTGGAACCAGTATGTGATTATTCCGCGAAGAAACTCCATAATTCATTTTATTAAATAAATAATTTGTTGATTTTCTAAATAAAATACCGAAAATAAAAATACAAAGTCTAAAACTTAAATATTAATCAATGTTATTGGTAAAAGCTTGTTAGGATAAACACAAACATGATCAATTTATTTTAATTTAAATACATATATAATACAAGAATTATACAATAGCTGACTCGAATACCTACAAGCCTGAGAGCATTTATACTAAGCTTCAGCAGCACGCAGAAAATTTCCAAAGTTTACGCAACACACCATAAATGTTTCCACTTATTCGAGCAAATTCACTTAAAATAAAAATATTAAACTCATTAGGATTAGGTGTCAATTCGGTTTGCTTATTATTTCTAACCTATTCCTAATTTTTACAAAATTTCCCGAACCCTGCTCCTTTATTGATGCTACGACTACGATCCAATTTCGTATTAAAGTATTTTAATTTAGCTTCACCCTTCACGAATTAATTTTGTGGTAAGATTACGATTTTTCTTAAAAATTAATCGCAGTTCGACTGTACGTTTACGTTTTCAATTTTGTACAGCCAAATCACGCTCAATATCGGCTCCCTTGAGAGTATTATTAACCCATGGCGAATCAGAATTGCAGTTTATAGTGCGGTGAATAATTGGAACAGTTTTATCAAAAGCATTTATAATTAAGGTACATATTTAACATCTTTAACTTAGAACTGACATCAGGTACAGTAAAAATTCGATCCAAGTGCAAGCTATCAACATAGGCATTCAAAAAAATAACGACCAATAAGATTAAAATTCCTAAAAGTAAATGATTTAATAGGTTCAGAAACTTTAACTATATCAAATGAAAAAGCTAACATGTCATGATCCGAATAAACCAAAAAATCGAATTGTTTAAACCTAGCAATATTAGCAGTCTAATTTGTAGTGTCAATATCTAGAAGAGTAGAACTCCCAGAACTTCCATCAACATTGCGTGTAGGATTAGAATTCACAATATGTAAATTAAAATAATCAAATATTCTTATCAATTTCTTGCTAAGCTTATAATTATCAATTAAATTAATAAGCAAGCCACCATCACAGAGTAAAACCTTCTCATCATGCACACTACATTTCATAAGAACTTCGGTTAGTTCTTCCAATTTATTACATTTCGGCGGTTTATAAACTCAATAAGAGTGAATATTTAGAATAATTTACCTCATAAGTCATAATCTCTAAATTCACAAAATTTGTTGAACATCTTTGAAATCTCGGCGGCTATTTAAAAAAAAAAATGTGACCGAAATGATTAGTCAATTCCAGACGTTTCATCTATTAATCTTTTGAAAAGATAAGAAAATCTTCCGCTTCTGTAACTATGTAAATAAACAGCTCCGTAAATTCAAGGGTATATGCGATGACAAAATTAGAAATGATTAGACTCATATGAAAGTGGTATGAGTTAATATTATAACAATACTAGCTGAGGTACCCGGCGTTGCCCGGGGTAAATAAAATATTTTTATTTTAGCAGAGAGCACCAAAATCTCTTCTTTTTTTTTAAATTAACTTATATCGTTTTTCAATGTACTCTTCAAACAGTGGTAAAAATATTTTAACCCACTCAATCAAGGAAACCGCTCCTTCGGGTTAAAGTGTAAGATTAATTTCATTTAACCATTTATCTAAACTCAGTCCTGTATTTTTTTTTAAATGGAAATTTTAGAAAAAATATTGGAGGCACCTATACTAAGGAGCTAGAGTCGAAAATACTACGAAAATCTACTAATTTTACTGTGAAACCACTACGCAAAATTTAATTTTGGTGTGATGAATAGCATGGAAACGTGTGAAGAGCATTTTCTTTGTATAAACAGACAAATAATTTGTATATCCCTCCCTTATTGCAATAATGTATCATACTATTACCAAAATTTGCTTTACATGATTTGATATACAAAATAAAGATGCACAGTTTACGTGCCCTAGTATAACGCGGTTAAAAAACGTAGTTCTACCAATTGCATTGGTGTAAACTTTGAAAATGAAATTTAAAGTTTTGAATCATTAATTTTTCACAAATAAATTGTCGTAAAAGTTGAAATTTAAAAATGTACCAATCACAACAGCAACGAAGCAAAATGGAGCGCTTAAGATTTGTGATGATTTTAAAGTCACAACTAATCTGCAACTCATCGTGCATTGACATCCGGTACCCATAAAATAGAAAACTGTTTCATATAAGTAATGCGAGATGCTTAAATTCAGCTTAATCTGCAGGGTTAAATTGGTGTACTTCAACAGGTGTTTTTATTTTAAATATAATTGAAAATACAGCAAGGCGCATTTGAATAAAATTTATCCAGTGAATTGAACAAAATCAAGACAAAAATAATTTGTCGGGTTCACCGCAATGCTTACTTGTAACCCACATAGCTTGATTTTGCTCTCGGAGTTAAACACAAATTTTTTGAAGTTCCCACTCTCGGAATGAAGGTGCGTTTTCTGTACCCAATGAGAAGGATCGAGTTCTGTCAATCTGTTGGCTATAGATCTGCCTACGATGGCATGTTGTTGTGACTGTTAATTTCTAATTATTTGTAGGAGGTTGCGTCTCTGGGAAGTAAATATTGAATGTGAGCATGTGGGACAGAACTCCCATATCATAATACCCTCATGATTCATGTAATTGAGTTCTATGCTTAAAAAAAAAATCCCTCAAGTTCTTCATTGTGCTTACATTCTTGCTTTACCTAATCGAAGGAGTTAGTGTATATCGCGTGTTGTCATTAAAATATGCTTGACATGACTCCAAACTACCATTAATAATCATACAATTATAACATCATACTATTGTACTATCATACAACCACACCATATTAATATCATACCATTATACCCCAACACCATATCATAATACAGTTAGATCATCGTGCCATCAAACCATTAGCCCATCATACCGACATACCATTATACCATTACACCACTATATCATCACACAACCATAACATAATAATATCATACCAGCTTACCATCATACCATCACACAATTGCACCATGTTGCAATCGTACCTTGAAATCATCATACCTTTATACCATCAAAACCAAAACACCATCATACAAATATACTAAGAAACCATCATACCATCAAACCATCTCACCATCATGATACTATCAAACCATCATACCACCACATCATCTTTCCATCATACAATCAGCCATGTATCATGTTACCATATCATACCTTCATTTTATCATACCATCCTTCCGTTACACCATCATACCAATATACCATCACAATCACAATCAAAATCACCATTACCATCATCATCACTATCATCATCCCACATTACGATCAACATCACCATCAACATTACCATCACCATTACCATCACCGTTAAAAAATAATGAAACACGTGGTGATTTTTTTTTACTTTGCAAAAAACAACTCAATCGGTGAAGTTTTAAAAATACCTCTTGTAAATGGCGTCTCACTGGGGAGCATTGGAATTTGGTTATTGATCACTATAACAACCCTACATTTATTCTCGACTGCTACAAAGTATTCGTGCAAAAAGTCGCAAAGGAAGCAATCGCTCGAGTCGATCAAGTAACATGCTTTTCTTCTTTATATACATATATATAGAAGAAGACAGATTAAACCATCATACCATCAAGCCATCTTACTATCATACCTTTATATCATTATGCCATTATATCATCAAACCATCATACTATCAAACCATCATTCCATTATACCATCACACAATTGTATCATGTTGATATCATACCTTCATATCATCATACCATCCTAGCTGCATACCATCACCATCACCATCACCATCATCATCACCATCACAAACACAATCACAATCATCATCATCACCATCACAATCAAAATCAACATCATCATCAAAATCATCAACCTCATCAAACTCATCATCATCATCATCAACCTTACCATCAACACCACCATCACCATCACCGTTAAAAAAATAATGATACACGTGTCGTTTTATTTTTAATTTTGCACAAAATATCCATCCCAAAATTAGCTCAATCGGTGAAGTTTTAAAAATTCCCCTTGTGAATGGCACGTCACAGGGGAGCATGAGGAAGGGGTAACAATTTTTGAAAACTAACCCCCCTATGTTTTTTCTCGACTGCTAAAAAGTATTTGTGCAAAATTTGGAAACAATCGCTCGAGTGGACCAAGAGCTTTTGTGGAACATACATACAAACATACATATGTATTATGTACATACTTTTCTTCTTTATACACCCTGCGCCATTGAAATGTTCGATTTCGATTATTTACTATTTCATGCAATTCTCTCCTAGATTTTACCTCATTCGCTATTTTTTTTTTGTTTTTTTATTTTTCAGCACATTTCACGCCTTATTAGGTATTTAGAACCAAACTAAGGGTGAAATATTCATTCGGTTTCAATTAAGTAGTCAAAGAGTTAATTTTACAAAGTGTCGCTCTAAATTAAATGCTAACGAAAAAGCCAAAATTTTGCAAGCAAAGGCAAAAAGTACACACATTCACAAATTGCAAGAGTAATTTAGTGTAACCAAACAGCAGTTAGAAAGTTTTTAAGGCACTATTCCGAAAATCAAACAATAATTTGGCTCTGATGCAAAGAGGAGAATTTCTGTTTCAACAAATCGAATTTCAGATATTTAGATCTTAAGCAAAGGTTTGCTACGGCTTTGGACCTGAGAAGTTAGCTTCTAATAGCAACAACCGACACTATTTCAGTCCATACTATTTAAAGGAACTTGGTTTATATGCTTGTCGACTTGCGAGAAAATCATTACTGACAGCAAAAATGGCAGCTGCAAGCCTCAAATTCGCAATAGAATGAAAAAACTGAATGCCCAGGGACTAGCGTTGGTTCATATTCTCGGATAAATCCAAATTCAATATCTTTGGACCCGATGTAAGGACAAGGGTTCGGCGACGAAAAGGCAAACGGTATTTAACAGAATGTATTTCGCCGACAGTGAAAAATTCACCATATGTTATGGCCTGGAGAGCCATAACAGCCTTTGGAGTTTGATCACTAAGCCTTCTGAATAGTTCAGAAAGCGGAGGAAAATATAAAAAAATTATCGAAACCTGAATCGTGACTATTAAGGACCCGACGCAATACATCGCTATTCCACTCTTCCAGGACGATTACTCTCCGTGAGTTATTGATGTTATTTGTGAAGTAAGAATGCTTAATTTTAATGTCTATTTTGTTTAGGTAGCCGAATTTAAAAATAGCTTGGTGATTGAGTCGTTACCCTGGACAGGAAATAGTCCTGACCTCAATATTGTTGAAAATATTTGGTCCTTCATGGGAAAGAAGATTACAAATTACAAGCTGAAAAGTGCCAAAGAGCGGAAAAAACTTATAGAAAAAGTCTGGTTTTAAGAAATAACAATATATTATTTAATCAAACTTTAGAATTCAATGCTGATCGGGTTTAAGGCCATCATAAAAGCCAAGGGCTGGGTTATTAATCATTGATTTTAAAAAGTTCAATTTCTCTCAAAATATTTTGGTTGAGATGAATTATTTTATTTCTGTTAATTCTTATTTTGAATAAAAATTACCATTGTCAACAGAAAACTCATTTTCAATTCAAAAAACTTTGTTAAAAACACTGTAAAGACATACCAAATTGTTACGAGGTAGGGCGGTAATATTCCTTATCCGACGTTATGTAGGTCTAAAATGTCGGATTACCGTTCTTTTTATTTGAATATATTCGGAATAGTGTAAAAATTGTTTTGATAATCAGAATCTATCATTTTTGCCATCTACTTTTGAAGCAAACGGTGGTATTTCCAAAATTTACTTTAAAAATTCAAACCGAACATTTCAATGGCGCAGGGTGTATATTCACCAAATACATAAGTTCTAAATAATAATAAACAAATTAATAATACAAATCATAAAAAAAGAACATAAGGCTTCACAATCAGACCATTATGAAACATAAATAGAGGTGTAGCGATTCTCTCATTTAAATCGCTGATTAAATTCGTTTATCGCTACAATTATTTGAAATGTAACGCATTTCAACTTTCAAATATAATTGTAATTAAACAGCTCTTTTCGGTCAATAGTGACACCTATAATAGGGTAGCAACTTGCTATGCAACTATTATATTGGCTTATGTCTGTGCTCAACTCAATAAATATATTTCCCTATATTTGAGTACAGTTCACTATTTTGTATTAAGTAAATATCTTGGATACATTTAATACAACACCGAAATTACCACCATCTATTGTCGTGATCCTCAAACTCATTCAGCAAAATACAATTTTGCTTAAACAAAAATACAGTCTCAGTTTTTAACTGCTGAAAAATCTTAACAATGGTAATTGTGACACACGCAATTTTCATATACTAAAAGTACTCTCGTTCTGATTTTTAATGCGACACGTCGTCGCCATTTCATTTATATTTTTTGTGGAAATCTTTTCAAGTGTGAATATAATATTAATTAATATATCATTTTCCCGTGTTATAATATCTAGTGAAGGATAACCAAGTTGCGTTACAGTTTGTGAATTTAATCCGCAACATAAAATCAAGTTCGCGTCCGCGAAGTGGTGTTGACAATTAGTCCCCCGATTATTTGTACAACAATAAAAACGGTCAATAAATTCACGGCACATATCGACCAAATTGTGTGGCCGAAATTAAATTTCTGGCGTTATTCTGTTAACGGAAATATCCTAAAACACCACAACTGGTGTAAACGGAGATCAAGCGAATCCCGTAATTTAATAAAGACTTTGTAGCGGTTCACCCAATTAACCACTACAAACTTAGCAACACATTCTATATTATAAGCTTACTGGGTTGACTTCCCCTTCATTTTTCTGCTGGACCAATCACATCGCAACGCACTTACGCACATACACTACACACAAAAACAAAATAAAATTAATTCTTTTTTATCTCATCAATATCATTCACAATCAGTCTCGTCTCAATCTCTGTAGCGACAACACGTCGCTGGTTGCGTTGGCCGCCAACCACACAAATTGTGTGCCGAAAATGGTGGTGGAATAAATGAAAATGTGTTAAATAAATAAATTAAATAATAAATACATTTACAAACAAATTATAAATTAAAAACAAAATTAATAAATTTTTATTAAACAAGAAATTAAAAATATGTAATGTGGTATCATACGTTAATTAATAAAATAATTACCTAACATTACAGAGGTTTATTAATTTAAAGTGATGCCTATGCTGATTTCAACACAACATAACAAAATAGTCTGAGCATAAATTAGCCAAAATACAAATTGATTATAAGTAAAGATAATTTATACGACAGACAAAAAAATGGAATAAATAAACATAGGAGATAATCTGTGGTTGAAAACCAGTGTCGATTATCAACAAGTTCACAAAAAACCGAATAAAAAAAATTCAAATATTTAAATATTAACATAGGCTTAATTGAAGTTACTAATAAAAAGTTATAAAAATCTACTATAACCTAAATTTAAATCAAAAATAAAAATTCTTCAATGTTCAATGTGAACAGCCAGCCAGGATTTTAGTTCTCTAATGCCTGGTGTCACAAAAATAGAGACAATCTCCGGTTAAATAATATTTTCATCTCTTTCTTCTTTTATGAAATTGCGATTTAAATCATAATACAAATTAAAAACATGATAATTTTATTTCTTTTTTACATGGACATTTTAACTGGAGAGCTAAATATTTAACCAATTTCGTCCAGCTAAATATTTAGCTGAAGGCTAAATATTTCTATGTAGAAAAAAATATAATCAACTTGCATTGAATTTGAATTATGAAACAAAACGCAATTTCATAAAAGAAGAAAGGAAGAAAGGAAGGAAATATTATTTAATTAGAGATTGGATATTTTTTTGTGAAACTGGGCATAAGGAATTTAAAATTATGTATGTATATAATTTTTTTTATTGAAATGGGAAGTTTATTGAACAATATTGGGGCCAATACTGTAAATCGAAAACATGAAAGTGATATTATATTTGGGAACATTCACTAGATTTATGGCATTAGCTCTAATTTGGTGGGAATCAATAACACCGCACTGGTAAAATTTGTTTATTAATAAATAACTGTCCCGAATGGGTTAGTTTAGGCTAATTATATAAAATTCTCACCATATACTTTTCAAAGTCATAATAGGTTTAATATTAGAAAAGTTAGCACCACCCCAACATGATAAGCCATATTGAAGCTTCGAAGCACCAAGAGCGAAATAAATAATACGTAACAGTTCAAGACCACATAAACTTTTTAACAAAAATAACTTCTTAATGAACAACCAACAGTAAGATTTTAAATCTTTAATATGCTCTTTCCAATTTAATCTAAAATCAAATGTAATTCCCAGATATTTGAAACTTGTTACATGCTCAATTTTAAAATAAAGCTGACGACGTCACGACGTTCAGTAAGACTAAATGACAATATTTTAGTTTTATCACTTAATACCAAATAGTGTGCATCAAACCATTTCCTTAGTTTGATCAAATCAGAATTTACAGCATTGATCAATGCTATACTGTTATTGTTAACGTATGTAAAAGCCATATCATCTGCATATGAAGTGATTGAACCTTGAAAAGCTTGCGAGTAAATTGAATTAAAATAAACTAAGAACAACAATGGTCTAAGTACAGACCCTTGCGGAACACCACACTCAACACGTTTAAGTTCACTAAAATGATTGCCTATCCGAACTTTTTGAGTTCTATCGGATAAAAACGACGCAATCCAGTCATAAAAAAATCTGCGGAAGCCATACTTTTATAGCTTGATGCATAGAAGACGATGATCGACAATGTCAAAAGCTTTAGATATATCAACAAATAAGCTATAGTTGTAAATTTTTTCTGAGCTATTCCACAGTTTAACAAATTCAAAAACTTTACCAGAGCATCTTCAGTGCAATGACCAGTACGAAAGCCAAATTGCAGAGTTGAAAAAATATTGTTACTCTCAAGGAATTTGTTAAATTGAATTTTAACTAATTTTTCAAATACTTTTGAGAACACTGCCGTCAAAGGAATTGGTCTAAGGGAACAGGAAAACACCGGAAAAGATTGAGAAATCAATATCAGAAATATTAAAATTTATTTGTTTCAAGCAAAAACTACTGATTCCTAATATATCCGTTGAACGCTTATTTTTAATTGATGTAATAATTTTGATGATTTCAAGAGAGCTGAATGGAATAAAATGAAAACTATTTTAAAGCCCAGGATTAATAAGAGCGCTCGCTACATCTTTCATTTCTGGACTATGTAACAACCGCTTGTGGTTGTTATGTTTTATTTAATCTAAATCTGTAATTGCGGTTGGAAATCCCAACAAGGTTCAATGTTTATCCACTGCGCTGCATAAAATCTCTTCCACTACACGTCATTCTTTCTTTGGCTTAATTTGTAATAGAAAATATATTTTTTTTTTTGGTAGAGTGTACCATTTAGCATTTTATACTTCTCCTTATTTTGG
This sequence comes from Tipula helvola, assembly GCA_963556165.1. Taxonomy (NCBI): domain Eukaryota; kingdom Metazoa; phylum Arthropoda; class Insecta; order Diptera; family Tipulidae; genus Tipula; species Tipula helvola. Next base: position 75,611,794 of record OY744482.1, on the reverse strand, counting down.
TCGGTTACTCGATTCGTTTTATCATTTTTTTTGTTTGATGGTATGTAATGACGTGTAGTGGTGTCGTTTTGCTTCATCTGTTTTGTTTTGGTTAGCGCGTGGATTTTCCATGTAAATGGAATGTTCCAGTGATTAAATTAAATAGTATTGGTGTGTGCGAGTCGATTTTGGGTGATGTCGTATGTGTACGTCACCCGAAATTTATCGGTCGGGTTTTTTTTATATGAGTAAATAATTTTGGGTGGGGGAAAAATATTTTTTGTACGGGTCGGTATTATTTTTTTATTGGGATAGTCTAGTTTTGAATTTTAAATTATACGGTCGGGTTTTTTAGTTTTGAAAAAAAAAAAAAAACAAAAATAAAATAAAAGTCTCGTTTTAATTTTGAAAAGTCGAGTTTTGAATAATTATATGGATATTTTTTTTTGGGGTAAAATTGACGTCAAGTTTGAGTGTTACTAATTGATAAATATGTATGTAGTAAATTGAAAAAAAAAATAATATAATTTGAACAATAATAATTATAAATAAAGAAAAAAATAGAAAAAATATTTAATAAATATGATTAGTTTTGGGCCGAGTGGCGTAATTTTTTTTGTTGTATGATAAATTGTTTTGCCCTGTGGCACTTGAGTATTATATATTGTATGAGTGCCAATGGTATATGTTTTGAGTAGACATTTATAAAGTAATTTGAATAAAAGTACGTGTAATTATAATAAAAAAATATTGTTGGTGTTTATGGTGGTATTTTAGTCTCAAACATTAACCTGTACCTAATTATCTTGCCAATATTAATAATAATCCTAAAGTGCGTTTTACTACCGGTTTGAAGTTTGTGGTTAAATCTGATAAAAATAAAAGAAAAATACATCTATAACGGTAGTTGGTGATAAGACAGTTTTGCCAGGAAAAAGTAAAGTGAAAAACCAAATCTAATATATTACATAAGGTAAAACGTGTTGAGAAAAAAAAAACCGTATAAAAGCCGAATTTCGAGATTTGTGCATGTAGTGAGGGTCCCAGTTTTAAATTACGAGGCCTAATGCTAAGAAGTTAAGCTCTCTGATAAAGTAATTTATCAAATGCTTGAGGAGGGAACAGTTTTATTCTGTCCTGTATTGAATTTGGGTTTGTGGCAGCAACTCCGACGAACGGAGTGGGGTTCGTGAATCCAGAGGGGGCTGCTGCGTCGGCGCTGGTAGCTGTTTGATTGGTCGGACGGGCCAAGGTTTTATGTTCAGGTATGGTGACCAGCCGGTAAAAATATATAAGAAACCGGTGGCACCGCGTGTTTTTTTTATTATTGTAAAATTTTGTAAGCCGAACTTGATTTCTGTTTTATTACTATATTGTTTTTATTAAATTTCATAAATTTTTACGGGTTTCAGGTTCCGGGTGGCGTACCGTATGCGACACCCCAAATCGATTCGCACCACATTTTGTTTTTTTTGGTAATTCATCTAACGGTTCATTTTCATTTCAAATTTCTTTCATTTCATTTTTGTTTTCATTTCGTTTTTTCCGCTTTGGGTTTTTTATGCGTAATTGCAGATTTGTTTTTATGATTTCGGGTTACATTTAGTGATGTGTTGCTAATTAGTTCGTGTGATCGCGTGAGGATGGGCGGCCTTATGCTGACCTAGGCCTTGAGCAGGGTCGCCGGAGTGGCACCGGCGTCCCTGTCGAACACAGATTTTGTTTTTATGATTATCTACCACTGTGGTCGTGGCACAGTAGAATAATTTTCTTGTCCCCTTCGTTTTATCTCTATGCGGTTTTCAAGCATAGTAATATGTCTGGTAACCCCCACGCCTAGCGGCGAGCTTCAGCCAGTGCAATACCGCAACCAGACCTCTATTGCTATGTTCTGTTTAACAAAATCCCTTTTGGGGGATTTTGTAACAGTGGCGCCCAAACCTCGGCTAATTTTTTTGCATTTTCGTCTTTAATTTCACAATTTTTTTTTTCAGCTTGCTTGTTGTGAGTACCACGTGCAAAGTCCAACGCTAGCGTTGTTTGAGCTTGCACGGGTGCTCACTTCAACGGTTTTTTCTGCCCGATCAACATTCAAATCTGCATTGCAACCAGCGTAAGCTGTTTGATTGCATGCAGATGAGAGTGTTGATCCCTATTCTCAGCTCGTCTGATGAATGGGCTTACCATTTCTGCCATGTGGCATTGATTGTGGTTAAGCTCATTCTTCTTTCGTTCTGAGTTTAGTCTTTTTAAATTTTTAGAGTCTTCGTACCCTATAATTAAATTAATTTTTTTTATTTTCAGTCCGACTACCTTCATGGGGAGGGATCACAGCATGTTCTAACCTTTGGTTATTTGATCTTGCTGGATCGCTCGTCATGTTGGTTCCATGTGTCATGGGTGTTGGGATCGCGAACTTGTTGTTTCCACCAATGTGGTGTTGATTGGACAGTTCGTGATCGCGGTACTCATTGGCACATCCTTAGTCAACTTCTACTTTTAGGTAAAATTTTATTTCCAATTTTGTTTGTTATCTATCAAATTAAACTACTGGGACCACAGTGGTAATTTTATTTTTATTATTATAGCGTTCAAGCCTGGCTCAGCATGGGGCCGTGATCATCTCTCGCGTGATCACCTTTTTGTTATTTTTTTGGGATTAATAATACTTCTTATTTTTCTTTTGCTTTTGCATTTCTTTTCTTTGTGAAATTTTTCTGTTTGGGTTTTTCGGTTGGTTAGTGGAGCAGCTGAAATACTGTGAAAATTTTTGGGTAGTTCAGTTTTTTATTTTTAGTAATTCTAATTTCTTTTCTTCATTAAATTACGTGTTTAATTTAATTAATAGTTTTATTATTCGATGATTTTTTTTTGGTTTGGGAATTTTTTTATTGATATTTAAAGTAATTTTTCGGTAATTTTTTTTTTGGATATATATATAAATTCAACTCATTTTCTTTTATTTTTTTTTTCACCTTCATTTCGTTAGTAAATTCAGTAAACATAAATTTTTCTTTTGTCCTTAAAATTATATTGAAGTGTTAAGCAGCACTTTAGATTCCAATACATTACCTTGGGATAGACTGACGAGTACGGATGAGAAAAAAGTTTTGAGTTGAGCGCTAGTTCAATATTGACGCGAGTGGTCCATTGGATAGTAATTTGTTTCTCGCAGCTCCTCAAACAGCCCGGCTTGTGGATATCTACTTGGTCATAGTGAGTCTAATTTGAGATTGGTGCTTCAATATATGTTTTCAATAAATTTCTTTAATTAATTAATTAATAATTTAAAAAAAAAAAAATTTTTTTTTCTGCTTTAAATTAAGTAATTCTATCTTGTTTTTTCATATATATATATATATATATATATCCAAATATTGTTATATTTAAATTTTTTTTTGGTTGGGAAAATTTATTTTTTTGTAATCTCTTTAATTAAATAATTTGATTTTTTTGTGGTTGAAAGTGCCAGTATCGCTGGTTTTCATTTATTATTTACGTTAAATTTTAATAACTTTTGATTTAGGTAATTTTAATTATAACTATAATTTATTCAGTTTTCTATAAAGTAAATATAATTTAGAAATTTGTTAAAATAATATTGTTAATTTACATTTGTCGAAAATTAACTCTCATTACGTTTAAAATCCCGTTTAAATTCAATTTTGGTTAATTTTTTCTGTAGCTTTAAATTTTTTTTTCTCTGTTTCACTCAATCTTTTCATAATGGACGAATTAATTAAGGCATTTAATGTGGATCCTAATTCAATTGATCAGGCGGAAATGATGAGAGTATTGACGGCTCAAGTTCAACTGCTGACCAACGAAGTGAGAATACAGCTGGATGCGGAACAAGCAGCCGGTGTGCATAGTCAGTTAAATCCAACGTTAAAAATTCCTGTTCCGGAGGTGTCTTTTGGGCCACCTCCTCACCCTGATTTTGCTGGTCCTGCAAGAGATCCACTTGTTTCCACGGCGATAAACCCGCAGGACAATAATTTGCCTGAATTAACTCATTCTTCAATGGTACCTGTCTCTAAAGAGCGCTCATCTCTGGAGCAGGCTACTCATTTTAGTAATACCAATTTTTCACCAGGTGTAGCTGGTCCACATAATAGCACATTAAATACAGTTCCAAATCAACCTTGTTCTTCTCATGTTCCTTCTAATTCTGAGTTCAATCGACGTTCGCTAGCACGTTGTGGCATTTCATACAGTGGTTCTCCAACAGGGATTACTGTTGATTTGTTCTTGTTTCAGCTTGATTCTGTTGTTATGTCTCATAACATATCTTCTGAATTTGTACTACTCGATTTGCATCTCCTCTTAAAGGACGTGGCATTGCAGTGGTACTGGACGTACCGACGCCACAACCCGCTAGCACCTTGGAGTGATCTAAGAAGGGATTTCCAAGAACGTTTCAAAGATCGACGATCACCCTATGAGATTAGACGGATGGTTGAATCGCGTAAACAGCTGCCCACGGAAACCTTCTTGGATTATTACCATCATATGTGGTCATTGTCACTGCAATGCCACACCCCTTATCGAGATGACGAATTCATCCAACTCCTGATGAATAACATGAAACCAGTTTTGCAGTATCATCTCACTGACCGTCAGTTTACCCACATTAATGAACTTATTAAAAGTTGCACAGCGTGGGAGGATTCTCTAAAACGATTGCGAGCACCGTCTGATTATCACTCTTATCCTCGGCGGGGAATTAACGAACTGACCTCTGATTTGATGTTGGAAAATACTGTGCCAGGACCAGATTTCAATTTACCTTTTTCTGATGTGTCCCCAGGTACGACGAGAACCGCCTATCACGTTCCAACTGGTGTTTTTGTTCCGTCATCGAATCCTGTTCAACAAATATCTGGCGGTGCTTCTGTAGCGGCTTATCGTACTCCAGTGGGAGTTTCTTCTACAATGTCAAATCCTGTGAAAGCATCGACCAGTAGGGATCAAACCAATTCTCAACGTGCCGTTGGGGGAGGCAACTACCCCATCTGTTTTAATTGCTCTGACATGGGTCACGTATTTCAAGACTGTCCTGTCCCTCTTACTGGAATTTTCTGTTTCCGTTGTGGTTTAAGAGACACTATTTCCACCAAATGTCGTCGTTGTACGGAAAACCGAACCAGTGGTCCATGGAGATCGGGGATCCATGGATCACAGACCAAGTCCACCCCAACAATAGTGACCAAAGTAGAAGCAGCCAGCAATACCGACCCAGAGCTTCAGAAGTGGATGAAGCCAGATGGGAAGAATCAACCGAACCTGTGAAAGTTCTCGTTGAGTCATTTGATTCCGAATCACTATCTGGATCAGGTTCGTTTGGTTCCAACCAAATGGTTTCTGATGCTTCTTTAACTTCCAATCATTTTTCAAATTCTTGTTCTTTTAAATCTCAATTTTCAAATCCAGTTAAATCTTTCATTAGCCGTTTTAAGAAACTCAATCCTTTACGCTTACTTCGCTCAAAAAAATATTGGGAGGAACGTAAGATCATGAGATCTTGCGTTGTTTCTTCAATACTCGGGTCTGAAATGGGTGATAAACGGCCTTATGCCGATATTCTCATTAATGATGTGCCTTACCGAGGTCTGTTAGACAGTGGAGCGAGTGTAAGTGTTTTGGGTTGTGGATCCGAAAAACTGTTGAATGACTTAAATTTTCAGTTACATCAATTTCCGTCTTCTATTCAAACTGCCAGTGGTCAATCTCAACAAGTTATCGGTTATCTTAATGCTCAGGTTGAATTTAATTCCCAAACACATAAGATGCGTTTCTATCTCGTACCATCTTTAGAGCAACCTTTATACCTGGGGATTGATTTTTGGAATCAATTTGGTATTACTCCTCAATTATCTGCGTTGAGTGAATTGACTGACTCCGCAGACTTATCTTCTGCTCCTAAATTTCATTTACTCTCTCCAGATGACAACAGTAAACTCTCTACAATAGTTAATAAATTTCCGTCCAGTGCTGAATTAGGTCTTGGCAGAACCACATTACTATCACATGTGATTGATGTAGGGGAAGCCAAGCCTGTTAAGCAACGGTTCTATTCTGTTTCACCAGTTAAACAAAAACTAATGTATGATGAGCTCGATCGCATGTTGTCTCTGGATGTGATCGAAGAGAGTCATAGTTCCTGGTGTTCTCCTATTACGATGGTGCAAAAGGCTAGTGGTCAAGTGCGCTTGTGCTTGGATGCCCGTGAGGTGAACAAGGTGACGGTCAGGGATGCGTATCCGCTTCCCCTTATCAACGGATTGTTGGGTCGTTTGGATCAAACTCGCTATATATCAACTATTGATCTAAAAGATGCCTTTTGGCAGATACCACTCGACCCGCAATCCCGAGATAAGACAGCGTTTACTGTCCCTGGTCGTCCCTTGTACCACTTCAAGGTCATGCCCTTTGGGTTGTGCAATGCTCCCCAAACACTGTGCCGCCTTATGCATCGCGTGATACCTTATCAACTACATGATAAAGTTTTTGTGTACTTGGATGACCTTTTGGTTACTTCTTCTACTTTTGGTGAACATTTGGAATTATTGAATTTAGTTGCTCAATTACTTAGTAATGCTGGATTGACCATAAACTTGAAAAAAAGTCAGTTCGTCTTAAAAGAGGTTAAATATTTGGGTTACTTAGTGGGTGATGGTTGCCTTCGCACCAACCCAGAGAAATGTAAAGCGATAAGTGAATTTCCTCGACCGAAAACAACTAAGCAGATACGTAGTTTCTTGGGTTTATGTGGGTGGTATAGGCGTTTCATAAAAAACTTCGCGTCTTTAGCTGCTCCACTAACTGATCTGACAGGGAAAAAATCTAAGTCTAAATGGAATCTTCACGCTGAGGAATCCTTCCAATCTCTTAAATTATCTTTGTCGTCTGCTCCTGTTTTGGCTAATCCTGACTATGGGCGCCCTTTCTTTATCCAATGTGACGCAAGTGCTGTTGGCGTGGGTAGTGTACTTTTTCAGCTTGATCCTGATGGCGCTGAACACCCCATTGAATTCTTTTCTCACAAATTAAATGCCGCTCAGCGAAATTATTCTGTAACTGAGTTGGAGTGTTACGCAGCAGTACTTAGCGTCCAGAAGTTTCGGCCCTATATCGAGGGATACCCGTTCACGATTTATACCGATCACGCTAGTCTCCGCTGGTTGATGTCCCAAAAAGATCTATCTGGTAGACTCGCCCGCTGGAGTTTAAAACTGCAAGCGTACAAATTTGATATCGGATATCGTAAAGGAACGGTGAATGTTGTACCTGATGCCCTCTCTAGAGCTTTTTATAGTGAGCCCACAGACGATTTAAGTAAAGATCAACCTTTTCCTCCTGTTGAAACTACTTTGAATGATGATTCCTCTTTACCTTGTAATTCTCCTGTTATACAAGAAAATGTGTCCAGTTTAAATTCTTCAAGTGACAATTCGGTTCTACATATTGATCTTAACTCTTCAGCTTTTCAGGACGATGAATATGTACAACAGATCAATCGAGTACAACAATTAAAAGATTGTGATCACAACTTCAAAATTCGTGATAATAAACTCTTGATCTTACCTTCCTACGCTTCTCGTTATACGTCCACTGATTTGTCTGAATGGAAGTTAGTAGTTCCGTTGTCCTTGACTGCAAACTTAATTGAACTGGCTCATTCTTCTCCTACTTCTGCTCATATGGGTATTAAAAAAACTGTAGAACGACTTCAGCGGCAATTTTTCTGGTTTGGTATGACTAAACAAATCAAACTTTTCATCTCCAATTGTTTACAATGCAAGATGAATAAGCCTGTAAATTTTAGCACTCAACCTTTGATGGGTTCTCAAACTGAGTCTACCAGACCTTTTGAAAAATTGTTCGTTGATTTCCTTGGACCTTATCCTCGCTCCAAACGAGGTAATACCTGTATCGCTATAGTGTTGGATCATTATTCAAAGTTTGTTCTAGTCAAACCATTGCGTGAAGCTTCCGCCTCTTCTCTGTGTAACTTTTTGGAAAATGAGGTGTTTTTACTTTTCTCTGTACCTGCAGTGATTACTTCTGATAATGGCAAACAATTTCTATCTCACTTATTTAAAGATCTTTTAAAAAAATATAATGTTGATCATATACGTACTCCTATTTACTCTCCTCAAAGCAACGCTTCTGAGAGAGTTAATCGGACGTTACTGTCTAGTATTCGTTCTTATCTTGATGATCATGCACATAATGAATGGGATTGCCATCTCTCTGAAATCACTGCAGCATTGCGAAATGTTAAACACGACGTCACGAATTTTTCTCCTCACTATTTGGTCTTTGGTCAACACATGTCATTAAACGGTTCAGATTATGCTTTACGTAAACTTTTATCTCCTCAGGATGATAACGAAATACATGTGTTGTCCAAATCTAATAGATTAAATCTTATTCGTGATCAAATAACTCATTACCTGAAAGTTGCACATGAGAAATCAGCTGTTCGATATAATTTACGAAGTACCAATAGGAATTTCCTGCCTGATCAACCTGTGTTTGTCCGATCCTTCGCACAAAGTAGTGCTCCTGATAGATTTTCTGCAAAGTTAGCTGCTAAGTTTATTCCTGCTTTTATCACTGATAAAATCGGAACAGTCTCTTATAATATCAGAAATCTTGATGGAAAACCTTTGGGAGTTTATCATGCCAAGGATATACGATTGTGACAAATTATTAGTGAAATTTTTTTCTCCTTCCCTCTTACTTTCATGCCTGGCTTTGAGATCTTTTCTCGGGTGTGAGTCGTCCCCACGCTGTAACAACCGCTTGTGGTTGTTATGTTTTATTTAATCTAAATCTGTAATTGCGGTTGGAAATCCCAACAAGGTTCAATGTTTATCCACTGCGCTGCATAAAATCTCTTCCACTACACGTCATTCTTTCTTTGGCTTAATTTGTAATAGAAAATATATTTTTTTTTTTGGTAGAGTGTACCATTTAGCATTTTATACTTCTCCTTATTTTGGTCGGTTACTCGATTCGTTTTATCATTTTTTTTGTTTGATGGTATGTAATGACGTGTAGTGGTGTCGTTTTGCTTCATCTGTTTTGTTTTGGTTAGCGCGTGGATTTTCCATGTAAATGGAATGTTCCAGTGATTAAATTAAATAGTATTGGTGTGTGCGAGTCGATTTTGGGTGATGTCGTATGTGTACGTCACCCGAAATTTATCGGTCGGGTTTTTTTTATATGAGTAAATAATTTTGGGTGGGGGAAAAATATTTTTTGTACGGGTCGGTATTATTTTTTTATTGGGATAGTCTAGTTTTGAATTTTAAATTATACGGTCGGGTTTTTTAGTTTTGAAAACAAAAATAAAATAAAAGTCTCGTTTTAATTTTGAAAAGTCGAGTTTTGAATAATTATATGGATATTTTTTTTTGGGGTAAAATTGACGTCAAGTTTGAGTGTTACTAATTGATAAATATGTATGTAGTAAATTGAAAAAAAAAATAATATAATTTGAACAATAATAATTATAAATAAAGAAAAAAATAGAAAAAATATTTAATAAATATGATTAGTTTTGGGCCGAGTGGCGTAATTTTTTTTGTTGTATGATAAATTGTTTTGCCCTGTGGCACTTGAGTATTATATATTGTATGAGTGCCAATGGTATATGTTTTGAGTAGACATTTATAAAGTAATTTGAATAAAAGTACGTGTAATTATAATAAAAAAATATTGTTGGTGTTTATGGTGGTATTTTAGTCTCAAACATTAACCTGTACCTAATTATCTTGCCAATATTAATAATAATCCTAAAGTGCGTTTTACTACCGGTTTGAAGTTTGTGGTTAAATCTGATAAAAATAAAAGAAAAATACATCTATAACGGTAGTTGGTGATAAGACAGTTTTGCCAGGAAAAAGTAAAGTGAAAAACCAAATCTAATATATTACATAAGGTAAAACGTGTTGAGAAAAAAAAAACCGTATAAAAGCCGAATTTCGAGATTTGTGCATGTAGTGAGGGTCCCAGTTTTAAATTACGAGGCCTAATGCTAAGAAGTTAAGCTCTCTGATAAAGTAATTTATCAAATGCTTGAGGAGGGAACAGTTTTATTCTGTCCTGTATTGAATTTGGGTTTGTGGCAGCAACTCCGACGAACGGAGTGGGGTTCGTGAATCCAGAGGGGGCTGCTGCGTCGGCGCTGGTAGCTGTTTGATTGGTCGGACGGGCCAAGGTTTTATGTTCAGGTATGGTGACCAGCCGGTAAAAATATATAAGAAACCGGTGGCACCGCGTGTTTTTTTTATTATTGTAAAATTTTGTAAGCCGAACTTGATTTCTGTTTTATTACTATATTGTTTTTATTAAATTTCATAAATTTTTACGGGTTTCAGGTTCCGGGTGGCGTACCGTATGCGACACCCCAAATCGATTCGCACCACATTTTGTTTTTTTTGGTAATTCATCTAACGGTTCATTTTCATTTCAAATTTCTTTCATTTCATTTTTGTTTTCATTTCGTTTTTTCCGCTTTGGGTTTTTTATGCGTAATTGCAGATTTGTTTTTATGATTTCGGGTTACATTTAGTGATGTGTTGCTAATTAGTTCGTGTGATCGCGTGAGGATGGGCGGCCTTATGCTGACCTAGGCCTTGAGCAGGGTCGCCGGAGTGGCACCGGCGTCCCTGTCGAACACAGATTTTGTTTTTATGATTATCTACCACTGTGGTCGTGGCACAGTAGAATAATTTTCTTGTCCCCTTCGTTTTATCTCTATGCGGTTTTCAAGCATAGTAATATGTCTGGTAACCCCCACGCCTAGCGGCGAGCTTCAGCCAGTGCAATACCGCAACCAGACCTCTATTGCTATGTTCTGTTTAACAAAATCCCTTTTGGGGGATTTTGTAACAGTGGCGCCCAAACCTCGGCTAATTTTTTTGCATTTTCGTCTTTAATTTCACAATTTTTTTTTTCAGCTTGCTTGTTGTGAGTACCACGTGCAAAGTCCAACGCTAGCGTTGTTTGAGCTTGCACGGGTGCTCACTTCAACGGTTTTTTCTGCCCGATCAACATTCAAATCTGCATTGCAACCAGCGTAAGCTGTTTGATTGCATGCAGATGAGAGTGTTGATCCCTATTCTCAGCTCGTCTGATGAATGGGCTTACCATTTCTGCCATGTGGCATTGATTGTGGTTAAGCTCATTCTTCTTTCGTTCTGAGTTTAGTCTTTTTAAATTTTTAGAGTCTTCGTACCCTATAATTAAATTAATTTTTTTTATTTTCAGTCCGACTACCTTCATGGGGAGGGATCACAGCATGTTCTAACCTTTGGTTATTTGATCTTGCTGGATCGCTCGTCATGTTGGTTCCATGTGTCATGGGTGTTGGGATCGCGAACTTGTTGTTTCCACCAATGTGGTGTTGATTGGACAGTTCGTGATCGCGGTACTCATTGGCACATCCTTAGTCAACTTCTACTTTTAGGTAAAATTTTATTTCCAATTTTGTTTGTTATCTATCAAATTAAACTACTGGGACCACAGTGGTAATTTTATTTTTATTATTATAGCGTTCAAGCCTGGCTCAGCATGGGGCCGTGATCATCTCTCGCGTGATCACCTTTTTGTTATTTTTTTGGGATTAATAATACTTCTTATTTTTCTTTTGCTTTTGCATTTCTTTTCTTTGTGAAATTTTTCTGTTTGGGTTTTTCGGTTGGTTAGTGGAGCAGCTGAAATACTGTGAAAATTTTTGGGTAGTTCAGTTTTTTATTTTTAGTAATTCTAATTTCTTTTCTTCATTAAATTACGTGTTTAATTTAATTAATAGTTTTATTATTCGATGATTTTTTTTTGGTTTGGGAATTTTTTTATTGATATTTAAAGTAATTTTTCGGTAATTTTTTTTTTGGATATATATATAAATTCAACTCATTTTCTTTTATTTTTTTTTTCACCTTCATTTCGTTAGTAAATTCAGTAAACATAAATTTTTCTTTTGTCCTTAAAATTATATTGAAGTGTTAAGCAGCACTTTAGATTCCAATACATTACCTTGGGATAGACTGACGAGTACGGATGAGAAAAAAGTTTTGAGTTGAGCGCTAGTTCAATATTGACGCGAGTGGTCCATTGGATAGTAATTTGTTTCTCGCAGCTCCTCAAACAGCCCGGCTTGTGGATATCTACTTGGTCATAGTGAGTCTAATTTGAGATTGGTGCTTCAATATATGTTTTCAATAAATTTCTTTAATTAATTAATTAATAATTTAAAAAAAAAAAAATTTTTTTTTCTGCTTTAAATTAAGTAATTCTATCTTGTTTTTTCATATATATATATATATATATATATCCAAATATTGTTATATTTAAATTTTTTTTTGGTTGGGAAAATTTATTTTTTTGTAATCTCTTTAATTAAATAATTTGATTTTTTTGTGGTTGAAAGTGCCAGTATCGCTGGTTTTCATTTATTATTTACGTTAAATTTTAATAACTTTTGATTTAGGTAATTTTAATTATAACTATAATTTATTCAGTTTTCTATAAAGTAAATATAATTTAGAAATTTGTTAAAATAATATTGTTAATTTACATTTGTCGAAAATTAACTCTCATTACGTTTAAAATCCCGTTTAAATTCAATTTTGGTTAATTTTTTCTGTAGCTTTAAATTTTTTTTTCTCTGTTTCACTCAATCTTTTCATAATGGACGAATTAATTAAGGCATTTAATGTGGATCCTAATTCAATTGATCAGGCGGAAATGATGAGAGTATTGACGGCTCAAGTTCAACTGCTGACCAACGAAGTGAGAATACAGCTGGATGCGGAACAAGCAGCCGGTGTGCATAGTCAGTTAAATCCAACGTTAAAAATTCCTGTTCCGGAGGTGTCTTTTGGGCCACCTCCTCACCCTGATTTTGCTGGTCCTGCAAGAGATCCACTTGTTTCCACGGCGATAAACCCGCAGGACAATAATTTGCCTGAATTAACTCATTCTTCAATGGTACCTGTCTCTAAAGAGCGCTCATCTCTGGAGCAGGCTACTCATTTTAGTAATACCAATTTTTCACCAGGTGTAGCTGGTCCACATAATAGCACATTAAATACAGTTCCAAATCAACCTTGTTCTTCTCATGTTCCTTCTAATTCTGAGTTCAATCGACGTTCGCTAGCACGTTGTGGCATTTCATACAGTGGTTCTCCAACAGGGATTACTGTTGATTTGTTCTTGTTTCAGCTTGATTCTGTTGTTATGTCTCATAACATATCTTCTGAATTTGTACTACTCGATTTGCATCTCCTCTTAAAGGACGTGGCATTGCAGTGGTACTGGACGTACCGACGCCACAACCCGCTAGCACCTTGGAGTGATCTAAGAAGGGATTTCCAAGAACGTTTCAAAGATCGACGATCACCCTATGAGATTAGACGGATGGTTGAATCGCGTAAACAGCTGCCCACGGAAACCTTCTTGGATTATTACCATCATATGTGGTCATTGTCACTGCAATGCCACACCCCTTATCGAGATGACGAATTCATCCAACTCCTGATGAATAACATGAAACCAGTTTTGCAGTATCATCTCACTGACCGTCAGTTTACCCACATTAATGAACTTATTAAAAGTTGCACAGCGTGGGAGGATTCTCTAAAACGATTGCGAGCACCGTCTGATTATCACTCTTATCCTCGGCGGGGAATTAACGAACTGACCTCTGATTTGATGTTGGAAAATACTGTGCCAGGACCAGATTTCAATTTACCTTTTTCTGATGTGTCCCCAGGTACGACGAGAACCGCCTATCACGTTCCAACTGGTGTTTTTGTTCCGTCATCGAATCCTGTTCAACAAATATCTGGCGGTGCTTCTGTAGCGGCTTATCGTACTCCAGTGGGAGTTTCTTCTACAATGTCAAATCCTGTGAAAGCATCGACCAGTAGGGATCAAACCAATTCTCAACGTGCCGTTGGGGGAGGCAACTACCCCATCTGTTTTAATTGCTCTGACATGGGTCACGTATTTCAAGACTGTCCTGTCCCTCTTACTGGAATTTTCTGTTTCCGTTGTGGTTTAAGAGACACTATTTCCACCAAATGTCGTCGTTGTACGGAAAACCGAACCAGTGGTCCATGGAGATCGGGGATCCATGGATCACAGACCAAGTCCACCCCAACAATAGTGACCAAAGTAGAAGCAGCCAGCAATACCGACCCAGAGCTTCAGAAGTGGATGAAGCCAGATGGGAAGAATCAACCGAACCTGTGAAAGTTCTCGTTGAGTCATTTGATTCCGAATCACTATCTGGATCAGGTTCGTTTGGTTCCAACCAAATGGTTTCTGATGCTTCTTTAACTTCCAATCATTTTTCAAATTCTTGTTCTTTTAAATCTCAATTTTCAAATCCAGTTAAATCTTTCATTAGCCGTTTTAAGAAACTCAATCCTTTACGCTTACTTCGCTCAAAAAAATATTGGGAGGAACGTAAGATCATGAGATCTTGCGTTGTTTCTTCAATACTCGGGTCTGAAATGGGTGATAAACGGCCTTATGCCGATATTCTCATTAATGATGTGCCTTACCGAGGTCTGTTAGACAGTGGAGCGAGTGTAAGTGTTTTGGGTTGTGGATCCGAAAAACTGTTGAATGACTTAAATTTTCAGTTACATCAATTTCCGTCTTCTATTCAAACTGCCAGTGGTCAATCTCAACAAGTTATCGGTTATCTTAATGCTCAGGTTGAATTTAATTCCCAAACACATAAGATGCGTTTCTATCTCGTACCATCTTTAGAGCAACCTTTATACCTGGGGATTGATTTTTGGAATCAATTTGGTATTACTCCTCAATTATCTGCGTTGAGTGAATTGACTGACTCCGCAGACTTATCTTCTGCTCCTAAATTTCATTTACTCTCTCCAGATGACAACAGTAAACTCTCTACAATAGTTAATAAATTTCCGTCCAGTGCTGAATTAGGTCTTGGCAGAACCACATTACTATCACATGTGATTGATGTAGGGGAAGCCAAGCCTGTTAAGCAACGGTTCTATTCTGTTTCACCAGTTAAACAAAAACTAATGTATGATGAGCTCGATCGCATGTTGTCTCTGGATGTGATCGAAGAGAGTCATAGTTCCTGGTGTTCTCCTATTACGATGGTGCAAAAGGCTAGTGGTCAAGTGCGCTTGTGCTTGGATGCCCGTGAGGTGAACAAGGTGACGGTCAGGGATGCGTATCCGCTTCCCCTTATCAACGGATTGTTGGGTCGTTTGGATCAAACTCGCTATATATCAACTATTGATCTAAAAGATGCCTTTTGGCAGATACCACTCGACCCGCAATCCCGAGATAAGACAGCGTTTACTGTCCCTGGTCGTCCCTTGTACCACTTCAAGGTCATGCCCTTTGGGTTGTGCAATGCTCCCCAAACACTGTGCCGCCTTATGCATCGCGTGATACCTTATCAACTACATGATAAAGTTTTTGTGTACTTGGATGACCTTTTGGTTACTTCTTCTACTTTTGGTGAACATTTGGAATTATTGAATTTAGTTGCTCAATTACTTAGTAATGCTGGATTGACCATAAACTTGAAAAAAAGTCAGTTCGTCTTAAAAGAGGTTAAATATTTGGGTTACTTAGTGGGTGATGGTTGCCTTCGCACCAACCCAGAGAAATGTAAAGCGATAAGTGAATTTCCTCGACCGAAAACAACTAAGCAGATACGTAGTTTCTTGGGTTTATGTGGGTGGTATAGGCGTTTCATAAAAAACTTCGCGTCTTTAGCTGCTCCACTAACTGATCTGACAGGGAAAAAATCTAAGTCTAAATGGAATCTTCACGCTGAGGAATCCTTCCAATCTCTTAAATTATCTTTGTCGTCTGCTCCTGTTTTGGCTAATCCTGACTATGGGCGCCCTTTCTTTATCCAATGTGACGCAAGTGCTGTTGGCGTGGGTAGTGTACTTTTTCAGCTTGATCCTGATGGCGCTGAACACCCCATTGAATTCTTTTCTCACAAATTAAATGCCGCTCAGCGAAATTATTCTGTAACTGAGTTGGAGTGTTACGCAGCAGTACTTAGCGTCCAGAAGTTTCGGCCCTATATCGAGGGATACCCGTTCACGATTTATACCGATCACGCTAGTCTCCGCTGGTTGATGTCCCAAAAAGATCTATCTGGTAGACTCGCCCGCTGGAGTTTAAAACTGCAAGCGTACAAATTTGATATCGGATATCGTAAAGGAACGGTGAATGTTGTACCTGATGCCCTCTCTAGAGCTTTTTATAGTGAGCCCACAGACGATTTAAGTAAAGATCAACCTTTTCCTCCTGTTGAAACTACTTTGAATGATGATTCCTCTTTACCTTGTAATTCTCCTGTTATACAAGAAAATGTGTCCAGTTTAAATTCTTCAAGTGACAATTCGGTTCTACATATTGATCTTAACTCTTCAGCTTTTCAGGACGATGAATATGTACAACAGATCAATCGAGTACAACAATTAAAAGATTGTGATCACAACTTCAAAATTCGTGATAATAAACTCTTGATCTTACCTTCCTACGCTTCTCGTTATACGTCCACTGATTTGTCTGAATGGAAGTTAGTAGTTCCGTTGTCCTTGACTGCAAACTTAATTGAACTGGCTCATTCTTCTCCTACTTCTGCTCATATGGGTATTAAAAAAACTGTAGAACGACTTCAGCGGCAATTTTTCTGGTTTGGTATGACTAAACAAATCAAACTTTTCATCTCCAATTGTTTACAATGCAAGATGAATAAGCCTGTAAATTTTAGCACTCAACCTTTGATGGGTTCTCAAACTGAGTCTACCAGACCTTTTGAAAAATTGTTCGTTGATTTCCTTGGACCTTATCCTCGCTCCAAACGAGGTAATACCTGTATCGCTATAGTGTTGGATCATTATTCAAAGTTTGTTCTAGTCAAACCATTGCGTGAAGCTTCCGCCTCTTCTCTGTGTAACTTTTTGGAAAATGAGGTGTTTTTACTTTTCTCTGTACCTGCAGTGATTACTTCTGATAATGGCAAACAATTTCTATCTCACTTATTTAAAGATCTTTTAAAAAAATATAATGTTGATCATATACGTACTCCTATTTACTCTCCTCAAAGCAACGCTTCTGAGAGAGTTAATCGGACGTTACTGTCTAGTATTCGTTCTTATCTTGATGATCATGCACATAATGAATGGGATTGCCATCTCTCTGAAATCACTGCAGCATTGCGAAATGTTAAACACGACGTCACGAATTTTTCTCCTCACTATTTGGTCTTTGGTCAACACATGTCATTAAACGGTTCAGATTATGCTTTACGTAAACTTTTATCTCCTCAGGATGATAACGAAATACATGTGTTGTCCAAATCTAATAGATTAAATCTTATTCGTGATCAAATAACTCATTACCTGAAAGTTGCACATGAGAAATCAGCTGTTCGATATAATTTACGAAGTACCAATAGGAATTTCCTGCCTGATCAACCTGTGTTTGTCCGATCCTTCGCACAAAGTAGTGCTCCTGATAGATTTTCTGCAAAGTTAGCTGCTAAGTTTATTCCTGCTTTTATCACTGATAAAATCGGAACAGTCTCTTATAATATCAGAAATCTTGATGGAAAACCTTTGGGAGTTTATCATGCCAAGGATATACGATTGTGACAAATTATTAGTGAAATTTTTTTCTCCTTCCCTCTTACTTTCATGCCTGGCTTTGAGATCTTTTCTCGGGTGTGAGTCGTCCCCACGCTGTAACAACCGCTTGTGGTTGTTATGTTTTATTTAATCTAAATCTGTAATTGCGGTTGGAAATCCCAACAAGGTTCAATGTTTATCCACTGCGCTGCATAAAATCTCTTCCACTACACGTCATTCTTTCTTTGGCTTAATTTGTAATAGAAAATATATTTTTTTTTTTGGTAGAGTGTACCATTTAGCATTTTATACTTCTCCTTATTTTGGTCGGTTACTCGATTCGTTTTATCATTTTTTTTGTTTGATGGTATGTAATGACGTGTAGTGGTGTCGTTTTGCTTCATCTGTTTTGTTTTGGTTAGCGCGTGGATTTTCCATGTAAATGGAATGTTCCAGTGATTAAATTAAATAGTATTGGTGTGTGCGAGTCGATTTTGGGTGATGTCGTATGTGTACGTCACCCGAAATTTATCGGTCGGGTTTTTTTTATATGAGTAAATAATTTTGGGTGGGGGAAAAATATTTTTTGTACGGGTCGGTATTATTTTTTTATTGGGATAGTCTAGTTTTGAATTTTAAATTATACGGTCGGGTTTTTTAGTTCTGAAAACAAAAATAAAATAAAAGTCTCGTTTTAATTTTGAAAAGTCGAGTTTTGAATAATTATATGGATATTTTTTTTTGGGGTAAAATTGACGTCAAGTTTGAGTGTTACTAATTGATAAATATGTATGTAGTAAATTGAAAAAAAAAATAATATAATTTGAACAATAATAATTATAAATAAAGAAAAAAATAGAAAAAATATTTAATAAATATGATTAGTTTTGGGCCGAGTGGCGTAATTTTTTTTGTTGTATGATAAATTGTTTTGCCCTGTGGCACTTGAGTATTATATATTGTATGAGTGCCAATGGTATATGTTTTGAGTAGACATTTATAAAGTAATTTGAATAAAAGTACGTGTAATTATAATAAAAAAATATTGTTGGTGTTTATGGTGGTATTTTAGTCTCAAACATTAACCTGTACCTAATTATCTTGCCAATATTAATAATAATCCTAAAGTGCGTTTTACTACCGGTTTGAAGTTTGTGGTTAAATCTGATAAAAATAAAAGAAAAATACATCTATAACGGTAGTTGGTGATAAGACAGTTTTGCCAGGAAAAAGTAAAGTGAAAAACCAAATCTAATATATTACATAAGGTAAAACGTGTTGAGAAAAAAAAAACCGTATAAAAGCCGAATTTCGAGATTTGTGCATGTAGTGAGGGTCCCAGTTTTAAATTACGAGGCCTAATGCTAAGAAGTTAAGCTCTCTGATAAAGTAATTTATCAAATGCTTGAGGAGGGAACAGTTTTATTCTGTCCTGTATTGAATTTGGGTTTGTGGCAGCAACTCCGACGAACGGAGTGGGGTTCGTGAATCCAGAGGGGGCTGCTGCGTCGGCGCTGGTAGCTGTTTGATTGGTCGGACGGGCCAAGGTTTTATGTTCAGGTATGGTGACCAGCCGGTAAAAATATATAAGAAACCGGTGGCACCGCGTGTTTTTTTTATTATTGTAAAATTTTGTAAGCCGAACTTGATTTCTGTTTTATTACTATATTGTTTTTATTAAATTTCATAAATTTTTACGGGTTTCAGGTTCCGGGTGGCGTACCGTATGCGACACCCCAAATCGATTCGCACCACATTTTGTTTTTTTTGGTAATTCATCTAACGGTTCATTTTCATTTCAAATTTCTTTCATTTCATTTTTGTTTTCATTTCGTTTTTTCCGCTTTGGGTTTTTTATGCGTAATTGCAGATTTGTTTTTATGATTTCGGGTTACATTTAGTGATGTGTTGCTAATTAGTTCGTGTGATCGCGTGAGGATGGGCGGCCTTATGCTGACCTAGGCCTTGAGCAGGGTCGCCGGAGTGGCACCGGCGTCCCTGTCGAACACAGATTTTGTTTTTATGATTATCTACCACTGTGGTCGTGGCACAGTAGAATAATTTTCTTGTCCCCTTCGTTTTATCTCTATGCGGTTTTCAAGCATAGTAATATGTCTGGTAACCCCCACGCCTAGCGGCGAGCTTCAGCCAGTGCAATACCGCAACCAGACCTCTATTGCTATGTTCTGTTTAACAAAATCCCTTTTGGGGGATTTTGTAACAACTATTACAATACTGTGAACGTAAATTAATTGCAACATTTGAAAAATAATTATTAAACGCGTTAGCCACTTGTAACGGATCATTTTTGGATTGATCATCGATAATTAATGAAAATTGATTAGACATGTCATTAGTTGAACCTAAGATTTCATTAACAAGGGACCATTTTTTTCTAACATCTTTGTTGTTCAAGTTAAATTGTTCCTTATAATACATTTCCCGAGTTGTAGATACTTCCAAGTTAATTTTCGACGAATACTTTTGTGAAAAATTGACAAGCTTGCGATTGATTGTTAGGATGTTTTTGACAAGGTTAATAATATTTATCTTTTTGTTATTCTTATGGATTAGGTTGTAGGAAATCCAGGGTTTTAATTTTGTAGGGACTTTTACTGTTTGCCGGTTTTATATGTTGCGATAAAATTGATAAAAAAAATATCAAATTTTTTAGGCGCATTAGTTTCAGAATAAAGCCGATTCCAATCCTCAAACAATAAAGCATTATTCAGTTCCACATAATTAATAACTTTAAAAGTTTTTGATTTGCTATGTCGGGATGATATTGAATTTACCTCAGTAGCATTTATTGAACAAGGAATGAACGCATGATCAGAAATTCTCAAATATTGTATAGAACATTTAATAATATTATCATACTACTTTTCAGTCGCAAGAATATATGATCGATGCATGATGATGAACAATTATAAATTCTAGTATGCTCATTAATTAGTAATATTTTCAAGACCAAAGCTAGACAATAACGATAAATAATCATTTAACACGTTGGTATTAATGTCCCCTCAACAAAATAAAATTTTTTAATTTGATTTTATCTAATAAATCACTTAGTTCTTAGATGAATACTGAGGAGCTAATCCATGGAAGCGATAAATACAAATAAAACTATACCTTTCATTGCCATACATAAAGTCGAGCTTGAAAGCATCCTTCAGAAATAGAATTGTGAACGAAAACGGCAGCGCCCACGGAACGATATGACTTATTACAATCCAAAGAGTTGATAATTCGGAATATTAAATGAATCTAACTCGTCATCGAAAACACATGTGTCCAATTCACTTAACGCGATGGTAATCTTTCTGTGCAGTAGATATTTTAAGTCAAATATTGCATTTTTGCCTTTGACTTTTTTATTGTTTGGTTCTAATTTCAGACGGAATAATGGCTAAGGCGCTTTCTCCCCAAAAAAATTGAATAAAATATATCTTATAATACAATTCGCTGCTCGTAAAAGAAAGTCGTGTGTTGGCCAATGGTCTTGAATTATACTGCTAAACAAATGTACACTCGCATGTGTTAAAAAACTTCACACTGACTAATTTTGTAAGGCACTTTTAATTGTAAGGTTAGTTTACTCAAAAGTATTACTCAAAATAAATAATAAATTTTGAGAACCTGAACTACTGGCTTGTTCTAGACAAATTGTTTTATCCATCATTTATCATTTTTTGTTTATAGATTACTATTTTCTCAATAGAGTTGTCATATGCCTTTTACAGCAAAAAATACTAAACAAACCAACTCATCATAATCACAACATAAAACAAAACTTTCTCATAAAATATGTCTCGTCGCATGCCATCTCGGAAACCATAAAGAATAGAGACACTAATCTGGCGACTTATTGCATTGTGTACGATATTCATGTAAATAGCCGTGATCCATATGAACGATGATTGATAGGTTTTGCCGTATTCGTCTGAGATTATATAAAGATCGTCTGAAGATTAGGCGTTCTTGTCTTAATTTTTGTTTACTCCGCATTTGTTGTTTTGTTATTGTATTTTTATTAATATTTTTATCATAAATTTTAAAACAACAATAACAAATGTATTGTACATAAGAAAGGTGCGACTTGACTTTGTGTGTAGCATAAAGAAAATGAATTTTAATATTTTTAATAATAACAAAAAAAAAAAAAATATTTTCACTGCCGAACTCGCGCGCTCTTTTGTCTGCCTGTATGTACGTCGTGTGTGTGTTTGTGTGTTGTGTATCCATAACCGTTTTTTTAATAATAAACAACGAAACAATATCATCATGTCTTGTTCGGTTTATTGTTGTTGTTGTTGCTGCATCTTAACATAAGAATGGTTGTTAATCCATTTGATTGTTTTGTTGGGTTCCCTTCTAGCGCGGCTTCGTAATGAATATTATAAATATTTATGCAAATTAGAATGGGTCGTCGGTTGAATTATAGACATATTGTTTATTTTAGACTAAATATTGTCCTGATACCAAATACAAATTTCACTCAAATCACAAAAATAAAAATCACTCAAAAAAAAAATTTCTCATTCTATAATCGTGCGTTACTGATTGTTTAATGCACTTAAATCTCTTCTTTAATGTTAGTAATTTTCTCACTTAATATAGCGCCATAAAACCATGACAATAAATTGCACATCTCGCTTCGGATGTAATGATGAATATTTATCACGTGAAATGTAACCTAATATACATGACGCGTGCACAAGCTAATTTTCTCATCATAAAACTTAAATCCTCCCTCAATCAGAGTTTGTGCACATAACATACAGGGATTATAAAGGGATGGCATAAACCGACACACTTTAAGAAAATTCAATTTCCGCATTATACAACAAAGTTTATCGATACAGACTGTATATATCAATATTTTGTCTATCATATCGCATTTATCATGAAATTTACGAATCAACTTTTACCCAAAAATATGCACACGCAATTTGAGAGCAATATTGGGAAATTGGAAAATTTATCCGTTTGTGTATTGTGTTTGTCTCGGGTTGTTGTTTGTTGTGTATTATCATCATTGAATTTAATTTAATTTCAATTGCAATTCTCGTTTGTTATTTGTATACAAGTATACTAAAAAGTCGTTTTGTTCGGGGGTAAATGGGATGTAAAAAGTTTTCGTTACTTTCTCGAGTTATCTATAGGGTTCTTATCTGTTTTTTATTAGAAATTGAAATATTTGACATGTTACCCGGAGGGATTGTGTGTATATATGTTTGAAGATGATATAAAATTGGTCTTGTACATTATTGTTATACAAAATGGTGTTAATATAATATGCCTACCAGTCGTATTTTAATTAATGAAATTGCATTTAGACCAACTCATTAAACATAACCGTATTTTGTTTGATTGATTGATTGATTGATTTGGGTGTACGATCAAGACTAAGCAAGGTTCCCGGTAAGACGCCGGGTCCACCGTACACCCTTTTTACATATAACAAAACCGAAGGAAAGGAAAGGTATGTTAGTAACAAGGAATCGACCCGGTTCCAGACACCTAAGTAGTCGATAGTTAGTATGTTTTTGTTAGTAATATATATGATAAAATAGTTAGCACAGGACAATACAATTTCTAAACTACATGTTCGCTGGATGCTTGAAGTTTCTGGATGCTGAGGGAGGTTTTTCCTCTATTTCTGAAAATTTAAATCGAAATGAATTACTTATCGCTAACTACTACTTTAAAATAAACTAAATAATTATGCCTCTGAAAATGATGTTTTAAGTTTAGATCAAATTTTCGAGCCCTTCTAATAAATATAATTAGTTTCCGCCGCCTGAGCGCTGAATGCTTAAAGTTTCTGATAAAAGTATTTCTTGTTTAAGATATACGAACTAGAGACCTTCAGCACATGAAGCACACATTCTGCCGAGGGATAGGAAAGGAATGTTAGTATTAGAGACTCGACCCGGTTTCAGCCACCTATGCAGTCGATAGTTAGTAAACTTGTTAATAATAAATATATTAAATTAGTTAGCACAGGACATCACAATTTCTAAACTACTAGTTTTAGCTTCTTGTTGATCTTGTAGAATGTGTCAAAATATGACCTTATTCTGAAAGTCAGGGTTAAATTAAATATTTAATAAACATGATTAATTCTGGAACTGTGTAATATTCTGAAATAAATTACGTTATTTTCAGCAAACAAGGGTGAAACCCCATTAACTATTTAAAATTTGGTTTAAATTAATTATTTATTTATCGCTAACTACTATTGTAAAATAAACTAAAAAAAAAACTAAAAAATAACCTAAAAAATTATTTGAACTCTGAAACCTTAATTTTTTAAGTTGCTGAATCAGATTATTTTAATAGATATAACTAGTATCCGCTGCCTGACCTTTGAATGCCTAAAGTTTCTGGTAATCTGCCTTGGGTTTCTCCACAAATTCAGCTCTGAAATACTCGTGGTCTATTTGTTAAAATTGTTATAGCATAAGTAATTAATTCAATTCATCATCATGATCATGGTCAATTATATCCCTGAAAATTTAAATCTAAATAAAATTAATCAGTTATTTGCTATTTCTATGTAGGTGATCATCATTAAGTCAAACTACATTCAAAACCTATAGAACAGCAGCTCCACTATAACCTAGTATAGTAAATCCGAACAGTATCATTCACCCACTCAAAAGCTCCCCGCTACATCAGACACCATTTCATCTCAAAAATACAGTCGTTACCCTTCCAACAAAACTACAGAACTACAGAAGTTCACCCCGTGATGAAAGTGTAACAAAAATGTGTTAAAACGAAATAAAATAAAACAACTTAGATAAGAATAAAGATGACAGCAATCAATTATTCATTTATTTCTAACATATTAATCAAAATAATCCAATTTGTTTTTATATGATATGCTATGAAAATCAAAAATCAAATTTGTGTCATCGGACCACCACAACTACTGACAAAACATCAACTAAGATCACTCCACAGCAGCTTAGCTAACACATCCTCTAAGACACTGTGCATGATGAAAAAAATCCCCCACACACACCAGCAATTCAACCGCATTTCTTTCAATTTTCACTCCACTCATCCATACTTGAGGATTCTGAAGGTTGAGCCAGGTTCTGTGCGCCTTCCTGAAAATCAATCGAGATTTATCCCCCCCCCCCACTCCCCCCAATAATCGCACTCCAGAACTCTCAACTTAAAACTCAAAATTAAATATTTAAAACTTTCAAAATGTGAACCAATTTAAAGGTTAATAAGTTAACAAATTTACTTCAGATCCATTCCCAATTCAATTTCTCTGAAAATTGAAATCAAATTAATCAGTTGTCCCCAAACAACCCCCAATAAACCGAACTGGAAGATTTAAATTCAAGTTTATACACTGAAACAAAGTATAAGTTAATTTAGGGTCGTGGTTCCAACTTCCGGAAATCTAGTGCTGGTTCAGCTCCTGTTAGATTACTAAGTCATAATCCAATTCACCAGTTCACCCGAAGTTATATCTTATTTCGATTAGAAATATAAGTAAACACTATTGTAGAAAACGTCCGATTTGAATCCCAATCTTGCAGTGGCATTTCCTGATTGTGCGCATTGGGTGTTCTGCTTCGGATTTTGATCATCAAAATTATTTGACATTATTGTAATTACATATTACAAATCTAATACAAATACATTTTTAATAATAATTATGAAAAACTTTTTATATGCATATCATGATAAAGTTTTTAGATTTTTTAGAATACAAAATACAATCAAAAGCAAAAATTGCTTAGTCTATGTAGTCATTCGGCGCACGATTAAAACATTACTAGAGAACGCCGCAGGTATATGGGCAATTTCTACATACAACTCGACGTAATCGATTTAAAATCAATTTACGGATCATTTTAAAATGAATGTAATTCACATCTATTTTAATTATTAAATTACGTGATTTATATAAAAATTTACAATTTATGTACATTTTGATAACAAAATATGCATTCATAAATTGTATATTACTATCGCGACACTGTCATGACAGAAATAACGATCGTCATTATGTACTTTCCATTTTGTTTTCTCCTTCTTTACTCTATACCAAATTCCACTACTTAGGTATTGCGTAAATGAGATAGCCCATAGTTCGCTCAATATCAACCGAAAATTCCCCTTTAGTACACACGCACATCTACCTTGCATATAAAATCATAAGAACCAAATGACATGTTTGATGTTCACGTTCTTACGATAAGAGAAAGACCAACCATACTATATCTCCTGCATTCTTTGCCTCGCGCTCGTACTTATATACTCACCCATTCACACATAACAAACACAAACATGATCGAGAAGGAGATGGAAATGCCTCATGTCGGCAAACATAATCATCACAGTTGTCTCGTTCATGAATACATCGAATACAGAGAATGAGACAAGTAAAATAAACCACATAATAGAACCGTACTATATACACTCAACCGCTCACACACATGAGAAAATAGATACATCATACATTTATACATTATTTATTTTCATACAATCTTCCATGTGCGCCTGCGCAGTAGCGAAGTACCAATGCGTGCTTGTATTCTCTAGTCTACATAATAAAAAATAAGACGCGTCCGTGCATGAAATGTACATAAATTCAACTGCATTTATACAATTTTCCCGATTTTAATTTTACTTAGATCTACATAATGGCCCCCACAAATGTTAACGCATGCATTATTAAGCAAGGAATCAAGAAATTAGACTTCTTCGCTATAAATCCAAAACATAACCTGACAAATGCATCCCGGTGGATTGCATTTTCCATATTCACTTATTTAACTTTCACTGATTTTACAACTTAGCACCATACTAATTAATTAATTAAATAGACACAAAATAAACACTAATTAATTAATTAAATAAAAACTCTATTTATAATAAAATAAAATAAAATTAAATTAAATTTGCTAAGAGGACGACAAAAACACGTCATTCCTCTTTGAATGTCAACGACCCATCATTAAACATAACCGTATTTTGTATACATAAATTACAAATTGAACTGCAGCTAATATTTGACATAACCGAATTTGTTCAATTACACGTAAAGAAATGGTTTAGGGTATTCTGGAAATAATTAATATGGTTACCTGGTTCGATTTCCAAGTCATTGATTAATTACTAAAGCAGGTCTTCTTTTAATCTTCTTACACACGATGATGTATGCAGTGAAAACATTTTTATAATTTTCCATTTTTAGACAAAAACAGAAAAAAAAAAATTCATTCATCGAGAAAGATCTCAGTCTATTTTTAGTTGGTAAACATACTTTTATATTATTTAGAACGCGAAAAAGGGTGGGGACGCAATTATAAATTGACCCGCAACAACGGAAATTCCAAACAATGGCTGTTATGATGTTATGCGAGCATAAAATTATTCTGTGACAAATATGAAATATAATTAGGAATAACATTAGATGAATGTGTTCTTGAGAGTTTCTTGGACACATTCCAGTAATTAGTAATGGTTAATGTATTGCCATTGTTATTTTTAGAGTTAGACTAATTTGTCACGCCCCTATATTACATTTGTAACTCTAGAGAGTATATAAATTCGTAGCTGGTCCCCAATAAATCAGTCAAATTCAATTAGTAATGGAATTTATCAATATATCCACCGCATTTCTATATATACAAAATTGATCACCAAACATTAAAGGAAATAAATTACGAATGCAATTCATCAAATTGAACCTACCTTAAGAATACATACATGCAATAAATTGTATTTATATAAACATTGCAGTTTCCCTTACACCTAATATAATAAATCTTTACACAAATTCAATTTATATAAAAAGTGGCGCGGGAGTTCTGATGCCGACGACGATGATAATTTATCACAAATTTTTCCAATCAAATTATCATCCATCATATAGATTATGAGCATTACGGATGGATACAAAACAACGGTGATTGGATTTAAAATCACTATGTCTTCTTATATATTATCACGCACTTTTCTTAAGTTAATTATACATTCAGCTAAGTTTTTCGTTTTTGTTTTAAAACGTGAAGGATACCCCCATGTCTGAATACGGAAGAAATTAAATCGGGAAATTTGATTTATTTACTCCTCCAAATATAAAAAAAAAAAAAATTAAAAAAATATTTGTTTTTTATCAAGATTAATGACGGCTCATGATGGATTGGATGGGCGGGCGACGCCGAGTTCCCGAGTGAATACTGTGAAATATTATGTTTTTGGTGTATTTAGGAAAGGGGTGGATTTAAAACTATATATTTGAATAGAGTGGGTCTCAAGTGGAATTGTAGATTTTAGATAAATTAATTAGTAAACGCAGAGACTATCGACATTTTGTAGTCTCAGTTGTTAGTCGAATTGTCAGAGTCAAGCAAAATCAGTTATCTCTCTCCCTTTAAAGCCAGACTCATATCTTGCGTTAATTGTGCATATAAACAGAAACCCTAGAAGAACCAAAAAAAAAAAACGGAACCTTCCATGTTTGTGAACATTTTTCTTTGAAATTTTTTCGTTTCGTATTTAATACATTTTTAAATACGGCCAAAATGATTTTTTATTGTTTTGAGATGATATTGGGGGAAACAAATTAATTTTTGATTTTCATTCAACACAGTTGTTTTAAATTTTTGGTTATAAATCAGCAAGGGAGACTAAATCCAAATCAAAAGTAAGCAAACAAAATGATTTTGTATGTTTTCTTTAGTATAGTGCTGCAACTAGTGATGGTCGGTTGTTCCTGTATGATGTTATTATGTCAAAGGCTGAGGAAATTTGATTTCAATTTACAGAAAAAATAAAAAAAGCAAGGAATCATGTAAAAATCTTGACAAAAATTATGACGTCACCTTGCGGCTTTGTTTATAAAGGTGGCTCTGTTTGTATGTAAATATTTTTGTTTTGTAGATAACATTTTAAAAAAACTGCCTTTAGTATATGGGCATTGAACACATAACAAAAAAAAAATATATTAAATTAGGATCATCCTAGATTAATTTGTTACCTAATGTCCGATTTAGACGTACCAACATTGTTTTCCCAACAAAAAATGAAGATATTAGTACATTATGATTTTCATTTGTAAGACAAGAACAAAAATATATACCAACTAAAATTTTGTTGGATTTTTTTCCAATTGTTACTATAAACTACTTTACCATTTGTTACTATAAAAATAAATTTGACTATAAAATATACTTGATCCGAGTATATTTTTGATATTTTATAGCAACAAACACAATAAAAATGGCGATTTGGGAAATTTTTATAGCGCTTTATTGTATTTTACTAAAATTTTAATAATAAAATAAAATTTACGTTCAAAATTTTTAAATTTTACCCGAAAAGCCATAATTTTGATAAATAAACGAAATAGTATCAGCGCCGTATTTATCAAAAATTATCTTGTCGATTTTATACCGCCAAAAAATTATGGCACGACCGCCATTGTTGTTTTATACTTTTCTCTTTTTATCGCATGTACATTTTTTTGTGTTGCGTGTAGCTCTAAGTGGCAACAAAAAAATTGTTGGAAAAAAATGTTGGTACGTCTAAATCGGACATAAAGCTGAGTTTTTTCATTGATTTAGAAATATATCGCCCGTTTTGAAAATTCGGCATCAGATCAGATTTTAAATTTAATTAACATGTTTACGTTAGTAAACTAAAGTATATTAATTAGGAAAATTTTCGACCTTAAGAGTTTTGAAGCTTTATCTGTTTTGAGGCCTTGAGTTCGGGTTTCAAACATTGATTTTCGAGGTGGTGTCTGTCGGTCTATCTATCTGTCTGTGTCCTCTCTACAGCCCAGATTGTTTAACCAATCCAACTGAAACTTCATATTTAAGCTTTTTTCATAAATTGGTAGGGCCCAGTAAACTTTAGTGAAAATCGGCCGGAAGTGGCCATCACTTGGGACAGAAAATTTATTTGGAAAATATCGCAGAAAGTATATGGTTTACAGAAAATCTATTAAATACAAAAAGTTCAAAAAATCAAATTTGTAAGAAATTTACATAACAAGTTTCTCAAAATTCCCTCTTCGTAAAAGAAATTCGTGATTAGGTCACATCTCCATTTTTTTATTCTATATTCTGTCTATACGAGCCAATGTCTGAGATTCGTGTTGTATAGTATAGTGTAGGATATTGATTCCTATACCTATACAAATCTTTTCTTGAATTTCCTTACTCTGTGCATTGGGTCAAATTGACCCCAATCGATTTTAAAATTAAAAATGCGTTTCTTATTATTTAAATGGCGTTTGCCTTATACATAAGATAGCCTCAACAAATATCTTATATCTTATAGTTGGACTGATGTTTTCTTGTTCTAAATACATATTTTCTAATTCTCACCGCCTGCCCAACATAATGTTGCATATGAAGTTTTCGTTATAAAATCGAGAGAATTTATCAAGAAGCACATTTACGATATCCAAAAATACAACCATAACTCTTCCAAATCAAGATGTTACATTTAGAATAGAGTTGATCATTTCTCGATTTTTTTAAGTCGAGAATTCTCATTAAATTGACAATAGATAATTTTTTTAAAAAAATCAGATTTTAAAATGTAAATCAATACGTTATCAATACGCGCATTTACTAAAAATTTTCAGATTAAAGTAATTTTCTTGGATAAATAATAATTTTGTTTGTATTCGTCTCAAAATATTAGCTTAGGGCTTGATGAGAAGTGCATGGACGTTCACTAATATCCTCGAATCCCAATATCCCAGAATACTACCTTCTTATCTCAGCCCTTGTACCATTTGTGAACGTTGTCTTTGTTTCTTTGGCGTAATTGATCCTAGACTAATCCAAAGGATAATGAAATATTATTTCAAAAATGACGTTCTATGTTATATCATTCAATCTTGGTATCGCTGTAAAGGAAAACTTGCAGAAATAAAAAATTCTCTTCAGGCTTGTTTTAAATTTCTTAAAAGATGAAACCGTGTTAAGCTTTCTTCGTATTAGTTCGTAAGAGTTCGTAAGACAAAAGGTTAGGAATCTGACACCGAATTTGTTTAATTTGCAATAGATTCAGCCCTATTTCTAGATGTATTAAAATGAGGCTTTGTGTAGATTTTAAATTTTACGTCGTATTTTGATACGGGTAAGTTTCATTTAAAAAATAAAATTCCGATGGCAAAAATGTTAGCTTATTATACAAGATAGTCAAATTTACTGATAAACGTATAGAGATTCAACTTAAAGAAAATCTAGTACAATATGGCAAAATTTAAAAAAAATTGTTTGTAAAATTTCAAATTATTTCGAATTAAAATATTTATCAAGAAATGGGGAAAATCAAGAAATCACGACCTCATGTCAATTTAAAAATGGGGGAGTCGAGTCATTCAACATGTATGGCCTTATCGGTCAGCTACCAATAATATGGCAGTTTTCATACAGTTGGCGGATCACAGGAAAGCGCTCAGTACTTTCCAACAGTGAAGTTTGAAAACCGATGAAATAACAAATGTTGTGAAACTCAATTACCTGTATGACTTACTGAATTCTGCGTGGGAGTGAAACGGCGAAACCCAAAAATAGGGCCTTTAGAGAAGAAATCTGTCAAAAAATGATTCAGGCATTAATTTGGAGCTCAGCATACAAATTCTTATCCACTAGAATCACACTCTAGTGGATGAAATTAGATCTATGCAAATTGATAGTAATATACAGCCACTTTAATCTCATATTGGAATACATCTTTTAGAAAAGTGAAATACTTTAGGACTTTAAGTTCATTTGAATGCCGAGAAAAACTCAGGATACTCGTTCCTCATATTACGAGTAGTTTTCATTGAATCTGTGAAAGTTTAATAATCTCTTAGATTAGATTATCTAACCATTGCCCCTACACACGCTAGTCTTCTCTGGAAACTTATTTTAAATTTATTGGCAAACATATAAAAATCGTCTAGCTTTTTCGGGAACAGCTATTAGAAACCAAACCTAACCAATCAGATGAGCTAATGATGTTTTTATAAGGGGTTGAGGAAGCTAATTTTTGAAAGCGCGATGATTTTAAATAAATCGTAAATTAAGCCTCTTCTTAAGAATAACTTACCATATATTGATGCTTCAATCAAAGGCAATAGTAATTTTCATAGAAAACTTTTCTCTGGGTCAGTTTTCAACATTTTACCCATAGGAAAAGCTTATGAACCACAAATTTAGATTTTTTGAAAAAATCAAAATCATCAATGAAATGATTCATTTATCCGTGAAAAACCAGATTTATCTTATGGTTCAAGACAGAAGTTTAAAATATAACAAAGTAACGTCATACGACATCATAAACCTACTTTAAAAATTGTGTTGCTTGATATCGAAAAGAGACATCAAGATATACTTCTTGAGATGCAAGTCGGTAGCTTAGTTTATTCTTATACAGTGGATACCAGATATATGCAAAGATTTAGAACATCACATTATGAGTTTTTCTCAACCCTATAATAGCTCTGACTGACAGACTACAGTTTTAAAATCCCGGTTTAGTAAATTTTTTGAGTTAATCCGAAGTGTGTCAATTTCAAGTTGGACTAGTCTCGTTTTATTTTTAACTGCTGCTCTGAATATTTTAAGGTTAATCTCGTATAATTGAGTTTAGTAAGAGTACAAGTAGCGCTTTAACACGGCAGGAGTTATAACATTTGAAAAGTACAAGTGGTGCTGGTATACACGTTAGGTGCTGTAACATCATTGAAATCATTATTTCTTTACAAAATGGGCTCATCTTTGGAAACTTGGAAAACGAGGGCATCTGCATCACAATTTTAATTCAAAATTTTTTTTCAAAATATCCAAAATGTTGGATATAACCACAGTTTGTTCCTTTTGCTCTTCTTTCGTCCTTTACTAATTTTAGATTTGAAAAGCTCAGAAAACGCATTTCTTTATTTCGTCACTTAGCTTAACTGTATCACTAATTCTGTAACAAGATGCAACAAAACTCATTGCAAATTTCAAGAAATATCGAGTAACACGAGTAAAATTTTTTTGTGTAATCTTCTGAGTGGAATGAGAATTTTAGAATAATCTCGATATTTACATAAAATTTCGAATATTCGAGAAAAACTTGGATAAACTTAAAATCATAGAATATAATCTTGAAAAATTGAGAAATCAATAATTTGAAAAATACTGAAAAATAAATAATATTATTAGGTTAGCTTACTACCAAACGTTATTTAAATCTGGAAACCTACATAAATTTAAAAATCCTGAATTACAGGAATCTAATCTCTGTCAGATAATTCATATGAGTGCTATGCCTACTCATAATTCAATTCCAAGCTAAACTCGAGTAACATCGAAAATCAATAATAAACTAACAACTTCGAAAAGCCCAGAAAATATGAAAAATCTCGATACATCACTAATTCTAGAGTATCATGCAACTTCATAATGCCTTTCAAATTTCGAGTATATGCTAGGAACTCGAATAGATCCGAATAATTTCAAAGTTCGAATAATCTTAGAGTTCTAGAATAATCGAGATAAACTAAGTTTCCTAAAATAATTTTGAAAATCTCAAAGCGAAAGAAAAATCCCTTTCTCGCAAAAATAACTAGAAAACTACGAACAATCTCAAAATGTTGAGTACCTATTGTTGATAATTTTGAATAAGTGCTAGGTAGCAAGCAAGAAACCGCTATTCAAACCGAGATATCTAAATTATTCTAAAAATCTGAAAACCTCGAATTTCGGAAATCTCTTAGATTTCAATCCAAATTAATTCGGACAATATCGAAATCTTGCAGAATCTCGACAAATATCTTATAAAATCTCGAATAATATCTAAAGACTAAGCAACCTGAAGTAAGCTTAAAAGCCTGGAAAATCACACAAAATCTTGTAAATCCCCGCTGTATCAGTAAGTCGAGCCGAATAATACCTATTAAGGAAATCCTTTTGTATAAAATTAAACTTTATTTAAAAGAGAAACTGTAAAACCACCCAAATCCAGAAATCGAGGCAAAGAAAGCTTAAGTCTTACAGGAGAATTGGTTTTTTTCGAAATTGCTACATAACGTGGTTATGTAAGATGGACCAACAGAGGTAACTGTCGGAGTTGAATTTAACATTTGGATGAATTATAATTAATTACAACTTGCTGTGCAATTGAAGGGCATTAGGCTGAGAATTTGCTCGCAGAACCTAATTTTTGTGACCATTTTTTCACGAAATTTAATAAATAATTCAATATAAATTGTATACTCGGTGAAAATCGATTAATATCGGATTGATTAAACAGTTTAAATTAATTGGTTAACCTTAATCTGTTTTATTTCCAACAGCCATATGGTGGGGTTTAATTTGTTTGTGAACAAATTAAATAAACTTGTACTTAAAATTGATAAAGAAACCAATCGATTTATTCCTTGCATGATAATTTAGGCCAGAAGAAGCCACTGGAAATGAGGAACTGTCTCCAGCCGCCCTTTGCAGTATCCGGAAGCTTTTGTAGGAAGAAAGGACCAACAGCTTGTTATAAATGTATTGGTGTTATGTTCAATACATCTATTTTAATCTTAACCTAAACTATTAATTTGTGGTCTAACTGATTTTATAGTTATAGATGGTGAGTGGTTTCTATGGTTATTTATAGATAACCGACTCACAGGAGATATTTAATGTTAGTTGGAGAAAGATAAAATAATAATATGTTAACTAACAAATTACTCTAGCTCGTACCGCAGTATAGCTATTTTCTGTTTGTTCTTCCTTAGGAAGTTCGTTAACATATCATTATAGATCGGACCTTTTGTTTTAGTTCAAATGTTAGTTTATATTTACCCTTGGTTGTTCTAGTTGATCGATCAGGCAGCAGGATGGTTTCACGGATATTTTAAATAATAACAATTGAATTTGTTTATTCACTTCTTTTTTTATTACTTGAATCTTACGGAGAGTAACAGTGTCTCCTTTGAATATAGATTTAATAATGAGATTATTTGTTACGAATGAGTTTGAATTACGAATTACGAATAATCTATGATATATGAATGATGTATGAATTACGAATGATCTATGATATATGAATGATGTATGAATTATGAATGATATATTTTTGGTTACAACTTCTGTTCTTATATACTAATTTTCATACAGTATAATAAACAATCTTATGTTGTAAACATGAATTAATTAATTTCCTCATTACACATTTAGGTCTCTTCCGTATTTTATTGTTTTTTGTATTTTCATATTTCGTCAATATACAATATTCAGACTTATTTATGTAAACAAATTTATGACAATTCCGTATTTTATTATTATCAGACATTTATGTTTTCATTGCGTAAACATTGTTACTTTGTATCGTATACATATGTTTCACAACAAGCTTGTTCTCGGTTGTAGATAGTGGATGTCCGGCTAATTATTTGTGATTTGCTTGATTTTTAGCACTACACGAAAATAGGCTAGACCCGTTTGAAAAAAAAAAACTTTTCTCTTTTCCAGGTAGTCGATGAAGATTATACCATGAGAATTCCCCTTTATGAACCCAGCATTATTCGAGGTTGTGAATAATTAATGAAAACCTCGAATAATGGTTGTGAGACCACATAAAAAGTAGTCATTTACATCACATGAAATTAAAGAAATACAAACTTTACCACATTCGAACGCTGCAACCCTTAAATACACCACTCTTCAGGGATGCATTGAAAACTAGAGATAATGGCAGTGACAATGACCTACTAAGGTGCTTAAGAACATTTGCAGGTATACCATCAAATCCACATCCCAATTTCATTTTAGATATACCTTGGCTGACATCATTTTCCGAAATATAAGGTATTCCTATTAAATTATGCTGATACTCAATATGAGAATCCACCGAAACATTAACATCATCATTGTATTTTTTGTAGACTGACTGGAAAAATTCCGCAAATTTCACGTCTAATTTCCGCAGCAATACAAGCAGTAGCATCATTCAGCGACATCATTTGGGGATACCCAGAACATATTCTTTTAGCATCAACAAATGACCAAAACAGCTTAGGGGTTATGATTAAATTATTTTCAAGCCGTGAAATATAAGTTCTATATGCAAGCAATTGCTGATTATCAAATTCCCGGCGCAGTTTCCGGAAAGAATTAACATAAAACAAGTTGCCGCAACAGTAGCTTTGGCAAGCTTATGAGCCTTATTTTTTCTGTTCCTTAAATTGACTAAATTTTTCTCAAACCACGGAGAATAATTATACTTACGTTTACAGCTCCTATAGGCACATGTTTGTCAAAAGCTTCAAACATAACCGAATACAAAGAATCAACTAGAGTATTAATGTCATTCCATTTAGACTTATAAATTTCATCCCAGCCCACATTCCCGAAGAAATCCTGAAATCCAGTAACATTAGCCTTATTGAAATTGAAGCTTAACGTCAGTGGTATAGTGTTGTTAAATTTACAAAATAGTTCCTGGCAATCAAAGTTAATATCCAATCCACTATGGTAAAGTCTATCAGGAACAAATGGCTCCAATGATTTTGAAACCGATCCACAGTTAGGGTCATTCAGAAATACTAGGTCCAGAATTTTGCCATTTAGATTTGTAACTTTACAAATTTGATGCAAATTTAAAGATAACATAAAATCAATGAAAATTTGTTCTTCAGCACTACTGACATTAGATGGGAAAACTGAAGAAATAACTTCATCATCAGTGCACCAGCATATCCCATGAAGATTGAAATCGCCCAATATACATATTGTCATTTATGTTAGAATGCGATACAAAGTGACAAATATTTTCACAGTGTAAGTTGTAAACCACAGCGGAGCTTTGAGGTGAAATATACGCCGCATATAAATATAACGATTTAACAGTCCATTGTTGTAATTTTGGACGATTTAGTTTAATTATGGAATTAATGTCTTAATTATTCTTGGGAATAATCAAACTTAAATACTAATCATTAGATATTTTATGATCGATAATGGAAATCATATAGATTCCGCGAATTTTCTCGCCACTTTGGCTAACGAATTATTATATATATTCACAATAGAATTTTTCTAAAGGAAAATAAATTTTTTCTAATGAAGATATATGACATCTAATTCGTTATAGCTGATTTTTTTTACTAGTTGATTTCTTCAATCATCCGAATCTCAATCAATTTGAAATCTGGCTTATAATTTATATCTTAATTAACAATATTCGATCATTAGTTTCCTCTTCAATTATTATCCTTCTCTTATAATTCGGTACAGCTAATGACGCGAGATCTAACTAAGCAATAATTGCCTTTACTATACTGTTAAATTATTAACGATACAATGGCTCCTAGTATCGATAGATTTAGTCGCTGATGTTAATTTCAGTTATAAGTTGTAGTTGGCTTACCGCTGGTGGGGGCCAATTCTGTATTTTAGTATTTCGATAGGTAGTTTTCTAAATAACGAGTAGTCGATAACTTACCTCTGGTGGGGGTTATCTCTGTAACGTCGGGCCTAAATAGTCAAGCTATGTGAAGGTAGTGCGTTATAGCACGGTGTTAGTATAACTATTCGGATACTCTAGGGGACAAGGTAGTCACTGGGAAAACATATGCTTTACACGTGTTGGTTTCCCTCTCCGTTACTAAACGGAGATTCGGTGCTACAATGTCATAGAGCCTTAACGGTTGTAATTAGTAAGTTGAGGGAGGGTGATACTTACATTTAGTTACTGCTGGAGATGTACAGTTGTTGTCTGGAACCAATGGATCTCTGCTTCTTATGAAAAATAACAACCCGGTGCTTTGGTTAGAATTCTTAATTTTATTTCGGTTGAATTTATACTATTCACTTCACTTTACTGTTCTCGAACAATTATTACAATTTCTTTATTTAGTTTTCTAAATTTACAAACTGTTGGTACACAGATTTTGGTTATTTTCTTTTGTATGATTTGATATTAACACTTAATTTATGTACGGTTAGAAAGTTTTCTTAGCGAATACAATAACACTTGGATGGATTATTTTTGATTTGTATATATATATATATATATTTTTTTTTATTTAACAGACGGCACTTGGATGGATTATTTTTGATTTGTATATATATATATATTTTTTTTTTGTTTAACAGACGGCACTTGATTACTTTATGATTATTGTTGAAAAAAGACTAAAAAAAACTGATTCGAATCCCTCAGCTTATATACATAAAGATTTCCATATCGACTACCAACAATTTCGTTTTTTTATTTTCAATTGTCTCATATTAAAATTTTATTTTTCAAAAGTTTTTTCTACAGAAAAGCGAGACGGTACATCCGTTAAAAAAAATAATTTTTCTTTGGAAATTGCTTGATCGGTAATTTAATTCAGCTTGTGTGACTCTCGTGTTTCAATATTTTATTTTTTTTTTAACTTTGATAAAAGAAATTGCTTAGCTTACATTTTTCGCGTGTGAATATTTTTTCGCCTAAACGTCTACTGCTAAGATTTTTTTATTATTGCTTTTAAACTAAAGATGTCACCAAAAATTATTTATTTGCTTAAATGTCGATCAAGTCCATATTAAAATATATTACGTAAGAAAAAATTACTTTGTATGAACGCAACATTGTATGCATACGATATTCATTCTTATCTTTTAATTGTGATGAGAAGAGAAAAGAAAAAAATGTTATTGTAGCGCGCGCGCGTATATTATTTTGTTTTCGCGTTATCTTTATGTATATAGTTTTCTTTTTTAAATAGGTCAATTTTGCTTTATGTTTACTATTTTTTTTGTTTGTTGTTGCTGGGGATTCCTATATGGAATGTGGATTGTAATCTAATACGTTAGTTCTGTGTATTTATATAAAAAATAATGTGTACGTCTTATGTATTTTGCTTTAGAATTAAATATTTAGATTTTGTAAATGGGGTAAGGTTATACAACACCATGACAATTACACAGCAACATATTTAACATTGTTATTTTGACAGATTACTTCAACATTATTGATTGAGTTGTGCACGGCTATAAGAACTCCACCACCATCAGATTTATCACTTGTTAGGCTGGATCGATTACATCTGTACGTTACATAATTGTTATCAAAAAATTCATAACATAAAACCCTTGTATGAAACTTAGTAAAAAACATATACTGGCAAAGAAGATGATGATTAAAATTGTAAAAAATGCGAAGATTTAGAACGCATACTACCAATATTTTGATAGTAGATAGTATCAAAACAATTTAAACGTGTATTTATATCATTAGAGCTGAGCAAGGGACTAAAAAATTATTCGAAGACTGTCGACCAAAAGCAGGTTTATCAATCTCGAAATTGTTTTAATGTACTGTAGCATGTCATCATCTTTAACGTCCTTGCAAAAACGAGAGACAAGTATCCATTTTAGCAGTTCCACAGCACGTAAAATTGAATTAAGTCCATCACTACCAATAATTATTGAAGGTGAGTCATTATTAGTGCTAGCTGATTGAGTAGATGAAATGTTATCAGATGCAGTTCTCCTCCAGCCGACCAGAGTCAGCAAAGACCCTGTTGGATGAATAAGTTTTGATTTCTATAGGGGGATTTCGATAGGTTCGTCGACGGTACTTGCATTGGAATCCCCTGGGTCCTAAAATTATCCTACAATACAATTTTTACTCCTAGGCTAGAAAATAAAAATTCTTCAATTTCAACTCAAAGAAAATGCAATAAAGTGAAGAAAATATTCAAAATATTCAAAAATAGAAAACTATTTATCAAAAGTTTGAGTGAAATTTAGTACTAAACGCTGTTTAGCATATTAGTTAGTATATTTCACTTACAAAACTGCATCCTAAAACTAAATATCTAAAATTTTACAAAATTTCGAAAACTCTTTGAGTGATAGTAAAAATATTCTAAGTTTTAAAATATTGCAATTTGACTCAAACGGAATGTCTGATCGTGCGCTTATTCAAAATCATTCCGACCATATCGATGCGATCCGTGTGTACTGAGATAGCAGCTTTTCATACCAAAATTCACTCAAACATTTTCCAAATAATTTTCTATTTTCCATTTTAAAGTTTTATTATACGAAATTGACAAATTTTCATTTTCTAATCTTTCACTAAAAATGTATTGAGTGAAAATTGGAATACTTTTCAGAATCAGTGTGAAATCGTGTATCACGTCGATTGAACAATAGCTCTTCAACAGAACACAGAAGTAAGTTGATAATCGTCGACTGACATCTCTCTTAGTTACTTTCTTGAGGAAAACTGGGCAACTGCAACCAGATAGATTTGTGCTTCAGAATTATTCGTAAGAGTTCGTTATCCTCGTCGATTTTTGGTTATGAAACTTATGATTTCAGAAACAAGGCCATATATTTTCCTCTCAAGAAATGATAAACAATTTGTAAAGTAATATATGAAATGAGCACTACTAGAACTCGTATATTTGATTTTTTTCCGCGGCTGGCAGTGTTTAATTAAACGCCGCGATTTTATCTTAGGTTGGTCACCATTTTTTACAATCTTATACCACAAATTTAATATGAGAGAAATATTTTAGGAAGATGAAAATTTGAGATTCAATTAACTTAAAAGTCTATTTAAATTTTGGTAAAAAGGGTCTTATTTATGTATAAACTCCGTATAACCCCGATTACAAATCGCTGTCATACTATAAGAAAACGGACTTGGCAAGTATTTAAAATCAATAAATCAACATCTCAATTTTACAAATGTTTAAGAGACAACTAGCTACGTCTATATGTTTAGCCATGTATCGCATTATATATGAAAGACATTATACCGACTCGATGATTTATGTGGAAATTAAATATTCATCATCATGTCCAAAATAACAAAAATATTCAATTCAATAGATATATTTCTACACTCAGGGGGTTCAAACAATTCAATCAACTCACAGAAAAAAAAACATTGAATTCATCTGTACATCATAATTACAATGAAATATGTTACGTAATAATCGCCCACGGCCATATGATGTATACACAGTGTACACTATTTACGGTATATATGGTATACGGTTGTTAATTACAATCGACCGATGAAAGATGAATAGATTTTGTTGTTCAAAATGCATTAACCCAGATTTTTTTGTGAAAATATGAGTATCTATAATTGAATCATATAAAACTGATCCTTTCAATAAAAATATCATTTCCAATTTACAAAAAATATGGCCCATCATTTTCAATCAAAATCCGAAATTGCATTAAACCGAAATTTCCTTTTTTTATTTATAACAAGGGGGGACAAATAAAAGTACGAGAATGTTTCGTCTAAATGTCAGATTCATATCTTTTGTTTTGATTACAGGCACGCAGATTAATTTCAATGATTAGTAGTATGACGCACTTTATAGACACAGCAGGAAATTACAAATTTTTTGTTTTCCTAGTATTTCGCCTAAATGTTGCTTCAGCTTACCATCCTGGTACAAAAGCACCACACAATTTTTAAACATTATTTAAAATGTATCTCCCTTCTATATATAATAAACTGTACGTCAACCCCTTTTTTTTTGTTGATAAATTTTAATTTTTATGCATGCGTATGTGAACAGAAGGAGTCCAAACCTAACTACGAGGATAACAATAACATATAAATACAAAATATAAATATCCTTTCCAGTCTCCTCTGTCTCTCTGTGTACATACGTAAATACGGTACGAGTATAAGCACAGTGAATATGGATACACATGTCACATGATTTATAGATTGATAAGAGGGTGATATTTTTATTTTCAAATATTTAGGATAAACATTAAAATCAGAATCATATTTAAAAATAAAACGCACGCATTAAAGGATATTAAAATATTATTATTATGTGCCCTGATTACGTATCTGGCCTAAATAACGAGAACACATAAATTTATTTATCAGGACATAAACGATATATTTTATTATCCTTTTTTCCATACATGAAAAAAAAATTGTTATCAGTGCGAAGCCTTATTATACGCGTTATCTCTCGGTGTGTCCTTAAAAATTATTATTTTCCCTTTTTGTGTCTGGAATAATTAAATTAGACCACAAAATTTGTTTATTAAGCTCGGAGAGATAAATTAAAGGATAACGCATTTTGGCGTGAATAACCTGTTGTTATGATGCTGACCTCCCTATTAACCTTTTTTACACAAATCCTTTTTGGGATCAAACCATACGTATTTTTAATGATCGATAAACTTTGGATTTCAAGTATCCTTGTTCCGTAGCTATCAATAATATGTTATGTAAATTATGAATTTAGACAAATCTCCTTAACTACAACACACTCACATAATTTTCCTTTTTTTTATTTTGTACAAAAAAAAAAGGATTTTAACTTTGAAAATTTATCTACCTTAAACCATTTTTTTTACGATTGTATATATTGTGTATTGTCATTTACAGATTTTTGAAGAAGTGCTCATCCTCTTTCTGTAAATTGGGAATGGGGGGCTGGCTCCCTTTTATCCCTTAGAAACTCAATAAAAATTTTAACACGCAACAACACAGTACGGTACTAATACAAATTTTTGTCTTTAATTCTTTTCAGGTAAGAACTATCGCATTCAACCACTATTTTGTAAGTACACAAGAATTTCATTAAAACATGTGTCCACTGGGATTTGCGATAAACAAATTCCAAAAACCCTCGTTAATTAATATTCCACCCAATTTTACAAATGTTTTTATCATTAACGCCATACACAAAAAAACACTGTAAATACATTGTACACCATTCCTCGAAAGTCTAATGGAGTATTGTGGTTTTTACGATTGCATAATAGATATAAACAAAAAAAAATGTTTTCTAAATTTAGAGGGTTAATAGATATACGAAACTATATACAGAGTACGTAAATTATTTTAAATGTTGCGTTACGTGTCATGCAGCATATTACATGGCACTGCCTTGGAGATTTATAAATTGCAACCGCAAAAGAGACGAGATGTTATATTTGGTTTTATTATGAATTGGTGAATGATGATCATCATCAATTTTGTCATTAAGACGAATCATTGTTATGGTTTTGTATTTTATTTTATGTTGGTTTGCGTTTGGTTATTTCGTGTGGAGTGGAAGTAGAAGAAATTAAGAAGAGAAAGGTGAGTGGAGTATTGTTCTGTTATAAATGAGAAATATGCAATATACAAATACGTTTGGAATTAATAATTTATTTTTATAGTATAGAGGTGCGAACTTGATTTTGGGTGAATGTAAAAAATAAATATTTCAAAGATGTTATACATACAAATCTAACAGCAGGCATTCAGTCACCTCATATTATTCCCAACCAGTTGATTCAAAATTAACCTGCTTTAATTTTAGTGTTCAACTCCGTTAATATTTATTTTGGTCGTCTCGCGTGTCTCACGAAATTGATAGACGAAAAGAAAGCATCAGAGGTTTTCCCTTTTGAAAGTTGTGTCAAGTTTTGGTAAGCGTTGAGTTAACCTTTTTATTGATCAAAGAACTTTTTGTTTCTCGAACCGATGGGAGCTGAGAATGTTCTAACACATTAATTGTAAACAAATTACAGTTACAGCATTGAAGTCAAAGTGCTTACTTTTACTAAACAACAAAATAAGGTGCTTAGGGTTAGGGATATGGGAAGGGATATCTATTGTATTATTTACCAAACATTTGTTACTTTTATATGTGCCTGTTTGCCGGCTTTAGCCTGTATATTTTACAAAATGACCCTCAATATATTTTTAACTCTTATACATACATAAATGTCTAAGAGATCAGCAGTTTGGTCGTATTTCGAAACATCTAAGATACCTGCAAAAGCAAAATGTGATGACACATACGATTTTGAGAAAAATATTGGTATTTTATGTGGAATTCGATTGGGCAAAATCAATCAATTTACTGTCAAAAAAAATGATTTAAATCATTACGCGCGTACGATGGGACAGAATAAATCATTTATTTTTTGATTTAAATCAGTTTTGACAAATTGAAATTTTTTGTAAGATTTACCAATACCAACAAAAAAGAAATGTCAATCAAAATTGTGACAATTCAAAACGTCAAAAGTTTTGTAATTTTTAATCACTCCTTAATTTTTACGAGTTCGTTATTTATTAATAAATGAGTTGTGTTATTAAAATAATTTTTGTGACAAAATCAAACTAAAGATTTACTGACGGTTAACATAACCTTAAAAATATATTCACCAATACAACCATGAAATAAATCATGCTGCTTGTGCGTACGATTGGGCATCAAAAACTTGATTTTTTAACAATCCCAATCGAACTCGACATTAAATGGATTGCTTAAAATTTTAAAACCTCTTGAATTAGCAGTAAAAGAATTAAGTAAAGGAAAAGCAGATATTTTAACGTGCGAGGGGGTATCTAAATTTATGTTAAATAGTTTAAGAGCTACTAATACAACTTTAAGTTGTGAAATGAATGGTTTTAAAAAACATAATGAATGAACGGAAAAATCAAAACTTAGTCACTTTTTATTTTTTTTTAAAACTGGTAAGATCCTGAATCAAATTATGATTTTAAATTCAGTACAAAAAAAAATATGTTCTGGCATATGCAACTAAATTGATGGAAAGAATAAACAGAGGAAGTGTTTAAACAGAGGAAGGGATAGCCGTAGCGATTCTTTATCTTCAATAAGTAATTGTGAGATAGATGAAAGTGAAGGGTCCACAAGTTGCAAAAGCAATTATATGCAACAATTATGTAAAACAAATATAATTGTAAGAGCTTTCAACAATCAATATGAGCAATTACCACGTCAGGAGCAAATTAGTCATTGCCGCATTTCTATCGGTTCTAAGGGAATCAAGTGATATTAACAACTGTCTCGAGGTAAATACCACAGTGCATATTTCAAAAAATGCTTTTGAAAGTTTTCGATCCTACTAAAATAGATTTTATGAAATTGCAACCAAATGACTGAAGCGTACTCAATGCGAGATCCAACTAATGCAGCGTATAAAATATGCAAATTATATTGATCTTTGAACTGCCTGCATTGTTTTTTCAAAAACCCAACAGTGTTTGCTTTGACATTAACATTATCAATAAAAACTACTTCCAAGCCAAGTATGAGGAAAACTCGTTCCATCTGCATCACATTTAAAGTGTTAAGAATGCATGTTTAAATCAGAACTTCTATATCTTGAAAATGGTAACCGGGCGATTCCACTAGCACAATTCCACTGGACACAATTCCACTGGACGTAATTCCACTGGGACAATTCCACTTGACACAATTCGACTGGGGAACAATTTAACTTGCACAATTTAACTTGCGTTGTAACTTGTACAGTTAAA
The DNA here is from genome assembly GCA_963556165.1 of Tipula helvola. Lineage (NCBI taxonomy): Eukaryota > Metazoa > Arthropoda > Insecta > Diptera > Tipulidae > Tipula > Tipula helvola. The sequence goes on along the minus strand of OY744482.1, from coordinate 75,566,855 downwards.
CGGAAACGCAAACACATATTATGTGTATGTACTTTAATATTTTATTGGTATTATTGAAACTTAATTACGAAGATAATTATAACTATGGGTTTTAAATTAATAAAAACTGAAATGGGCAAAGAAGCTAATGTATAATAAAAGGAGGGTATACCTGTCCAAAAAAAGGTAACAATGGTAAAAAATATTTCCGTTGCTGCGGTTATTATGATTCTAGGGATATTCCATTAGCACAATTCCACTAGACACGATTCCACTGCATACAATTTCACTGGCACAATTCCACTACTTTAACATTTGTAGTTCTTTCTTTAAGTAACTTTTTAAGTTTAACTTGTTGTATAATTAAACGAATTTAACTTGCACAATTTATCTTTTTTATAATCAAACGCATTTAGGGTGGTAAAGCGCGCGCGCGATTTACCATCCTAAATGCGTTTGATTATCAAAAAGTTAAATTGTGCAAGTTGAATTGTGCAAGTTAAATTGTGTAAGTTGAATTGTGCCAAGTGGAATTGTGCCCAGTGGAATTGTGCCAAGTGGAATTGTGCCAGTGGAATTGTGTCCAGTGGAATTGTGTCTAGTGGAATTGTGCTAGTGGAATAGGCCTAGAATCATTTATCCCGGCGAAAGACATTGTCCGAGTTAGGAAAGTATTGCTCGGGCTTAACCATGTCTCAGTTAAAATGATGATGAAAACTCTTCGCCAGAAACGTTGGGAAAAAATCTTTTGCTCTAGTACGGATTCTACTCGAGTTATAGAAATAAACGGATAATAAGCCCTTAAATGAGCTTTTTCTTAGTCCAGCAGACTTCTGCGGTTTCTGGTGTTATTGTTATTGAGTTTGTTGAATTATGTGATGCTTTATGTATAAATGTTCTATCCAAAACCTCTTTGGGTCAGAAAGGAGGTGACGACAACTTAAAAGACACGAAAGATAACTTGGGCTTGTCGCTTTTTTTAGGCTGCAGTATGCGGCAATCCACGTCATCCAGATTTTTCAATTTTGACTTTAAATAATCAGTTACGGTACTCTGTATATGGATTTAGTCTTCTAACATATAGAAATTCATTATTTGGCACGTTCACAGTTTGAAGAGTTCAAATAAATTCTCCAATACAAATAACTTCCGGTGTGGACAATCGCTGTGCGTCGTTTGTCTGTTTACCATTTTGCCAGCTAATACCGGGTTGAGTCCTAAATCTTACTTTTCAAAATTTTACTTTTTGGCGAATCTTACTTTCTTGAAAAATGGGGATTTTCATGAGGAAAAGCCGCCCCTTTTGGTGAAGGAGAATTTTAATTTAAAGTAAAATAAAATTCAAAACCGGGATAATGGAAATGGGAGCGTATCGAAATTTTAGATTTTGAGAATTAAGATTTCGATGCGCTCACGCTAATCTCTCGTAATGTCTAAACAACAAATTCCAGAATTCAAACATATATTTAGAAGATAAAAATCAGTTGGATTTTAAAAAAATATTTTCCACTAAATGAAAATTGCTGGGAAGATACGAATTGATGTTGTATTACAGGGAATGCGATGGTAAAATATACTGCCATGCAAATATAGTCGCCGATAAACACTGGACAACGCGAAAAATATTGGTTCTGCGGGAGGTTATAACTGTATAGAGATGGGCGAGAAGCGATTTTTTAAAGCATTAAAAATCGCTTACTTTGGATCGCACACTTTCAATTTCACGCCTATACTCAATTTTTATAACATTAAACATTGGGCCCGATTCTGAAACGATACAGTTTATGTTATGTTATTTTATATCCCTGCTTCCTATGTACGTATAATATGCATTTGTATTGAAAAACAAAAACAGCATAAATTACATAACATAAAATTGTTGCACTCAGAATCTGGCCCATTAATCATGCAAACATAAAACATTTACTATTTTTATTACGGTTGCCTTCCTTTCGACAAAGGTAAATGTATTTACCGAATTTAGTGTAATTACTCTGAGTATTATTGGTCAGCAGCCTTTGTTTGAGTTTATTTTTTATTGCTTCTCTTGTCTTTTTGTCTATTTGTAATTCAAAATAGCACACTTGAAGCATTAAATTATTTTATTACTGGTACCATCTATGCGAGAAATGTTGAAGAACAGTGGGCTACCAACGTATCTTTTAACACCCATATGTTGAATGCTTTCAATTGTCCGATGACCGTATTAAATCCGAATTATATTCTTATATTCAGTTGGTGCACCTATTCCAATTTATGATTTGAAAGGATATCCAATACCGATTATCGAGTGTGCGGGTACTCAGATATTTTGGTCCTTTTTCGTATATTCCACTATCCGGGTAATAGGTCAATTTTCGTTTAGTGAAATGAAATGGAATGGAATGAAAATTGCGTTTTACTCATATTTTGTTTTCTCGCTGAATAATTTCATTCCATAAGCTTATATTCTAATTCTCTTTGCCAGATTTACTATTAGTACAAGTTCTAAATCCAGTAAACATGACAAATTACATAGAAGTATTGTCAAAAAATTATTAAGAATTATTACTACGAGCTGAAATGCAAAATTCTCATTTAGAATAAAATCTCATTCCTCAAAATAATTCCACGCTGGAACGAAAGTAGGTGCTCGGTGCAAAAATATGTTACCGTGGCTTTTCCGATTTTTCCATTTAATTTTTCTAATATGGTAATCTTTAGACAGGTAAAAAAATTCGCTTTAGTTTTCGAATGGTAAAGCCCGGGTCGATTCTTTTACGACTATCTATTATTATGGATAAATCATTTAGTTTGCTAAGCTTGAAAGACTTCTTTTAAATACACATTTTATAGACAACCCAAAAATTAAAAAAATCACTTTTTATTATTCCATTTAGCTTCTTTTTAACCAGGATAATATTCGCATCAAGTACGGTAAGCGGCATTTTACTGGATGATTCGAATGCGAGTTCTGCAAGACTGCGAGGCCAGTAAAATGCTTTTTGGACAAAGTACCAACAAAAGGTGTCTGAAAAGCACTATTTTCAGACTCAAAATAGAGTTTAGAGAATCCGAAAAAGCAACAACAAAAACAAATGTCCGTCCATCTGTTTAAAGGTCTGGATGTCTGTACTCATGGTACTCATATCTCGAGAACGACTTGTCGGATTTTGTTCCTATAGCCAAGGCGGAGAAAAAAATCACGTGGTGATGTTAACACGCGGTTTTAAATCCACGTTGACTAAGTTTTTAAATATACTCGTTTGAGGACTGAACTGTGCTTTGAGTTTGCGGTTGAGTTGAAGGTTGAATTGAGAGTTGAGTTAAGGTCCATTTGCGGGCTGAGTTGGGGTTGAGTTATAGTTTAATTGGAGTTGGGTTAGGCTTTAGTGAGCAGTTCAGCTGGGGATTTATTTCAGGGTTAAATTCAGGGTTGAATTACAGTTAGCTTGAGTTGGGTGAGTTGAGTTCATGTGCGTAGGTAGTTTTTTTAACCATGTTATTTTCGGGGTTGAATTGGGCGTTAAGTTTAGTTGCTGAGTCGCAGGTCGCGTTGAGGTTGAGTTGGGGTTAAGTTGAAATTAAGTTGAAGATTGAGTTGGGCGTTTAATTGATGGTTGAGGTGGGGTTGAGATAGGGTTGATGGGATTCGTTTTAAGTTGAATTGAGAGTTTAGTAAGAGGCTAGATTGAGTTGATTTGCGTTGAGGTCTTACAAGCAAGCAGTTTTCGGGATTGAGTTGGCTGTTGAATTTAAAGTTTAGGGTTGAGATTTGGTTCAAGCTGGGATTGAGTTGAATGCGAGTTGGAGTTGAGTGAGGGGTTCAGTTGGAGAATTAATTACGAGTAGAGTATGGGATTGAGTTAGGCGTTGAGTTATGGGCTTATCTGCAAGTTGACTTAAGGATGAATTGGTGATTGATTTGAGGGCTGTGTTGCGTGGATCAGAAGTTGAGTTGGAGATTGAGGTGAAGGTAAGGAGTTCAGTTAGATATGATGATTAATTATTTTGATATTTTCTAATACATGTTTGGGTTTAGAAACTGTTCCTTATGTTGGAGAATACTTTATTACAAATTCGTAATATGTGTAATCCATTTGAGAAGAAATTTAAATCAATTGTGATCTAAAATATTGCTTCCGATCCCAAACTAGAATTTTTTACGACTTTTTAAGGGCTTTTTAAATTCACATTTCTAACTAGATATTAGCAAGGTTTGTTAGTTTCGCTGAGTAACTAATTTGAAATTTTGATTTTTTTAACCGACAAGGGAAAAAGCTCCGACCCGGAGATATTATATTCGCGTCGTAAAAATGACAATACATACTTTTATTCGACTCATTTTATTAGACTCACTATCACTCACTTCAAAAAATTTTGTTATTTTCTTAATTAAATTAATGAAAATGGGATTGATTTACTCAGATAAATGTCAAAATTAAAATGAAATATGTATTATGTTTTAAATTTAGACAATAAATGATCCGCTATAAGTTTAGAGAACACGTGAATATCTAAGTCTGCAAGTAGCTTACGGAAATCGTTGGCACTATTTAGAAAATCAGCAATTAACAAGCAGATTAATATTTTGCAGATGCATAATTGCTGATTAATATTCAGTAATTATACATCTGCAAGCCAGGTCGGTCAAGGTGGCAAATTCCTTTTATTCAGGCACATTAGAATGTTGTGGTGATCCAAAGACCAATTTAGTGTATGATGATAGTAAATAATGAATCGATTTTCTATCCGTTCAATTCGATTGATATAATTGTCATACACAGGATCTCAACAATCAAGACTAGACAAATTAGACTTTCGAAATTTCTTTCTGGCGCGACAAATGAACACTACATAGATAGCTAGACTTTACAACTATTAAATGAATATGATCCTGGAAATTTAATTGATGATACGAAACAACTCCTTAATCTTTATAAACGTCATTATTTATTCTAGCTGATGATCACCAGTATGATATGGGTGAATAATATCTGACGTTTTCCTGAAGAAACTCATAATTTTGCACGCCAATTTCTTTAGTCGTGACACTTATTTCTGTCACTGCAACTAAACATTTATGTTCTCCAAGTCGATCGAAGCGACGTGACACAACGAATTTCTTAAACTAGAGTCGATAAGGCAGCACTAATAATTAATTTTAATATATCAATTTAATACGACGAAATATCATTTCAATTTCAAATGGCTAATGGAATAATAATTCATTCAAACGTCATTAGTTGTCTCTTTAAACATCGATTGTCACTTCACCCATCAACTTCAAGCAAACTTCACTTTACTGAATGTAAATTAGTCTTAAGTTGTCAAACACATCTTCATTTAACATTAATATACGTCACGTGTGTTGATATCGACGTTTTAAAGAAAATTTAGTAAAAACATCATTCGCAAGCAGACTATATCAGTCTCCTCCAGTTAGCTGTTGACCCTATATTGATACATACAAGAATTTGCCATCAGCAGTAAAAAATAATCAGAATTTAATTTTGATATTAAAAATATAATTTATTATACCGAGTTCACATCCCCTAAAATGTTGAAAAAACAAAAACAACCCAAACATTAAAATGTATTACACTTTTCCACACATCCTCTCATCTCCACATTTCTTTCTCTGAGTTGTATATTTTGCCAGCCAAAACAACAAAACAAAAACACCGAAAATAGAAATGAGTTTTCCGTGTTGTTGTTGATATTGTTGTTGCTGTTGGTTTTGTAGTAACATTGAGTAACATTAACATCGCACCAACATCTTTTGCTACTTTCTTCTCTCTGTTTTTGTTTTCATTTCATTTTAACTCGATGTGTTCATGTTCATTCAAGTTTATTTGAGTGGTAAAAATTCAGTTTCATTCTAGCGGTTAAGGCAATCGGTTCGATATTATAGAACGTGCGTTTAGTTTTCGTGTAACTTTTTCGTTTTTTATTTTTTATAATTTTTTTTACGTTTTGTATACATATACCACCGTGTGTAAAATAAATAATATTTATGAGTGATTTTTGAGTTTTTTTTTTTTTGAGTGAAAATTTTTGGAATATCCAAAAATTATGTGAGAAAATTGTCGTGTTTAGTTATAAAAGTGTTTTTGGAGGAGTTTGTTTGTGGAAATTTTATATGGATAAAATAATATCATGGAACACGCACACACCTGTCAATTGTTTATTTATTTTTTTTTTTTGGATTATCCTTTTTCCAGGGATTGATGGAAAATTATTTTTGGTTGAATGTGCGCTAATATGATTTGATAAATGTATAATCGTGTATGAGAATTGCGTGCGTGTAGGCAACTAATTTGTATTTGAGTGATGATTCAATATGCAAATTACCTTTTCAACTTTTAGTTTAAAGCTCATGTAAATCAGTGCGCTAATATTTGCACAGCCGAATTTAATATCTTTGTGTGAATATTAGGACTTTTGGCAGATCCCATTCCAATTGGATTTACGGTTTAGAAATTTTATTTTATGCTAAAATGTCCAAAACACTAAATTTAATTTTTTTTTTTTTTTAATAAACCAACAATTTGAACTCTCTATGTACGAGAATGTATCCTTTATTGTTGTATCCTTTATACTTCTAATCACGTTTCAAAGAGCTACTGTATCATTGTACGAGTAATATATGGTTTTTGAATTTATTTTTTTTTATTAATTGTTTGTTGTTGCAGACTTGTAAAATAATAATGTCTAGGCCAGATATCACATCTCGAACCATGAGAACAATAGAATATGATTTGGTTAGGTCAATATTTATGTGTGCATACAAAAAGATGAGGGAATGAAGATCGCGTGACTGTAAAATTCTTAGAAAGTGATGACCGATTCTTATTATTTTTTATTTACTTATATCTTTCTGTAAGGCTTCAGTGATGCGTAAGTGTATTTATAATTTGCAACCCCGCAACCATATACTTTTCCAATATATCATATAAAAGAGCTTCAATAATGAAAAGAAAATATTGTATAAGAAGGATACGCGAAGGGTTGTTTAACAATAACAATGTAGATGGAATAATAAAAGAAAATTTGTTGAACCAAAAAATTTAATCGATTAGAAAGAAAGTTTTTCATTTGTTTTTTTTCGAGTACCTACCTCGTCGTACATAATACAATGAAAGGTGAATGAGTTTTGATTAAGAAAATGAAAGATGAAATTGTTTAAGAATTTAAAAAAAAACATATTTTATTATCAATAATGGTGCAGGGTAATTTGAATTGAATGTCATTAGTCGTCGAGTGTTTTTTAGAATACGTTTTAATTTTGTTTGATCCTTATTCTGTACTTTGATTAGGCCTTCAAAACGACCAATTAAAACCAAAATTGGCAAGAACATTAAAACAAAATTAAACCTTTCACCCTAGGTGATATACTATATCTCAAACAAAAATGCATTTAGTATGTTCGAATTGCTTAAACCACCCAACCTCTCATTCCATCAACCACCAATTCAAATTGTAATTTAAAAATAAACAACACACAAAAATTCTGTGATGTTAATAACATTCGTTTGTATATTTTTGATGAAAGCGAATCATGATTATGACAATTTCACAAAAAATTTTGTGCGTTTGTCGTCTTTGCTTGGTTTGTGCGTACATATTATACATCAGTACTCGACTCGTACCCAAAAAAGGACAACAAATTAGTTTTCCTCCCGAAACGATATTTTCTTTATTTTGTTCAGCTCATTGAAGATGAAAATCGAAATAAAATATACGTACATAATCATACACGCACATAAAATAAAATGATGATGAGATGAGATGAAAAACGGAAAATTATAATTTTCTCTAGACTATTGTATATATCTCATCTCTATATTGGAAAATTGAATATAAAATGTCTTTAGTATTTTGGAAAAATTAGTTAACAGTTTTTCCTTGTGTTATCGGCACACTTCTTATTTAAAATACTCATTATTATATAATTTAATTTTGGGTATAAACGAATTCGATTACAGATTGGAAAATTACAATTTTCCAGACATGAATATCCACTTTCAATTTTTCCAATTTTTCGCGCGTAACAATGAAATCTAAATGTAATTAGGAATTTTATTTGTGCGAACGTATCATCGTTTATGGTATGCAGACAAAACGTTTTTGTTTTTTTATTAATCACTCAGTCATAACTATATACAAAATACGAAATACTACATCAGTATATAGAAAAGGTGATGAACCCATCATGATCTATCTAACCGTATACATGAAAGTTGTAATATTGAAAATGTCGGTACAAAAGAAAATTGGTGTGGAGAGAACAAAACATGCAAAAAAAAAAAATCATAAAAATCACTTTCTGATCCAAGAAGATTGGTTACATCTACATGTATGTTGGTGTATGTAGCATATGCAACATGGAAATTTTTTAATATCATTGACATCGCACAAAAAAAAATAAAAATTTTGCAACATCATTGGAATTGTTGGTGTAGGTTTGTGTTAATATGGGGGTTGTGATGGATTTGCGAAATATGGGAATTGGTAACTTTTCCAGTAGATTCGACACAATCTCTTTTACCTTGTAAGATAAAGGTATAATTTAGCCTAAAATAACTTAAACTAAGCGATTTGAGATCTGCGTTTCGTTAAAACTTGCTGATAAGGTACAAACTTACAACTCAGTTATTTCCATTTTCTCGAAATTTTGAATCTGACCAAAAAAGAAACATATGGCAAAGAATACCGGATGGTAATAAAATAAATCGTTAATGCCCTTCTCAATAAATTTGACTTCTGAGGCCAACCTGTTTATTTTATGTTAAATTTTACATTATCATCAAGTCCCTTCTAAAATTTGGAAAATTTTTCCATGCTTGCTTTGCATGTTTGAACTAAAAAATAAGTTGGAAAAATTGATTATAAATATTAACCTTAACTTAAAGTGCGGAACAACAAAATAAATTTCTTCTTATTTGCTGCAAATGGTTTTGGTATAGGCATGTCAAATTATCAGCATAAGATATATGTAGGTATAAATGGCTTTTAAGCTGAAACTTGTCTGAAATTCGTGCTCTCTTAAATAATTTTCTTAAAGGTTTCATCTGCCAAAAATTGTTTATTTAAACTTTCTGAATATAAAAATATGACTGCAAAAAAGTCGTACGGTAGACTTAATTTTATTCAGTCCGGCACAGTGATTTTTCAATCTTGTACAATAAAATTCCTTGAAATCAAAATACTGAGATTTTATCTGATTGAAACTTAGACTCAAATGTAAAAATGTAAGACTGTCGTACTTTTTTCTTGTCTGGTAAGTTAAAGAACTGCAGGTAGCATATACCATTTTTTTCGACAGAAATTCAAACCATATTGCCGCATGGCACTCAATAATATGCAGACTTCGAAGTTGTAGTAACGAAGTTATAATAAAAAACAATCGCAAGAAAAGTATGTTCCCGATTTTCACGTTTCTCGACGAATTTTTAGGGCGCCAAAACATCGATTAAATAAATTTCGCGTCCATCCTTCCAGTCATACATTTTGTTGTTTTTGTTTTACCTTCCATTCTCACAAATATTGATATTTTTGGTCGAAATTTTGTATAAAGATAGATTTTATTAATAAGTAGTTCGTGTCGTGTTAACTTTTGGGTCTATTCGATCCTAGAATAGAAGGGGTTGGTGTGGAAGAGAAAACCACCAAACAGATTTTCTCAAAAACGGTACCAAAGTTTTTCTGTTATATTGATGTTAAATGTGACAATCCTTCATCTATCTGTTTACGAAATTTGAAGTTAATTTAACAAAAAACAGTAAAAAAAATTGTTGAACTGTTTTCCGAGGTAATCAAACTTTTCGAAGAAACATTTTTTAATGGTTAAAACACTTTTGAAATTCCAATATTGGCTCCCATATTCATATGTGTTAATTTAGGTTTCTAAACCTACGTAAAATACTGTGCTGATAGCAAATAATATCGTCAATATTAAAAAAATATTTATACCTTGTAATGGTCTCCGAATGCAATATCATTAACAATTTTATTAGCAAACGCACATTTCCTAATAAAAGCTGCAAAAAATGTTTAAATCGCAGCCATATTGGAAAGTTCGCGCGAAAAACACTTCTTTAAAATTTTTATTACGCAATGTGCGTTTGCTGAAAAAATTCTCAATGATAATTCATTCGAAATCGTTTGTTTACTAACTATGTTTCAATTGAAGCCGCATACTAAAAAAAAAAATTCAATAACTTTTATGGTAATTTCGCAGCAGAAGAACTTGACGGACATAAAATGTTCTCATATAATTTGTAAACTTTTTTCCCCTCCATACCAACTTAAAAAAACATAATTTTTTTTCTCGTATGAAAGAAAAAAAGAATTATGTTTTTTTAAGTTGGTATGGAGGGAAAAAAAACAACGAGCGAGTTCACCCTCAACTCGCAAAAGATTTATGTCAAAACTTTTTTGTATAAATATCTATTGAATCATTTCAAGCAATTTCGTTAAGGCTCAGAAACCCCTCCATAAAGACGGATGTTGTTCGCTCAGTATTTAAACTAAGTTACATTTTTGGTTCAAAAAGTCAGTAAGTTATAATTCTATTTTGAATTTGGAGGACGAACCTTACTGACAATAATTAAGCATGAGCAAAGTACAGTTCTGTTCAGTTAATCAACTTAACCTCCATAGTAGTAAATGTTCACGGCAAACTCACTGAACAAAGCAAAATCAAGTTACATACACGTACGTTAAATTATCGTTACAGTACTCGTTCCAAATTCTGAAATAAACATCGAACCGTACTGTAACAACTCATTTACCGCCCTTGCGACGTAAATAACTATTACACTTTACAAGCATAATTTGTGGTCCTTTTACTCGAATGCAATTTTCATTTTCAAAAACACTTGCTGCTGCGGCCATATATAGCAGATATTTTCACAACAAAATAAATTAAAGTAGGCGGTTTTTTTTTAGATTTTTTTTTTATATTCGGCTCACGATGTTTTTGAAATGCCGGATGATGTTGTATATTGCATGTGTGTGCATAGATTTTGCATTGATTTTACGTTTCATTTATTTTTTGTTCTTATCGATATTCAGTACACATACCAGCAATACTTTTTGTTCGGCATTTTTGTTTCCGTAACCCGATTTCAATACAATTTTTTACTTACACCTGCCGCTAAAGATGTTTTCACATCAAAAATTACCGAAAAGTTGAGAACAGTTTATGTGCGTCAAGTTCTTCCGTAGCGAAATTACCAAAAAAGTTACTGAATTTTTTTTTGTAGTATGCGGCTTGACTAGTAAATATTTTACCATGCAATTTAAGAGAAATCGGTGAATCATTTTCACTCGTATGAGCAAAATCGCGATTAATGTGAAAATTCTTTTTGTGACGTTTTATGGACATTTTATGACATTTTATTGATTAAAATTTCAACGACATGTTGATCAATTTATTATTTGTGAATAGCTTTAATAAACTCGCCTCTATAGAGGTAACATTGCTAAGTAATAAACTCTCTTGAATAATGTCATGCTATTAGAGCTTCGAAGGTTGGTATATGACAAGGAGGTGATGCATCACAAAATATATTTGACCATAGTGGTTTTTCAATAGACCACCGCAAGTGCTTATAAGCTCTTATAGTTCTTGTCTTTGCTAGATTTACTATAGTTAATCCAGCAAATACATGAACAATAAATGCTTTTAAATACTTGCGGTGGTCGATTGGAAAGCCATTAATAATTCGGATTTTGTATTGTTTATGATTTATTTGTTTGTATTGCACAAATGGTCCAAAGAGATGTTCCGCCAAACTGAAGCACTAAGCAAGGAATTATAATGATAGCCTATTCTCACGTTGCTCACATAATGTTGTGATCTGAACAAACAGCAAAATCTTTAGAAAAGAAACCTTCAACATTGTGGGTGCTCTCTAAACCTAGTAATTTAAATTCTTAAGGTTTTTCAACAATATGTAAACTAGATTTTAAAGATCGAAGATGAAAAATTGCGAATGCGATTCTAAATAATCTAACATTAATTGTGAGTCTGTGATTTGGCGACTGGGGGGTAGGATCTCAAATTGAAGAAATCCCACAACATCTTTTAGGACTGCCCTGCACGAAATAACGGACGGAAAATATTTGTAAAATGGTTGGTTTTGTGATGTATAATGTACACTTTGTGGGGAAATGTCGATCGAAGAGTAGGATAGACCGATAATTTTTTGTCTATGTAACCGGACTGGATCTAACGTTTTAGAGAAATAAAAGTTTTGAGAAAGCATACGTTAGGGCAATTCTCACAAGAATAACTGTGAAAACTCTTCAAATCTCAAATATTTAGCTTTAAGTTTAAATATTTGACCTGTTTAGATAAAATATCTAGGAGTTAATTTTAAATATGGCCGGATACGAGGAGGTCATGGTAGACCCCAGTTAGAGCATTCAGTACCGAGACATTTTTCGGAACCGGGATTTCGGTGCTAAAGAGTCGTAAAACCGGGTTCTGAAAACGCAAATATAAAAAAATTAATTACGGGTTAAAGATTAGTTATAAAATCAATTTTTATTCAATAATCAGTATTCATGAAAATACTACAGTAAATAAATAAAATAAAAATTCAATATATCGTTTTTTTCAACTTCCTATTTGCTCTCTGGTGCGATTTCAGTTTAAAAGTGAGATCCTAGAAAACACAAGATGTCCAAACATTCATCATTCAGTGATGATCGGATTTTTGTGCAAATTTTTCCAGAACTGGAAAACCCGCATTCTGATTCTACGCTTGATGGTGGAATTGATTACAGGCTTTCATAGCCTGTCTCGGAGATTCTGTCCACGATTACCCTCTAATTCAAAAATAGCCAACTCTTTTTTTATAATGTTAGTTATATCCTTTATAGTTTTCAATTCAGATGATTGTGGGCTATAGCTGTTGATTGGATGTGACATGCCAATGATGACAATAACCTTGTTTACAATCGCTGTCTTTGTTAAACTTTCAAAGTTTAAAACAGAGTTTAGGTCCAATTCCGCATAATCTTGTTTCTTCTTATGTAATAATTGCAGCAAACTCGACGTTTCCGTTCTTCATTAATTTATTCGAAAACCAAACAAGTCCTTCATTTGCAGAGCAAATTCACTGCTTCCCAAGTTGTTTATCATAAACGAAATCGCCATATCGGCTGTAAGTAACGTCACATCTCGGTGGCATAGCGCTTCTGCACCTAACTTTATTGGTTCAAGTGTTGTCACTAAAATATTAATCATATTTCACTCCTCCTCATCGAATGAAATAATTGAATTGAGATCGATTAAAGGCTTTAGGATGCTGTACTTTACTTTACGAAATCGTTCGAGCATACATAATATAAATGCTATTCCAGTTTGTCTGTATATCAATCAGCAATTGCAGTTCTTTTCCAAATTCCTCTTTGATGTATTTTTGAAGAATATTGTCATTCTTAGTTGGTGATTTACGAAATAGCTTCACCACAGTTCTTACTTTGCGGATAAGGGCATCCAGAGTATCTATCAAATGTAAACTTATAAATTTTGGCGTTTATTTAAATATTCAATTTTTTTGCACTTTAAATGAAACCTTTTAAAAGTAAAATGCTACAGCATCGAAAACTGGGAATTTTACTAAATTCAATCCCGTATTTCGGTTCCAAAAAAATTACCGGGATTCCCGGGAACCGAATGCTATAGCCCCAGAAGAAGAAAAATATGACAACGCAAAACACGGCTGAATTGTAAAGGTCTGAAGTATGATGAAAAAAACAACAACATCAAGATCTAGCCAGCAATAGCATTCTGGAATCTAATTACCATCCTTGCAAAGTGATTTCTGTGTAGGAGACATAGTTTCTCTACTGGTAAAATTGTTTCCCGCTAAATTTTACGATAAATTGATCATTGCATAGAGAAATTTAGAAATATGAAAATTTCTAAACGTCTCAAAAAATATTAAAATCAAAGTATCAAAGCCTCAAGTTATCTTAGGAATTCTAAAGAACTGTTAGGGTACAATATCACCAACCAAAGGAACTCAGTTCGATGCGCTAATCATCGCCTGTAAAATTGAATAACCTGCGTTTTCTCGAACAATTTCGAATAACTTATAGAAAACATCGCCTAAACTCGGAACTATCGAATAAGATCACACAACTCAAAGTTAAATTGAAAATCTTGAATATTCTCGAAAACCTAGGAAATCTCGAATAATTTCGATTCCACTAGAAAAATCGAATAATCTCTAAGAAACCCAAATGATCTCGAACAATTTTAATAATATGGGTCAATCGTGAAATTAACGAATAATTTGTGAAAGCCAGCAGCATAAGCGGTAAATTAAAATAACTCGGATAATTTTGAAATTATCCAACATTCTCGAATAGATACTATCGAACAATCTAATACACTCAACAATCTGAAACAAATTCTATTAATCGGGAATTCGCGATTTTCGAGGGCAAACCTCAATCCCTGACTGTTTCCAAATACCCCTTATCATAAACAAAAAATATTTGTACCCGACTCTTTTCTTGTTGGTTCACTTTGTTGAATTTGTGATGGTAGTAGAGTTACTTCCGAGGTTAATTCATCATAGCTCGCTTCAACTTTGAAAAAAAAGTTAGTTATGTACACTCTAGTAGACTCTAGTGCTCTGTGTGTCAAGTAATCTTTGATTAGGCTTGAATTAAGGGTGCTGCAAATTTGTTGAATATGTTCAAAATATTATTACCAATTACATAGTTCAAATTAAATTTAAAGTTCAAAGCTTTTAAAAGCTTTGGGTTTAGTGTCAAATTGAAATTTCGCAATAAAGGTTGTACATAGCCGGATGTTCGTGCAAACCAAGTTTTGAAACTATTCAAACGTATTATCGCTCATTTGCTGCAAGATTGACCCAACTCAAAAATTACTATTTTTGAAGAAGCACTTTTAAAACTGTTGAATTGTAATCTTTTCGACAGTAATTTTAAAATGACTTAGCGGTATAATGTAGAGATTTAATGGGCGATATGTTGTTAGAAACACAGCGTTGTAGTACCTGTAACAACGCTTGTGTGTGGCCATAACCCAAACACAACTCAAAAATTTCCATTTTGAGTTATGTCACTCTTGCAGCAAATGAGCGTTATGTATTGCCTATTTGATCGATAATTATTTCAAAGTTTGGTAAGTTAATTTTATATTCGATTTTAATTTGATTATAACTTGAGCCAAACCTGAAGTGAATTGAATTACGTTTTGCAATTCCTGACAAATATCTTACTTAGAGCGATAAGTCGTCTTCGGCATTTTGACGATACGGATAATATCGGTATACGCTTTTCCATTGGAACGTTTTCACCGACATCAGTGGCGATAAAAATATAAAACTGCCATCTGTCAGTCACTATAGCTACCCGCAGTATCATGTCGCACGTAAAACGTTTGGCACTTATTGCATTTAAGACCAAAAACAATTTATTATGAAACGATTCTGGTTACATTCTATAACTAAAGTAAGCCAGACAGACACAAAAGGGGATCATGATGTCCCCGATTTATCGTCCATAAAAAAATATCCGTATATTGGCAGCGACAAATCGGTGACGTTTAGTCAAACTATTCAGGTAACAAAATGTCTTAGTCAAATTTTAAGAACACGTTGTTCATCTAACAGCGCTATAATCTAAAAAAAAATATAAAAAATCGCATAGTTAAATTAAACATCCTTATGTTTTTTTTCTGTCGAAATCCGTTTCCTTATATTTCAAGGAATATAATAAATTCCATATTATTAATGGGGAAACAAACAATTAATTTAATTAAAAATGTAAATAAAAAGTTAATACTTCCGTTTTATCCTTTTTTTTGTACAAAATTCAATTTCTGTATCCTTTTTCGTTTTTGTGAGTATAGCTCGCGAGATGTGATATATAGAATTCAGCAGAAGATCCCCTTTTGAAATCTATATCTTATCTCTATTCGTCTCGTATCTTTGTGGGTGCGCGCAGCACCGGCTCAAGTAAAAAATATTTTTTTTTTGATTTAAATATTTAATAACTTTTCCATCTTCTTCGTCATTCTCATTTCTTCATTTAACTGATGGGAAAAATATAATTTATGCAAATTTTTCAAATTAAAAATATTGAAAAAATTAAGAAAGAAAAAAGCTTAAGAGCTTCCTTTCTCGTTATCTTCGAGAATATAATGTATATGATATTATAGCGAAACACAAATAAAAAATTAATTGATTGAAGTAGATAACATTATCCAGTAGCGCACAACAATAACAATAGCAATACCGCATCGCGGATATGTTTTATGTTTCAAGATAAAATTATGGTTATTATAATGTTAAAAGGACATAATGTTTTCGCTTACACTAATGACACGATACCGAGAGAGATCCATTTCCTTGAAGCGATTTGTGTATTTCAAAATAAAACTTTTATTTTTCTATAAAAGAATCACATCTGTGCTTTTTTGGTTGTTTTTAAACTTTGGCGGGGGGACTCGCGGAAGGGTGTATACGAGATGGTGTTATAACATTAAAAACACAAACAGCAATGAATTAGAATAAACGTATACGAAAACCTTATGTGTTCCCCACTGAGTTATATGCTAGGAGTATTTTATATAAAAAGGGAAGAGGGGTTGTTATGAAAATCATAAAATTTATAGTTTTCATTTTTTTTTTTTTGGTGCTGAGACGAGGTGTATTTTGTTGTTCGCAAATGAATTAATTATCAACACTTGTCTTCACTTTTTGCCGTTTATGCCGCCAATGTAATTAGTATGTTAATCAACACAACAAATTTTTAATGTTGTGATTTATGAATGAGTAATGAGAGTTGGTATTTTAACCATGACAACTCACATCATCTGTAACTACCATATACTATATATATGTGCTATTTAGAGTATCGATCGATCCCCTTACATTTCGTAAATTTTTACGTATATACGTGAAGCAAATAAATAAAGTTTTTTTATTTTTATTTTTTAAATCATTACCTATAGTTAATTACAACAACAAGAATCGTAATTACTAAGTAACACAAAATTGAAAATTCAACTTTGTATTTACAGGGCTGTTACTATACGAATACGTTTCATCCCTTGTACGCATTAATACATAAAAAAATATTTTTCTTATTTACTTCGTTTATTATTTGCCAAATTGATGATGACGAAGTTTGTAGTGAAAACGTGATTGTTCGTTTTTTTAGCTATATGGTTGTTGTTTTTCAATTGAAAATTTGATTTTTCCCAACATTTATATGAAAAGTTGCGTTTGGTCTATATAATGGATTTAGAATTATATTATTGTTGTATGTAACACAAGGATAAGGGATATCCCTATATAGACACACTCCGTCTATTGTTAATAACATACATATACAATACATAGAAGGAGCAATGCACAAAGCACAACAATAACATTCGATTTCAAAGAAAAACAAAAACAAAGCCAAAAGTTACAGCAAATTTAGATTCAATTTTGAATTTATTATAAAACACAGTATTATGTTTAAACAGGGTGATTTTGAATGATTGGTAATATTGAGAAAATTTTATCGAGGGGAATTTTTAGTCAATCATCCATGCTATTAACAAGTTTATAAACTCAAATTTGAATTGTATATATTCAAAATTCAAATTAAATTCTGAAATTTATAAAATTTGCTGGTTTTGAATTTCTAAATGTTTTGAAATTTTGCAAATTTTCAAAATTATTTAAACCTGTAAAAACCAAAACTTTCAAAATTGACGGGTAAATTCGAATTACAATTCGAAATTCTTCAAAATTTCTGATTTTTTAAACAACCTTTGAGGTTTTAGTCCTGAATTTTAAAATCCAAGGCCAAATTCGAGGAAATAAGTTTTTAAAACTTTTCTTATTCTTGTTGATTAAAGTTTTACTAAAATCGGGAAAGTTTGAATACCACCACCAAGTCTTCTTGCAGACTCCAACAAATCAAATTTAAACATTTCCGCAGTCGTCTAAGCAAAGTATAAAATAACGAAATCCGTCTGTTATTCCTGGAAAACAATAATTGTCAAACTCTTTACACCTGCTTAACTCCCTTACAAACACAACCAAAAAAATAAAAAAAGCTAAAAATACAAAAAATCCTCAAATTAAATTAAAAGTCTCCACACAAACTTTTTTCGTTTGTATATAAAGCGTCCTGATTAGTTTTTGCGAAAGTTTTGTTTTTTTCCAGAGAAAAACTTTTTTGTTTTTATATCATTCTCGAGTTCTAACTTTTACCAAACCGCATTTTCACTTGAATAAAAACTTTCAAGTTGTTGTGTGTTGAGATTTTAATTTTGTTTAAAGTGTGCGGTAAGCTTTTATTATGTATTGTCATCATGATGAAAACAATCCAATCTAACTATACAAAACTATATTATATTATGTATATACAACAGGTACCTAACTGAATATAGAAATCACCTGAACCATAAACATAATTACGTTTGAAGTTTACAAATTTAATAAGCAATTGTGTGACCGAGTGATCTTGATTTGTGTATATGTTTGCCTACGTACATGTGTATAAATATATTATGTTTTGTGTTGAATAATATGTTGAATGGAATCATTAATTTCCGGAATTTTATTATTTTGTGTGTTGTTGTTGCCAAAATGAATTTCCTGTTGAATTGTAATAAAAAAATATGTAACAACAAAAAATTGTTTTAGCATTACGTTGATGATATTTAACAATCCATATAAAATTTGCCTCTACAATATTTAGATGTGTAACGAGCTTTTAAGCTTCCAAGTGTTCAATATATTATTTTATATGTGATCGTGCGGAAATTTAGTGATTTGTGTTTGTGATATTTTTTTTTATACGAAATCAAGTCAAAAAAATAAAATAAAAAGCCATGGAAATCCGAGCTTAAAGTGTTTTTGTGCTTGTGTCTTGTGTGTGTGTGTATATAGTGTGTTGTATTTAGGATAAAAATTAGGTACAATTTGTGGTGATAAATTATGGGAAATTCACCATCAAATCAAAAGCATCACAGTCGAAAATGTCAAAGTTTGCCAAATTCACCGGATGTTCGAAGGTAAGCGATATAAATGTATTACGTCACTTCCTTGCGATTTGCGTCTTAAATACAAAGTAATTTTATTTTTATTTTTTTTTTGTCTTAAGTCAACAGGCAACATATGTGTATTGTATACATAAAAACATGGTTTAGCCTTCAGTTTTTTTTAATTGTTGTGTGCTGTGTTGTGTTTACATAGTTTACGGTTCATAAAATGTTAAAATTTATGTTTGGAGTAGTGGAGTACATAGTGAGAGATGTATTTGTTTTGAGTATGATGAGACCACACCGTAACTAATTATTTATGTTTGTCGATCGTTTTTAATTATAGTGATTATTAGTTCGTTTGATCATATTATTATTGTGGATGATATAGAGTAAATAATTACACAATATATACTTATGTATATGTGTAATTAAATTGGTAGATAATCAGCCTGGATGTGTACAGAATAAAATTAGAGTATATACTTCCGTCCTGAGTTATTTTGCTGTTTCTACAGTTCTAAAAGATAAAAAAAATCCCGTTTATATGATGTTGGTGCGACAGTTATTGGCCTTATTTTATCAAACAGATTTCCAAATTTCAGTTATTATTTTCATTTCAATATCTTAACTAAACATTAGAATTTTTAGATACAGTCATAAGTATGTATGTAAGTAATTCGTAAAATTTCAAAATATTTCTTAAATTAAAATCTTATTTATCCAAATTTCGATCCAAATTAAACGGAAAATTCTTCCAAACTCAATAAATTATTATCAAACATGGATTTTTAAAATTCAATAAAATTTTAAAATTCTTCAAATTCGGTAGGGTTTGAAAACCTTACAAATATGATACTTAGAAATTTAATTTATATGCCAATCTCACATTTCTAAGTATGATATTTATATATAAGAGAGATTTTATTACATTTTAGTTAAAAAAATTTTAAGATTTATTGTTAAACTACTATACTACTTATATTATATACTTAAGTATTACAGTTATGCTTATTCAGGCAAACTTATATTAAATAACAATTCATAACGAAACTCTGTAGAAAATATTTGAGTTCTAAAAGCTATCAGTATCCATCAGTGAAAGCCTTTTCATCATCGAGTCTTATTATGAGGATTCCTCCGATTATGAGGATTTTGGCGAAGTCTGCGGCCGATTAATAAGGACCAAGGAAAGCCATTAAAGAAACTCGTGCTATATGTATTTTGTTGCCCCCATTCGGTATACTCTGTTATGAATGAGTTGATGCTCAAAACAGGATGTATCGGATTCTGTAAATTACATAATTAAATAAATTGGTTGATATTCAAAATCGTGAATTAAAATTCCTTTGGCTGAATTCAAGAATTCCGCACCTATTTTGCTTCAAATGGTACACATACATCCATAACTTTATACCTACTAATGGCCTAATAAATGATGAACAAACACTTATTCGTCATTAGCTTAAATTCAGTACAATAATTGCATTTGCGCAGTAATTGTGTTTCTTCATACTAATTCAACCGATAAATTTGATTTCTATTGAAGGGAGCAGGCTACATAAGTATGTAATTTGAATTTTCCTTACTCATTTACAAATATCACAGCTTTACACAGCCAGTAGAGTCATTCGTCATATTCAGTAACTCGTGGAAAAGGATAATCTTCAGAAGGATGATGAATTATAGGCATCAATAGTAAAATCGCTATAGTTTACATAATGAGATTTCATGAGTTTCCCTGAAAATTTAGAGAAATGAGTTTTGCCCCAGATCCTTAGTCCTGGCGAAATTTTACATATATTTAGCTTTGAAATAATTTCAATTAATTTTTGGGAATTAAATTCCCAGTTTTTTTATTAATTTTGTAAAAATTACTTAGTTATTATAAAACTAGCTTGAACAGATTCTCTATATTTGATTTGAAATTGAGCTTAAGTAATAGTTTAAAAAAATAAAAGTCATGTTTTGCCAAATACCGAAAGTTTATTTTCATACAAGATTAACATTTTCAGATAAACTTGGCATTTTCAGCCAATTTTATTTTAAAATCAATTTTTTACGCATATCCTATATATGAAAATAACAAAGATTTAAATTCTTGATAAATTCCTTAAATCCTTTGTCAAAATTCAATGTCGCGTAGTTTCAAAGTTTCTAAATTTTAGAGATTAAAAATTTCTCATAATTTACATAAAAGGATTTAGTTTGATTTTATTTTCAGAGAGAGTTGTCGTTTTAGTTTGTCGAACTTTAAGCTTTTAAAAAAATAAAATTCACCAAACTAAATTTACCAAATTAACATAGTTCATCAAGCTGTGACATTGAACGATTGTAAGCAAAACGGTAAAAGTATGATCGACTGTTGTATACATAAGACATTAAATAATGTAAATTTGGCGCTGACCAGAAACTCTTATTTACTTTTATAGTGAAAAGCACTAAAGTCTTTTTGTCTTTCAGTCCGTCCTGTATTGTATGTTCGAGCTAATCTTCGAAACTATTTAACCGATTTTGATTGGACTTTACGTAACAGAGCAATTTCTTGTAGCAGTTTCTAGCTGAAAAGTTTCGAATATAGACGAGACGTCTGTAAATCTTTGTAGATTTGCTAACTTTTTGGCGAATCGGTCTGGCCCAGTACTTAAGATGTTACCGACAAAACCAGCATCCAGGAGTAGAGTAGTAGTCATATATTTTCAAGTGTGCAAATTTTCTTTGTATCATGTTATAAGGAGGTAGGGCATCCAATACCGGTATACCGGAAACCGAAATACCGGAATACCGGATCATTTTTCAGTACCGGTATTGAGCGATCAATACCGGTATTTAAATATTATTGATTCGCCTAATATTCATATACGTATTTATATACCGACATTTTTTCGTGTTTTTAGTGTTTCCTATAACGAAAATCTGGATTAAATTTAAAAATTGAGTGTTTTATGGAGGGTAATGGGCTGTTTTTTTTTTTAAATTGTAAGTTGTACTTTGGTGCTTGAGAATTTGTGATGTACATAAGTTTGTACTATCAAACCCATCCATCAATGTTTTACCAACTTCCAGGAAATTGTGCACTTCCAAACGTTAGACGGCCGCCATGTCTGATAACAAAAAACAATTTGATATTGTTGAAATGGAATTCTCGACAAGAGCTTAATTTGGCATTATTTTTTATGCGAGAAGAATCGAGCAGTCCCCAAATGAAAAACATGTGACAGAGAAATTAAATCAGCTGGATTATCTACTAGTTAACTAGTGGATTACTACAAACCCATTTAAGGACATTTCACAATATAAATATGTTGATGCGAAACATAATTGAAGCAATCATAACTCCGACTTCTGCAGCAAGTACTGCCGACACTCCACAAACACAATTGTCTATTCTTGAAACAAAAATACTTTGTTTGAAGCTTTAGAAAAAATGGGGGCTATGGATGGATTTCCATTCAAAGTGTTTATAACTTCAATTTACCTAAGAAAATCGCTTGTTCCAAGGGGTTTCGAAGTTCCACACTCAGCCGAAACCTTTCGTCAAATGGTTATGGAATATGCAACAAAAGTTCGACAAACAGAAGTGAAAAAATTGACCGACCCTCAACTAAAAGGAATCCGATTAAGCCTTACATTTGATGAGTGGGCGTCCATAAAGAATAGGCGTTTGTTGAATGTCAATTCCGATTTTCTCATTTCCGAGACCATCAACAGTTGATGAAACTTCTTCTGAATCTGAAGAAAACTGTGACGATGAATTTGCATATGAATCTAACGAAACGGATTTGGGCTGACTGACCATTTTTCATAGCTCTGTAGCCACAAGCGATGTTGCCAATAATTTGGTTCCATTAATTAAACAAAATTAGGAAGATTGTAAAATTGTTGCGATGATCACCGACTAAAAATGGTAGTCTATACAAGTTTACGTTAAAACACTTAAACGACCGGGCACGCCAATTGGCGTCCTAACCAAAACTAACGTTATCGACCGGGAACGCCAATTGGCGTCATACATATATGAAATAATCATATTGCGATATGTAATCATGTAAAGCACTTTGACTCTCGCTAAAAACTGCAAATGCGATGTTCTAGGAAATATGCAGCGTCGTATTTAATAACCGTTATCTTCACATAATTTCGTATTTTGTGAAAATTGAAACTATTTAGTTCAGTTGTTGATAAAACGTCGCGTGAATTTTTGATTCCTTCATGTTTTATTAGTGACATATTTTGAATGGTTCAGAACATATTATTTTTGTTATCTTTTATTTTTATTATAATAAATTGATGTGGAATTTTTTTTGTAAATATAAGTTATTATTTTGGGTGTGATATGATTTCTTATGGTATAATTTTACTTAGAATTTGAATATAATAATTTTTAATCATATGTGATTCTAATAATATTGAATAAATAATGCATAAATTATAATCAAAACCTCCTTAATATGTTCTTAAATTTTCATTTCAATATCTAAATTACTTCAAAATACACAAGAATTTGAAGAAAAGATCAATGTTTTTTCCCATTTTATAAAAATGACAGCGGTAACAGGCCACATGTTCATAGCAAAACACTCCGGTCGATAAAGTGTTAAAACTTAAAACTGAATACGGCAGAGCTATCTGTAATCTTAGATACAAAAACAAGATGAAACAGCTTAATTTTTATGCTAGAGCGGATTTATAAATTAAGAAATTGCATCTTAAAAGCTCTGATCGACGTCAAATCAACTATCAGCTTGACCGAAACGGAGTTCGAGAGTTATAATCAACGGTATTTTACCAATCAAATTAGCAGTAGAAGCGTTATGTCGGAGGGATGATACACTTTTGTCAGCTGACGCAACCAGGGCATTCCTGCTTGAAAATTTGGTAGAAGGATTTATTAGCTGACCGAATGAAAACCTCTTTACTCCAGAGGACCATAGAAAAGTGTACAAACTTATCTTGACTTTTGCAATATTTGTACAAAGGATTTTAAGCCCAAAACAAGTTTGGCTCGGATGTCAACTTTAATCTTTGCTGTTTAACTTTAATTTTAACTGTTCGTCTTATACAGCTACTTTCTTCAAT
Organism: Tipula helvola; assembly: GCA_963556165.1. Classification (NCBI taxonomy): domain Eukaryota; kingdom Metazoa; phylum Arthropoda; class Insecta; order Diptera; family Tipulidae; genus Tipula; species Tipula helvola. The sequence continues at coordinate 75,542,782 of OY744482.1, read as the reverse complement.
CCCAGCTCCAGATGAAGCTACATACTCAACCTCAGAAAGTGATGTTGACAGTGAAGCCCCACGTGCGAAGGGAAATCATTTTCGTTAAGACTGTAAGAAAGGATTGATGTTGCAATAAACGAACGTCAAAAATACCGGTATTGAGTGATCCCGGTTTTGTCGTCATGTAATACCGCAATACCGGTATTCATATTTTGGACAGAAATTGGATGCCCTATAAGGAAGGCTACGTTATCGTGGAATAGTAGATCATAATCCCAAGTATTTTTCTTCAATAGGGAAAACAGACAATTTTTGGTATCCTGTAAAACACATATTTTCAATGAATATGCATATTAAAGTCATTATTTTACACTTATCAATATTAAAATGCAGTGATTGTTGAAGGCACCATTCGGCATATAACGGGTGACACCTTACACCATTAAGTTTTAATTTTTGGAAGATATCCATTTTAGTGCATTTATACTACAATGTTAATTTAATTTGAATTTTAAATAATTAAAATAATAATAATATGCAAGAATGCTTTCTTTTTGTGGTATTTAATAAAATTTTTATTTTTTATTTTTAGAATATGTTTCGGGTATTCTACCTTCGTTAACTTTTAAAAATATTCACCAAAAATTTTGAGAATATTTTAAAAGTTAACGAAAGTCAACTTGTAGGCTGTTCTAAAAAACCATGTTCTAAAAAAAAAAAAAAATTATTAAATACCACAAAAACAAAATATTTTTGTATATTGTTTTTATTTTAATTATTTAAAATTCAAATTAAATTCATATTAAGTTGTAAAAATGCGCCAAATACACTTCAATATGTTTTAAATAAATGGTTAATATATTTAAAAACGGTGTCTAAAGAATTTGTTTTGCGAACCGAACAAGAACGGCGACGCCTGTTAAATTAAAATACACAGAAAGCAGTCGATGCTAACAGAAGCAAAGTCGATAGCAACAGATATTATCGACGAACATTCTTTTAGAATATCTTTTTAATTATGTCCCCGGCGCTGCAATATTACCAATCAATTTTTGCGTAGTTATATTGGCAGTTGCACATTTTCAGCTGACGCGACATCGTCGGCAGACAAACTTATTTTATAGTCGTCGCTTGTATAATTACACAGCCACACCTCTATATATTTTGATGCGCTGAATCCGAATTTCAACATAAAACATTTTTTTATCGCGTCAATTTCCCGTTATCACCCCCATTTTACCCCTATATGCGGGTAGAAAATTCATTCTTAGTAAAAATTTGAAATGTCACGCTATTCTAATGTTTTTTGATGCGCTGAAACTGATTATGGTGATAGATAATTTTTTAAGTCAGTCAATTCAACGATACCACTCCATTTCACACCTCTATTTAGGGGTTGAAAATTCATTCTTAGTAAACATTTGAAATGTCACGCTATTCTTATGTATTTTAATGCGCTGGGATCCAAAATGATGATGAAAGAATTCAGCAACCAGCCAATTGAACGCTGTCGCCTCATTTCACCTCCATTTGGGGGTAGATTATTCAGTGGATTTTTGATAAAGGACTCATGAATATGAGTATTTTTTCTCTTTCTGTCTTTTTATCGTCGATTTCTCTATGTAATTTATTTCTTTTTACTGTGATATCGCATTCTCTTAGTTTCAAAAGATCTACGTAAAGGCAATCTACTTTTACCCTTTGATTCTGATCTGTTCCTCTTCAACGACCAGCAATAGTCAGCCATCATGTGAGAATTCCCTTGATATTTCTCCTCCATCTCCTTTATGTCCTGATGAAATCGTTCTCCCTGCTCCTTCCTGAAATCAACTAGATTTACTGGAAAGTCATTTATATGTGAATCAAGAAGATGTAAGTAGTTTGTAATTCATTAGACATCCCAATTCCTTAAAATTTTCAACCATTTTTTCCACTTCAACCTTGTAATCGGGACTCTTTTAGTTACCCAAAAAGTTTTCGCAAACATACTTGTAGCTCAGCCATGCATTTTTTCCTTAGTATTCATTTTCGTGACAAAAGTTTTATCCCTCATCAAGGTCCTGATTTGTGGACCATCAAAAACTCCTGCATCTATTTTCGCTGCAGAAAGCTTAGGAAACTTGTCTCCGATGTACTTTAAGCATTCTCCATCTCTATCTAGAGCTTTGACATATTGCTTTATCAAACCTAATTTTATATGCAGAGAAGGCATCAGGACTTGGAACAACTAATGATTTTGCAATTACGTTGTCTTTTCCAACTTCAAATTCTTCTCTCGCGGGCCATGCCTTCTTCTCATAATGTTGTGCTCTATGTATGCTATCCCATTTGCACTTGAAGCACGGAAGCTTTGTAAAGCCAGGATGCTGACCCAGAAGCATCCCTAGAATCTCCTAGTCACCACACAAAAACCAGTTATGGTCTTTATATTTTATTTTTTCAAGAATTAATTTCAAGTTCCCGTAGTCTTCCTTCAAGGATTTGGAGTGAGCTACAGGTACTGGCGCATATTTGTTTGTGTTATAGAGCAGCACCGCTTTAAGGATTTTTGTTGAAGCATCTATAAAAAATCTCCATTCCTTTATCTTCATAAACATTCGGTTTCAGCTGATCCATCAGACCTTCAATGTTTGAGCAATATGTCAAACCTTCATCGCTTTCGATACGCTGTAACTTTTACACCTTTTGAAAGTAAATTTGTATTCTTCAATTTCGATGCAAGGAGTTCTGAAGCAGCTTTGGGTAATCCTAAATCTCGGACAAGGTAGTCAAGCTCTTCTTGTGAAAATATTTGAAGAATTTTATGCACTGAAGCTTCATTTTGGTCATCTGACTCTGCATCCTTATCCTCACTTTCAGATTCCTCTTCAGAAATTGCATGCTCATCATTGCTAGTCTCATTCTGTTCATTGTTATAATCAACTTCTATTTCTTCTACATCAACATCACCAATATTTTCAGATGCATTTGTACACATTTTTCCATCTTTTAATTATTTTGTCTGTGCTGCTTCATTTTCTGTAACCTCTATATCCATTCCAAATTCTGTGATTCCTAATTGTTCTTTCCCAGTCATTATATTCGAGAATACTGCTGGAAGGACAGAAAATTTGTATCTTTGTTTCGGTCATGCAGAAGTAACAACTATCTTCAGTGGTTGAGTCGAACCATTTCACTAGTTCTCCGTAGATGTTCACGGTTTCTAGTCTTGTTCCAATGTTGGAGCATTATTTTGCAACAATTGCAAATTATATCTAGTCTATAAATACCATCTTTAATACTTTACTGTACACTGTAGCATTCACTATAGATGTCTTTCAAATTGTCAGTGATAGGTCTCCGACATTTCTTAAATTCGTATAAACTGCACACAAACCAGAAACAATCTTTCGTACCATTGCATGAATGACGAGCTGTGTATTGTGGATCAACTCGATGCAACTTTACTATTGGTAAATTTGTCGCATTATACTCAACAGTAGCCAAGCCAGCAACTACTGAAGAGCTGCGGTTGCATATGACGACGCCTGCGGGCCCGCTTTCTTACCCTGACCAGCCGCCGATACTGGGCTACCGAGACCCTGCATCGTAAAATCCTTACCTGTTTTTGCCATGAAGGCTTCACAAGATTACCCAGAAACTTTGCCGGAAACTTCCGTTGCCCGCCTTCACCACGTGGAGGTCTCTTGGTCGCAAAAACATGGAATTATTCATTGTTGAAATACAATGAAGAGTCTACTCTTAATTACAAGATTATAGAGAAAAAAAAATTCATGAAATGTACATGTTTGTTAAACCCCCCAATAACATCTTCTTGATTCACATATAAAGTAGATTGCCGTTACGTAGTTCTTTTGAAACTAAGAGAACGCGATATCACAGTAAAAAGAAATAAATTAAATAGAGAAATCGACGATAAAAAGATAGAAAGAGAAAAAATACTCATATTCATGTGAAAATCAAAAATCCGCTGAATTCATACGTACTGCTTATGTTCATATCTACCCCCAAATGGAGGTGAAATGAGGCGATAGCGTTTAATTGGCTGGTTGGAGAATTTTTTCATCATCATTTTGGATCCCAGCATTTTTTACTAGCGCATTTTTACTAAGAATGAATTTTCAACCCCTAGATAGAGGGGTGGAATGGGGTGGTATCGTTGAATTGACTGGCTGAAAAAAAATTCTATCACCATATTGGGTTTTACCGCATCAGCGTGACATTTCAAATTTTTACTAAGAATGAACTTTCAACCCGCATATAGTCGTAAAATGGGAGTGATGGCGGGAAATTGACACGATAAAAAAATGTTTTATGCTGAAATTCGGATTCAGCGCATCAAAATACATAGAAGTAGACACCCTACATTCTGCCTTCTGGGTCGAAAACTTTTTTTTGTGTGGCTGTGTTATCGGAATGGGTACGAAGGGCCGAATGGGTCGAAGGGCCGAATTTTTTTGTTTCTTTTTTTCTTTTTTAGAAATATAAGGCCGATTATTTTTTTTTTCAGACCATTTTATATTCGTTAGAGTGAAGGAAAATAATTCTATTTAGACGAATAAAATAATTTCATTGTGATTTAGTGATGTAAATTAGTGAATATTAAAAATTCGGCCCTTCGACCCATTCGGCCCTTCGACCCATTTTGGCCCTTCGACATTCGGCCCTTTGATATCATTCCGTGTTATCGTTCTGATTTTGTTTATACCTAAATAAGGTGAACTATTCTTTTTATTCAGGAAATATTTTGTTTTTGTGAAGATAATCTAATCCATCTTTTACCGCTACTAGAACCCAATGATTTTTTAACCAACATGATTTTGTGATCAAATATGAATTACCGTCGAGCTCATCAGGCATCAGCCTATTCGATTTATTCGTTTGAAACGAAGTTAAGAGACTTGTAGATTGTACCTGACATTTTTTAAGATAATCATAATCATCTTCAAATCACGGATAATGCGTGATTTACATTCCGGTAATCAGCATCTGCGGAATAGTCTAGGTATACAACATTAAAAATTCATTAATAAGAAGCAGAGAAAATTGCAATAAAACAAATGAAGCCCGAGGGACAACCCTAAAGTCGAATTTTCAAAATGTCTTTCAAGATGTCGAGCAACTTTTTTACACATATGTGCAACAAGCACTAACATATGTACATGAAAACAAAAGCATTATGCCGTTTTAACATATTTTTTGTTAAATTTAATTTTTTGTGTGTAATAGCCGACATACATGCAACGACAATCGACGTCCACAAACCGTTCCGTTGAAACGGAACAATAAAAAAACTATTAAGAAGAAAACAGAAAAATTAGTCACCTAGCTGCTTAAAAAAGAAATTAAAACCCGAGAAACAAACCCAAAAATCATCATCTGAATTTCTTTTGTAGATTTGCATCACCGGAAAATCGTTGAATGTAAATCATATACGCAATGCGTGATTTATTGAAGTATTTGTAATCAAATCATAAATATTTTATGTATTTATCATCTTGTCATTGTCATCTTTAAAAGACTATTTGAAAAATCTATTTTTAGGTTTATTTCTCAGGTTTAATTTGTTTGTCAAGATGAAGTTTTTTTTCTATTCCTCTTTAATGATTTTTCGGTGTTGCATCTCTGCTGTTTTCAAGATAACTTCACCTTCAAAATTTTCGTTGATTGTATGTAAATCACGTATGAAAACTGAAAACAATGCGAAATTTAAATAAACCACAAACACGTAGTAAATAATTGACCCGTGAATTCGCACACAGCATATTTATTTGCATAGGAAAGACACGTCTGATGTTATATTACAAGGAAGAATGCTATTATTTGGAATATCGAAGCCACCAAGGACAAGCTCTACTTTAATCAGTTGAGTTAAATTTGTTATAGAAAGTGGCAATGGCTTCACCACTCAATTGCAGTGGTAAATATATATGTTTTGAAAATCTCGTAGAGCCCGTTATCTTGGGGCGATATATTCAATCCTAAGAATTCACCTATAAAGTCTCCTCAGTACATACATTGAATAATTTGTTTTAAGAACAAAGTTGTAAAGTTGGTTTGTTTGTTCATCTTTTGTTAGTCTACTGTACAGTTTTCACTTATCGACGTTGGTTCAGGTATCTTCAAGTGAAAGGTAGTTTTGAAAAAGCACCGCTAACATATTTACTTGAAAATCGAATCTTAAGGTGGGTGTGCTTTATCAACATCTACTGCGGTGAAAAATATTTCAACGAATAGTGGACTCGATTTTACATATTGCAATGATAGTACTTATGACTTTGTATTATTTTATGCATATAATTGCTGTGTTCCATTTTCGCTTGCTAACAAAGTACTCACAAGTACTTCTCACTGCTTTCAACTACTCTTGCTTTTGTATATGAGTAGTTTGCTGGCTTTTACTCTTGATTTTTGCGTTCCATTTACTATCTACTTTTTAGTACTTGTGAGTACTTTGCTAGCGAAAATAAAACGCAGCAAATTACGCAAACTTAATTACTTATCTGGATTCTGACAAATTTAGACAAATTTCATAAACTCAGAAAATTTTAATTATTTTAATTCTTTAAGTAAAATTTATAATTTCTGAAGATGTGTGCAATTCGGCCACATTTATGAGGAACGGAAAAAATAATAAGTGGCTATTTCAAGCCCCAATAAATCAGGTCCACTGTGTCATAGATTAGAATTCTGCTTCGTGTATTTGATGCCTTAACGACAATAAAATGGAAATGGGATGCGCTATGTCAATAAAAAATTACTTCCTGTATTCGCATTTAGATTTATTTCCGGAAAAATAGTCCCCAATTAGAACCAGAAATAAGATTAGGCAGAAAAAATTCACCATATCACATCAGTTCAGAATCACTATGTCAAAATTGATTAAAATCACTTGATGCTGTTCCTTTTCTAAATAAAAATTAAAAATTATTGGCAAGTGTAATTTAAGGGGAAATGTATTTACTTGCTAAGTTAGGAACATAAATTCCGTCACCTTTGATATACCGATGTTTACCGTCCCAATAATGTTCCAAACCAACCAATTTCGCGGCACTATGAAAATTCTTTTTTCGGATGACTCCAAAAGCCAATTAAAATGCATAACCTCCAATTTTCTAAACGAATCAACTATGTAAACTGACCATGAAACATCTCTACCTTTAAAAAAGAGTTTATTGTTTGTAATTTGATACAAAACAAATATTTTGTGGAGGTTTGCGGTCGTAATAAAGATTTTAGCATGTTTGACGTAACCTTTAATTACGCGTATATTTATGTATGTTTTTCAGCGAAAGTAAATAAAAAAAAAAAAAGTAAATTAATGAATTATCACAGTCATAAATTACGATGTGCGGTTATCCAGAATTCTAGATATATCGTTATATAAACATTTCATAAACACTATCTCTTAACTGCCATACTTAACTATTGTCGATGAGATATTTCGAAATGTCAGGCACTAATCTATGTCACTTGAAATGAATATAAAAAACGGCATCATCATCGTCATGATCATCAACATCATCGTGCAGTCATCTCAAAAAACCACAACAACAACCATACAATTTATAAACAAATCTCTTTTTGAATGTATCAAGCACACTTTTTCACATCTCAAGAATGAACGAACGAACAATCAATTTTTTGACACAGAAAATAAAAAAATGTTATGTTGTTAATGATACATAGACGTGATGTTATGTTATGTTTGTATTTTTTTTTTTTTGGTTTTTGTATGTTGCTTAAAAACATAAACAAATAAAAATATGATGATGATGAAATGTCTCGAAAATCGGGAACATGAATCTCCCTCGCAGTATACACATGTACATAGGTATTATACATTGTATATACAGTGTTCGCTTTTAAACGAGCATTTTATCATTTAGTAAGTAAATAAAATTTATCAAAGTGAAAAATACCGTACACAAGAGAACCCTTTATCGTTTAAAAACAGGAAATTTTTTGAAGTGTGTATTTGTGGAAAATTGATTTTTCCGAAAATTAAATGAAAAATGTTTTTCAGAAATTATGTATATGGAATAGGATTTTTGTCAAGTATATTTAATTGTTTACAATATAAATACCCGCTAGGTATTTTAGACTGTTTACATAGAAAGAGTATAATCGTGGGATGCGAACCAATCGACAAAAAAAAAAAACTGTTTCCAATTTTCATTTACCACATTAAAGATTTTGTTTATTGTTTATATTTTTCCCTTCTGTATTTTATAGGTTTCTTATGGATTGTACTCAGTAAATAAATTATTGCCAGATGCAATTTAATTTGTCATAAAAATGTATTGTATGTGTACGTATACAATACAAATTTAACTAAACAACCCCTAATCATACAGTTTATCGTCATCCCTCTAAAAATAACATTTTGTAGATGTTTATTCAATTTAGATGAGCGAGAGATGGAGGACCAATTTTATTTTTAAGAAAATCGATAAAATTCTATTTTTAGGTGTTAAACTATTAACGCCTTACATTATGTGTATTATGTACCGATTTAATTGTTGTAATTTAAACAAAAACGTTCTCACAATAAATGTTATGGGGACTCGTCGTAGGGTCGAAACCTATGAATTTTTAGTACATGCAAATTGGTTTTCTTCGTTCTGCAAATAAAAAATTCTCAATAAGTAAATTTGATTAAATTACTTCGAATGCTCTAATGACCATTGGATTCAGATGTGAATTCAATATTTATGATTTTCATTGGGTTGACGACTGTTTTTTTAGGGGTGATATCGATTTTTTTTGTTTTGTGGGCTGTTTTTTAACGTATATTTTATGTACCAGACTTGGTATCACGCTGATTTAATTTCTATGTTTTATTACGACGGGGTTTGCGCAATTTGATTTATTGCGATTTTTTTTTTTATTAGTCCTTGTTCATTAGTCACAGTTTAGTAGATTTTTGGTCCTTATGGAAGTATTTTTTCTAATTATGAATTTTATTTTATTTCTAGGTAAGCAATGAAATCTGGTGACCACACATGGATACAAACATTCAAAATTAATATTTAATAGTATTTTGAGGGCAAGTATTAAGTAAAATATATGTAATAATTGTTCTTTATTTTGATCGCCAGACATCGCGATAATCGCAGAATGTGTAAGTCCACTTTTTTCAATTTTGTAGAGAAAAGTTGTGATTCGATTATGATAAAATTTTATAAAAAGTAATATTAAGGGAATAGACTTAGAAAGTAGATTGGTGCTGTCATATAGACATTATGCAGAGTGAGATAGTTTTCATCGCCTCCTGAAAAACATGGTTTTAGTCTTACACATTCTGCAATTTTCGCCGAAGATATATAAATGTCTGCAACAAACTTTTTATATTGTTTGATATTTTTCGAATTTTCAAATTTTGTAACTTGTGGGGTCTCTAATTATGGCTCTAGTCTGTCTGAGCCAGATAAGTAAACTGTTTTGGTATGGAATTTATGCTGAAATTATTGAATATTTTCTGGTTTACTAAATCGATCTTCATCGGACAAACTATCAATGTTTTCGTTTATAAATCCATGTAATTAAATTTATTATGTTACAAGTTCAACAGCACGGGTTCCCCAATGCGGTATAGATGGTTTTGGAATAGTTTTGAATAGGATTTGAATAGTTATTGGTTTTCGTAGCACAGGTTACGACAGGTAAAGATGTGCTAATTATCTTAGTAAATCGAAGATTGTGAAAGATTTAAATAGAAAGGGTTTGTAGTTTGTTTGCTGATTAGTTTATGATTTGAATGAGGTATTAATTTATGTTTTATGCCTAAACCTAAGCTAGAGAATCTTCATATAATAATCCATTAAAAATTTGAAGCTAACAGCTTTTTTTTAATTAAAAATATTGTTGACTAGACTTACACTGTCATTATTCTTAGTTATAAAATTGCAATTTGAGGTTATTTAATTCCAACCCCGAATTAATATTTAAAGAGGTTCTAAATAAAAGTTAAAATTTTATAATTGAAAATTGGAACTCTAACAATTTCAGGAAATGTAGGTTCGGTCTCGTAAATTTTAGGAATATAATTCTAGAATTCTGAATTTGTCACTAAATTAATCAAATTTAAATTTCTAAGGCAAAATTTTATTTGCAAAAATTCAATTTAATAGTATAAATTTTAAAAACTTAAACTTTTATTTTTGCAATGGATTACCCGAAATTTTTAATTCAGCTGGTTCTGCATTTTAAATCTCCTAGCAAATTTTAAAAATTTGATATTGAAATTTTTAAAACTTAAACTTTTATTTTTCTAGTGGATTCCCCGAAATTTTTAATTCAGCTGGTTCTGCAATTTTAAATCTCCTAGCAAACTTTTAGAAAATTTTAAAAATTTGGTATTGAAAGTTTTAAACCTTAAAATTTTATTTTTGCAGTGGATTACCCGAAATTTTTAATTCAGCTGGTTCTGCATTTTAAATCTCCTAGCAAATTTTAAGAAAATTTTAAAAATTTGGTATTGAAATTTTGAAAATTTGAACTTTTATTTTTACAGTGGATTACCCGAAATTTTTAATTCAGCTGGTTCTGCATTTTAAATTTTAAAAATTTTAATTTGGTATTGAAATTTTTAAAACTTAAACTTTTATGTTTACAATGGATTACCCGAAATTTTTAATTCAGCTGGTTCTGCATTTAAAATTTCCTAGCAAATTTTTAGAAAATTTTACTTTGGTATTGAATTTTTAAAACTTAAACTTTTATTTTTGCAATGGATTATCCGAAATTTTTAATTCAGCTGGTTCTGCATTTTAAATCTCCTAGCAAATTTTTAGGAAATTTGAAAAATTTGGTATTGAAATTTTTAAAACTTAAACTTTTATTTTTGCAGTGGATTACCCGAAATTTTTAATTCAGTTGGTTCTGCATTTTAAATCTCCTAGCAAATTTTAAAAATTTGGTATTGAAATTTTTAAAACTAACTTTGATTTTTGCAATTGATTACCCGAAATTTTTAATTCAGCTGGTTCTGCATTTGAAATCTCCTAGCAAATTTTTAGAAAATTTTACAAATTTGGTATTGAAATTTTTAAAACTTAAACTTTTATTTTTGCAATGGATTACCCGAAATTTTTAATTCAGCTGGTTTTGCATTTTAAATCTCCTAGCAAATTTTTAGAAAATTTTAAAAATTTGGTACTGAAATTTTTAAAACTTAAACTTTTATTTTTGCAATGGATTACCCGAAATTTTTAATTCAGCTGGTTTCTGCATTTTAAATCTCCTAGCAAATTTGAAAAATTTGGTATTGAAATTTTTGAAACTTAAACTTTTATTTTTGCATGGATTACCCGAAATTTTGAATTCAGCTGGTTCTGCATTTTAAATCTCCTAGCAAATTTTAAGAAAATTTTAAAAATTTGGTATTGAAATTTTGAAAATTTGAACTTTTATTTTTACAGTGGATTACCCGAAATTTTTAATTCAGCTGGTTCTGCATTTTAAATTTTAAAAATTTTAATTTGGTATTGAAATTTTTAAAACTTAAACTTTTATTTTTGCAATGGATTATCCGAAATTTTTAATTCAGCTGGTTCTGCATTTTAAATCTCCTAGCAAATTTTTAGAAAATTTTAAAAATTTGGTACTGAAATTTTTAAAACTTATCTTTTATTTTTTGCAATAAATTACCCAAAATTTTTAATTCAGCTGGTTCTGCATTTTAAATCTCCTAGCAAATTTATAGAAAATTTTACCAATTTGGTATTGAAATTTTTAAACCTTAAAATTTTATTTTTGCAGTGGATTACCCGAAATTTTTAATTCAGTTGGTTCTGCATTTTAAATCTCCTAGCAAATTTTAAAAATTTGGTATTGAAATTTTTAAAACTAACTTTTATTTTTGCAATTGATTACCCGAAATTTTTAATTCAGCTGGTTCTGCATTTGAAATCTCCTAGCAAAATTTTAAAAATTTGGTATTGAAATTTTTAAAACTTAAACTTTTATTTTTGCAATGGATTACCCGAAATTTTTAATTCAGCTGGTTCTGCATTTTAAATCTCCTAGCAAATTTTACAAATTTGGTATTGAAATTTTTAAAACTTAAATTTTTATTTTTGCAATGGATTACCCGAAATTTTTAATTCAGCTGGTTCTGCATTTTAAATCTCCTAGCAAATTTTTAGAAAATTTTACAAATTTGGTATTGAAATTTTTAAAACTTAAACTTTTATGATTGCAATGGATTACCCGAATTTTTTAATTCAGCTGGTTCTGCATTTTAAATCTCCTAGCAAATTTTACAAATTTGTTATTGAAATTTTTAAAACTTAAACTTTTATTTTTGCAGTGGATTACCCGAAATTTTTAATTCAGCTGGTTCTGCATTTTAAATCTCCTAGCAAATTTTAAAAATTTGGTATTGAAATTTTTGAAACTTAAACTTTTATTTTTGCAATGGATTACCCGAAATTTTTAATTCAGCTGGTTTCTGCATTTTTAATCTCCTAGCAAATTTGAAAAATTTGGTATTGAAATTTTTAAAACTTAAATTAATATTTTTGCAATGGATTACTCGAAATGTTTAATTCAGCTGGTTCTGCATTTTAAACCTCCTAGCAAATTTATAGAAAATTTTAATTTGGTATTGAAATTTTTAAACCTTAAAATTTTATTTTTGCAGTGTATTACCCGAAATTTTTAATTCAGTTGGTTCTTAAATCTGCATTTTAAATCTCCTAGCAAATTTTTAGAAAATTTTAAAAATTTGGTATTAAATTTTTTAAAACTTAAACTTTTATTTTTGTAATGGATTACCCGAAATTTTTAATTCAGCTGGTTCTGCATTTTAAATCTCCTAGCAAATTTTTAGAAAATTTTACAAATTTGGTATTGAAATTTTTAAAACTTAAACTTTTATGATTGCAATGGATTACCCGAATTTTTTAATTCAGCTGGTTCTGCATTTTAAATCTCCTAGCAAATTTTTTGAAAATTTTAGAAATTTGGTATTAAAATTTTTAAAACTTAAACTTTTATTTTTGCAATGGATTACCCGAAATTTTTAATTCAGCTGGTTCTGCATTTTAAATCTCCTAGCAAATTTTACAAATTTGTTATTGAAATTTTTAAAACTTAAACTTTTATTTTTACAGTGGATTACCCGAAATTTTTAATTCAGCTGGTTCTGCATTTTAAATCTCCTAGCAAATTTTAAAAATTTGGTATTGAAATTTTTAAAACTTAAACTTTTATTTTTGCAATGGATTACCCGAAATTTTTAATTCAGCTGGTTTCTGCATTTTAAATCTCCTAGCAAATTTGAAATATTTGGTATTGAAATTTTTTAAACTTAAACTTTTATTTTTGCATGGATTACCCTAAATTTTTAATTCAGCTGGTTCTGCATTTTAAATCTCCTAGCAAATTTTAAGAAAATTTTAAAAATTTGGTATTGAAATTTTGAAAATTTGAACTTTTATTTTTACAGTGGATTACCCGAAATTTTTAATTCAGCTGGTTCTGCATTTTAAATTTTAAAAATTTTAATTTGGTATTGAAATTTTTAAAACTTAAACTTTTATGTTTACAATGGATTACCCGAAATTTTTAATTCAGCTGGTTCTGCATTTAAAATTTCCTAGCAAATTTTTAGAAAATTTTACTTTGGTATTGAATTTTTGAAACTTAAACTTTTATTTTTGCAATGGATTATCCGAAATTTTTAATTCAGCTGGTTCTGCATTTTAAATCTCCTAGCAAATTTTTAGGAAATTTGAAAAATTTGGTATTGAAATTTTTTAAACTTAAACTTTTATTTTTGCAGTGGATTACCCGAAATTTTTAATTCAGCTGGTTCTGCATTTTAAATCGCCTAGCAAATTTATAGAAACATTTACTTTGGTATTGAATTTTTAAAACTTAAACTTTTATTTTTGCATTGGATTACCCGAAATTTTTAATTCAGTTGGTTCTGCATTTTAAATCTCCTAGCAAATTTTAAAAATTTGGTATTGAAATTTTTAACTTTGATTTTTGCAATTGATTACCCGAAATTTTTAATTCAGCTGGTTCTGCATTTGAAATTTCCTAGCAAATTTTTAGAAAATTTTACAAATTTGGTATTGAAATTTTTAAAACTTAAACTTTTATTTTTGCAATGGATTACCCGAAATTTTTAATTCAGCTGGTTTTGCATTTTAAATCTCCTAGCAAATTTTTAGAAAATTTTAAAAATTTGGTACTGAAATTTTTAAAACTTAAACTTTTATTTTTGCAATGGATTACCCGAAATTTTTAATTCAGCTGGTTTCTGCATTTTAAATCTCCTAGCAAATTTGAAAAATTTGGTATTGAAATTTTTGAAACTTAAACTTTTATTTTTGCATGGATTACCCGAAATTTTTAATTCAGCTGGTTCTGCATTTTAAATCTCCTAGCAAATTTTAAGAAAATTTTAAAAATTTGGTATTGAAATTTTGAAAATTTGAATTTTTATTTTTACAGTGGATTACCCGAAATTTTTAATTCAGCTGGTTCTGCATTTTAAATTTTAAAAATTTTAATTTGGTATTGAAATTTTTAAAACTTAAACTTTTATTTTTGCAATGGATTATCCGAAATTTTTAATTCAGCTGGTTCTGCATTTTAAATCTCCTAGCAAATTTTTAGAAAATTTTGCAAATTTGGTACTGAAATTTTTAAAACTTATCTTTTATTTTTTGCAATAAATTACCCAAAATTTTTAATTCAGCTTGTTCTGCATTTTAAATCTCCTAGCAAATTTATAGAAAATTTTACCAATTTGGTATTGAAATTTTTAAACCTTAAAATTTTATTTTTGCAGTGGATTACCCGAAATTTTTAATTCAGTTGGTTCTGCATTTTAAATCTCCTAGCAAATTTTAAAAATTTGGTATTGAAATTTTTAAAACTAACTTTTATTTTTGCAATTGATTACCCGAAATTTTTAATTCAGCTGGTTTTGCATTTAAAATCTCCTAACAAATTTTTAGAAAATTTTAAAAATTTGGTACTGAAATTTTTAAAACTTAAACTTTTATTTTTGCAATGGATTACCCGAAATTTTTAATTCAGCTGGTTTCTGCATTTTAAATCTCCTAGCAAATTTGAAATATTTGGTATTGAAATTTTTTAAACTTAAACTTTTATTTTTGCATGGATTACCCGAAATTTTTAATTCAGCTGGTTCTGCATTTTAAATCTCCTAGCAAATTTTAAGAAAATTTTAAAAATTTGGTATTGAAATTTTGAAAATTTGAACTTTTATTTTTACAGTGGATTACCCGAAATTTTTAATTCAGCTGGTTCTGCATTTTAAATTTTAAAAATTTTAATTTGGTATTGAAATTTTTAAAACTTAAACTTTTATGTTTACAATGGATTACCCGAAATTTTTAATTCAGCTGGTTCTGCATTTAAAATTTCCTAGCAAATTTTTAGAAAATTTTACTTTGGTATTGAATTTTTGAAACTTAAACTTTTATTTTTGCAATGGATTATCCGAAATTTTTAATTCAGCTGGTTCTGCATTTTAAATCTCCTAGCAAATTTTTAGGAAATTTGAAAAATTTGGTATTGAAATTTTTTAAACTTAAACTTTTATTTTTGCAGTGGATTACCCGAAATTTTTAATTCAGCTGGTTCTGCATTTTAAATCGCCTAGCAAATTTATAGAAACATTTACTTTGGTATTGAATTTTTAAAACTTAAACTTTTATTTTTGCATTGGATTACCCGAAATTTTTAATTCAGTTGGTTCTGCATTTTAAATCTCCTAGCAAATTTTAAAAATTTGGTATTGAAATTTTTAACTTTGATTTTTGCAATTGATTACCCGAAATTTTTAATTCAGCTGGTTCTGCATTTGAAATCTCCTAGCAAATTTTTAGAAAATTTTACAAATTTGGTATTGAAATTTTTAAAACTTAAACTTTTATTTTTGCAATGGATTACCCGAAATTTTTAATTCAGCTGGTTTTGCATTTTAAATCTCCTAGCAAATTTTTAGAAAATTTTAAAAATTTGGTACTGAAATTTTTAAAACTTAAACTTTTATTTTTGCAATGGATTACCCGAAATTTTTAATTCAGCTGGTTTCTGCATTTTAAATCTCCTAGCAAATTTGAAAAATTTGGTATTGAAATTTTTGAAACTTAAACTTTTATTTTTGCATGGATTACCCGAAATTTTTAATTCAGCTGGTTCTGCATTTTAAATCTCCTAGCAAATTTTAAGAAAATTTTAAAAATTTGGTATTGAAATTTTGAAAATTTGAACTTTTATTTTTACAGTGGATTACCCGAAATTTTTAATTCAGCTGGTTCTGCATTTTAAATTTTAAAAATTTTAATTTGGTATTGAAATTTTTAAAACTTAAACTTTTATTTTTGCAATGGATTATCCGAAATTTTTAATTCAGCTGGTTCTGCATTTTAAATCTCCTAGCAAATTTTTAGAAAATTTTAAAAATTTGGTACTGAAATTTTTAAAACTTATCTTTTATTTTTTGCAATAAATTACCCAAAATTTTTAATTCAGCTTGTTCTGCATTTTAAATCTCCTAGCAAATTTATAGAAAATTTTACCAATTTGGTATTGAAATTTTTAAACCTTAAAATTTTATTTTTGCAGTGGATTACCCGAAATTTTTAATTCAGTTGGTTCTGCATTTTAAATCTCCTAGCAAATTTTAAAAATTTGGTATTGAAATTTTTAAAACTAACTTTTATTTTTGCAATTGATTACCCGAAATTTTTAATTCAGCTGGTTCTGCATTTGAAATCTCCTAGCAAATTTTTAGAAAATTTTAAAAATTTGGTACTGAAATTTTTAAAACTTAAACTTTTATTTTTGCAATGGATTACCCGAAATTTTTAATTCAGCTGGTTTCTGCATTTTAAATCTCCTAGCAAATTTGAAAAATTTGGTATTGAAATTTTTGAAACTTAAACTTTTATTTTTGCATGGATTACCCGAAATTTTTAATTCAGCTGGTTCTGCATTTTAAATCTCCTAGCAAATTTTAAGAAAATTTTAAAAATTTGGTATTGAAATTTTGAAAATTTGAACTTTTATTTTTACAGTGGATTACCCGAAATTTTTAATTCAGCTGGTTCTGCATTTTAAATTTTAAAAATTTTAATTTGGTATTGAAATTTTTAAAACTTAAACTTTTATTTTTGCAATGGATTATCCGAAATTTTTAATTCAGCTGGTTCTGCATTTTAAATCTCCTAGCAAATTTTTAGAAAATTTTAAAAATTTGGTACTGAAATTTTTAAAACTTATCTTTTATTTTTTGCAATAAATTACCCAAAATTTTAATTCAGCTTGTTCTGCATTTTAAATCTCCTAGCAAATTTATAGAAAATTTTACCAATTTGGTATTGAAATTTTTAAACCTTAAAATTTTATTTTTGCAGTGGATTACCCGAAATTTTTAATTCAGTTGGTTCTGCATTTTAAATCTCCTAGCAAATTTTAAAAATTTGGTATTGAAATTTTTAAAACTTAAACTTTTATTTTTGCAATTGATTACCCGAAATTTTTAATTCAGCTGGTTCTGCATTTTAAATCTCCTAGCAAATTTTACAAATTTGGTATTGAAATTTTTAAAACTTAAATTTTTATTTTTGCAATGGATTACCCGAAATTTTTAATTCAGCTGGTTCTGCATTTTAAATCTCCTAGCAAATTTTTAGAAAATTTTACAAATTTGGTATTGAAATTTTTAAAACTTAAACTTTTATGATTGCAATGGATTACCCGAATTTTTTAATTCAGCTGGTTCTGCATTTTAAATCTCCTAGCAAATTTTACAAATTTGTTATTGAAATTTTTAAAACTTAAACTTTTATTTTTGCAGTGGATTACCCGAAATTTTTAATTCAGCTGGTTTCTGCATTTTAAATCTCCTAGCAAATTTGAAAAATTTGGTATTGAAATTTTTAAAACTTAAATTAATATTTTTGCAATGGATTACTCGAAATGTTTAATTCAGCTGGTTCTGCATTTTAAACCTCGTAGCAAATTTATAGAAAATTTTAATTTGGTATTGAAATTTTTAAACCTTAAAATTTTATTTTTGCAGTGTATTACCCGAAATTTTTAATTCAGTTGGTTCTTAAATTTGCATTTTAAATCTCCTAGCAAATTTTTAGAAAATTTTAAAAATTTGGTATTGAAATTTTTAAATCTTAAAATTTTATTTTTGCAATTGATTACCCGAAATTTTTAATTCAGCTGGTTCTGCATTTTAAATCTCCTAGCAAATTTTCAGAAAATTTTACAAATTTGGTATTGAAATTTTTAAAACTTAAACTTTAATTTTTGCAGTGGATTACCCGAAATTTTTAATTCAGCTGGTTCTGCATTTTAAATCTCCTAGTAAATTTTTAAAATAATTTAAAAATTTGGTATTGAAATTTTTAAAACTTAAACATTTATTTTTGCAATGGATTACCCGAAATTTTTAATTCAGCTGGTTCTGCATTTTAAATCTTCTAATATCTATAATTTTAAATATTAAGAATAAATTAAGAAATTTTAACAATCTAGGAAAAATTTTGCTATGAAGATTGTAAAAATTACTTAATTAGAAATTCAGAAACTTTGAAATTCGAAATTTTGTACTCAGTTTCATTAAATTTGGAAAATGTTGGAATTCTGAAACTTATAAATTGGGCGATTAGTACTTATAATTTAGAAAATTTATTGTTGATTTAAGAATTTAAGGGGTTTAGTAATATTGTTTATTACTAAATTTAAAATTTAAGAAACTAAAAAAAATCCTTAAGGATTTCGATAATTAGGAATTTGAAATAATTTAATTTTAAAAGTGAGGTATAATTTAATTTTAGATGTTTAGTAATATAGGCAATTCTCGTATTACACGGTTCTTAGTTTCCATGAAAACACTATGCTAACCAAAACCTTGTTATCTAAGACTTTTCTAATTTTCTACAAAATTGTTATTAATTCAACGATGAAATTAGTTCAAATGTATCGAAGCTATCACCCTAAATGATAGGCAACTTGTACAAGTTCAATGAATTTTTGTTTCTATCATTTTTATAGAGGTTGGTTAAGACAATCCTTTATATTGGCACGGACGGACGGCAAACCGAAACCATATAGGATTTTTTTACATTTAAAATGTCGAACCGACATGTTTTCATGCCCTTAAGACATAGACACTTTTATTGTTTCAAATTAATAAATATTACAATAACTAACAAGTTAACACTGATGCTAGTCTGCACTTCTGATCGAGAGTTTCTTTAACGTTTATATACCTACTTGGGATTCAAAGCTATCAGAAAGGAGATATTTTGGACTGTACATTGAGATCTTCTTAAATGATTTGTAACAATAACTGGTAAGCCACTTACGGAGCTTGAACATTTACCCGAAAATGGTTGGCTGTTTCATCCGTTATAAGACGTCAAAAGTCAGCTCTAGTATGGAGCTAGCTACTTCTATTAATAAAAAGAAAGCAAGAAACCAAAATTCATAACGCATATCTAAAATCGCATAAAGGGGAAATTTTACCGAGTTAAGCAAAATTTTTCCCGCACACTACTTTAATAGTGATTTAGTTTTGGAAGTCAAACCTTTGGATTTAGGACCCTTGAAATTTATACAATTTGGAGGAATCAGAATGTTTAAAAAATCGAATATTTTAAAATATATCTTATACGAAAATGAATTTAGAAAATTTTGGTATTTAAGAATTATCTATTATTGGGCTTAAAACTTGAGGCATTTATCTAATTAAGAATAGTGGAATTTAAAAAAATTTCAAAAGTTAGGAATTTTAATATTTTAGAAATTCAGAAACTCCAGATAACTACTTCTGAATAACATTTATAAATGAAGGATGGTTGCTATTTAGTAATAAATTTAATAAGAAACTTTAGAATTTCAATATTTAGAAATATGTGTAAAAATCTAACAAACAGGGCTGTGTCCTGCTGAGGTCCATTTAAGTGGCTTTAGAGACGATGTAAGCTAAATGAATGTTAAACTAAAATTTCAAAAATTATTTCATAAATTCCTGTTTGCCAATTTAGTTCATTGTTCTTATTATGTCAACGATATTTGTTTCATATATTTCCAAAACGAAACAGTGGCATACAAATCAACGACAGACATACACTTTTTCGTCTCTTTGATTAACACCCAATCATATGGAAAATTTCATCAACTCCTCATCATATTTGATATACAAAAATCCTTTCACTCGACCGCATCATGTTAACATACAATTGAAAAAAAAAAATGTTATAATTCTACCTGTCAGTTCCACTCATTGACTCCAAGACATTTGAGAGTTATGTATATGAATTACAATAATATTAAAAACACATTTTGCATTCGCCGATTTCTTGGTGCACACAGCACATTATACAGAGAGCAGTTACACACATAAATATCTACGAACAACAATTTGAGTTCAATTCATATTCTGTTTCAAGATTTTTTTTTTATTTTTTATATTTTTTATGCAAAATGCCAATGAACTTGATTTGTAATGTAATACAAGACGTTATATTTATATACAGTGTACAGTGTTTGCAATTAATATTTTGTATTATTATTATTTATCGACTGTTCAATGGAAAGTGTGAAAATTATTACATTTTTTATGAGATATCAAAAAACCATACATACTAACAAAACATACATATATGCATAATAAACTAAATGGCACTGCAGGAACTCTGTATGATATGATAATAAAATGGTAGTGAATAAGAAAACTGTAATTTATTATTCAGAAATATTGGTGAGTGGAGACAATGTTGTTAGTTTATTAGTTTTTAAATATTATATTTTCTAATGTGTCTCTCAGCTCATTAATATAAATCATAATTTATAGATCCAAATGAATGAATGCGTTAGTAATTATTGGACATCTTCAGCAAACCCATCACAAGTAATAAATTAATGCTTAATTATCTAAATTGTACGTAAAATCGAATTTATCACGAAAATGAAATAAAATCTATGTTAACAACGAGAACATACATACATACATAAAATCATATTAATGAGTCATAAAAAACTATTAAAAATTTGTAAACTCATAAACTAAAAAAGAAACCAATAAAATGTATTTTCGCTGTTTGTATGCTGTTCTCCTAACCTTTTCATTAAGCCTTACAAATATCTATAAAGCAAAGCGAAGATCTACAATTTTTAACGGTTTTTCTTAATTTGGATTTCATGTCAAGAAGATGATCCCTTTTTTACAAACAAAAAAAAAGCACATCCAAGGCTAAAAATGTACAAATTTATTAAAAGATGATGAATGTTTAAATATAGCTACACTGGGTGATATAAGTTTTAACCCAGGTAAACTTTAAAAGAAACTACGACTTTTCATTATGAAATACTATGGCATGATTTTCGAGTTTATGTATGTATAAAGTTGAAAGTTGAAAGTCGTGATTTAATTAAATTTATGTATATCCAATCCCATAAACTAATAACTTTAAGCCGCAGCCGTTCTAATAAATTGGTTTAAAAAAACGTTAATTAACGATATGTTGTGCATTGAAAAATGCTAAAGTTATAGATAAATTGTAATTAAAAATATAATTTACGATCGATATTTAATTAGGAGATAGGATAAATTGGTTTTAATTAGAGACAATTTATTTGACTTTGGCTCAGTGGGGCACATAATTTTTATAGATTAATGAAATTAGGTGGTGAGACCGCTTGGTATGTATATAGCATTTGGTGCTTGTAATGTTGATCGTGTTTTGATTTTTATTTTAGTCGAAAATTATGAATTTTATTTAATTTTTTTTAATTCGTTTTAACTTACCGCTGTTTATTCTGATGAAGTTATTTTTAACACTAGAACTAATAACCCGCAAAATGACGGCTTGTACATTTATTGAATTTTAAGTTGTGGAAATTGATGATGAGTTTTAATATAATTATTTTATTGTCATATATTAAAGCCATCATAAATTTCTAAAACTAAGTATTGCTTATATAATACTAAACAAATGTATGTGGTTCTAGTGTTACTGATATTTTTTAGGACGGGCTTACTCTCGCTTTCACAATTTTAGAAATAAATCAAAATTAGCTTAGACTTTCAACTGTGTATTGTATCAATAACTGAGACAAATAAATACCGAAATTGCCAAACAATTAATTTCTAAACTAAATTTTAGTACATAAATATTAGTACACTAAGTGTTAGTACATTCTAAATTTAATTGTCTATTTTGAGAATTTATTTTCCTCGTTTAGTGGTAAAATAAATTAGTCAGAGCAAATAAATTCATAAGCCACATCTCCTTCCTTTGTCCATTTTCAAACACATCTAGAGTATTTTAAATGGGTAATTACTAATGAAAATTGCAATGAACTTTGAAAACTTCGTAATCCTGTCTTATTTGACTAGTTCGAATTAGCAACTGTATAATCGCATTAGATTTAGTTCACCCGCAGTAACTGACGTTTGTTTTGTAGCATTGCGCATTCAATTGTGGTATAGACGCAACAATTGTTTTGATGGACGCAACAATTGTTTTGATAAAATGTCAAATTAGGATATTTTACAAAATTCTTAATATCTAAATTTCGAGCCAATTTTGCTTTGGTTATTGCCTTGGTTTTTATGCACTTCTAGCAGAAAGAGTTTTGACAATTTTTTAAAACAATAAATAAATGCCACTTTTGGAAAACGACCTTTTACTTTCAATATTTGGCATTTATCTAAAATTTTCCAAAGGGCAAACATTCCAATTTTTACAAGAATCAAAAATTAGAAAACTTTGTATTGTTAAATTTTGATCAATTTTAAATTCCATTTAAATTCTTGAATTTTGACTATGTATTAGGGCGGATTAAATTTTTAAGTGGTGGAGACTCAATTTTTCTGAAAACTCATTTAGTCCTAAGCTAAAGAGTCCACAACACGATATGGCTACGATGAATTTCGAGCCTGCATAATTGTGTTGAGTGAATTTTTAATAAATGCCAGGCGTACGGTGCTAGAAAGGAGAAAATTACTTATAACGAAATTTGTTAAGGGTCGAGGGGGAGATCGGATGGCCACCTTCAATTCAACCTTGACTACAACCTTCAAGGTTATTTGAAGGTTAAATTGAATTTGTTAAATATAAATCCCTATTTTTGACTCCAGATTAATAAAAAACGCAAAATTTTACGTTCAGATAGGCATTTTAGGATCTTCCTTTGGATGACTTTCAGGTGTTAGTTCAAGGACAAATTACTAAATAATTAGAAATGATCTGCAAATAATGAAATGGGGAATATACTAACACAGTATTAACTTGGTACCTATGGTCATGGTACCAACAAATTTAAATTCATTCCCCATTAAAATTAATTATTTGCTGATTATTTCATATTATTTAGTAGTTTGTTCTTGAACTAACATCTGAAAGTCATTCAAAAGAAGAGAATAAACTTCCTATCTGAACGTAAAATTTTGTGCCCTTTCCGAATCAGAGGTCCAAAAATAGGGCTTTTCATTTAAAACAATCAATTTGACCATCAAATGACCTTGAAGGTCGTAGTCAAAGTCGAATTAAAGGTGACCATCTGATGTCCCGTCGACCCTTAACAAATTTCATTATAAGTAATTTTCTCCTATCCAGCATCGTTCTCGAGATAAAAGCCTGGCATTTTAAAAAACTCACTCTATATAAAAAAAAATCTTCAAATGAAATTATGCAGGCTCGAAATTCATCGTAGCCATATGGTGTAGTGGACATTTTTGCTTCAAATACAATGAATTTACAGAAAAGTGGAGTCTCCAGACTAAAAATTTTTTCTCCATACAATTTAATCCGCTCTATGTAATGTATTGATTTAAGTTACAATAAACGTTAAATTCGCAATTTGAATTAGGGATTTGAAGTTTCACTCCAATCATAATTTCGAATTTCCGATCAATTTTCTAAAATTTTATAAATTTTCAGACCAGCACTTTTAAACACCAAAATATTAAATTTTAGTAAATTCTGAGTTTTTTAACGCAGTAACAGTATGCCATATTATCAGATACTATTTAGTATATTAATTTAAAATGTCCCCTAATTAGGGGAATGGAAATGGGTTGTGAAAACTAACCGGGAACTGTTTAAACGGTGTTTCTAGATAAGACTATGTGTTTGTGTAGCACCAGCGCTGAATATCCAGCGTATAATATCGGGAAAGCATTATGTGAATCTCTTGAGATACCTTGTCCGCTTCGAGCAAATATGCTAAAAGGTGGAATATAAATCTAGCATGGCAAGACACAAGCTAGACGATTCTTTAATAAAACTAGAATTCAGATAGGTTGCGTATTTACAAGCTTGAAATATGCAAATAATAACGTATTGGATGGGTTAAATTGTTTAAGGAAATTTAAGGAATCACCAAAACCACTAGATTTCACAAAATCGTTACAAAAGATCCTGCTACTTTTTGAAATCTGGAATGTATACTATAAACAATGAAGAATCTATAGGGCTCCTTTTCGCTAGCTACTCTAATGGGAATGCTAATGTGAATAACCACAGGTGACCGGAACAGGTGATCGGAAGTTGTAAGAAATAACGAGCTTTAGTTCTGAAATATTGTTGATATGATCTGATCTAATTAAAAAACATTAGTACCTAACATAATTTCGATTTCATTGTCAGACAGTGCACAAGGGGAAGATTGGTGTGGTGTAGGCCTATATCGTTTAGTTTGGTTAATTTTACAAGTATTTTTTAAACGGAAATTATGGGTGTTGTTATGGGTGCATAAGAGATCTTTTTAGAATTCAAGTATGTGATTATTCTTCTTTGGTTAAAGAATGTATTCATATACTTTAAAATTTTAAATGAAGTGGGACATCGGAACAAGCTCATTCCTAGGTACACTGCTTACGTGTTCATGGGAATGAAAAGGCAAATGAGTTAGCTAAGAATGCTTCCTCAGTATCTTTCCGAGGAGCCTGCATTTCCTTGTATCAGAAAGCTGATAGATAGAGAAATAATCGCCTGCGGCTCTACTAAGAACATTTCTGTTTAGCAAGTTTTAAGTTTAACAATTTTTTGTTTATCAATAGCTTGTATTACTGCCCTTAACTCGAATACATACATGGCATATTATGTCATTCTGAGGAATATCCTGCCACATTTACTTTAATGCTTTTCCAAGTGTATTTAGAGTATATGTGGGGGTGTGCAAGTTGGCTAATTATTTCGCCAAAGAATGTTCGAAACATGTTCTATAGGGGTCAAGTCTGGGTTCGTAGCTGGCCAGTGCTTAACCGTAACATTTTGTTCACGAAAAAAGTCCGTCAACATCCTGGCAATACGCAGTCGAGGGTTATCTTTGCATAAACATAAAATTAGGACCATAATTTTCGGCATACAAAATTACGTGATCACGAAGGATAAAATCTAGATTACTTTTTGAGTTACTTACACTACAACTCTAAATCGATGAGAGCATTGTGAATTCATCACTCGGCAAATCATTCCCCTGGATGTGTCCACATCCTATTGCGTCGATCACTGGTACTTAGACTGAATCGGAACTCGTCAGAAAACATAACACACCTCCATTGTTTAGAGTACGCTCTTTATCACAAAGGCGTTGGACCAATTCTACTATTACTTTTAATATTGCACCTCGGCTTGTTTTATTAAATATTGAATTGGTAAATTCTGATGACTCTAACTGCAAATACCTGAGATTGATAGGAATTTAAAATTAATCCGAATAAGTAGTCCTTCTTGCACTAATGTGGTTTATCAATTCAAATTTACAAGCGGAACTTAAAAATGAATTTTGTTCCGATAATTTATCTAATAAAAATTTAATGGCAATGTCTACTGTAAACAAATTTGTGTCTTGACAGCAGAGTTTCTCTACTGCTACTTTTAAAGAATTCAAGCAATTTCGAATTCTTCGTCTTAAAAATTGTTGACATGTTTTATATCAATAAGGCTTTTTCGAACGCTATCTTTGACATTGACTAATTGAAATTTTTTGAGCATATGGAATAAACTGTTCCATCTTGTTTTGGACTCCTATTTCAATTGGATTTATTTATTAAACTGTTCTTTAATAATTTTTTGTAGTACACTGTCATTTTTTGTTGGCGATCGTCGAAAAATGTTAATCACCCTTCGAATTATATCTACCAACGGGTAAATTTTTGAGTGTAAGACGATATTTGACCTTAAGTTATTTTCATTTTCGGTATTGACAATAATTGCTAACCCATCATCGTTAGTGCCATCCTTATCATCAGAACCATCTGAGCTGAATAATCCGGAATTCGCTGTGCCTTTGTCGACTTCAGTACCATCCAACTGTTCTGTAAATTCAATTTGCGCAGTTATTTTTTGGTAGAAAACTTTGATCACAGTTCACAGCGAGTTGAATACCGTATGCCAGACAAAGCTGGTGATCTATACACCGAACAGCTTTCCTACTTTGGTTATCACTAATGCATCTACCGTGGTAATTGCAACGATATCATTAATCGAAAGGCCAAACTCTTTTAATTTGTTCTTGACGTGCTTAATACTTTTTTCTGCCGGTAGCGAACCTTGAACACGGGATAGGCCCACGGGATAGGGGGGGGGGGGATAGTAATTTCAAAATTTGGTACCATTATGAACATTAGTATTCATATATCGTCGATTTTATGTGAAGCCCATTCATCGAACGTTAAGCAACGTTAATTGTCTTAAATCCTAAGCCATGCAAAACTTGCTAAATGCAAAACCATATTTAGCTATCATACGAGAGACGATAGCTTCAAAGGAATGATCTATTTTTTTCTAGAAGAATTGTTTTTAGTTTATCTTGTTTACGGGAGCTGGCTTCACATTCATAATTTTGAACCTCTGGTACCGTTGATCCCTTTCTAATAGATTTATGTTATGTTAGCTTTTTAAATGGTAATGCAATCCAGTAGTAGTACCAGCAGTTTCATTTCTTTTGAACAGATAAAATTTGTGATTTTGCTAAATATTTAGAATATGACTCCCATAAATGCTGCAAGACAAAATATGCAGTTATTTAGCGTCGTCGGACAAATCCGATGTATGGAAGTCTGAATTTACAGGGCGCTCAAATCCTTCCTTGAACTCTTGATAAGTAATAAGTACTGCAAGCCAATTTCTGCAGCTATTTAACCTTTCCAGACTAGAAAGCGTTATTAAAGTCTGAATTTCTGCTGTATGATATGGCAAATTTCAGTTGTGCAACACACCTTGAAATCAATAGTCTGAAATCATTTGTCTGGCTATAAGTTTAGGTTAAGACCTTCAGAAAATACAAATTATCCTACATATTATAGTCAAAGACAAAATTTGAGAATATTGAATTCAACTTCACACGCCCATGCATCTTTTTTGTCGGACAACATGTCTGAATGGACATTTCTGTCAAAATGACTGCCAGCAAATAGCAGGAAAGTATTTTTACTTTTTTAAGATTTAAAATAAAGTGAACAAAAGAACCTCGAGAAAATGATGTAAGCAAAAAGCCAGTTAACTCCCAGAGTATATTAGATATTTGCCTTAATTTATGTTATAGAAACAATTTAGTTTTTTGATTTAAACCTCTTTATTTTACTAATTTAATATTATAGCTTTATCGTTCGAATCCACAGTTATGCTTTTGAAAATGAAAGAGGTTCGAAGCCAAAGTTGCTCAAAGATAAATTTTTCATTTAGCTAGCTAAAAATTAAAAAGTTCGCTTACGATTTCGCTGATCTCTTCTCTAAGCGCGAAATTTACAAATCTCAAAACAATACAATTTAAAAATATCTGTGATTTCGTGGAGAGTTAAAAATGTATTTAGGTCGAGCAGAGCTTAACGCTTTAATATTGTAGTAAAATAAATAAAGAACCTTAAAACAAAACCAGTTTTCTTTTAATATTTAAATTTGGCACAAAATCTAAAAGCAATTTTAGTATAATTTGCTCAACCGTATTGTTTTTTTACTTTCTTTTACGTAAGTAAAATAAAGTATAGTAATCATGAAAATTTTCGACCTTGAGATTATTGAAGATTTATCTGTTTTGAGGTCCCCTGAGTCCGAAAAAGTGGGTTTCGAAATGATGTCTGTCTGTCAGTCCGTCTGTCTGTCCGTCTGTCTGTCCGTCTGTCTGTCCGTCTGTCTGTCCGTCTGTCTGTCCGTCTGTCTGTCCGTCTGTCTGTCTGTCTGTGTCCTCTCTACAGCCCAGATGGCTTAACCAATCGAACTGAAACTTCAGATTTAAGCTTTTTGGATAAATTGGGAGGTCCCAGTGAATTTTACTTCAAATCGGTCCACCGGAAGTGGCCACTCCCTTGGGCCAGAAAATTTGTTTTGCAAATATCTTAAAAAGTATAAGGTTTACAAAAAATTACTAATACAAAATGTTTCCAAAATTCAAAAAAAAATAAAAATAAACAAATTAAAAATTAAAAAAATTAAAATTAAAAATTAAAAAAAAAAATTTAAAAAAAATTTAAAAATTTTATAAAAAAAAAATTAAATATTGTTTTGCCAACACATAAATATATGTGTATATATAGCCTAATTATGCTAATTATAATTAATTTGCACACTGCAGTGACATACTTCCGGTTTTTAATGCAAATATTACATAATTGAATGTGGATCATTTTTTCATGTTTCTTAACTTTTTGAACGACTTATTAGGGTTTGTAATACTTAAGTATATCGTTTTATAATTGCAAAAATATTTCGCAACTCCTGCCCCCCCCCCACACTTTTTTACAGGGAGTTACAGCAGTTCTTGCATTTGTCATTTTAATTATTGTGTGTATTAGCCCAATTATGCTAATTATAATTAATTTGCACACTTCAGTGACGTACTGTATGTTATAAAAATATTTAGCCTACATGTATGTTAAATTGCCAAATCGGTCAACCGGAAGTGGCCACTCTCGGCCCGAAAATGTGTTTTGCACATATTTTAAAAAGTATAAGATTTACAAAAAATCACTAATACAAATTCCAAAAAATTAAAAGAAAAAATTTAAATTCATAAATATCACCTTTTATTTCTTTTACGTGTGTACTAATGAGTTCAAAAAATTGAGTTTTGAAGTGGTGTCTGTTGGTATATACATACATATGACTGTCAATTTGTAGTCCAAATGGTTTAAGCAATCAAACTGCAACTTCATGTTTAAACTTTTTACATAAATTTTGGGGTCCCAGTTCCCAGCTCCCAGATTCCGTAAAACAGAAAATTTATTTTGCAAATATTTCAAAAATATACAATTTACAGAAAACATGAAATAATAAAAACAATCTTAATTAAGTTTGCGGGAAATTTGAATTATAAAAGTTTTTCAAAATTCGCTGTTCGTAAAAGAAAGTCGTGTGTTGGCCACACCTCCATTTTTTTTTAATACAAAGCACCAAAAATTATTTATGTCTTTGGTCTAACTAATATAGATATTAAGTACGCCCTTCTGACTAGAACTCTCCCCTGAAAATTTGAAATGTACTCTGTTTAAAAGTTTCAGAACGACAGTACTAATGCACATATGTACGTTGCAGGTAGCAAATTTTGTTTGACAGGGTTGAACTAAATACTTTTATCGGATTTATCGGTAAAAATATTGGAATTGGAATCCCTAGTTCCAATAGAGAAATCTGGGCCACTTACATATATGGAACTTGACAATTTTTCGGATTTACCGGAAATCAGAAGGATAATATTTTAAAAGATAAATTTTGAAAATATCTCGAGCTTTTCAAGAAAAAACAAATTTCCCGTTAAGCAAAAGGAATTCCTGGTCACAATCTCTATACCCAAACATAAAATTGTCCATTTAAAGCACAGATGTATCTGCCTATTTGAGAAAGTATGGTTACATATTTAAACATATGTGGCCAGTCTATGAAAAGGGGGCTAACGTGCGAAAACAAGTTATCGAGAAAACAGCTGTTAAAGATACTATGAATATAATAATCAGTTTTTTTCGTATTTGTACTCTGCTTTCTCTTCATTTTTAGTAAGCTTTTTCACAAATTATGACTTTCTGGTTTTCATCATGTGAAAGAGCGTCTCATACGGAAAATGATTTTTTGACACCTAAGCCTCTTTTCAAAGACAGGTCACATATTTCAAAAGCTAGAGGAAGCATTTCTACTTTGAGATGAGCATTTACTTCAAGTGAAGCACTACTTCAAACATTTTTGTTTTTTGTCAACTCGACTTTCCCAAATGAGTTTGTTTTTAAATTGTTTTTTTGTGTATGTTTATTATGATGAAATTAGTAGCAAGTAACTGATTGTAACAATGAAAACAATGAGATAAATAGGGTGTGCATGCAGCAGCAGCATCTACCCATCGAATTAGGAGGCTAATTACTACCTTTCTGGCTATCAATCAGTGTAAACGGCCCTTAGCTATCTTTATAGTTAACTGATATTTAACCAATACATAAATAATGTCGGTCAACTTGTCGCTCATTATAGGTTTCGTCTTGTATATTGATCGGTTTAGTCTAAGACTGATGTTTCTGATGCATTTCATTGACTTATTAAAATTGTATATTGATAACCATAACTTCCTTGTGGAAATTAAAACCAAAGATGACATTTTAAAACCATGGATCAACCAAAATTCATGCCGTTAAATCAAACCAAAAAATAAATTTTCCAGAAAGTTAGCATAACATACACTGGTTTAAAACAAAAAGTTTGTTTGTGTGGTAAGTAAATCAATTAAAAAGAAAGTGAATATGGCTAAAACTAAATTTTATCGTATAAAATTTAATAATGTCAAAGGTGGTATCAAAAAACGTTGAAAAATACTTAATGAATTTTTAGGAAAGGGATTTAAACGTGTTGCTATTGAAGAAATTGTTTTTTGATGAGCATCACATGTTCACACAAGATGTTGAGAAAGCTGAACTTGTTAACAAGTTTTTTGTTAGTGTGGTTCAAAATCAAGAAATTAATGGTTTAAACGGAGATATTTATTGTGACGAGTTAATTGCCGACAATTCTCAACTTAAATCTTTTGCTTTTTATGATACTTTTCCGTTAGAAATTCTACAAGTTAGTCAATGGTAGTTTTAGTTCTAGAATTTTGCCATCTAGACTAAGAGAAGCAGATGTAATCCCGATATTTAAAAACGGTGACAAAAAAGTTTTTCAAATTATTGTCCAATAAGCTTGCTTTCTGTCTTTGTCAAGATTATAGAGCAACTATAGCTCATGTAAGACTTTCAGATTTTTTAAATTACACAAATTTTTTACATAAAATGCAATTTGGTTTCAGAAAATCCAGAAGTCCTGAAATTACGCTGCTAGAGGTTACTAAATTTGTGTATAAAGGTCTCGATGTTTTTGTTGATTTGGTGCAACTATTTTGTGCTGGATTTCGTGGAGCTAGTAGTAGTATTAAATTGTTTAGTTTTTACTTGCCGAATAGGGTACAGTGTTAGTCAAAGTTTAGTAATTAATGATGGAGTTCCACAGGGGTTTGTGGAACTTCAACATTAATTACTAAATAATTAGGACCATTCTGCAACACCTAAAATAAATATCTCATTCTCAACATGAAATTTCATTTCAATTACAAATACGCATTGAATTTATTCAACGTGTTGGCAACAGTTGGCGGAGCCGAATGCGCATATGATATCACTTCATCATATCATATCATAGACACTGTCACAGTGTTATTAACAATTAATGTCTTAAATAAATACGATCGATTACACAGTACACTAACCTGTGTAAGTAAGTACGACAATAAAATTATTGTCTGTATAGTTCACGGCCGTGCAAACAACTTTTCTCGGAAATTCAATAAAAATATTGATGTGTTTTTTTTATTGATATTATTTCCGTCAGTCAATCAAAAAATTGATGAGTAGGTACTAAATATATTGTATCATGCATTATATATTTGGTTTTATGCTTTATGCATAGTGTGTGAGAAAAAATTTACGAATTTCCGTATCCACATACACGACTACATATACATATGTATATCGTATCGTCGTAATTGTAACAACCCCAACAATGTGATTGATGACATTTCTTTTTCGTCGCCTTCGAAACATCTTATTTTGTCGAGAATATAAAGAAAGGATGCTTGGGATTATAACGTATATTGTGTTGAATTGGATTAATGATTAATTTGATGCGAAATGACAATAAAAAAATGTTTTTTTAAAGGGAAACAGACCAATTTTCCTTAAATCTTCCCGCTCCAAATTAGTCAGTTTCAATTGACTTGTGTCTGTTATATGTATGCGGAATGCGGATAAAGAGAGATATGGAGCCCCAAAAAAAGGGTTCTCTAAAGGATTACAAGTGTTTAATTAATGTGAGTTTAGTTTATTGTACACACAGATATGGAACGGAAAATCATGAAAATCTGTTCAATTCATATACTTATGTACAAAAAACTACTGTAGGTGTTTGTTTGTAAACCAGTCGATAGAGAATATTATTAATTTTATTGGATTAGTTGTAATGTATGTACGTAAGTTCTGCCGTCAAGTAATAAAAAAAATATTTTATTAACGCTAATAAATTTTTATAAAGTTGAATAACATAAGTTTTGTACAAAAATGTTACAATAATTAATAAAAAATAAAATAAAATTGTTTATGTCGTAATTTCATTAGATACAGTCGAGGAAGTCGAATTAATTTCCGCGATGAAATTTTTGGGTCATGAATAAGTGAATAGGTCATCGCGCCGCTCGCTCTATGTGTGGTCTCGAAATAGTAAACTGTAATTGAAATTGTGGAAATATTAATCATTATTCCACTATGTATATTTGGTATAAACAAAAGAATCTATCGCAAATTAATTTAAATAAGAAAAAATTGATTGATTATTAAGATGAAAATGAAAGCGAACGAAATACGAAAAAAATTGAATTTATTTGCCGGCACCACAAGCAGAGAAAAAAAAAACGTTTGGTTATATGGTTTTGACATTTTTCATAATACATCAAAATGGTTAAGAAATGAAATAAGATTATTTACTTAAAAGATGATGTTTTCTTCTTACACATTTCTTATTTATTTATGCTTTTTTCGTTGTTGTTGTTGTTTTTTTAATACGAAATTATTACTTTTTTATTATTTTGTTTTATGTGTACCCATATACAAATCAATCATGGTTTTTGTACATATATGACTTTTTATGGGGCTGAACAGGGTTATTGTAGTTCAAGTGGAGAAATTTTTGTGAAGGGTATATATAAAGATTGAAGTGAAGATACAACAATGGTTTGACGAAACTTATTTGTTACATTAATTACAATATATATTGTACTTTAGGCAAAAAAAAACGCCTGTCTAAAATTTGTTGATGTTTCGGACGAGACTAGAAGCTTTTACCTCATACTATTTTATCAGGCAACTTCGAGTAATTTAAAATATGGTATTTTAAAAATTACAAAAAAATGAATTCCCAGAATATTTTAGAATTTGAAATTTAAATATTTTATTTTGACTCCAAATTTTGACTTTTTAGAAATACCTCTAAAAATTTGAAATGTTCCTTACCCTGTTAGAAGTTACCTAAGTGAATTTTAAATTTTGGAACTTGGAATTGTAAATTGGATACCTACATAATTGTTTAATATTCAAATTTTATTTTAAAACTTATAATTTGAAAACCATAAGATTTTAGAATTATGAAGTTAGAATGAATTCTGCACTCCAACGAAGCGCCACACATATGTTCTAGTTCAGTATTTTTAATTTTTAATCTTGGAAGAGAAAATTTAAAGATACAATTTAGTACTCGAAGATAAGTAAAATTTGTAAACTGAATTTCGTAAATTATTTAAAATTAAATTTTAAAATTAAAAAAATTGTATCTAGAATTTTAAGAATTTAGAAAAGTGTTTTATAACTGTGATTTCTAAAGATGAGTATTTCTCAAGTGCGAATTTACGCCTAGGGAAACTAGGCCCATGTCTAGGGCCCGTGAATTTTAGTGGCCCGTAAATTTCGTGCAGACCCAAATTTTATACCGGTTGCATAACCCATAAAATTCTAGTTGTATATTTCAATCATTCCTCGGTTTCCACGGTACTTTACTTACCCTTTCTCAGTTTTGCACGGTGAAAAATGCGACACTTTTTCTACTTGCAAGAGCGAAGTTAGTTATTTTACATTGTTTTTATTTTTGTTTTCAAAACTGGCCTTTGGACTTTTCCTTCGTTTTAAGCAAATTTTAAAAAACTTCTGTTCTAGAATTTAAATCTGCAGCCAAAAATTAATTATTTTGACTAAAGTGAAGTATTTACTGAATTTAGTTGCTTAATGTAGTTTTTATGTAGTTTTGAAAATAAATGTTGAATAAGGCTTGTTTTGCTGCTTCGGGGTTATTTGATGGTGTCGTTTGAAAATAAAACAACGTAATCTTGTTTACCTTCCGAACTTAGACATGACTATCTTCCGATTAGGTTTCAATGCCAATAGTCTCGGTAAAACCTTGAGTTTCGTAATACACAATTATTATCTAAATGTGTGTCTGAGCCCATATTATTCTATCATAGAGGAGTTAATTTTAAAGTACCATTCATACAAAAATGTCGGTTTCATGTTGGCCGAGCTTTATTAAGGTCCCTTAGCTTAAAATTTGTAAGAAACACAATAGTGATCAGCAAGAGCAATCAGTGCTGAAATATTATTCTGAACCTTTTTAACTTCTTCATTAACATTAATTTTTTCTGTTAAACTATGGTGTCGACGAAATTTGTATTGAGCCCTTAGGAGAGACCGTTTGTTTCCATGAAAAAAATTAAAGCGTTTCCTTGGGTTATTGACCAAGTTCGATGATTTTGAGTTTATTGTAAAATTAAAGATATTAAGTTGCCGTGAATAATATGAAGTCTGATTAGGGAAGTGGGTTAAAAGTGGAACACCACCAGCATATATACAACTCACTTGAAAATACATTGTGATAAGTATTTGAACTCATTTGAAATCACTTCATAAAGGCGTATCTTTCCTTTAGCACCCTGGTGCTAAAACTTTTAAATTTTATTTAATTTTATAACCACATTTACTACAAAATAAGAAAAATGAGTTTTGAGAATAAGGTAAAATATCCAGTTGGAAACAATTCAAGACACCAACTATTTTAGCAAGTTCTGATACTTATCGTCACAAACAAAAAAACATTATTTCAATTTTAACAGCTTTTGGAAAATGTTTATGTGTATACGTATGTAGGTTAAAAATTTTGACAATATGTATTCCGATCTAACTCAATTTTTGATAGAAAATTGATATAGCCAGTTTTGATAATTTGGCCCTCAGATAATGTTTTTACACAGAAACCTTTTTTTTGTGCCTTCCATTGGTTGGGAGACAATTATTACAATTTGTATTATTTTCGTTTTCGTTTTGACATCAAACCGACTGGCAAAATTGGTCTTAAGCGTCTTACTTTGGTAACTAAAATAGGAACAGGAATAGAAATAAAAATGAAAATTTTGCTCAAAGTAACAACCGAGAATATTTTTTTTTGACTTTTATCAGTTAGTTGCTAGAATAATTCTAGTTTTGACGTAGTTGAGTTGATGAAACCAATTTCGGGTTAGCGAACTCGATGAAAGTCGCTTAATTTTTATTTAAGTTATATGAAAAGCTTTAAAGAAACTGAAACAATACAATCGATAAGATCAGTTTTTTTTATTGTTTTGTTTTATTTTATTCTTATTTTACTCGTATATTTGATGAAAATTTACGTAAACCACGCGATTGTGTAAAGTTGAATCAAAACACAGGCGATTATATAAGTTGTTGTACTTTGTACATAATACAAGCCTATGAACTAAAATTTGTCATATAAGTAATTGTTATTTCAAGTTATTTTTATTTTAGTGGCAGATTTGAATCTGCTAAAGAAATTACATGCCCTAAAGTAACCTACCATTTTTGTAATGTCTAACGTTAATATTAAAGTTATCCACTAAAATCTCAGAAGCGGATGCTGATTTTTTCAGCAACATATTTTTTCTGCAAATGGTTCAGAATACATATATATTTTGTACGGACTTTTGGTGCGATATTCACGGTTTTAACTACAACAATTTAACTTACAACAAAACAATTATGCCATAGAAAACGTAAGGCCTCTATAAGAGGACATGTGAAGTAGAGTATGGGGATTAATCGATTTCCAAATAAACCGGACCTGCAATTTGACATGCATCTTGGAAATGGGATCCTGGAATAACTTTTCGGTGAATTTTTGGAATATGGCCAATTAGAATCTAGGCTACTCCTTAACTGATTATGATGAAATTAGACATGCACTTCATATTTCAAAACTTCATCCAAAAATCATTTTAGAAGCCCATTTCATACCGTCATAAAATCACTCCATCACACTATCGTACCATCATAACATCATGCCATTATGGTATCATACCTTCATATCATTATAACATCAAGATCGATTTATAAATGGTTAGATACCATTTTGCTGGCTGGTTCACTCCATTTGCAAGCACATACTAAATTTCATCATGATTGGTTTATAAATAGTTAAATCCCATTTTTTGCTGGCACCGTTGGTAATATTCCGGAACTAACCCCGGCCATTCCTCGCTGTGGCTTATTCTGAAATGAAATGAATCGGAAAGTAAAAAAATATTCTAGCGAACATAGATTCACCGAGAAAACATATCATTCAATTCAACACCCTCTTTTGTGTGTCCATTCTCTGCATAAACATAGAGATCAGATGGTTTACCGACTCTGAAGCATGCGACGTATAATTGCTCATGAGAGAAGCATCGGTTTCTAAATTCAAAAGGCACACTTGCAAAGATTGACCTTGCGCTTTATTGATAGCCATAGCGAACGCAATGCGTATTTTAAATTGAAGTCGTTTGAACTCGAATATCATGTTGGTCGGAATGAGTGGTATTCGTGGAAGTAGTACGTCTTCACCTTTATGAGGCCCAATCAGAATTGTTGCTTCAATTAGATTGTTCATCAATTTTTTAACTAAGTACTAATCGTGTGCCATTGCATAATTTTGGCTGATTGATATTTCGGAGTAATATAATTGGCACTCCAATTTTCAAATTCAGAATGTGTGACGTTAATCTGTGAACATCGAAAGAATTAAGAAATTCCGTTGGTTCATCACTGAGTTAAAAAATTTGTATTTCACCTGTTACAATGTCTTTGTATTTCTGCCACAATTGTACTGGTTGTGACGGGGAACATGTAGCTAAAATAATTGGGAACAGCGAACGTATTTGAAATGGATTAGAAGTGGCGGATGAAACTTCAATTGACTTGTCCCAATGATCGTCGTTTTCCAGCAAATGAAGTGCCTCGCACGCACTCCGATACGTATTATGTAATATTCCATCCACTGTGTCACAGCTCAGAAGCAACCGTAAATTAAAGCATCAAGCACTGCTTTGCTTATCTTCCTTCTTTCAAAATTCTTTCGTGTTGCGTTCCAAGTGTAATAAGTCAGAACCATCCGAAACACCCTGTCTTTTATGTTAATACATTATCTTTATCCGTTTTCAAGATGGATAGCAAGATGAACGACAGTTGGATCTCTCTCGTGGATTAGAAATCCTAAAATACGCCACACGACTTCATTGCTGCTGATATATATCTGCCGATTTGATATTGAGAGATTTCATCTAAATTACTTCTTGTTGAAACTCCAAACACGGTCATTCCGCTGCCTTTGTTGACGTCTTTACAAATGTATTTTATGGATTTGACAGAATTGCAAAACTCGTTTTGAACTAATAACAATTTAACATAAATTATTCAGACCAAATGTTCTCTAAATAAAGATAATCTTGAAATTTATATTCAAATTGGCGCTGTAAATAAACATCGAAACAATAATTGGTGATGCTAGATAGATTTATGGTACACTCACATTTACCGTAGCATGCATAATTTTAAATTTTACAATCAAACATGCCATACAAATTTGAAAAAAAACAAAATTTTAAAATAAAGCCTATTTTTTCCCCCAAAAATGGCATCGCCGAAGTTTGAACTTGCAACATCAAGATTTCAAAACACCAACTCTAGCACCACGGCTGCTGCATCATTGGATTTTTTCGAAATATAACGTAATTTTATAGAAAAAGTTGAATGTTTTACGTCCAACAAATGGCGCTGTTTTTCAAAAAAGCATGTGTTCACCTGTCACAGGTGTGACATCTATATATAAAAACACGCGCATATTCGAATGCAACGTTATTATTTTTCGATTTTTGCGAGCATAAACATGCGCAGGCTATTATTTTAGAATCCCATTTCCATCGTACATGTCGAATTCCATCATAATCGGTTCAGAACTAATCCAGTTCCTCCTTAGCCATATTCCAGAACTTTATCCAAAAATCATTTTAGAACTCATTTCCATCGAACATGATGCATGTGAAGTTTATCCTAAATTTCTCCTAAATAAAAAAAAATGGCAGCTAGTATTATTGAGTTAGTAAAAAAATTAGAGAAGTTCTTTAAAAATATTTTAGAAAATAGGGAATTTACTTCTCTTTCTAGTAGTATTTTCTGGAAAAAAATTGAGAGAAGTTCTTTAAAAATATTTTGGAAAAGGGGGAGTTCACTGCTCTCTATTTGCGTATCTAAAATCGAAGAGAAAATTCTAAAAGTTGGTCAATAGTGACATTGGGCCTACATCTTTTCACCTAATGAAGGAATCCCATGAGCAATACCCTTAATACCCATAGCAATGCGTCATTCGAAAATTTTGAAATCGGTATATCGTTCTGTTTTAGTTTATCTTAAATTGAAACTATGTTAAAATATAAATTATAATCAAAATTTATGTAGTTTAACTAAATTAATGTATAAAATATAATTATTATTTTTAATTAAATGTTCATATCATTATAATTATCGTAGTTTTCTGAAAAACGCCTAAATGTTTACTTTGCACACATACTAGCAAACAAATTGTTGCTTTTGTAGTTTTAGGAGAAATTTAGGATAAACTTCACATCCCTCGAACATGTCGAAATACATCACAGCCCATTAAGGAATAACCAAGTTCCATTGTAGTTGGCCTTGGCCATATTCCAAAACTTCAGCTACTCCAGCCTTTCATCTAATTTTCTATTGTCCTTTAGGCGAGTATTTTTATCAATATACATATACCTCCAGTATAAACGTTTTCAACGTTATAAAGAAACGACAACACAGTCAACGATTTTTGATCGATTCCTCAATCATATTAGGACCTCTTACTTTAAAATGATGGGACGATTTTGAACTGAGGAATAAACAGAAACATTTGCCTTGTGATAAACCTGAAATTTAGTTAGTTTTGTTGGTGTTTTTACATACAATTACGTTAAATGTCAAATGCCTCATGTCGCCTGATTGTATTGCAAATCATTCAGATAATTGGACATTTTCGTATTGTTTAAGAAGGTTTACGAATTTAATATTTATTTTTAGCACACCTCTTAATTTGTATTGCATTTGAAGTATTTGCTGGTTGAAGTAGTCTCCAATTTCTCGATTTAACTGAACAAATTACTCCGTAAATCATTTGTCAAAATTTTTACCATTCATTTTTCTAAATTGGAAAATGTTTTGCCAGTGCAACGTTAACTAAGTAAGTTGTTGTTATTAACTACCTGTTACTAACTAACTAACTACTTAGAAGATTTCGAGGCTCCCCAACATGTTCCTACTCTGCATGCTGCGACTCAATTTTAGAACTA
The DNA here is from genome assembly GCA_963556165.1 of Tipula helvola. Taxonomy (NCBI): domain Eukaryota; kingdom Metazoa; phylum Arthropoda; class Insecta; order Diptera; family Tipulidae; genus Tipula; species Tipula helvola. The sequence goes on along the minus strand of OY744482.1, from coordinate 75,503,071 downwards.
AAAAACGACACTTTAATTTTGATCAATATCTTCTGTTCATACTAATTTAAGTCCAATTTGTAACTTACGAAATATTGCCGAAACATGACCTTAGGCCTGGGTTTTGTACCAACACTGATTTATGCCAAAGAGGTCAACTTCAACAAACCTTATCAATTTCACAAGCAGCACTTTGATTCGCAGTCACATAGATCTAGTTTCTTCATTCATTTCGTGGCGTTTAAGTCCTATATTTTAAAAAATAATATTCTAAGTTCTAAATTAATTCAGGCTGCTTCTAGAGTTCTGCAAGGGCTCCAAATTGAATCTCGAATCTTCCTCTTATTTAACGATGACGTCACTGAAGTCATAAACCACCTCTGTTTTAATAGTATGCGAATGGTTGACAAACTTCAAGAGAAATATTATTATGTGAAAGGACTTGTCATTAGTTTCCCGGTACATCATAACTTCTTAGGGATTTATTATATTTCTCTTCTAAATTTGTGCAACAAGATGGTTTATGCCCATGTTTAAACAGAAATGACCACTTGTTCGAAATTACACCTAGCAAGGATAGTTTTATACTTAGACTGAAGTGATGCTTTGCTCTATTCTGATATCATTTTATGACGATGCTTTTTACAAATGTAGGTAAGGCACGAAGCAATATTCGATCAAAATGCTGCAAAATAAAATATTTTACTTCCGTGAAGGGTACGCCATTTAATCTAAATACTGCAATCCCGTATCTTCACCTTACATCAAATAGCAAAAAATTCTTCAGCAATTTTCAAACAATCAAAACACAATAAAACCAAATAAAATTTCCCTCTTTAGACTTGCTGATATTTACAATACAATAGAACAGCAGCCAGCACAATACACAATATGTTGCTGTTAGAATTTTTTTTTTATTAGATTATAATGAAATTCAAGAGAAATCATTTCATCTGTATATGGCCTTTCGTACATACCAAATTATATATAAAAAGATAAGAAGTAGCCTTTTCATATATCAGAATGAACGAGCCAACAACAAAAAATTCATCTTCTTGTATACATATTTAAAATTGAAAACAATAAAGGATTTTTCTTTTTTTTTTCAATTGGATTTAATTTTTTTTTTTTTGTGTGTGCAATTTACATTAGTACATTACAACATATCCACTCCAGACAATTCCGTTTTTTTGTTGTTCTCTATATACAGCAAAATGAATTGATTTCCTTTTTTAGAAAATGAATTTATGAATTTTATTTTTATGTATTTTCTTAACTCAATTCCTGTTTAACCAGCAGAACTCATATAGTATAGTATAGCAGCGCTGCATTAGCACAAAATTGTTGGAAAATTTATTACGATGGTGTGATAAAATCAGGATTTAAATCCATTAAACACCTCTCTCTCTCTTTGCCACCACTCCGCCATACGATTTTCAAATCGAGACAACGATTAACATTAATAACAAAAACAATGTTGTTCCTGTCTTTAAAAAAAAAAAAAACATTCCAATTACAATGGACATCCTTTTCGACACGACACAAGGGAATGTTAACTGCATACAAATAAAATGAAAAAGGACAAAAGTGTTAAACCGAGTATTGTTCATTGCAAATGTCTCAATTCCGTGACTAATAAAAATTGCATTACATTTCTTAAACTACTGTACACAGACTGTCTGTGTGTAGTTTTGCTTAAAGGAATTTATTTTTTATTTTTAACACCATAACGGTCGCGGTAATTATTTTTTATTTGGCTGAAGAAAGTTTAACAATTTAAAAAAAAAAACAAGAAATGATTGTGAAGTCGTTATAAAACAAAATCACGTACACAAAATTTATTAAAATAATAAGAAGAAGAGAATCCAAAACCTTGATATTCGATGACATTGAATTCGTGTATAGTGGTCAATGGATATAGGAAATCTTAGAGACACAATACGGTTTATTATTCGGTAGAGAGGTGATGTCCTTCAAAAATGTGTATATGCAAATAATTGTTATAATACCTTCAGGTGATACCAAGATTGTCGGTTCTCTTGTCTTTATTTATATACCATACATAAACCAATTCTCTTATACATATATATAATAGCTCCCCAATGTCAAGCCAAAACACATCTATTTACATCTTAATAAATTTTCCTAATTTTCCGGAAAATAATTTATACATTTCTTAAGATATTTTTAGAATCATGTTTTGTGTGCTGTAATTTAAATGACTTAAAGTGTCTACCGTAATGTAATTTATGTCTTAAGAAATACTATTATCTTCTATAAAAAAACAAATTGTTGTTGTGATTTGTAACCCAAAGTATGTTGTGTGTAGGTGGGGAGTGTAAAATCACATAAGTGTGAAAATTACATATTTAAGCTTATGATTTAAGACACACGTGATTTAAACTCAACCCAGTGCATGCATGCATTTTATCGTATACAGTAACAGTATGTATTTCCGATTGTCGGAAATTTTTAATTTAATACAACGTCATTTATTGTTGTTACATAGAGATAAAAAGGCGACGGCGAGTGATAAACAAAATGTTTGTGTTCAACCGTCTTGTTATTAACTAATTTTGTTTTTTTTATACTTATGCGTATAATTTGTCAAATAATAAAGTTAAGTTGGTTTTTAGTTGTACGCTTAACTTTCTTAATATTTATATGTGTGATTGAACTGTTAATTTATTTGTCGTGAGCGTAATTTGTGGGTAGATGAAATTCATTTTAATTGTTTGTCTGTTTTGGTCGGGATTGAAACAAACTAAGCATTGGAAAGTAAATATTCTAATCGACAGCTAAAACTTTTCTTCGATTAATAAATTGTTTTCATTTTTTAACTAGCGGAATACAAGACGTTGGATGTCGTTAAATGTCAAATCCCGAAAACTCAGCAATAATAAAAATTTTTCAGCTACAAAAAAACAAAACTATTTTGAAATATTCAAATACTGAGCTTTCAAATCAACAGAATCTATATAGAATATGGCCAGTCAATCTTTGTTTGGCCATAACTTTAGTTTAGCCAAATCATAAATTTGATAGTTAATTGGTTGAGAATATTTCCCGCTTGATGTTGGTCAAGGCTTATTTAAGCAGGCAGTTTAAGCAGGCTTCAGTTTGTATTAGCACCGTGCTGAGCTCTTCATAAGTTAATGTTGTTCCACCAAGTGGTTTTTCGTTGATTGTATACCAGATTCCCAAATGCCCCTGAAGTGGGAACTACCGGGCCAGATCAAATGCCAGTTTGTTCCATAGGTAGCTGCTTCCTGAGCTGCATTGTTGTTTGTTTGCTGTTTAGCCAGCTATAATTCTTTACTTAGCGCGTTATGAGCTCCAACAAAATTGGTACCGTTGTCACTGTATATATCCATTAATTATTCTGATGTTGCTTTCCTGAATCGAAAGCATTTTACACAATTGTGAATTGTTGTGCGTACTAGACGTTTACCATTCAGAATCCAATATTTTGTAGATGGTGTGCTCCATGAGTGATGAGTTTTGAGTAAATATGATCTTTAGGTAAAATCAGTTGATGCTTTTGATCATACTTAAGCTGAGATTTTTGTAATTTACCGCCAACCCTCAACAAGCCATTTTCGTCAGTGAATGTATTTAGTGATGATAGTTGGCTGTTATTTTTAGCTTTCTTCGTTGTTTTGTGGGATTTAATGTTTGTGGCGTATTCCGGTTCTTGTATTGTTTTTATGACTACATTGTGGGATCTGGTCAGTTCATCTGCTGTTAAAAAACTTGGTATCTCTCCAAGAACTCGTTGTATTCGATTATTAAAGGTAGTAATAAATCTGTAGCAGTACGCTATAGTTCTTGTGATTTTAAGATCTGATGAAAATCGTGAAAACTCTATTATCTCTGGTTGGAGGAGGTGCATTGGTAAGCAAGCAATTTGTTTTTAGTTCTTTATTCGCTGCTTCTTCAGGTAGTTCAAACGTTACAGGGTAATTTGGGTTTTTCAACCAACTTGGTCCTTTCCACCAAAGTTGATTATTTCGCAATTGTCGAGCGTTCATTCCACTGACTAATGCCACTGACTTGGTTGCATAAGTGAATGAATTTCAGCTATTCGGTTTCCCACAAAAGTTTTGTATTTGCTGGGATTGCCTTTTATCCATCCAACCGTTATCATCAAATCCGCCCACGCATAAGTAGAAGCGTACTCCAACTTCATGGCAACTTGAACCTGTTTTAATACCTTTGCCAATAGCATAGAGTTCATTTTTTTCTTTTTGTATGTGTTCTATCCATTTACATATGGTAACATTTTCGATCTCATTCAAACCTTCTTTGATTTGAATCCATTGTTGTTTTAGTTCAACACTTAGTGTTTCATCCCATTCAACATCACCCATCCATGGTTCTGGATTAATAACTTTGCTTGGATGGTTATCGGAACGCACATATATTTTCGGACAATGAAATCTTGAACTCAAAAGTGTCTAAAACTTTCCAGGTAATTCCGTGCGCCTTTATTGTATCATCGATTTTAATGGAGCACAGTCCATCCTCGCGAGCGTTTGCAGGTAGATGTGTTGTCAATTTTATGTTGTTACTTGCCCATTTTCTTAAATTAAAACCTCCTGCTTTCAGCAGTTGTATGAGCTGTGACTGGGCTTCTAGTGTTTCTTCTTGTTTCAGCCGCCTGTGCGTTTTATGAAAAAATTCCTCACACTCCATCTCTGGTTTTGTGAGAATGCGTGGGTATTCTTCTAATTCGCATTTTTTTTTTTAGTTGTTCATCTATCTGATTTGATGAGGCGTGCGAGTTTTATTTTATCTCTGTCGTCTTGCTGGGTGGTAATACTCTTCCTTAGATGAACCATCCAAATTCTGTGAGCTGCGCTGCTGGTTTGTTTTTATTTCCTTTTATGAACTGCGGCTTCATGATCTAAGTGTAATGATCTGCACCAAATAGTATGTCAATCGGTGCTGGAATGTTGTACTTCGGATCGGCCAATAGCAGGTCGTTCTAATGGTTCCACTCTTTAAAATTAAATGGCGTTTCTGGCAGATTTTTGTTTATCTTCAATATGCTGACGGATATCTTGGTTGTCAATTTGTCCGCCGACACCATGAACCTCCGCTCTGATTCTATGGCCAACCAGACTTAAACGTTTCTTTGGCTTCTATTGTTATGAATGACGTTTGTGAGTCGGGGTCAATTAGCAATCTTAAAAGCTCTTACCTATTGATTGGAACATTGTTGCAAACTATGACCAGTAGTTAAACATCTTCTGCAAAGATCATGCCAGTTGACAAATTGCATCCATTCTATGTAACTCATTTTGTTGAACTTGTGGCAGTATTCCAAATTATGATTGTCCGAACACAAGATACATGACTGATTTTTTATTGCCATTGCGCTGAATGCATGCTGTTTATAGTTGTTGTGGCGACACACACTTTCTAGCACTTGATAGAAATTCGAGAAATCCGTTGGTGGTTTGAAGCTCCTTTGGAATTTTTAACGACATCTCATATGATTTGAGAGTTTCGTTATCTAATTTGTTTGATAAATATGGTACTAACCAAGTTTGTCATGCAATGTTTTAATTGCAGATGCCGTTTCTTGTTGTAAATTGTGTAGGGCGAGAATAGCGTTGATATTATTGTTTACTAGTAACCTTTTATTTTGATATCTGGTAGTTAGTATTTCCATCGCACTTTCATGGTTGTCTCCTGTCAGCTGCAAATGTTGGATGACTTTGCTCGGAAATAAGTTTTCAGGTACATCATTTTGTGGGTATCAGTTAAACTAATGTTTTGATCCACTAATTTTCAGAACAGCTCATGGAAACCAACTCACTCTCGATAGTGCCCATTAAACTTTGGTATCCCAATTTGTTTTAAACTGTATTCTTTTGGCTGCTGGTTGTTGTTGATTCCACTGATTTCAAGCTTCTTATGTAGTGCCTGTTCTAACCTAGCAGTACAATCTTCAGTAAGGCTGCTAATCTCAAAATAGTAGTTGTTTTTAAAACATTCCTGATTTTCTAGATCCTCTTGTGTTATGTCTAGGAGGATCTCTTCGTGCAGCTCATCAATTTTCTCTATCGCGGATTCTTTTTTGTCTTAAATTAAGCCGTTTGCTTGCGAGATGATGCTCTGCAAGTCGCTTATTTTTATTAACTGCTTTCTAAGCAGCTTTTTGTTGGGATCACTGTTGTCATCTTGAACTGTCGTAATTTTAATTTGGGTGTGATCTTTTTTGATGCCGTTGTTATGCTGGCTGAATCACTAACCAAATTACTCAGCTCTGATAGCTTGGTTGTTGCTGATACAGTTTCTAATTCTAAAGATACAGTTGAGAAGAATAGTGATTTTAAATTCTAAGAAATCGTTCTAAACTCCAGAAGTTGTTTTCCCAATTTTTAAAATTTATTTTCTAAATCTTACTTTCAACATTTTTAATTTTTTTGCTTTTTTACAATTCTAGAATAAAAATTCTAGAGACTATGAAATTTCAAATTTGATTTGATTTCGATTTAAAATTAAAGTAAAACTAAATTTTATCTTCAAAATTTCTTCTTCGAAACGAACTACTTCATTGTTTTCTCAAGAACAAAAGACAATTCCATAGAAACGCGGCCAACCAGAAATAAGCAAAACTACTTAGATTTCAAATTTTAAAGCAAAATTTCTAAAATTTCGAAATTTAAAGAACCGTAATTTTAAAAATTCAGATTCAAAATTTTAATTTTTTTGATTATAAATTATAAAACTTCCACAATCAAAAATCTAGCTTCCAAATTCCAAAATCTTAGAGTTTAAAAATCAATACTTGAAAAATCTGTTCAAAATTGTAAAATATAAATTTTGAGAGTAAGATACTCTCATAAGTATCGGATTGTTAATTTCAAGTTCTAAAATTTAAAATTTGCTTAAGAAGTTTTACTGAATTAATTCTAAAAAATCAAAATTCGACAATATAATTTCTTAATTTTCAAATTTTAAATTATGCGAATTTTTACAATTTGGGCTACCTGATGAAATATTGAGATAAATGATTCTAGGCTCGCTCGAAAAACTAACAAGGTGTAAGCTTTTATAAACTTCTAGCAGCTAATTCTGAAAATTTTGTTGCTTTGAAAATTCAGAATGAAATTATTTTTCAAGTTTTTAAAATTGTTTTCTAAATCTAAATTTCATAAAAATTCTAGAGATTATGTATGTACATATGTATGTATATTAAAAAATATCAAATTTGATATTATTTCGATGTAAAATTTTCAGAATAATACTTTTAACAAACAAACAAATATTTGTATTTTAATAATTCTGAAGATTTCTTCAGATAGACGCAACCTTTTCAATTTAACAATTTTAATTTTAAAAATTTCCGAAATTCAAATAACAAATTCTCTTTCGAAAATACGATTATTTGAAATTTTGCTGCTAAAGCTAAATTTTATCTTCAGAATTTATTCTTCGAAACGTTCAACTGTATTGATTTCTCTAACACAAAAGACCATAGAACTCGACCAACGAAAAATAAAATTCAAAATTAACATTTCAAAGTAATTTAAAAATTCCGGATTCAAAATTTTAGTTTTTTGATTATAAATTATAAAACTTCCATAATCAAAATTCTAGCTTCCAAATTTTTAAATCTTACACTTTGAAAATTTTCAAAATTTTAAAACCTCAAACTTTGAGAAACTAAAATTCTCTCATAAATATCGATTGGAAATTTCAAGTACTAAAATTTAAAATTTGCTTAAAGTTTTGTTGTTCTTAATTTTTAAAAAATTTCTGACTCCAAATTATTAATTTTTAAGTCAAATTTTAAATTATCCGAGTTTTTACAATTTAGTCTACTTGATGAAATAGCGATCTAAACGCTTCTAGACACTCATCCGAAACATTAAAAACTTTTAAAATTTTATAAAGTTCTAGCAGCTAATTCTGAAAATTATGTTGCTTTGAAAATTCAAAATGTTAAAATCTTGATGAATTCTTAAATTACGTTAAGAGACCTAGAGAGAACATTCAAAATTCTAAAATACTAAAACAGTAACGAACTATTAAATTTTAGAAAAGATTCAGAATTTCAAAAATAACAGAGGTTCCAGTATTAGCCTTGGTTTTCTGTTTTAGCTAGACTTAAAGTCCAATAGCTAGAAAAAGTACAAAATTCAATCTTTTGTTTTATTGAATATTTCTGGCCAACTAGGGTGATATAGGTTAGATAAACCTTAACCTTCTCCGGAAAATTCTGCATCCAAATTCGAATTCATGTCTTACTAATGAGATTTTCAGTTTCGATAGACCAGATTTTCCAAAAAATATATAGACCAAGCTATTTATTTATTTTTATCTATTGGGCTGCAAACAGGTAAACACAATAATTCACCATTGGGTACTGCTGCACAGTGTAGCATAACACTTTGTTTTAAACTCCGACAGTGACATGTTGAATAGGTCCAAATCATTAAAGTAAATTGCATGGTAGACACAAGCTTGTTAAGATATAATGATACACCAAGATTTGTCTTGAAAGCCGATGGCTGGAACAACTCCCTGATGTGTGCGGTAAGCCGGTACATAAAAATGGATTTTCGCTAACAAACTACTTGTGAATTTTCTTTGCACGCATTCAATAATCTAGTTATAATCAGCATAAAATGGATTCCAGACATTTGGTCGAAAGTAACTCCCAAATCTTTGACTGTGTCCTGTTTACCTAAAGATTCTGGGCCAATGGTGTATGTAAAATCAAGTCTATTAATTTTTTAGTCAACGTCATGGTAACACATTTCTTAATATTCAGAGGTAATTGATTTACAATAGACCAATCAAAAATGGCGGTTAAAACCGCTTGCAAAGCTTCAGTGTCATTAGTCGAATGAATATTTCTGAAGAGCTTCAGATCATCAGCATACAGTAAGTGACCCGATGTTATAACCTCTGAAATATCATTAATATAAAGAATAAACAACAAAGGACCCAAAATATACCCCTGAGGAACTCCATAGGTATGTTCAATACCATTTGATAAGATGCCATTAAATTTTACCAATTGAGTTCTATTTCTCAAACCATTTAAGCAAAATCGGTGGGATGTTATATGATTCACGTGTGCATAGCAAAATAGAGTGCGAAACTTTGTCAAAAGCTTTGGAAAAGTCGGTGTAAATGCAGTCGAGTTGCTCACCTCTATCCAAAATGCTAGCAGCAATATCAAAAAATTCAGCTAAATTGGTTAAGGTTTGAACGCCTCAATTATTGACCCGATAAAAAATCATATTGCAAACTAGTTTCTCAAGCATTTTTGCTAAAGAGTTTAGAATGGAAATTGGCCTATAATTTTATATGTCCGCTATATCACCACTTTTGTGGATAGGCAACAAAAATGATTCTTTCCATTTAGAAGGAAAGCTTTATGTTGGTTTCAATAAGGGGGTTATACAAGTTTCTACAATGTATAATTTCAGTTTTTGCTTTAGACCTGTATTTTGAAAACATCAAATAATTAAATCGATTATTATAAAATTTGAAGTGCTTTCGATGTTTTTCTTTAGTTTTTATCAAGCATACTAGATTGTTTGAATACCATTTTGGGTAGCGGTCCCGTTTACTGGTAACACGGTCAGAACGATCGATCAAGGAGAAAATTGTATTGTAAAATAATGCATTCGCATCGTTTGGATCTAAGTTCTGAAATTATGAAGACCAATCAATACCTCCTAGTTCAATGAACAATTTTTGATAGTCTAATTTATGAAAATTAATTCGCAAGAAAGAAGTTGACGATTGCTTTCATAAAATAGTTGTATTAACCGAAGCTGTGAATGGTGGATGATAATTATCAACTCTAGTTAACAAGTAGTCATAATTTCTTATGTTCACGCAAGAAATAGATCCAAAATTCGATTCTGAACATTTTTCACATGGTTGAATTGTGCTAACAGTGTTAGTTCTAGAGTATCTATTAAATATGCCGCAGTGCGCCCTTCATAATTCGATGTAAATATGTTCAAGGGATTATTTGTATTCCACTCTATTGATGATAGATTAAAATCTCCAAGTATAATAAACTTGGCACCTGTATTGGATGTATTAATCACATCTGACAAATAGTCAAGGTATAACTTATAATAACAAAAAGAAATACCTAAGTTAAAATAAACAACACAAACAATTAAAGACGAACCAGCTTCAATGCATACTTTCACCCATACATCATCTATAACATGACAGTTGTTCAAGCCAGCCAGTCTAACAGGTTCCAAGTCTTTATGCACAGCAACAAGGGAACCGCCTCCATCCCGCTTCTCATGACAAATAAAATGACGGGTTTTTCTAAATACGTGGTATCTTTCGTCGAAAACTTCCGCGGAATAGATCGACCCATTCAACCATGTCTCAGTCAGACAGATAACATCAAAGCTGCTAGCCCGTATAGCAGTACAGAACGATTTAAGTTTCGTCTGAAGACCCCTGGTATTTTGGTAGTAAAACTCCATAAACTGTTTTGTTGCATACAACATTGTTTTTCATACATTGTTTTGTAGCAGTTGTTTGGCTTCATACAACAATTGTTTCTTAGCTGGAGAGAGGTGCTCAACAATAAAAATTTTCGAATCAACATGGAAGCCAATATCAGAAGCTTTGAATTTTTATTTTATAACATTTAAGTGCATATTCCTTTCTAAATTTTGAAAAAAATTCAACTATGATAGGCCTGATATTATTCTTGTTTTTGTCCCAAACGCATGTTTAATGTCTGATTTAGCCAGATCATTAGCACCTACTTAATGAAATGCTGCAATGAGATTATGTACTAAATCTTCGTTTATAGTTTCTGGAACTCCATATATTTGTAGATTCGAAAAATAACAATGACGCTCAAGTTGATCCACACGAGTATTTACCACCGATAGTTTACCTCTAGGCAAAGTGTTTCATTCACGGAGTTGCAATTCGACACCTGGGTCTGTAGTAGCTTGATATTTTGTTCGTTTATGGTTACTTTTTTTTTCAATTCAGTTAACGAGGATATTGACTCGTTACAAGCTAACTTAGAATCACGTATATCAGCTTTAATACTTTAAAATTATTGTCTTCATGTAATTACTTTAAATAGTACATAAATATTCACAAGCTATTATACAATAAAACTTAACTTAACTTTAAAATTGACGCACAAGGTTTAAGCTTTAGGCTATTGTTGACTATCGGTGAAAATGAAAGTTTAGTTTAACACAATACATAACACGCTATGTATTTAATCGTAATCCGAATATCGTTTTGATTTAATCCGTGATCGTCCATTTAATCTACAGCCAGATACCAATTAGTAAAGAAAAATTTGGTTAACGAATGGTGAAATTGCCGATTAAGAATGTGGAGGCTTTTTGGTAAACTGCTCACGATTCTCCTGCTTGCGAAATTCAAAAATTAGGTTCGCCATGGGAATGAAATTTTCGTAAATTTGGAAGGGTTGAAAGTCACTGATCTGTGTGTATTCGTAGTATGCATATTTGCCTACCTTATTTGTATTTGTATCGTTCGGCCGAACAGGCCTTCCCAAAAATTCAAGAAATTAGGTTTGACAGTAAGTGATCGAGTGCTCTTCTGATATTTAAATCTGAAATTTTTAAAATTGTTAAGGTATGACATACATACATATATACTGAAAATTCGGCATTCCTCAAATTTTGAAATTAAAATTTGTAACTTGTAATTTTTGAGTAGAGCAAGCAGAATTCTACCGGTTTATCCCAAATTTTAAGGTTTAAATTCTTAGACCGTGTCCGAAACCTGTGATAAAATTTGTTTAGTACAAATTTCTGACATTTATTTGAAAAATATTCCCCTACATTCACAATTTTTTATTGTGGTGCCCGAATAGTGTAATAATTTTTTAGTATATTTCTCCGCTTCACATTTTTGTTGCTTCATTTTAATTATAGTACTATAATTTTCGAGAAATGCATCTAGTTGTTTGGACAAAAATGTCATGGATGATATATTTATTAAACTACGCCAATTGAGTTACGTCAATCACACTAGTAAATCAAATAATGAATTTATTCTGTAGCTGTCACAAATTATCGTAGGAATTGACAGGCAGGAATAAAGCATTTAGGCCGAGCAAAAGTAAAATGTGTTTTATGCTACATTTAGTCTATTTATAGAGTTTCGTCAATTAATGTTAATCGGCTCATCCCTGTATTATCTTGAACGATACCCATTTACTCATTTATAAGTGATTATATTTGAAAATTCTTTGGTTGGTTTACAAGTAACGTTTCAAAGTACAAAATTTACCTATCTTAAAAAAACGAACAAATCTGACACTTTAACTCGCCCGGTAGCAATCCCATAAACCCTGTTCAAATTTAAGAGATATCGATCGAAACATAGATTTTAATCATTTTTTTAAATTAATGACCATAAAACTTAAGTCTCCAAAATTATTCTATATAAAATTATCAAACGTGCAGACACAACAAGAGTGGCATTAAGAAACTTAAAACAATCGTCTTACTCTTATTAAAAAAAAAAAAGAAAATATTCATTACTTTGACATTAAGAAATACCAAGACTTTTGTATTTTATTTTAATCCAGTTAAAACACCTCCACATTTCACCAATATTTTAATTTCACTTAACGTGCAACGATACAAATACAATACATACACTAACGAACCGAAACGAAATCGAGATCAAAATATTTAAAAACAACAATCGTTAGTACATTTGCTTAAGATCATATCTCATATAAGATTTCTAATCATCGTAATTATACAAGGCACTAAATATATCAAAAAAAAAAAGAACGATCTATAAACAGAATCTTGATTTTGTATTTTAATTTGGAAAGTTGCTCTTGATATTGCAACAACAAACATTTAAAGGCATCAAACACAAGAGAAGCCAAAACCGTTTTATACATATTGTATTATGAAGTATCACGATCATGTTGAAAAACAAATTCTATTTTTGTATGCTAATAAGACATAGATTTTTGTTTGATTTCAAAATTAAGATAAAATCGAATTAGTTTTGTGTTTACACCAGAGTTACCCACATTGCCTATATAATATTGATTAGAGAGAGAGTTTATTATGTTTGATTACAAATGGGCAGATATTTTTTTGGATTTGCATACACATTATATAAAATTCCAGATAATAAAATTAAAAATTTAGAGCCGTAAAATAAAAATTTTATTTTTTTTTAATTTGGTTGTCACTAAATAATTCAATCATGGCATAAAATCCTTTTTCGTCCTTTTTTTTTTTTTTTTTGTTGCTGTGTGTAATTTGCATAAATAATTTTATTATACACATGATCAATGCTTTTGAATTTATTTACGTACTTACGTACTTATTTATTTATTTATAGTTTGTTAATAAAATTTGTATAAGTTTTAACGACCATCACCTTGAAATATTGTACAAGTGACACATCTGTTTGGACGATCTATTTATAATCGTATTTTACATAAATTAAAAATTGTAATGCAATAAATGTCATTTTGTTCGTTTTTAAGAAGAACCTCTTAAGATTTCTTATTTTGCTTTTAGATGGTGTAATTTATAATAAGTCTATCATCTTATGAAGATTGTGTAGAATTAAATTCATGATTGTTTCATGGTGGGTAGTGCGCTTAATTGTGCTAATATTTTATAAAGTCTTAGATGGTTTACCAATTTTATATGAATATTGGATAATGGTAACCGTTGCTTAATGTGGTGAATATCAAATAACTAAAAATGGCTTACAAAGAGGATTGGCTGGAAATAATTAATAAGTGGGTGTCATTTACCGTTTAAAAAAATAATCGTATTAAATGAAATGTTCGGATATAAACTAACTAATAATTTACTCAAATTAAACTTTAGTACTTATAAATATTTTCAATTAAAACTGCACAAAACCGACTATCACTATACAGTTCGGTATCTTTGAAAATGCTCAAATTGCCAATATAATTGGGCAAATTTCCTTCAGAAGTGTATAACTTTCAAAACTAGAAGCTTGAAGCAAATTAACATTAAAAAAAAATCCAATTTGTTCAGTTAGTTAAGTGTAAAGCCTTGTGAAAAATTTCACTCAAATTTCATAATAAATAATTTTCACTCAAACTACTTAATAACCGATAAACGCTCAAAATTCTCACAAATCATAGTATGAAAACCTGCAAATTTGTTAACAACTGTGTTTTATATTTTTCAAATTCGAAAGGCCTCAAAAATCGTAATCTTATCGCCAATATGCGCACATAACTATTGTAAATTCATAAAAAGTACTTATGATGTCTACGCATAGCGAATATTTAAACGAATAATTTACATATTTCCCTCCAAAGTTTTTAATATTTCAATACAGGAATGGTTTGTTGTATTGTCGGCAACAAAATAATCGCATGTATATACATTATGTTAAATGTAAGATTAAAAATTATTAATATTCATAAATCTTTTGGGTTTTCTTCTTCATTCTCTTTGGCATTTAATACCAAACTCTATACAGCATATTATTATTGTATACAATGCAAAATATAATTTATTTACTCGTCTACGATGGCATTGAAATATGTAATTGAATAGTATAAATAAATAAACGCCGGATTATTATGTCTAGGGAGTGTTGCATTTGGTGTGCTGACTTAAATAAATTAAATCTTAAATTTGCCATCGCATATATAATCGGATCAAGTTTAACACCTTGACTTATTTAGACAATTTCAATATGTATGTATGAATAAATATTAATATTTTTAATTAATTTGAAACAGCTAAATAATAAATAGATTTTGACAAGTTGATTACTTTATTGTGTATGTTGATTGACATACTCTTTAAAAAGCTGTATGATTAAATTCCGCCCACACATCTTTCGATTTAATTAAAATTGAAATGTTGATTAACACAGTTGGATGCAATTTTCTACATTATTATCAATATAGAAACATAAAAATTTTCTTGTATACCATGAAAATAAAAACTACTCTTAGAGTCTATAGTTTATCATATGAGCGAGAGAAACAAAACCATAAAAATTTTCTTCGCTACATAACGGAGGAAAATTTATTATAAAACGACAAAGAAAATATCTAAATTTATCTTAATTGTAATAATAAATTATTTTATTTTTAAAGATATAAATAACGAATAAAAAAAAAACTAAAAATATTTTTTTTTTATAATTTATAGCATGTCGTGTAAATATAGTTTTTAGAGATGGTATCGTAAGATTTTTAGGGTGGAAATGATGGTTGCGGCGATCGTTTGTGAGGTAGGTTAACAATCTTACCATTGTTGACCAAGCAACCAAAATAAATACAATATATTTTATAATTTCACTCAATATTGAAAAAAATTCGTATTAACCGATTTTCAATCAGAAAATTGATAAACAAATTAAACGAAAATCCGTCGAATTGTATTTCCAGCATTTTCCTCCCATTATTATGATACGTGGTGTGTATCCAATTTTAATATATAAATGGCAGAGTTACTATAACAATTAAAATAAAGAATTAATTTTTTTGTTTTGTTGGTTGGTTTGTTCGTTTTGTACATCGTATAGAGTGTGAAAGAGGCTGATCCGCTGCTAGGGTGAGGTTACAATTGATTTATATTTTAAAAATTGTTGATGACATTCTACATGAAAAATAATTATAAAATATATGAAAAATTGGAATTTTGTTATTTTTTGTAAATAATACACAAATGATCATTGTTGATACCGAGTAGTATAGTGTGATGATTTTTGTAACTCCTGCATATATGTTTGGATAGTTAAATTATTTATTTACGAATACATATTGTTTGTGTTTACCTCTGTCTGTTATTCAGGCGATTCATTAATTAATTTCCGAGAGTTTTAAATTTGTTGTATGGTGTATTGTTGTATTGCTCCCCAAACTACATAAACAAAAAGTTCAAATTTAATTTATTTATAATTAATTGATTATATTTATAAACAATTAATTAATTTAATATTTATAAATATATTTATTGCAGTTATAAAATCGTCTGAGTATGTAATTTGTTCTTCAACCATTTAAGCATGGTTAAGTACAAAAAACAAAACTTATTACCTGTCAGGTAACTAACTTAAATATTAAAATAAATTTACAAGAAAAGCAAACCGATTTTCTTTTTATAGTTACCTATTTTTTTTTTTTTTTTTTTTCGTTCGACTACTCTCCAACTAAACGAAAACATATTGAAATTTTACGTGATCGTTGAATCAATTACCAGCCAAACGCTCAAGTAGTTAAGTACCCTGGCATAAGAATTTATTGTACACGTATAATGTATAACACAAAGGAGGAAGGTATATATAGTCGAAATCGTTTTTATTCTTGTTAGTTTTTTTTTTATTTTTACAGAATCTACAACAATAAATGTTAAAATCAATTAAAATATAATTTGCATATTTCACAATAAGTGCAACTAAAAAATTTTTGTTATGCTCTTTTATGTATAAATATATGCGCTGCGCTACCTTGATTCTTTTGTACCTAGATGAATATCGCTTTTATATTTATTCTGGTAGTTACTTGTTCTTGTGAGACTCTTTAATATTAATCGAGTTGCTTTGCTGGGAAGATTTATCGTTTTTGTGATATTCAATGTATAATGTTTAGATGGTCAGTGTTTTGTATTTCTGTATTTCAAACAAAATTACATTGTAATGGTTTTATTCCTGAAGAAACTAAATTAAACTTCGGTGTCATCAGATACCGCTTTATTTCGTTAAAATCGATAGCCACGCTTGTATTCGGTCCAATAAAATGTCCAATCTCTGAGATAAGCAATTAGAAATGTTATGTTTAACCTTTGCTCTGGCTAACTTTATTACATATGGTCTTACTAAAAAAATCCTGTTTTCAGTACAATTTGGAGGACCAAAATATTTATTTATTAAACCTATACAGTAAAGTACAATCTGTAATTAAGAAATTATAATGCAATACAAAAATATTGATAATACATTAATGGTACAAGAAATATTAATTATCAGTAGAAAAAAATGGAAATAACCCATTTCTAAACGAATTTCTTGACATATTAAAATCAAAAATTTCAAAAACAGGATTAAAAATTCGCGACATTTTCAAGACTGGTTCAGAAACTGCGTGGTTTGTAGTAACAGAATCATCATGTAAGAAACAGTCTCGTCGCGGCATATATAACGCGTAGGAGCGTAAAAATTGAAACGCGTAAGTATTTCGTTACAATCAATTCGTGAGGTAAAGATAGCTGATACTACATCTCTTCGGTGATTTAATCGTTGTAATTTTAATAAATTACAGTGATCTAAGGCAGAAGAACATAGTTATTCACTCTATCAGAAGATAGGCCACGAAGAGCATATAGTACAAATTGCGTCTGAACGCATTCAATTCTATCTGAATGACACTTATAAAATGGTGACCAGATCTGAGAAGCGAATTAAAGAATAGACCGAACGAAGGACACCACACATATAAGGATTTTAGTGTGAGCGGGTCACAAAAGTCTTTACAATTACGCTTAATGAAGCCTAACATAATGTAAGCCTTAGCAATAATAGAGTCAATATGTTTTGTAAAGGAAATATCAAAAGAGAAAATTATACCCAAGTTAGACATGAATTTAACTCTGTCAACTGCCATATTATAAAGAAAATACTGCTTAAGAATAGGTGATCGCTTTCTAAAAATACAGATAACCTCACATTTGGCCACATTTAACAACAATTTGTTGTTAAACGACCAACTGCAAAATGTATTCAAAACACTTTGTAACTTTAATCAATCAGAAATTGAAGAAATCGGAGCAAATATTTTCATGTCATCTGCATAAAGAAGGCAATGTGCAAATTCAAAACAATCCACAACATCATTAATAAATAATTAGAACAGAAGTGAACCAATGTGACTACCTTGCGGTACTCCAGAAGTTACACGAAATAAATGAGAAGTAGAAGCATTAATCTTAACGTAGTGTGACCGGCCAAAAAGATAAGATTGCAACCATTTGATTCACAATTTAGTTTCTCTAAAGCTTTTGAAAAGTCAGTGTAAACTACATCTACTTGTTGCCGGCCCTCGATCTTCCTGTATAAATATTCACAAAATGCAGCCATATTGGTAATTGTAGATCTTCCCGGCTAAAACCCATGTTGTGCAGGCAAAATAAGAGATTTCACATGAAAAAACAAAAATCTCTGCACCATGGCTTCGAAAAGTTTGGGAATAGCAGAAAGAATAGCAATTCCTTGATAGTTGCTAATTTCACATATTTTGCCAGATTTAAAGAACGGACGAATGAAGAATATTTTCCAGGGAGAAGAAGAGACAATCAGTCATAAACCTCTGTTTCAGTGAATTTTAATAAATTATAATCAGTACGATTACAAGCAAGTGGAGACGTGTTATGTGATGGAAATGACATCGCGGATGGTTCGTACACGGACTCAAAATATTTGGCGAACAGATTGCAGATATCAGAGGGCTGACTCGCCAATAAATTCTGATAAATCATTGGTGAAGGAAACCCAACTGTTTTCCTTTTATCAATGAGGAAATTCCAGAAATTTCTTGGATTGGATGTCAAATCAACTTCAATCTGCAAAATGTAATCATTATATAGGAACCAATTTAAAATTTTAAATTCTTTTCGAGCTGCATTGAATTTAGAATAAAATTCAGCACCATGTAGCCTATATAATGAATGATATTTGGTTCACGAAACCGAGGTTCATTTTTAATTAAAGGGACATACCTTTCAACACCGCACACATGTGCACTGCAGACATTACAGAATTGAAAAATCAATAAATTGAAGATAAACTTCTAAAGTTGATCCACAGTGACCACGAAGATAAAATAAATCTTGTCTTTAATACGTACAGCCATAATGTCGAATACCGGATGACACACTATAACCTCACTCGAAAGTGAATTTTTCACGGCGATCAACACACCTCCTCCTTTAAGGCTGGTATCAAAATCATGTCTGTCTTTTCTATAGACCACGTAATCTGATAGAAAGTATTCTTCAGAATTGAAATTTTTTGTAAGCCATGTTTCACAAATAACTATGACATCATAATCGTTGTCGAGGACGCCCAACAGAAACAATTTAGATTTTCCTCGAATATTGGATGCATTATGGTAATAAATAGACGATATTGTAGTTAATTTTGAGCAAATGGGTCGAATCATCCTCTTGTTTAAAACAACATCCCTTAAACTCTGGGAGTCTCGATTTCTACAGTTGGGTTGCGAAATTTGACGCTTGAGGCAACTGCTTCCCGAAAATATTGATTCTTAAATGGTCTAATATGTACGCCAGCTGGCCAAGTATTCCAGAAGTATTCCAGATCCTGAATTTTTTTCGTTTTGGGAATCAATTTACCAAGATGGTAGAAACTTGTTTCCAAACACTTATTAGCCATAGCTCTGATCCAGTCTGGATAGGTGAAGTCAAAATTTATGTGGTACCGTTTTTATAATAATATCTGGCAAGATATTAGAACCTCGTACTGCCTGTTGATTGCTTATCTTCGACTGGGTATTAGCTACGGATATTTCCCTATCATTCGGGGGGCTGCTAAAGAAAATATTATCCGGTTTGCTAGATGATGACTTAGATGAATCAATGTTTGGGGGCTTAATAGTTGATTCTGCTTAAGTCGCAGTGCCGCAAAGGTTATTAACAAGTTTCACTTTGCCCCTTGCTAATCGATCTTTTTGGCGATATTTCGGCTTCATTCTGCTATCACAAAATATATTAAGCTAATATTTTTCTCGTTTGTATCAAACTCCTTCTGCAAGCACTTCACCATATCCTGCTGCGCAATATTAATTTGCTTATGATTGGGAATGTTCCAGTTAGAGTTTGGTGAATACATTTTTAAGAAAATTTTGTTTTTAATCAGGTCTCTACAATAATTGCAGAACCACATTATGTTCGATCTACTTCTGCCCAACTGTAATGGTATGCTCTGTTGCAAAAACCAGAGCATCCGATTTTCTCCTTTAAAGTGGATAAATCCGTATCACACTTGTCACAATTCATTATAATGAATTAAAGAACACAACACGGAAAAACACAACACCAACGAAAAGTAACGAAAACACAAAACAAAAACACAACAATAACAAAAAATGTACTATTATGTATTTATCAAAACACCGAATCACTATATATCACACATAAAATCAGAATACAATTAAAAATTATTTTGGAAAACACTATGCAAGTCACTTCTATTTCGCGATGAAAACTCAATTCCCCTTAAATTAAATTCTAGGCTGAAAAACTAACGGCCATCGCAATTTAGTAGCTTTCCGAAAGAGTCTGCATGCTACGAGGAATTACTCTAGCTGTTTAAGCGTAAGTATTTCTGAGTAATAATTAATCTAAATTAATACTGTTTATCGAATTCGGGTTAAAACTCGTACAATTACTTTGACTGAACTAAATAGAACTCTACATCATCATTTGTACCTATTTTTTACATGGAATAAAACATCTGTACTTTCAATTAATTTAGTAATGAAAGCGATCAAATTCAGCCTTAGTTCTAAAAATGCCTTTCAGTCGCTTTTTGAGGATCCAGCCTTTTCGGCTCAACAAATTTTTTTTAATTTTTTGTCGTAATTTCGTACTTCAAAACCTATAAAAATACTGGAACACTTTCGTGGTTTGGTTGCTTTGAAATTCAATCGTTCCACATAATTCAGGTCAACCTTCAACATCAACATTTAAATAACATAAAATAAATTGATTACGCGTCTTTTTTCTCCACCTGAATCAAGAACCAAACGGAATAATTTCTCAATAGAGCCTATCGCGCATTTTTTTGCTGCAACAGAAGGAATCACACAATTAAATTAAGTTTTAAACTACAGAACGGTTAAAATGATTAATTTCGTCGATAAATTTAATCAAATCATGGCCTGGTTGGATGCTATAAAAACTCAAATACAACTAATCGAAAATCATACGAGACATTCATAGGCACTCAATTTTCTTAAGAGCCATTAATTATCAGAAATATTCATTTTCGGCTATATACATATATAATGGCAATTTACAGTGAAATTTGTAATTTCTAGAAATTTTCATTACAGAAGATTTACGAATACGTGGTGTGTCTGTCAGTAAATTTCACAGAATAAAATAATATTTCTAGCATTTCTCTTGTTTATTTTTGAGTCCGAAATACATCACATTTTACCACATAAAATCATCTGTTTAAAATTCTTTCTGATTCTGTCATTAAGCTTTCGAAATAATCCAAAAAGATTTTTTTTTGTTAAATTCGCTTGAATATATGCTATCAAGTCAACACTTGCACTTGGTGTACAACAATGTATTGTACAATAACAACAAATTTTAATATTTTGACATTGGTTTTTGGTTTTTGGTTTGTAAACTTAAGTTGATTGGCTTAAAAAACATTCTGCAACCATCATATATGCGTTTAGTGCTCTTTTAATCCTATTAAAATATTACTAAAAATGACGACTTTTTTCTAGAAGACAAAATTTGCTCATTTTGTAGCAATAAGATTGGCTTAAAAAATTACTGAACGAAGTCAACCATGAAATCAACTTGAAAACTGCTTTCATGGTTGCCTTCATTCATTCATTCATTCGTTTAGTGATTTGTTTTAAAGCCCAGCAATCATATTGCCTCTAAACATTTTAGAAATTTTGTTTCTAATTTCTAACGCGCTCTTTAAAATTTATTACTCGCTTTTTACTGATTGAATAAAAGTTTTACTAATAATCGATCTGAATTGTGAGTAGAAAATAAAATATATTCTGATGATTATTCATTTGAATCAAAAAATAAGAATTCAAAATTGTTCTCTACTCAATCAATTCAACAATATGTTATGTGCTAAGTCGATTTCATGGTTGTCTTCATTCATTCGTTCAGTGTTGTTTTTTAAGCCCATATTTTTCAGCAATCTAATTGGCTTAAAAATCACTGAACTAAAACTAGAATTTGAAAACTAGATCTATGTAAAATTCAGTTTCTTTTATCTCACTGTGATCACTTTTTTTGAGCCAAGGAAGCTCGAGTGACATTAGTAAATAGGCAAATATAAAATAAGAAACTAAAAAAGCCAAAATTGTTTTTTTTTTGTAAAGTGTGTCCCAACTAGGGCTGCCAGACGTCCCGCTTTCGGCGGGATTGTCCCGCTTGAAAAATTCATTCCCGCCGTTCCGCTTAGATCGGATTATGTCCCGCTATAAACAAATTTTTCGAAAAGAATCTACAAATTGATTTTCGGAGTAACCATTCAACCAGAGACAAAAATCTTATTTTTAACGGAATAAATACGGCACAATATTTTTCAATTAACGCCAATGCATCCAAAAACGGTAATATGAAAACATTTTTGTGTAGAAATTTTTTTTTTTTTTTTCATTGAGAAAAATTATAGAATTTATAAAATTGAAAGCAATTGTTATTTATAGAATTTATCGAATTTATTTCATTTATAAAGTAGAATTCAAAGAAATTTTAAAATTTATAAAAATTTTGGAATATTTAGAATAAGTAATATTTGAGTTTGCAGAATTTATATAGTACTGACAGACTTTTTACACTTTCTGCCGTAGGCACTTGGCGAAACACACTTAATACACACATTTTTAAAATTTTTAAAAACACTTGTTAAATATTTCGCAAAATTTTGCGAAATATTTAACAAGTGTTTTTAAAAATTTTAAAAATGTGTGTAGTACTGACAGAATTGAAGCAATTAATAGAACCCATAGAAGCTGCAAAATTTCGCCTAAAATATGCAAAAGTAGCCGAATGAAGAACACTGGTTAAGACAGTTTCATACCAAGCTGAGATTAAGTTTTCAACCAAAAATTGAATTACAAAATGTTTTGACGTAAACGAATGTGTAGAAAATCGATTTCTTCCGGCTGACCATCTACAAGTTCACCAAAATGTTATAAAAGTTGTTTTGAAAGGTCTTGATGTAGTGGTGCTGGTTGCGAAAATACAGATGCTCCAATTTTGATATCGTAGATTGGAAAAATAGAATTCACTACCAACAAGCTACCAAAAGAACTCCACTGTTTATATAATATTTATTTTAATTTAGATTCAATTGTTTTTTAATATATAGTACTTTTCCACCACATACATTAATTATAAATTACAGAAATAACGTTAATAAAATTATATTTTATTATTAATCACCACCGAATTAAATTAAAGCGAAAAAAGAATTATGTGTGTGGACATGACACGCAAGATGCGACTTAAGGGGTATTCTAGTCTAGAGGCATACATTTTGAGTGTTTTGTCGAGTTTGATGAAAAAAACAAAAAATATTTTTACCATTCTCTTTTTTTGAACATATTTAGTGATACTACCGAGACAATTCTATGCCATACTAAGATCTTATTTATCCAATAGACACTTTCGAGTGAAATATGAGGATGAATACTCTGAGCTAAAGAAAATCTCTGCCGGTGTCCCGCAGGGGAGTGTCTTAGGACCAATTCTGTATTTACTATATACAAGGGACATACCAACCACAAATGAAGGAACCATAGCCACCTTTGCAGATGACACAGCAATTATGGCAGTTGGAAATAATGTCGCTGATGCAACGAGCAAACTCCAGAGGATGACCAATGCGGTTTGTAACTGGACAAAGCGTTGGCGAATCAAACTTAATGAGACAAAATCCACGCATATTAACTTTACTTATCAAAAGGCTTACCACCTACCTATAGAAATTAACTCGCGACTCGTGCCATATGCAAATACAGCTAAATACCTTGGCATGACCCTCGATGCCAAGCTTAAGTGGAGAGAGCATGTCAAAAAGAAAAAAGAAGAACTTAACATAAAGTTCAGAAAAATGTATTGGCTCATAGGTAGAGGCTCTGAGCTTACAATTCACAATAAGCTGCTGCTATATCGGCAAATTTTGAAGCCGATATGGACCTACGGTATACAACTCTGGGGATGTACCAAGCAAACAAACGCCAAAATGATACAGACGTTTCAAAACAAGGTTCTTCGTAGCATCGTCAATGCTCCGTGGTACGCAAGAAATGAAGACCTTCACAGGGACCTACGGATGGAATACATCAAAGAGGAAATAAAAATGCATGCCGCAAAACACGAAATAAGGCTCCAGGAACATGGAAACCCCTATATTCGCCATATGATAGATAACCCTGTCGTTGAAAGAAGACTCCAAAGAACGAGGCCACTTGACCTAGTGAACTTACCAAACTAAAATTAGTAAATAGGTTTAATTGATTATGGGGCTAACCAGTGGGTTACACCCCAACAAACGTGAATTTTACTAGATATATAAAAATTTGTATTTGAAAGAAAAATTGCTAGATGAGCGCAGTCTCAGTCGTAATAAAATAAAATGAAAAAAAAAAAAAAAAAAAAAAATATTTAGTGATACTCTGAGAATATAAAAAAAAAATTGAAAATTAAAATTAAATAAGTTTTTAAGGTGGTAAATTTGGGAGTAAAACAAAAGGGGTTGTGATGGTTGACACGGTTGCCACCCATCTGGTCATCTGAAACAAAATTTAAAAAAAGATTCGAAATTTAATTAGTAAGAATGCCCGTATAGCTCCTACTAGAGGGAGAAAACGGAAAAAATGTTGAGTAGGAAAAATTCTAGTAGGGGCGATAGATAGACTTAACCGACTTATAACTTATTTAATTTTGATTCTTTTTTTTCAAATTTTTTTTTTTGTATATTTTCAAAATATCAACAAGTAAAAGAATGTATGGTAAAAATATATTTTCTTTTTATCGAGCTCAAAAGAAATGCTCAAAATTTATGTCTCTTGACCAGAACACTTACATTAATCGAAAAAGAGTGTAAGAACGACTGAGTATGTACGCGAGAACCGAAACCAAATTTTGAAGAAGATGAATAAATGAATTGTTGCGTTTGTGTTTTGTTGATTCGCATTTTTGTAAAGATGAATTGTGCTTGTTAATGCTTGCTGGTCAAGCGGTTGTGGCTAAGTTGCGAGTGTGTCAAATACATACGAGAGCGCTGATATATGTGTTTGAATATATCGTGGGGATGAATGAATATAAATATGCTTGCTGTGCGCGTGAATATACATACTTATGTGTGACTAAATTGTGGTGGTGAACGAATGAATGTACTTGAATGAGTGAGCCGCTACAGTTTCATACACCGTTTCACCGTTACACCGAATTATTACAATTTATAGAATTTATTGAATTCACAGAATTTATAGAAATCATAAAATTTACAAAACTTATCGAATTTATTGAATTTATAAAATTTTTAAAATTCAAAAAATTAAGAAAATTTAAGGAATTTATCTCGAGACATTTAGGATACGTGAAATTTATAGGGTTTGTGGAATTTATGATAGAATTTAAAAAAAATTTAGAATTTCTATAACGTACAGAACTGATAAAACTTAAGGAATTTATTGTATTTGTTGCTATTTCGGTGGTAGTCAGAATACGTTTGGAGAGTTTTTACGACTACGTGGTCTAATAATAAATTAAGTTGACAGGCATAAAAACCAACTGTGTATAAATTCGTTCGTTGGGATACCTATAACGTTCGCACAATACATATAAAACTGATTCGAAAGGTCTTAGTTGAAGCGCGGTGAGGGTCGCTTCGGCCTCTAAGCCAGGGGCGTCCAAGCCAAATGAGTATTTTTGCCAAATTTTCAAAATAACTAGAGCATTAAAACTGCGATTAGAATAAAAAGCCAACTGGACAACGCGGTAATTATTTATGAATCCAGGGCCAAAGAATTTATCACTCCGAAATAGATGTGAAGATCACCGCAATTGTTGTTACATATAACCCGCGGGCCGCATGCCTCAAAATGGAATAAAAGTTCCGGTGATCTTCACACTCACCCCAGAGTAAAAAATTCTGTGGCTATGGATACATAAATAGTTACCGCGTTGTCCAGCTGGCTTTTTTTTTCTAATCGCAGTTTTATTGCTCTAGTTATATTGAAAATTTGCCAAAAATACTCATTTGGCTTGGACGCCCCTGCGCTAAGCCATAGATTATAGCATTAATTAAATTTACAGAAATATTTAGAAATAATAGAATTTATCGAATTTATAGATTATACAGACTAGAAAGAAAAAGGTAGAAATTAAAGAGATTTCTATAATTTATAGAATTCAACGATTTTATAAAATGTGTAGAATAAACAAAAATTTTGTAGAATTTAATACAGAATTAAAAAAATTTATAGAATTTACAGAACTTACATAATTGACAAAATTTAAGGAATTTACAGAATTTATTTATTATAACATAGAATATTATAGAATTTATAGGATTCACAGAATTTATAGGAAATAAGAATTTTTTAGATAAAGTAAAACTTATAAAATTTGTCCAATTTAACATAGAACTTATAAAAATTTACAGTTTTTGTTACATGTTTTACCCTTTTAGTGCATATTTGCATACATCGGGCTCTACCACAAAAGTTGCTCTCTCTCTTTCATAAAAGTTGCTGCAAATAGTTTTTTTATTGTTATAAATTCTATTGGCGAACTAATTTTATTGACAAATTTTTACCAAAAATTGTTGAAATTTTTTCGACATCGTCAGAAACTTCAGCCTGAATTCCATTGCGAATAAAAGTTTGTCAGCCAAAATAAAATGAGATAAAAATATAAAATCAGTGGTTGTGTGAACGAAATACAAAACGAAGTCAGTCAAGATTTGACTTACAAAAATGTGTGTCTGTATTAGTGGATCGCCATAATTATGGTCAACAAGTATCAAATCGAGATCATTTCAGCTAACACATTTGCATAAATGTAGATCATGTTTAAATGTCAAATATTTCTTTAACCGCCGACAATGCCATCTTCACATAAAAAAATAAACATTTCACATTATATGGTTTATCAATAGATGTCAGTGTAACAAATACAGACGTCTTCCTAAAAACTGATTTTCCATTTAGAATAAATTTTGTGATATTTTTGATTTAAATTAATATAAAACAAATTTATTAATTGAAATAATAAAATTGGAATAAATTGGCAATTTTTATTGAATAATGGGAAATTTCAATTCTGCCGTTCTTGGGAACGGTTGAACTGAAAAATGCGCATTTCTCAATTAAAATTTTCAAATTATTGGAATTTTAGTAATTTAATTAATAAATTACGTTATTTTTGATTATTTCTTATTATATTTAATTGCAGTCTTTACTCATAAATTTTTAGTTAAACGTGTGTATTTTTGTCATGTGGCAATACTTTTACCATATATATATATTTATAATACAAACAAGACCAACCATATACATTTTGTATATATCCGTCCCTCTTCAAATGGCTTCACGTGAAGTAGAAAGTTTATTATAGGGGAACAAATCGAACACGGTCAACTCGGCGAAAGCAACTCGGCGACGGTCAACTCGGCGACGACCAACTCGGCGACGGTAAACTCGGCGACGACCAACTCGGCGACGGTCAACTCGGCGACGGTCAACTCTGCGACGACCAACTCGGCGACGGCCAACTCGGCGACGGTCAACTCGGCGACGGTAAATTCGGCGACGACCAACTCGGTGATGGTCAACTCGGCGACGATCAACTCAGCGACAGTCAACTCGGCGACGACCAACTCGGCGAATAAAAATCCGGATTTTCAGAAAATCTCGGTTTTTATTTTTATTTTACTTTAAATTAAAATTCTCCTTCATCAGAAAGGTCGGCTCAAATTAAAAAAAATACGTCTTTTAAAACCAAGATTTTGAAAAGCGGGATTTTGAAAAGCGAGATTTTAAAAAATATCATTTTTATATCATTTTTATTGCTTACTGCTGAGCTGACCGTCGCCGAGTTGGTCGTCGCCGAGTTGTCCGTCACCGAGGTGGTCGTCGACTGGTTGATCATCGTCCAATTTATTGTCGCCTAATTTACCGTCGCCGAGTTGTCCGTCGCCGAGTTAGTCGTCGCCGAGTTTACCGTCGCCGAGTTGTCCGTCGCCGAGTTAGTCGTCGCCGAGTTGACCGTCGCCGAGTTGACCATCGCCGAGTTGGTCGTCGCCGAGTTTACCGTCGCCGAGTTGACCGTCGCCGAGTTGGTCGTCGCCGAGTTGACCGTCGCCGAGTTGCTTTCGCCGAGTTGTCGCGTACCGGGGAACAAATTGTTTCCGTTCTATATATGTATACATATTCAATTTCATTGGCTTTTACTGTCACAAATTTTAAAAACAAAAACATTTTTGTGCATGTTGTAAACAAGATCTTTTATTTGTGATCATTTATATTTATATAAATTGTTATTAATAATGGAATAAATTAAAATATTTGTGTTGTTTAAATAAATAAATTAAAATCGTGTTAGTTGGTCACAAACACGTTACATACCTATTTCATTTTCAATTAAAAATGCTGTTGCCATCTGTTAAAAAATGACCTACTATTCTACAAATACTGCCAATTAGTGACATCTCTTGGCAAACATATTACACTAAAATTCATCTTTTGGTGCTGCCTCTTTCGGAAAACATGATTGTTCGTTGAAAAATATTTCTCGCATACACTAATAATTTAATAGCACGGCGATTTTATGGTAGAGATTTTTTTAATTTTTTATTTTACGACGGAAAATATTTTTAAAAAAAATTCTGATATCAGTATTAATACCTAATAATTAATTTTTTAGATAATTTTGAGATGTGAAAGTAATCGAATTAATGCTAATAAAAAAAATAAGAAAATTTTTTATCTTTGTCATTCTAATGGATTAGTTTTTTTTTTTGTCTTTTTTCGACTTGAAGTCAGTTCAGTCAATTATTCACAGTGGAATACAGGCATTAGTAGTAAATTTAGCTTTTGAGGGAGCAGGAAGCCATTTCGCCAGGGCCGCTCCCACCAATGGAACGAAACGGAAGAAAATTATTTTTCTATTCTATTCAATAGATCGATCCTTTCATTTTTGTTGTCGTTCGCTAACTATTCGCTTTTTGCTGAATAGTATATTCTTGCATTTCTAGTTTACTATTCATGATCGGAAAGATGGAAAAAAATTGCAAAATTCTTTTAGAAAGTACAGAAATTTTTTTTACGAAATTTTGTTCTCTCTGAAAATAAATAAATAAATTTGATAGCAAAATTATGACCGAAGCTTTAATGATTATTCTCAGTTGAAATCGAGAGTTATAAATCAATTTAATAAAATTTTAAATATGTAATTTAATTTGGATTTCTTGAATCTTGTTAACGAGTGCTTGTTATTGGGCCATTAAAAGGAAACAAATCAATTTATTAAGTGAAAAACCTACCGTTAACAAGATTCCAAATTATTCGTTTGGAAATGCCTTCTTCTGATTAATGTGCCCCGAACATCAGGCTTCTTCAACCTTTATAGACAAACGTTGCCCAAATCTTCGAGAGGGTTTCTTATTAGGCCATCAAGACAAAATACTAAATATTTTAAATGGAAAACTGCCACTATCAAGTTCGCAAATGCATATTTTGGAAGAAACTTCTCGTAGGTGACATGCCCCATAGTCCATACATATAGATCTATCCGACCGATATATCCGCCTTGCCAACATTGAGGATACTTGTTATTTGACTACTAGTAAACCATTCTCAAAATTTTAGTGGAAAAGTGCTGTTAACAATAGCCGCATTTCTTGACGCATTAGTGATCTGGATCAGCATCAGATCAAAGTTTACATTGAAAACTACAACAAAAATTTAATTTTTGTTATAGTTTTCAATGTAAACTTTGATCTGATCCGGATCACTAATGCGGCTAATATTTCAAATCCGGCTTTTGAGAAATCTTCTGGATTATGTCATGTGCCCCATATGCTAAATACTACAGACTTATTTCACCTTCACCTTTTAATTGAAATCTAGAAGGATTTTTTTTAGGGCTCGATTTCACAAAAAATAACAAGTTTGTTTGAAGTTCTAGTGATACAGAATAATTTAAAGATTAAAATTGAATGAAAGTGGGAATAGAATAGCAGGTGTGGATAATTAAAACTTATTTCGGCACGAAAAAATTAAATTCTATTAAACAACAATAATTGTTTTATCTAAAATTTAATTAGACTAAATAAAACGATTTGTTGAAAGTCATCAGACTAAAATAATTTATCTTGAGACATCTTACATTACAACACAATTCAGCATCGTAATTTGTAATTTTATTTACAGCTTTTTTAGAACTAATGAATATCATAATCACATATGACATTTCCGTAAGAAATTTTAATGCAAGCAACTTTTGTGCTCTAAAATTTTATGTTTTAAAGATCTTAATTACCGTGATAACATATAATACAATAAAATAAAAAAAACTCACGTGATTGTCGAGCGATAACTGTATCAGTGTGTAATAATAAGAAACTGTATAACAACAATAGTAATAACAAAAGTATAACTTTTCTTCATAATCTATGCAGCATCTCTTCTCTACTCCCAAGTTCATTTTCTTTTATTTTCTAGTAAATTTTATTTTAAAGTTTGTCTTGCTTGCCTTCTTATCTTTATCTTCAATTGAAAAACAAAAAGTTGAAAAATTAATAAACAAAAGAAAAATCCAAAGGAACAAGTAGAGAATAATAGAAATGAACTTGAAAAAAACAACAACAAAAAAAGTGGTAAGAGTGATATACGAGTAAGTACGTATGTACATATATGTGTATAATGTCAGTACACTGGATTAATAAAATTTGTAAACGTTTGTGATTGACACAATAAAATTAATTACTATTAATTGATTTTAAATTTAATTTTACACTTCCGGCTACACACAACAGCGCATCCATATTGTCATCATCGTCGCGCCAAAATTGCGTGCGCTCCATTAACACAATAACAACAATCGATTTAATTTTTTGAAAGGCATACAAATTGAAAATTATGATTATTACAGTAATAAATAATTTGGTTGTTGCAGCGGTACTGACGATGAATTTGTTAAAACGAAAAACAAAACACAAATCTTTAATCAGCATAAACTGTTATACCCTGAGGCATCAATTAGTTGCTTTTATATTTATTCTTAATCGTGTGTAATTTATTAATAAATTCGCGGAATACACAATCTTCTTGCTCGCAGGTAAATTCCTATATCCAACTTACACAAACAAAAACAAATCTAAATCGTGATTTAGTTGCGCACTAATATACTCGAGGCGTAATTGATCAATTTGTCACTCTAGGTATATTTTTATGTACTGGCTTGGCACATACAGCATTGACCATATTATGGCCATAAATTATTGTAAATGTACTCTATATAGCTATAGCTGTAATCACTACGCTTATCTACCATAAAAATTAATCTTTTATCTACTTGTGTATAAAGAAAGTAGAATTGATTGGAGCATACAAATACACAGAAATGAATAAAAAAAATTCAAAAACTTGTTGCTCAAAAAATAAAAATCGTCTACCCACCAGATTTGACTTGATGTGGTTTGTTTGTATGTATGTATTGTGTATCAAAGAGGAAAACTTTTCTATGCGATGTGCTTGTGAATTATACGAAAAGCATAAATTCTGTCTGTTGCATGTAGTCTTCTATTTTTATTTTTTCTTATTTATTTCTTATCGTCTTCTTATAATTTTATTTTTTGTTTGTTTTATTTCTTTTTACCAACTTTTAATATTTTGTTTTATTTTACTTTTATTATTTTATTGCTTCTTAATACTGGATTTATAAGAAAACTCTTATTTTGATACATATTTTTGGTTAGTAAGAGTTTATAACAAAGACGTATTTCGTTTTTATGACTGTGCTGGGAGGTGGAGAAAAAATTATTGTTTATTATTTCTATCTCGTTCACGAAAAGCTTTCACCCTTCGTTAAAATGCGTAAGTAAAAAAAAACAAGATTTAGTTGTTCATTACGATGTCCTTTTGTTTCGTTTAGGGTCAGGTAGAAATGGGCGCGCTGTTAGAACTGGTTACGTGTATTATAACAATTTTTGCATAAAATTATTCTTTTTATACTTATTGATGAAAAAATACTTTGCCGCACGAAACATGCGGAAAAGTAAGTTTTTTATCAAGTGTTCAGAAGAGAGACATAACAACCGGGGAATTTTCAATTGGCCATAATTGTTTATGTAAATCGAGCTTTATGTATACTAAAAATTATTATTTAACTTCTGGAATCACCCACTAACAATTTTTTACTTATACCCAATATAGGCCTAACCGGCCCATTTTCAAAAAGCAAACGTAAAAGCATGCGATGAGTCTCTTAGACTCAAGAAGTGATGAAGGAAATAAACTTGGTATGGAAAAAGTCCAACATTTTAGTCCTTTTACAGATTACTGGTAGAATGAAAATTCAATGCAAATGTGTATCTATCATTTTATGCATTTTGATTAAATACTCCAATGAGAGGCGGCTGGTCCATGAATGTAACGCTTTCATATAAGGAAATCCAAATTTTTACGTGAATACGTCTTTATTTTTATATGGGGGCGGGGGGGGGGGGGGGGGGGAGGGGTAAATTCATAAAACTGATGATAACAAAATATGGGTATACGGTTTGATGCTGCAGCTACATTTGTATCTATCACCTACATCCAAAATTTAATTACACCACTCGATAGCTAAAGGATCAAAGAAAGAATTCGTTACGTAGAGTGAGGACTGTGACGCATCGCTTGGGGTGGAGGAGGAAGCACCGGCCTTTTTTTTGTAATACTCGTCCATTAAATAAAAAGTTCTGCAATATGACCACCTATTATGGAACTTGGCTATTTCTTAACCGCTTTTAGTGAAATTTGGTATGCGCAGGCGCGGATACAAAGGTGGGCGATAGGGGCGATCGCCCCCCCCCCCCCCCCAAACACAAACAATTAATTTACCATAAATACCATAAAGAATTGAATAATTTTGTCACGTTCTTATATTTTCATGGGAAAAATTACGACACCGGACATATATTTTCCGATGAAGAACCAGTTCTCACTGGAAAGATAAATGGAGAAACAGTCTGAAATTTTCTGAAAGAAAACTTTTTTATTACTTCGAATTGCATAGGAATATGTACTGATGACTGTAGTGTTATGACATCAGTTCAAAAAGGAGTGTTTGCTGTAATACAAAATGAGCTGCCATAGGCTGTTCAATGTTATTGTCATTGCAATAATCATGCACTTAATATTAGTATTAGCAAATCATCAAATGTACAGTCTAACTATCAGAAATTCTGATGGTTGGGCTTAATGGAAGAATTAGATGTTGACATTGCGTTGCCAAGACTTGCTACAAACATACTCTAGAGTCTACTTAAATATTCTAGAGTCTATTATAGAAGAAATTAAAATCAGATCTGGAAACGGCAGTTTCAGTATATTCGATTTAAGATACCAATTCTATCAAATATTATAAAAATTTCTTCTAAAACGCTACAAACTTCAACTGAATCTGTATTCACCGAGTTTCAATTTTATTTAAAGAAAATAAATATTTCTATTGAAATCTTATTATAGGCGAAGTTCAAATATGGCAACAGAAATGGCAACGAGGAAAACGAAATAATGGGATCGTTCCAGCTGGCGCATTAGCCTCACTTGCCAACTGTGAAGCAGAAGCTTTGCTTGCCATTCAAAATATTTTAGTTATGATAGGACTGGCACTTTTACATATCCACAGCGATATTACAAATGAAATAAAATCTTCGGATATCATCAACCGTTCCGCCAATAAATCAAATAGGCGAATTGAGTTTTTACTGTAACTGTACCTATTTTTTTAATGAAGTTACTGAAAACTTATTTTTTTTATTCTGTTTATCTTTTAATTTATGTAAATACTTCTTAAAAAAAACTGTTTTGTTAACGGTATAATTTCTATATTCGCCCCTCCCTACAGCTCCTTCTGGAGAGCTCCAGCTCCTATGGAAATAGGATTCTAAAATGGTTTTTGGATGAAGTTCTGGAAAATGGCCAACTAGGATGGAACTTAGATATTCCTGAACCAATTTTATTGAAATTTGGTATGCGGAATGGAAATGTGATTCTAAAATTATTTTTAGATAAAGTAGGAATATGGCCAATTAGGAAGGAACTTGGCCATTTTTAATCCGATTTTGATGAAATTCTGCATGTACGAATGGGATTCTAAACTGATGTTTGGGTAAAGTTCTGGAAAAGGACTTCCTAGTGTTCAAAAATGATTATGGCCTATACATACAATACGCTCTAAGAAAATACTCTTAACGTACATGTATTCACGTAAAACACACGGCTGTATCTACGACACAGCCACATCCCTCTTTTTCAATACAAAATAAACGTACAAAGCAAGAATATTTTTTCAATTTCATCATCAACTTTTTGGGCGAACCATAATTCTTCTTTTTATCTGTATCTTTACGGATCCCACTAAGTTCTAACACAACTACACATTTTTAGGCAGCTTAAATTTCCATTTTATTTTGAATTATCACACTACCTCGTGACAAGCAAAACTTGTATGTAGTCGCTGTTTAAATGAAGATGATGAAAAGTGATGAAAAACAATTTGTTTTCAAAATTTTTGTTCCAATAACAACTTTACTTCTCTGAATAATTTTCTTTTGGGAGAATAATTTTCAGTAAAAACAAACACCCTCGAATAATTTGAAAAATTGGTCTTCAACAATAATCTCGATAACAAGCAACCCTGGAAAATTTGAAATATTCCAAAAAAATATCGTCTCTGTAACTCAACACCCTCCAAGCTTATCAGTATATATGTAGCTCAATGCTTTAAAAATTTCGAAAAAATCACTAATTATATAACATGATGCAGCTCAAATCACTGTAATTTCGAAAAATATCCCGAAAAATTTCGAAACGATCAAATAATCTCGAAATGGTCGAGTAATCCTACATTTCTAAAAATCTCGAATAAATTTAGAATCTTATAATAATCTTGAAAAAAACGAGTAAATTGAAAATGTTGAAATGGTTATAATTTTGCTGTCATACGCCACTCAACGCTATTTAAATTTGGGAATCTAGATAAATCCAAAAATCTGAATTTAGAATTTCATCTCTGTAAGATCACAAAACTGAATAATACGCTGAATCAAACTCTAAACTAAACTCAAATAATCGAAAAATCTTTAAAATTTTAAATAATATCTACTACATTACACCGTGTCAATCATACCTCGAATAAGCTACAAAATTCCTATAAATCGTTAAAATATTAAAAATATCAACATAAATCGAACAAACTCGAATAAGCTAGAATAATCGCAATATTCTCAAGAATTCTCGAATAACCTTGAAAAATCAAAATATCAGTAACAATGTAACAATCTGTAATAAATAAAGTATAGTAAGTCAGCAGCTAAATTAAACTTTATTGAAAAAAATGTTAAACCACCCGTGAAATTGAAATGTGGATGAATTACAATAACTGACAATTACAATAACTGACTTTTTTTCTAAAAAATTTAATAAATAATTCAAAATACATTTTTCTACGTCTACTATGTCGAAATGTGTCCCTTATGAGTCATTTTGTGGTTAATATACGTAGCACATTCTAAACGATTTTTCATTCCACACACGGTTGCCTAGGTGATAGTTTCAGAATACATATATGTATCGATAAAAGTGTACTGTTCCAGTACAATGAAATGTGAATTACATAGTAGGCCGCATATAAAAACGTAAAGTTATCAAAAATTAACAAAAATCTGAAAATTTAGATCATTAAGTAACGCGGAATCGTTTAGATTAAAACTGCATAATTATTTTAATTATGGATAGTGAAAGTGAATTTGACTGTACACCCATCACCCTATATCAAAGAAGCTGCCAATAGTTTATGTAATTTATTTATTGATTGGAGTAAAAAACAAACCACGACATCATTTTCCGAAAATATTATTTTGGCCTATTTTGGTAAGCTAGCAAACAAATTCAAACCTTCGACTTTATGGACTAAATATTCCCTACTAAGAACCACTCCTATCAACCGAAAAAATCGAACATTTTGACATCAAAGGAAATTCACAAATTTAAAAAACCAGCTCCAGGATGATAAATATCTACTGACAAAAGTATGTCGATCTTAACTTAATACATAAAATTAAAATTAAATATAATTAATAAAAACTTTTTGTATAGGTCGCGTTAGTTATGGGAGTTAAGGTGGATGTAGATATCTGACGATTTTTCGGCGCGGCTGCCTGCCGCAGGAAATTCGGCGATCGCTGTATTATCGATGATTTACATATTCGACGAATTTGCGGGGCAGTTTTTTCACACAAACATATGTAGGTACATAAACAATATTTTGACACATAATTTATAAATAAAAACACAAGCTACTTGTAGGAATAGTTCAAATCGAAAAACGAAAAAAAACAGACGATGCTAAAAAAAATGTATGCATTTATATGTGTCGTCGCGCCGAAAAGATAAATTTTGTTCATGTCTTCGCCGTGCCGAAAATTCGGTGAAGCAGTTGTTTCTAATT
This sequence comes from Tipula helvola, assembly GCA_963556165.1. Classification (NCBI taxonomy): domain Eukaryota; kingdom Metazoa; phylum Arthropoda; class Insecta; order Diptera; family Tipulidae; genus Tipula; species Tipula helvola. Next base: position 75,466,604 of record OY744482.1, on the reverse strand, counting down.
GGTTGAATGTGTCACATGATGTTCGGCGCAGAAAAATCGTCTGATATGTAAATCCACCTTTATGGGTACTCGCTAAGGCTCGTGCTGCAAACTTCAATACTCGTGGGAAATGAGTATCATTCCGTGCTCGTTGTACAATTTACTACTATTCTCTATAAAGATTGGTTATTATCGATCGATTAAACAAAAAGTTGAATTAATCAAAATCTTTCAAATTAGATGCCAAATAGGACAAATAAAAAATCAAATGATCTGCAGGAATGTTTTCAGCCGTTAGAAAGCAAAACCAAAAGATGGCAAAATTTCCGATTTGACGTTTCAGAAGGATGACCAGTGGAGTAAAAATTTGCTAGATTTCCAAGAGTTCAACAACAAATCCATTGAATTCTCGAGGATTTCCTAATTTTGGAAATGAACGGCCTCAAAAATTGGGGAAGAATAGCTGTGTACTTCATATTACAATAGTTATTGCAATGTCACATTAGAATAGGTTTAGTAGTTTCGAATTGTTACAGAAAGTGCTGAATATAGGAATTTCACATATTTTAGTAGATTTTGACTGATTGAAAGAAAAGCTTGATCAAGAACAGAATAGAGCAGACATTTTATTTCGTCGATTTTTTCGGTCATACGTACTTTCTTCAAAAAAAAGAAACCTAATCAATAACCGCTGGCCCTTTTTATAAAATATAGATGAGAGTATAGCAGCAATTTAGCATTTATTATTTATTTAACAATTGAATTTTATTTTTGTTATTGTAATTCGTAAATTAAACATTTTCAAATGTAGTAAATGTTTTCTGTTTTCTTTAAAACTACATATGAGTCCGAGAGACTCATCGCGTGCGCTTACGCAAGAAATGGCCCATGCCGATTAGGGTTTAGGAGTAAACTCCAAAAATAAAATAAAAATTGTGTTCAAACAAAATTTGAAAGTTTATGTTTGCTTAGTGCTCTAAAAATGTATGAAACGATCACTAGTCTTGCAAACGAATATTGTTGAATTGACCTAGTGATCCCATATTGGTACCCGCTTCGTTAGGTTGAAGACCATAATACATTAATTATAATCGATTGACGTTAAGATAAATGTGTTTAAAGAATTGGTCTTTTTAAGAATGATCCTTTGAACTTTTCATCTACGAATTTGTTTCTGACATCTAAAGACACTATGCACTAGAAGTTTACTTGCTGGATGGTCATCAGATAACGAACCAAAACGCAAAATTACTCTCTAGCCTATTTATTGTATAAACTAATGCATTAAAAGTCATCGCTTTCTCTCGCTTGCCATTGACGCATTGAGTTTCCGGTAAACAGAGTTAACTGTTAATTTGATGATTTCGTTTATAGTCCCATATGTTGACACGCGAATAATACTTTCTGACAAGGTTGCTTTACAGGAAACATCGCTCTTTGCCGTTTGTAAGGTTTTTCCCATGCTTGATATGAATAGAAAAATAATACAAACCCAATTTCAGTTGTCACATTCACAAATATATAACACTAAAAAAATATTTCAATTTCTTTTTCTAAAATCACAGTTTTTTGTACCGCCGCGCCCGCTTGATAATCCATCTAAATGATTTCATCGATTCAAATTTCAAACCCATACACACACACAATAACAAGAATTAGCGCACACAATAATTCTCTTTTAAATAAGATTAAGATCAAAACGATATCCGCCAACAACAAATTTAAATAGATCATCATCATCCATTATTAAGATTTTAGAGTGACACTATAAAAGGTAAAGTTAAATTCTGTAAAATGCGATTGGTGTGCTTGCGCGGCTAATTTTTAATAAATTTATTGTGGTGCGTACACAATAACTATTTATTACGGCGTAATTTTATTTAACTGTAACAATTTAATTATAATTATAAAGTTATAAACAAATAAAAATAAGAAATATATTATTTGGAAATTACTCATATTTCTCACACTCAATAAATTTTTTTTTTTTTTTTGTTTTCAAGATCTTTCGAATTGTTGTTAACACAAAAGCATGAATAATTAGCTACGGTTTTTCTGCGTATGTACATATATTCACATAAAACAGAATTTCTGTTGTATTCTTCTATAATTAGATATACCCATGTCCCTTTATACCCAAACTACATTTATAATTAGTTCACGATATAGTAACTGTATAGTTTTGATATACTGCAATGAAATGATGCCAAATAAATCATGACTTTATAGTTTTTTTTTTTATTTTAGTTTGTGCCTTTTAGTTAGTGGCGTGGTGGTGAGGTAAGATGTGCGGTTATAGTCAATGTGTTTCCGCAGTATAATATTCGCTGTTGCAATTAAATTTTATCGGTTTTTGTGTATTCGTGTAAATTAATAAACTATAAAATTAAAAAAAAAAATTAATAAAATAAATTAGTTTATGAAAAAAAATGGAATTAACGATCAGAGCTGGAAAAAATTACTGTTTACACATAAAGATATGTATACACATGTAGCTGGTTAGAGTTAATATAGCGTTTTATGGATTAATGACTGAAGTAAAAGTCAATGTACTTACGTGCTGAAACCTGATTTTCATTGCCATTCTTCAAAATTTTATACGAATATCAAATAGACCAACATTAATAATTCAATCACTTGTTAAGGGAAGATCTTAAATTTTATTTAGTTTGTATCTGTTTAAGCTTAAGTCCAGTACCAAATTTAGATTTTTTTACAAATATGATTCCTGTATGATATGTTCGAATTTTTCATAAAGATCTCCATTTGATAATTAAACATAACGATCATCATATCAGGAGTACAAATTGAAAATGCGGGTTTTTTTCTATTTTTGAACGTTTATTCTGAAAAAATGGTAACAAATGAATTATTCAAAGTATTGTCCATCGCTAGCCACAACTTTTTCCCATCTTTCTGGCAATTTACGGATACCGTCGCGAAAAAATTCGGCCGGCTTGGCTGCTATCCAGTCATCGACCCATTTTTGGGCTTCTTCGTAAGAATGGAAGCGCTGGTCAGCTAGGCCATGTGTCATCGATCGGAAAAGGTGGTAATCGGAAGGAGCAATGTCTGGGCTATACGGCGGGTGGGGTAAGACTTCCCATTTCAGCGTTTGTAGGTATGTTTTGACCGGCGCTGCAACATGTGGCCGAGCGTTGTCATGTTGCAAAATTACTTTGTCGTGTCTTTGCTCGTATTGTGGCCGTTTTTCTTTGAGTGCGCGGCTCAAACGCATCAATTGAGTTCGGTATAGTGCTCCTGTGATGGTTTCGTTCGATTTCAATAGCTCATAATACACCACACCCAGCTGGTCCCACCAAATACAGAGCATGAGCTTGGCGCCGTGAATATTTGGTTTGGCCGTCGATGATGATGCATGGCCGGGGTTTTTGCGCTTCGGGTTATCGTAACGGATCCACTTTTCATCACCAGTGACAATGCGATGCAAAAAACCCTTCCGTTTTTGCCGTTCGAGCAGCAGTTCGCATGCAAAAAAACGGCGCTCGACGTCTCTCGGCTTCAGCTCATACGGCACCCAATGTCCTTGCTTTTGGATCATTCCGAGGGCTTTTATACGATGGGAAATGGCTTGTTGTGTCACTCCCAATGAATCTGCGAGCTCTTGTTGAGTTTGACACGAGTCTTCATTGAGTATTGCCTCCAATTCAGCATTCTCAAACTTTTTCACTTGGCCCGGCCGCTCTTTGTCCTCAACGTCAAAATCACCACTTCTAAACCGCACAAACCATCTCTCGCACGTTGAAACCGATGGAACATGACTCGGATAAGTCTCGGAGACCAATCGATGTGCTTCAGCAGCACTTTTCTTCAAATTAAAGAAGTAAATTAAAACTTCCCGCAAATGCTGTTTTGTTGGCACGAAACTCGACATATTGAGAGCTCAAAAAAACTATGAATTTGACACTGCGACAAATTGACACATACTGAAAATTAAAGCTATAAGACGTAGCTTTGACATGAACATAGTCACAGTACTGCCTGATGCGTATAGCGTTAGTAACGCCATCTGTTATCAATCCCGCATTTTCAATTTGTACCCCTGATAATTGCGGATAGATCATTTTCTGAATTTAAGCTTGACTGAAAGGTTTATTTATTATACAAAAAATTAAAGCGATATTTTGATGAGGAATGATCGAGCTGCAATCTTTAATACAGTCACGCCAATAAGTTAAATGCTTGCGATCATTTGAATTTGACGTGACCACCATTTTGTTAGCTTTCGAGATATTTTGATGTTTAACATGTATGTAAACAAATTCTTTACCGACCAAGCAAGAAATAATGGTAGCAAAAATTCGGGGTAGGCTGTGTCTTCTGCACGGCCGTAGGTGTTTTCCGTGATAACGTTTATAAGAGGTGCGAGAAATGGCACGATGTATGGGTTTGTTAAAATAAATTTCTTTATTATTAGCATCATGAAATGAGAGTACAGTGATTGTTTGCAAACGATTAAGTACTGGGCAATGGTATGAGAAGTACGATATAAAGCGCAGATTCTCAGCGGAGATGTGCCTGATGAATATGAGTTCCGCAGACTAGTGCCTCCCAAATTCGCCGAGGCTAGTGTGATGAATACGCAGTCTAGGTCAAATATATTTTATATCAGAGTCCACACTGATATTTGACCTATCAGATCAGGCATTGCCCCTTTATAGTGCTCTCTAGCATTGTAAATCGCCACTTTGTAAATCTAAATTTTAATTAAAATTTATGTGAAAATTAATTATTATAATTTACAATAAATTATCTGCCACAGTTTCTTGACGCACAAAATTAACACCAGAATTACTCCGGTCAGACAAGTGATTTTCATGGTGGGTTGTAAATTGATGTTTTGTACTTTGTAAACACAGTATTATTAAGCACAAATTAATAACCGAATTGCTCCGATCTGATGAGGCATTCTCTTGCTATAGTGCACTCAATCTCTTTAAATCCCTATTTTGTATTTTGAATTTTGAATTAAAATTTATGTGGAGATTAATTAATTTAATTTAAAATTAATTAGCTACCACTGGTTTTTTTCGCAAAAATTGACACTATCGGGTCTGCGATCGGATGAGCCGTTCTCTCGCTACACTGGTTGAAGCATTTAAATCGGTCGAAATCAGAGGTTCGCGGCGCGGGTTCCTGTGCCGCCCGATGACGTCATTGCGATAATATTATGCGTGACACATAAAGCCGAAGGATCAATCTAAGCAACCATATCTTTAAATTAAAGGTAATGCTTATAGTTGATGAGTAATTGCCCCCGATCAAGGGCTAAATGTCGGGTAAGTTTTCTGAACATGCGGTGTAAAACGTTATCACGTCAAAATTGTTTGCTTTATGATTCCTATCTTTTCTGTAACTAAGACATTATTAAACATATTTTAGATGAAGATTGTTGCTTACTATACCTACCCCATATAGGCAATAATTAAATAGGCACCTCTGAGTATGTAAGTCTATTTCGATAGCAATTTTCATGATTCCATTTAGGCGAATTGATCAGGTGAAGTAATATGATAAGCGGACACTTTTTGGTAAGAGAACTGGCGCTCCTGGATTTTGTTAAAATGCCAAACTAGTTACGAAAACGTGAAACATAACTGAGGTTAAGCCACTAATACAAAGTTTGGCAGAAAGAGAGTCCAAGGTTCGATTCCGCGATTGGCCACAATCACTAGCCAAAATGTCACAATTGAGTGTCGGAGTTGTAAGGATCATGAATTAAGTTAATAAAAATTTGGAATATTCCATATTTCAAAATTAATTAAATTTTTTAAATGTTGAGAAGCCTTACAAAATCTCGTAAATGTTTAAAATTCGATAAACTAACAAATTAGGATTTCCAAAGTTCAATAAAATTGTAGAACATTAATTAAGAATTAATACTTAAACCAATTCGAAAGCTATATTGCTCCTATTTCCAATTTCTTTTATTTGATATTTCTTTTAATATTTCGTTAAAAATTAAAAATGCAAAAAGTACAAAGAAATTCTACTTAGTGATTTGTAAATAAAATTTAGAAAATAGTAGCGATGCTGCAGGAGGCATTGCCACCGTTTTTATAAGATGCAAAATAGCACTAAATGGGACAACAGAGTTGATGGTTTACATCCAGTTCAGCTTCTAAATCTTATCAAGTTGCTGAGGGTGTAGCAAAATTACTTAACTTGACTCTTAAGCTTACAACCCTTAACTTGACCCTTAAACTATTTCCAATCGCAGAAATTTGACTTGATGCTTATAAGGACGGATTATAGCAAAGGCAGAACAGCAGAGAGCCTAAACATTAAAAGATCCCACTAATAAAAATACGAATTTTTACGAAAAATACTGATTTTTTCCATTCGTAAAATGTTGAACACTTAGCCTGAATATTTTACTAAATTGAAACAATTATGGAAAACGAACGATGTTCGAATATCGAATCAACCAATTTTTGTTCTTTAACTTTGAGTAACATAATTTGAACTTTTCTCTATTAACTTGTATAGTTAGCTCTAACCAAACTAAGAATTAAAATTGGGATGGGCTCAGCTGTTGAATCAAAAAAATGCTGTATAATTCTAGAACATCAAATTCATTGAGATTATTTGTCAAAAAAATTTCTAAGATTTAATTTTGAATAGAATATTTTAAATAAATTATAAGTTGTATAAATCACAAAATATTGAAAGTTTTCAAAGTAACCTAAAATTTCGAACTAACCTTGTGTTCCTTTTTAGCTTTGAAGCAGCCAAATTTTAAACCCTTAACAGGTTTAAATTTAAACCGTTTTAGATCCTAACCGTTTCGGTTTTTTCGATACTAAATTTGGAAGTTTAGTTAAGTTTATTTAATGGTACAACTACATACATACTTCAATTTTCAGGTCATATACGAGTTTACAAATTTTCGATTTTGAAATTTAAAAATTAGTTGGCTATTTGGCTCCAAATCTTTAAAATTAAACAAAATGATTTAAGCTTAGTAATACATATTTGAAATTCTAGAATATCTGAATTTTGAAAAGATTGACTTTAATTGAATTTATCATCCATCTAGGGCGGTATCATTAAATCCGGTACCGGTGGAATTTTGCCGGAAATCGCTCGGTTTTACAAAAAACGGTATAATGAACACCGCTTTCGCGGTAAATTTCCGCCAAAAATCGTCCGGTAGATATTAGTTAACGGATAGCGATTTTTTGTTTAAAAAACCCAAAATTTTCAAATGAAAATTTACTTAATGATAAAAACTAATTTAAAAATGTTTATTCATTAAAAAACCATTTATTAATTTGTAATAATATTTATTTAGAATAATTTACATACTTCTAAAATATTGATGAACGTCATTTAGAAAAAACTTAATGGCCGATTGCCCAATTTTATAAATGAGTTGGATGCAAACAAAATACAATCGTAGGTAAGAAGTAAACTAAATTTGTTTAGTCAATTAGGCGCGGGGGTCATTATTATTAATCCCATAATGATTAAGGGCTATAGCCCCTGTTAAGGGCCATTTTAATACAAATATTCAAACAATTTAACGCAAATCAGTCGCAAAAGGAACACAAGTTTGTTAGCATAATATACAGGCCACTTAGAGAAAATATACCTACACTGAACGAAAATTTGCTCAATATTTTTACCGACCAGATTTCATGATACGGTTTCTTCTCCGGTCGGTTTTGCAAGCGGTGACATTTTATGACATTTTACCTGATTTCATGATCCCACTCCTGAATTTCTAAGATTTTAATTTAGAAGGTAAATTTTCATTCTCAACTTTTTAGTTAAGCTTTCTTTAATTTGTTTAGTTCTGAATGTATTGTTCCGTGTGTCCATTTGAAAAGTTTCCACTCAAGTTATCTAGAAAACCAAGCGTTACTTTAAATTAGAAAGTTGACATTTTGTAGTAAAACACTAGTACACGAACGTCATCGTATCTTACCTAAAAATAAAAGATGAGAAACGAAGTTGTTCTCCCCATTTTCCTTACAGTCCAAATTCACACAAAACAAATAAGATTTTAGTTTTCTAACACCTGTAATTTTTTTTTTAGTAAACTTTCGAAATGCTCGCCGTTTTGATTTAAACAAATATAAAGTCTATCTTCAAATCCGCTTCTTACTTTTCCAAATATTTCTTTTGGTATCTTCCTACTCTTTCTAATAATTCTGATTTTTAAATCTTCAAAGTTTGTGGTTTTGTTTCGGAAATGTTATTTTTTAAAGGTCCTCATAAAAAAAATCTAGTAGTGTTGAATCTGAAAACCCTGGCCATTCAATTGTACCTCTTCTATCAGTTTTCTGTGTTGGAAGTCGTTAATCTAACCATTAACGAAACGTTAGCCTTTAGTTTCTTGCTGAAAGTGTATTAGGTTTTGGTTCGGTTCTATGTTAGCATGTTCGAGAGCCAGCATCATTGGACGATATGCAGTTTCTTCTAGCATTTTTAAATATGTTTCACATGTAAAATGTCCATCAATGAATAGAGGTCCGATAATAACGTTACCAAACATACCACTCCACATGTTTCATTTCTCTGACCATTGTGTATATCCGTGCTAGTAACGGCAGTTATATTTGTATACAAATCCATTTAAATAAAATGTGCACTCGTCCGAAAAACAGATGTATGGTAATATTTCTGGGTTACCATTTAGTAAATCGATCATCAATTCTCAAAATTGAACTCGTCTGTCAGAATCATGTTCACTTAAGGCTTGATATTTCTGTATTTTTTATGGATGCCGTTTATTTAGTTTTAATGTTTTGTGCACCGAACCAATTGACAGACACACACCAGTAGCATTGGACACTTCCCGCATTGACGCATTATGATTAGCCACAAATTGGCCTATAATTTCTACTTGAGTTAATTGATTTAAAACTGGTCGGTTTGTGTTTTGTTGTTCACGGATTCAATTTCAAGAAACAACTCGTTCTTCTTGGATTATGTCATTATAGTATCTTAGTTTTGATTACAATCACTAAATTTAATTAATTTAATTAGGTCTCTTAGTTATAGTCACTAAATTACAGGTTGAAACCTCATAAGGTGATCAAAACTTCGGTCTTGAAAATTAACTCAACTCCCAAATCAAGCCCTAACTGAACCTTTTAACTCAATCTTCAGCTCAACCTCCAATTCAATTTACAACTCAATCTCCAACTCAATTGCAACGCAATCACCAAATCAACCTTTCAAATCATCCCTTAACCTAAGCCCAAATCAATCCCCAACTGAGCTTAGCTCGAACCAAATCTCAACCCTCCACTCAACTCCTCACTTAACAGCCAACCCAATCCCGAAAACAACCCGGTACGAAAGCTTCATGGATGTATGAACTCAACTAAAATCAACTCAATCGAAACCCTAAACTCGACCCCAAATTAAACCCTAAAACCGAACTAAACCTTAAACCCTAAAAATAACCAATCAAACCCTATTCAACCCTAGATCAACCTCAACTCAACACAATCCTAAACTTAACCATACCTCAACCACAACTTAACTTTTAAACCAACTCCATTTTAATACTCAACTCAACCCAAACTCAACGTTCAACTCAAACCCTAAATCAACACGGTTCGAAAACTACATGACTAGATGAACCCAACAATCTAATCTCAACCGCCAAATAAATCCCTAGCTGCACCTCATCGCGCAACTTCAACTCAACACTCTAACTCTTAACGCCCAACTCAATTCTCAAATCAACACGGTTAGAAAAATTAAATGCGTACATGAGCTCAACTCAGAACAAGTCAAGCTAACTTAACACTCTAGTATCAATGCAATCACCAAATAAAGCTTAATAAATCTCACTCATCTCCAAAGTCGGCGCCCTATTCAATCCCCGAATCAACATGGTTCGAAAAAATACATGCGTACGTAACTGAACTCAAGCTAATTTTCAACTCAACCCACAACTCTCCCAAAATAAATTCGCAACTGGACCCTCACTAAACCTGAATTCAATCCCAACGCAACTCCCGATTCAATCCACAACTCAACTCCAAATTCAATTCCTACCTATCTAATATAATAAAATGCTAGCGTGAAGCAATAAAATAGGACAGCATGAACTGAAAATGTGTACTGTTTTCCCTCTTTCGCAATTTATAATTTTTTTTCGAATTTATCAAAGCCTGCTATATCTATGTAACACGGGGTCTACACTACTATGCAAAATCGCTGAAATTTTCTCTCTAGAAATTTAAATATTTGTCAAAACATTATCATAACTGAGCATTTTACTCTCATGATAATTTCTCCAAATGTCAAATAAAATTCGGTGAATATTGTCAAAAAATTAGTAGGTTTTTAAAATCATGCAACAAAGATACTACAAAACAGTGCTTCTAAATTGTTTGCCGATTATCTAACAATACCATAGACATTCATTATTTCTAAACATGTGGATTAATTTAATTGTATTTTCAGTATTAAATGTCATAATTAAGATGCGAAATATTTTTTTTTTATGTAGCTATAATTTAACTTACGTCTAAACACTCGGGGGAAAAAATAAAAATGGCAAAACATAACCTTAAAAGTGCATTTTAATTTGACATTTCGTACAAATTTAATCATAATTTTTTCGTGAAATAGCCTCCTGATAATTTGAGAGAAAATAATTCATGAGAGAAAATCTCAGCGATTTTGCATAGTGTAGACCCCGTGTAATCTAATAATGCCAGCGTGAAAATAGGGTAACAGGGACCGCATTCTTGAAATTCACCCGAATAAGTCGCCGATAATTTTCTAGTGAAATACGTCATTTCAGTCGAAAATTTAAATTGTTTTATACAAAGTCACCGGTGACTTTTTTCGGTGAATTTTAAGAATACGGGCCCAGGAACTAAAAATGTGTACTGTTTCCCTCTTTCGCAATTTATAATTTTTTTTTTCGATTTTATCAAAGCCTGCTATATCTAATATCTAATATAATAAAATGCCAGCCGACATAAACATCCGAAAACGAGCCAGACCGGAAACAAACACAATATCTGTACAAAACACTACTTAACACGATTCGCGAAGAATATAACGTTGTGCTTACCGTTGCTTCTATCACTCCCAGTTTAAATTATCTGTGCCAATCGTAGAAATAGAAACCTCAACGCCCTCTATAGGACGATATAGTCTTTGGGAAAAGTTTAATGTTCTCAGGCTCCAGAATAACGTACGTTCAGTGGACCCACAATAATAGCAATTGGTTACTTAAATTAGGCGATGGAACTTTGACCAACAATCATGGTCTTACCGACGACTTAATTGAAATTCCCAGCAACTCAATTTGCAAAGCCTCTATAATAACCGAAATCTATGGTGAAACGCTGTCGCCAGTTGATGCCGAAACATTTTCAAAAATGGCAATTTTATGTCAAAAAAATGCAGATGTGGACTTGATCAACGAAGAAGTGTTGACACGTTTTGCGAAAAGCCCCGTCACGTATTATAGCATTGACTAGATTGATGATGCAAATGATGAAGACATTCAGAACTACCTGACAGAATTCTTAAATGATTTAACGCCATGCCATCATGAATGCCGCTTCATAAATTGAACTTAATTGTTGGAAGTATCATAATTCTATTAAGAAATCTTAATAAAATGCGTGGTCTTTGTAATGGAACTCGATTAATTGTTCGACAGCTAAAACCAAATCTGATAATTGCCGACGTTTTAACGGGAAGTGCAAAAAAGGAAACTATATTCATTCCCAGAATTGACCCAGCCCCAATCAACTCGGAATTACCAAAAAAGTTGTGTATAAAGAAATTTTTTCAAATTAAATGTCATGTTGCATGTCATTCTTTTTTCCCTAGTATTTTCATAAAGTAGACAAATCGCAAGCTTATCGAAATAATTTTATTATGAAGATAAAAAGGTATTTAACAGAACACTGTTAGCTTCCAGACCGTTGTAGAATCTAATATTTGGAATAGGGTACATCCAAGCATTTACTCTTCAAGTACGGGCCCTCATCATTAAAAGAATCAAATTTCTCGGTGCATTCACAATTCAGTGGCCTTACGCCAATTTCACTTTATGCGACAATTTACCCAGTGATGCACAATAGATCTTACTGATCGCGGTGAACCGGCTTCCGTACTCACTCTTTACCAAAAAAAAAAAACACAAAAAGATACCATTAACTAAAATACTTTCCTAAGACCCCGTTTCTCATTAGTTCGCGACTGGCTGTTACTGTAACAAAGCAGTTAATGTTTCTTTAGATATCTTCTATTCATTAGTTAAAATTTCCGAATAATTAGACAAAATGTTGCGGTTTATGGGTGCTAACCGTGTTCAAAAGTATTGCAAAGGCATACAGAAGAGTAGAGCCAAGGCGAACCCAAAAAGTCTAAAATGACAACGTCTAAAAGCGACAAGTCAATGCGCAAACGAGTATGGCCGACCTAAAACCGAGCAAGACTGCCGTTGCTGATCATTCTATGACAGTAGACCATGCGGAAAACGTAAAGGACTTTGAAAGTGATGTATACGGTCTAACGATAAATAAAGTCTTGCTCAAATTGTGTGATAAATTTACATATATTGCAATCCTACACAGTACAGGCAACCGACACACCCCATTTTTTTTTGTTTGTCAACTTTATAACGAAAATAGCCAACAGTTCGAATGTGCCAAGTAGGGTCCGCTCTGCAACTTTTTCTAATTCACCTTGTTTTATTCTGCTTCTAGCATTGCTGACGAATTTTTTTATTATTATTCCTTTCTTGGTATCTTGCTAAAGAGAATTTATTATTCTGTGAAGTAACATAAAGCAATATTCAAACACCCCGCAGAGGATATGGAAGAGAATATTGAAATACCGCGAATTATTGTTTATCATTTCAGCAAATGTGAAATTTTGATTTATTCATCGTATTATTTAAACAATTCTTAAAATACATAAATTTGTAAAAATTGGTTCGTTTTTACTTCTAAGATTGAATATTTTATAATATAATACTTAACCCTCTCAAACGCCTTGTACAATATATTGTACATCAACTTTCATCGCTTCGACCTACCGTAATTTTTTATTTTTGTCTCATTTCTCTTGTGCGATCGATCTCTTATGTATTTATGTTCACACTACAGTTTTATGAGCAATGGCATATCATAGCAGTGCATAATTGTGCTACGTATTGTATTTTTGGAAGAAAGTCAATTTTAAATGGCGTTTGAAAGGGTTAAGCATTAATCTAACAATTCACAAATCTCTACATTTTCTGTATTATTTTAAATAATCTGTGTATTTAAAAAAAGGCGATTGGCTTGGTTATATTTGGTAGGAGCCTGAATTTATTCACAAGAGTTTGGAGTTCTTTGTTAAAACAACATCAAAGAAAAATTTGAATTTACCTCTGACAACACAAGATATATTCCAGGCTTTTTATTCTAACACCTTTTTATATATAGTTTATATACAGTTAATTAAAAATCACATGCCAATATAGCTAATAACACACATAGCAATTCTCCTGTCCAAGATAATTGGAGGACTACGTAGAGTAGAATGTAATTATAACAAAACTAGTCCGGAATCGATTTTTTCAGAATTAACTGTTGTTCATATTAATTGTAAAATGCTCCTTAAATCAGTCTTCGCTGTTGTATAATTCTTTATGAATTCTTCTTACTCGGCTTATGATGACTTTCTTGAAAAAGTACAGAAACTTAAAATTAACTTTATCGTCATTTTCAAAAGCCCTGCCTTTAACACAATCTCATTTAGTTGATCTTCAAATTGACTTTTTATTGCGATCGTCGCGGGTCTATATAAAATTACACTGATCTCAATTATTAAAGTGAAATCCCTTTTCCTGAAAGGAAATCAAACTTAATTTAATAATTAAATCTAGCTACATAATGAATAAATTTAATTCATTTAATAATGCAATAAAAATTCAATTAAAACTTTATCATTTCTTATGAATCGTATATAAACTCTCGCATATTACGAGAATTGTAATCTTTGAACACAAAACACAAATCTCATTAGAGAAAAAGTTTTCGTTTCGTCTCAAAAAACATTTAGAAAAAAAATGAAAATTATCTTAATTGTTTTTCTCTATGTTGCCATTATTCGAATTGTAGCTGCGAGAAATGAAGAAGATGTATTATGCGGTAGCATAGCAAAAATTTATGCACAGAATGATGAAATCAACCCTAAAGGATTTTAAATATTATTTCTTGTATAATGTACTATACAAGTAGTTCGAGACGACAAAGTTTTTTCCTTTTGTATATTTGTGTGTGTGTTTAGGGGAGGTATGAGTGTGTATTTGTTTTACCTTCGTCCCCGGTATATCTCATCCCTAAAGTCGTTTCTTTTATTGTTCCGTGTGGTTTTGTATGTGATTAAGTTTCCTGTGAATTTTACTTAATTTAATTCTGTATAAATACAAGAAGTAAAACTTTTTTTTTTTGTTGTTGTTTTAGAAAAAATGTTTGTTGTTGTATAATGAATTTTTAATAATCACAGTACATGTTGTATTATCCAATTGTGTGCGAGTTATAAAAGATTAATGTATTTCGCCTAACGCGCGCTATAAATATATTCGCGTAATTAAGTTGCACTCAATTAAACGAAATACTGAAATACGCACGCAGGTAACTTTTTCAATGTAAATGTGTTAATTATATACCTAACTAAAATTTGGCTTTATAATTAATCATCGCTTGTTCCGAAAAATGACTTGTTTGCATTTACAAACACATTTCTTTCACTATACCAAAGATAAATTTGGACGGACAAAGAAAGATACCAAAAAAAAAATAATTATCGTTGGCACCCACACGTAAACATACTAAATTTATTTAAATGTGTATTTTTCAATCAATTTAGCCAACCGGAAATACTTGAAGAAGATTCACCAAATAACCTGAAATTAATTTTTTTTAACATAAATATTAAATCTAACAGTTTCTTACAATTTTATTAACATTCCTAATAAATTTTTTGTTTATATTTTGCAGACAACTTCCCGCTCCGTACTCAACAGAATCTGGTCGAAATGGTGGTACATCAATACCGCTTCCAGCCACTGTATTGGTTACACGGCGAAGTCAACCGGATAAGGTACGTCCGCTGCCACCGACACCAGGACAAATCGCAGGTAATTAACCGAATAAGTATTACTTATAGGATAGGTATAAATTTGTAAATCCAATTATATAGAAATTCATTTCACATGATTAAAGATTTTTAATTTAGTTTTAGTTTTCTACATCATGATAATCTGAATAATTTAAAATGATAACATTCTTATCATGATGGGTTAAATACGAGTATAAGATTTTTGTTTTTGTTGCTGTTATAATCCCGCCCAATTTTTCGAAGATTAAAACTATTATTCTTATAACGAAGAAATTAAAAACATTTTTTTTTTTTTTAATTATTCTTCATGTTTTATGATTTTAATTTTATTTTATGTTCTCTCTATCTATCTATATACATACAGG
The DNA here is from genome assembly GCA_963556165.1 of Tipula helvola. Classification (NCBI taxonomy): domain Eukaryota; kingdom Metazoa; phylum Arthropoda; class Insecta; order Diptera; family Tipulidae; genus Tipula; species Tipula helvola. The sequence goes on along the minus strand of OY744482.1, from coordinate 75,451,137 downwards.
ATTAACGAAGCAAAATGGTAGTGGTGGTATATCATCAGAAGATAATAGTCGTCCTGGGAGCCCACCTGTAAATAACCATCATGTTTTATCATCACAAATACCGAAAGGTGGTGGTAATAAGTGAGTATTGTTGTTATTTTTTTTTCGTATTATAACTGTAGATAGTGTTCAGCTCTTACCAAATTGTGCAACTCACATATAAGTCAGTAATAAGTTTAATAATCTCATTAGTTGGCTCATGCATGAACAATTTATGCTTTGGGTAGTAAAATGGTTTAATAAAATGAGTAATTTTTTTGTTAAAATCATTCTTCTTTGAATAATTTAGATTTGGCATTCTGATTGCTGGATTATTTTATGTGGGTTAACCCGCACTGGTGTCGAATTTGGGGATTAATATATGACTATCAGGTGTGTCATTATATATCATATTCTGTTTACAAGGCAACTAATTTGCTGGCTTTGTTTAAGAGTTTTAGCAACATTATTACGTAGTTTGAGTGATTTTTTTTTTATTCTTTATAATTAGTAGAAATTGAATCCTTATCCTACGTATGTATGTACTTTCATTAAAAAATAATATTAGCTGGTATATCTCTTTATAATAGGAAGAACTATTGCTATAGAAAATCTATATCTTTTTAAATTCGCTTTCTAAGATACAGTTAAATTCAGGCAATTTAAAAATTCGTATTAACCAATATATTAGTTTGTCTTATTATCTATCATACATTATAGCCAGAAAAATAATAAATAATCTGCCTGCTGGCTAATCTGAACATACATCAAATTAATTTGCTAGCTAAGTGATTTTGTGAAATATCGGTTATTACGCAGCTTGAATTTTTTTTAATAACTCGGCTAATGAAAATGGAATTCTTCAATCAAAGAATTGAAATTTACAACCAGGTTATGGTTGGACACCAACTTTAAATTTTCGCTATTATCGACGTTTATTACGAATTTGTATGTGCCAGTTATTCCTACTTTACATATTACATACATACCTATTAAATTAAAACCAGCAAGAATACAGAAGTTCTTAAATATTCTATACAACAAAGAAAATATTTCGAAAATGTTAAATTTAAAATTTGCAATAACCGATCGATCAGATGGTACCGGTTGAAAATATATTATCGGTTAATACGAATTAATGAAGTACATAATTGATCAGATGTGTATTTTAATCTATTTTCATGGGAAACTGATTTGCTGTTTAAAATATTTTGGAGTAAAACGTTTATTGCGTAGTTTGAGTTATTTTTTAAATAATTCAGCTATTTATCTAGGCGTATTAGTTTTACTAAGGAACTATAGGTTTTATTTATGAATTAAGACAGGATAGAGATCTTAATTTAATTAATTTATAATATTATACCAACTACAGTGAAAGTTAGTCGTTAAGATTATTCGTTATACTTTCATTTTTCAAAAATAAATTAAAAATTGACCCATAATCACAAATACAAAAAATAATAATTCTCGCTTCAGTTCCGTAGTATCCGCGGGCTTCGACGAAACTTCCAACCGTCGAACACACATTTACTAATCCAGGTAGTTTCATTTTCACCGAAACCAATATTTTAGGCTTTGATAATTCTATAACCATCGGTTATTCGTTCGAGTGATTCTAGCAGAGACTATATTCATGCCCCAATTTTTTAGATCACAGTTCGAATGTCTTTTGTAATACCTATATATAAAAAAAGGTGGCTATCATGACAGTTAATTTAGCTTTAATATCAAAAAAGAGAATAATTACTTGAAATAGTAAAAGAACGACAAATGGCAGATAGTAGAAAATTAGTAACTATTTGTAAAAACCAAGTTAATTATTAATTATATTCTAGGGAATCTAATTACCCGACTTTTTGCTACCCAATTTTCAGTTTCGGCTTGTTACCATTACCCGACGGTTTCGGGTCGGGTTTTCAGCCAGAACAAATATTGAGGCCAACTTAGATATACAGTTAAAGTTTCTGAAAATTAAATCCGTATAGGTACGTCTATTTTATTGTAAGTAGTTAATTAAAATAAATTATGTTTGTTTTAAAAGTTATTACATTACATATTATAATTATTTATTTATCTATTTATTTTACTAAAACTTCCGAGTAAACTAAATTTTTGGTTTCGTTTGTGTCTGGAATTAAAATAAATTGGTTTTATGCACTTCTCGACCTGGAAATTCCGTCATATTATTGGCCGCGAGAAAAACATTCTTTCTTCAAATCTACTCCTACATATTTTTAGGTTTATCCTTGCCTTGTAACTTATTAATTGTAATTGCGAATGAAATTTTTACAGGAAATTGTAATCGTTTAAAGGAAAAAGGTAAATCTGTGGATATCATAGGAATGCGCGGTATGTGAGCCAATTGTCCAGATGCTGGGCTTGTGACGATGGCTTCGATGGCGTTGTTTCTCAACGATTTGACTTGCAGTCTTGTCCCATGGCATAGATTTGAGGATTCAGATTTCGTGATAAAATAATTGGTAAATTCCAACTTTTATTTTAAGGCAATGTGGTGGAAATCCTGAAGGATTCAGACTGTTCAAAAACTCTTGTGGATAGTGAACCGTGTCTTCTGTATTTATGACAGTGTCTATCGAGAAATATATTTTGAAGTCACCAAATATTTTTTTTTAAATTTCATCGTTAATTTCGTCAACAGAAAAATTTCTTACAGATACGATGGCCCTTTCACACATCCAAGTGTAATCTATTTCGAATAGATTGTCTATGCCAGAATAAATGTTTAATATCAACTCATTAAGAGTTGTTACAGTCTCTCCTAACTCGCTGCCAATTTTAATTAGGCCATTTTATTCCCTAACTTTAATAATTGACCCGAAAAATGATAGCCACCACCTCCCAAATGAGCTCTTATATTTGTCTTTAATGTAACGGTTTAAATTGAACTCCACAGAGGTGAGGTTTTTAAACATGCTTTAATAATGTCAGCTCGCGTTCCTTTGGGGATTACAGGCAATATTTGGCGAAAGTCTCCAGCAAAGACCAAGGTGACACCTCCATTGCTTTTTCTGAATTCCTAATGTTCTTCAAAGTTATGTTTACAGCTTCAATGTGCGATCGATGGCTTATTGTACACTCATATCACATAATTAGAGCAACTTCTTGGAGGACTTTTCCTAGTGGTCCATTTTTGCGAATTGCACATATTCTTAGTGGAAAGAAACATTTTACCTGTTGATCTAACTTTAGCCAAAATTTAGTTGATCAAGAACGTTTCCCCTGTTCCACCAGGAGCGTCGATGAACAATATTTTGTCTTTGTTATTTCTCATGCTATTTATTATTTTATCATATTAGCCCAGGTGTAATATTGTGACACTTCATTATATAATAAGGTTTTCACGAAGTGATCATTTCTGCATAATTCGAAAAATGCCGTAAGTGTTATTGAGGGTGGACTTTCGAATCTTTGTTAGAGACTGTGTATCGTAAAATACACCCTCTGTCCGTTTTCTATATAGATTGCCAAATGTATAACCGTTGGATATCTTTGTTGGATGTGAAATTGTAGAAGTCTCCAAACAGCATCTGATGTACTTATATATCGGCCTTTCAAATAATTTTCGATCTCACTGTGATTGTTTTCTACTGAAACAGTTGCTTGGTCTGATCGTTTATTTATATATTTTATTGCCTGGACCGAATGACAATACTCCACATTTATATAGGCATTAAAGCTCCTACACAGTACAGGAGAATAAGGAACAATCCATCTGTTATCTATTACAGTTTGATGACCTCGGATAGTTGCAGTCACTCCACTATGTTATTAGGGTTTCTACGACGGTATGCTGGATAACCATTGTCTCCAGTTTGTGTTTCTGCAATTAAATTGCGAGGATACTTTTTACAGCAAACGCCGTTGACCATGCAAGGAGCAGCCATGTTATGTTCTCCACACGGACCGTGCACCATATTTTTAAGAACTATACCATGGAGAATAGGATCCACTCCACATCTCGGTTTGGTAGTTCAGCTAATATTAAAGAGTCTACTTCTTCTGGTTCTATTTTCGTTTGCAACCAGAGGAGAATATGTTCATGAGCTAACCCTCTTTTTTGCCACTCAATGCTGTATATAAAAGCCTTTGTGTCACCGAATATAGCATTTTGGGTTAACAATTTCATTAACTTTTTCATGTTTAAATTGAACACACGTGCTATGATGTTATGCTTTTCAAAAGATCTTTGATTGGGAAATAGCTCCTTCTTGACCTCAGTCCATTCTGGGTTGCACGTAAAGGTAATGAATAAATTTGGTCTGCCAAAATTTCTGACATAGGTCATAGCGTCTTGGGTTTTCTCGTGCATGTACCTTGGTGATCCGGTGAATGTTGAGGGCAGTATGACATGGAGCGTATTAAAGCTACCGTTTTTCACCGTTAGCCTAAACGCATAAAACTGCATACAGGTAATTGTTTTATTACGTGGCGAATTTCTGTGTGGCATATTCAGGCTGTACCCATCTTCTCCTTTAGCAAACATAAACGGTTACTGTAAAGCGTTATACGACCGATGCAATTCTGATATACGTGATAATTGTCTGTAACGGTAGTGCAACACAATATCCCTTGGTCCCTTATCTGCATCAACTAAAAGCACAGCGACTTCATTAGTAGTTGGAGCATTGTAGCGACCATATGGTCATTTGTCGCCGTCGTTCTGCATGTATTATGAGTTTTAAGTTATCTGCTCTTGGATTTTTTTCAAGGTTGTACTTGAAAATTTGAACGTAACGATTATGTTCATGTAGTGCTTTTGTTGTTGTGCGATCAATCTTTATTTTACTTTTGTGTTTGATGCTCAGAGAGGTAAGTAAGGTTGATTCCCAAATCCCCTACCGATGTGTATTTTTTTGTGTAGACTTACTAATTTGAGTAAGCATTGCGGGTAATTTTTTTTCTAGCTGATTCTTGCAATAAAATCTAAAGTGATTGTCCGTTTATCTTTGAAAATATTTCTAGGGTAATGTGATGCAAAAAACTTAAATTCAAAATACATAATACCAGTTTGTTCAACACTTGCTGCGTTTATACCGCAGCTAAATTAGCAATGCTAAACCGAAATTACAACTATAGCAACGGTATAAACGCGACATATAGCTAGTTCAGCCAGCTAAAATAGCATTGCTAAATAGCATTGCTATGAAACTGACATTTGTAGCACGGCTAGTTTGGCAGTGGTATAAACACAGCAACTTAAAAGGAATTTGTAGAAATAAATAAATAACACAAAGTAAATTAAAATAAGTTATTTTTTGTCTTGCACATCTAGATTAATTTTTAGCCTTCCAGCTTTATTTTAGAGCAGCTTGGGAAGTAGTCTAAAACAAAATATCCTAAAAATTAAAAATACTTCAAAAAATAATTTAAAAAAAATTTCTTGTTCAAGATTCGAACTTGAGACCTTCAAGCACATGAAGCAGACATTTCTACTGCCTACATAAAATATGCAATTTTTCAGAATGGAATTTCATCAGAATGGAATATAATTTCGATTGGTGAGAGAATCATCCGTTGAGCAGTTTCTGAGATTACTTCGAACTAATAAACTCACACTCTCTCTTTATAATATTAGTTGTATATTTAATTAACATATGTAATACCTACCTAATGCTCCAAAAACTCCTCATTCCCACAGGGTAATTATTTTAGAACACATCACATTAATTCATTCAATCTCCTTAGTACAATATTATGAAGAAGCTCTATTTAGTTGTTTTTCTGAGTGTCACTTAAGAAATGATATTTTAGAAAAACAAGTGCATTCAGGCGTTGAAAATCCAGACGATTCCGAGTTTTTGTCGAGAGTTGACTTGCGGCCGAAAACACGCGTTCACATGAAGTCGAGGTGTGCTGAATAGTGCAAAAGGGATCTAATAATTTTTGTTGCTCTTACGTTCGATTTTCGCTTTCTTCCAAATACAAGTCTCTTAGTAGTTGCGGCAGTGAACTTAAAGCTCTAGTCCTGTAGTTGGATAATAGTTGTAGGACAATCACTGCCGATATAGAATTTCGCAACTCTTGTGCAAAGCCGGTTGCTGGTATAATTTTCATTATCTTGATTAGCAAGTTCTTAATTTTGATTAACCATACTGGACTCAGGTTCAACCTCATCTTTTCGTTTGCATATGCAATTGTCGCATTCTTCGACGAGTGCATTAAATTGGCGTCAGATTGAGAAATTGTTCCATTTTGTAGATACTTGAGAGTAGCTAAATGCATGTTCCGCCTATCAGATATTCTTAATTGTAGTGTGTTTATTATTTCAATACTCTCTTCTCCTATATAGGATCATAAACACTCCTTCTTTCACTTGCACTGCTGAGTTCTTTTACAACCAATTTTATAGGTTTTAAAATTTGAATTATATTTTTAGTACATAAAAAATTTCGTCTGTATATTTAAGTTTTTCCTTCATTCCAAAATCTTCCAGCCATTTTAAAATGCATGGCCAAACGTCCAATCATTGGGATTAGGGAATTGCACCTCTTTTGACAGTCTAAAACAAATTTTAATTATTTTCCTTTCTATTGAAAGACATGTTTTTGAAGAACATTGTTTCATACAGATGATCTTATGAGGAAATGTTTTGAGTTTTGTACATTTTCTTTAAATCCGGTCGGAAATCTAAATTTGTTTCTAAATAAATAATTCTAAATAATTTTCATCAGTAAAACGTATGTTACAGTCCAAAGAAGAAAAAGTAGTCTTGCTTTGTAGAACACATTCAAAACCGTGAGTTCGATGGCACAATTATAACAAAGCTGACTTTCAATTGGTATAAGCCGTCCATATATTTCTTCGTACCGGCGGCACCATCGTTATTGCATACTCTGCCAGTAACTCGCCCAATGTTTATCTTTTAATTGTAATGTTGTGTCTTTTAATTCAAAATAGATCGTTGTCCAAATTCCAATTTAGCTTTCTTTCTCGTTGATGATGACATAGTAGTTCAGATACATAAGAAAGTTGTCGGGTAGCTCTAAAAATGAGTAATTACCTGACTACTCGAAGTCAGTTAGAACCGACTTGGGTTCCCTATTATACTCTATTTCGCTCTCAGTCAGTAAAATATTACTGTCGCCATAGGCAAAATACAATACATATTTCAAGAATCAATTCTTTAATTTTTTTTGTGGTTTAGATTTCTTTTGATAAATGTAATATTGGTTTTTCTGTATGACAGCGATTTGTGATAGAGCACCTTGAGTGCAGAAAATGTTTGTTGGCCGGCCCAGATGAATACAGCATGACATAGAGGATGGTTTAGTGCATTTGTTGAAAACTTTTCAAAATTTGTGTAAGTCGGTGAGCTGATATGGTCCTCTGTAGTCATTAAACCGTTCTCTATCTCATGCTGTATTCATCTGGGCCGCCCAACAAATGTTTTCTGAATTCAAGGGACTATCACAGCTCACCGATATACAAAAATTCTAAAAAATTTACAACAAATGCTTTAAACTATTAAACCATGCTCAATTATCTTATATCTAATGCCGTTATCGCATTTAACAGAATAGGGTAGAAAAAAATTATTTTTCTATTGGCTAAACACTTTGATCTGTAGAGTAATTTTTTCCAGAAAGATATTTGAAATTTCTGATAGAATTTATAATTCTGTCACGATAGCAATATTTTTCGGGGCTGAGAGCAAAACTGTATAAACATTAATTAACCATCATGATACAAATTCATAACACCTTATAGTGTTTGGGGCCATAATTTTGCGCTTACTTCACAAAAAGATATTAAAAACTTTCGTGACAGGAGGATTTTTGGGGTGAGAGTAAAAAGTGCCACGATAGTACTATTTAGTATTACCATCGCATTTTTCGGGGATGAAAATTGGGCTAAATTCACATACATGTTCGAATGGTGCTTCGATGATTTCTATAAACTTACATATTAACTAACGAACTTTGTTCATCCTGCGAGAAATTCAATGGCACTGGCCATTTTATGGTTGTTTTATGAACATGTCATGTGAAATTAAAATTTAAATGGCGACTTGTGCTTTATAAAAGCGCTGAGTGGTCAGGAGTGAATGTGTTTCAGTCGATAATCTGTGGGCGTATTTCTTGGTATTTTGCTCGAAATGTTGAAGTAAACTTCCTGGATCGTACACTTATCTGGACTTGCAACGGATCCATGACTCTACAGCATTTTCCCTTTAATTCGGAAAATATGTAGCCAAGTATATACCTAGTTCTCAAAAAGGGCAGCAAGTCGGATCCGGCCCAATAATCGACCCAAAGTCATTTATTCTGACGAAATATCCGGTCCAATTCTTCAAGGCAAACAGATGCAACAATAACCCTTGATCTTAGACTTCTTCGCTCGACAATATTTTACACCAACAGAAAGTGGAAACCCTATAAACAATAATGTATCTATGTACTAGATCATCGATTTAGTTTCTATAAATTTTGTAAGTTTTTTTTTTGTAGAAAAGTCGTTCAGCATCCTACACACATAATCTACTTGCTAATCAATATTTCCATTTCACTAAAAATTAGTAAAAATAAAATCTAAAATAAATACGTTTTCTATATTTCAGCGGTCTTCGACAACCACCCACCGGCCTCAAAATGCCATCGAGCCCCTATGGCAATACAAACGGCAACAATAACACGATGATTCCTAACGGATGCGTAAATTCCGGCACCACAACAATCAATTCAACGACAAAACATTCAATGCTCGAGAAATTAAAATTATTCAACTCGAGCAAAGATAAATCGAGCGCTGAATCAAAATCGAAACAAAATAATATAACAACTGCCTCACAAATCTCTAAACGTACAAGCTCGAGTAGCGGTTTCTCCTCGGCCCGTAGCGAACGTAGTGATTCTAGTTTAAGTTTAAATAATGATGTCAATCAAATAGTTAGCGCAAATCAAACTGCAAATACAAAATCGAATAAGGCGAATAAAGAATCAAAATCATCATCAAAATCTTCATCCGTATCATCGAAAATTCTGTCATCGTCGACAAAAAATAACAGTAAAATAACCACATCATCAACTAATAAGACTGAAAAACAAAATAGCAAGGATAAAAGTCCGATGCGAAATACAAAACCAAATTCACCGCAAAGTATTTCAAATTCCTCATCGATCCAGTCTCTTACGAAAAATGAGAGTAAAATGAAAATGCCTGCGGCCACATCGACTCCAATCAGTAGTATGAAATCGGGAAATGGACAAAAAATGAATCAAATGACGCCGGTTAATTCGACCGGCATACCAAAACCAATGGCCGCGATAAAAGGCACAAGTAAAATACCAAATGATCGGCATACAATACAAAAAGATGATTCGATGGAGTTTGCCAAGGAACAAAAAATATTAAACAACAATAATAACAACAATCATAGCAGTACAACGAATAATAATAATGGTAACAATAATAATAATAACATATCGAGCGAGCAGATCCGTCAAACTAATATTGTGACTCCAATCCAAAATGCTGGCAATAACATATCAATGACCGATTCACAAAATTCGACTGGCGTCAATTCAAATTCGAGCGAATCAAGTGTTATATACCGTCCGAGTTCCGAATCTGGGGCATCGGACATAACAAATAGTTCAATCGGAATGAATCGAACAAACAACAATAATAATAATATGAAAATGATGGCGGCAACGAATCAACAACGTAAATTTATGGAACAAATGAGTAACAATGATCCTTTAAAAATGCTAAACGATCAATTGAATAATCAGGCGAATAAATTTAATACGGTACCATGTAATTCGAAAGTGTTACCGAATACGATTTATGAGGAAGATCATAAAAATCAGATGACTATAATGCCGATGAGGCCGATTTTACGTGGTTACACGAGCCATGTGACTTTGCCGACGCGGGGTCTTCGGGGGCAACATAATATGGTGGCAGATTATTATGATGATATCGGACAGGGATATTGTAGTGATGGTGATGCATTACGTAAAACTACGATTCGGTATTCGGATATTGATAATGGATATTTGTCTGAAGGTGGACTTTCACGAGAGGGGAAGCATTATTTGAGTATACTGCGAGGGCGAACGCTGTTGCCGACTACTATTGAAGAACGGTAAGTTTTTTTTTGCTACCATATACAAAATATTGAAATATTTTATTTTTTTTTTTCTTACCTTAATTTCTTGGATTGTCTTGACGTGAGTTTCTTATACAAATTTACTTTTGTGAAGTTTTTTTGGAAATATTGCAAGCAACACTTATACCAATACGAAAAGTAAATAAGATAAATTATAAAGAAACGCTTATTTTGCAGCTCCATAAAATATATTTTCACGTACACATTCGTCTTCAAATATTTACATCCCTGGCACATAAAACACTTAATAATATTTTTGATAATTCAGTCCCCATATGCTTTAGTCAAAATAGAAAAATTATGAAGATTTCGTATAGTACTATATGTGAATGTTGTTTGTCTTCCATGTTTGGTATGGTAGGTACCGTACGATGTTTGTGTTGTTACTTTTGTTAAATTCTTTTGTGTTATTTAGTTATTTCTTAAATAATTTATTACACCTCTTCAAGAGAACAGAAAAAAAATTGAAATAAATTTTTTTTGTGTGCTTTTATACGTGCATATAAATTATTTCGGTTTTTTTTTGCTACAAGAGTTTGATGAAGTTGTGGGTTTATGATTTTTTCATGAAATGTCGAGTCTGAAGACAGAGATGAAGTTTTTTTGGTGGTTTTTTGCGAAAAATTTTATCGGTTGCACAATAAAAATATGGCAGAAGATGCAATATGCAAACATAATAGGACCATCCGATAAAAGTAATGAAGTCTTTCAGAAGTTGGTATTATTTCCGCCAGGTCCGCCCAAGATAAAAAATTTAATGAAAAGCAAATTTGTAATTACTATGTAGTCCTCATCTAAACGTGTCTATAGTAATTTCAAAATAATCACATAATCCTTCTTTCAGTTTAAACGAATATTTACAAAATACCGTATAATCAAATAAAAATCTAAACAAAAAGGACAAAAGCACAAAAAAAAGTGGAAAATCCAAATATTTCCACTTCATCTATTTTCCGGAGATTTTTTTGCCGGTTCCCGCATAAACAACAACACCAACACCACCAAAACAAAACACCAAAGATAAATAAATCACAATCAAATTTTATCATCGAAATTCCAATTTTCGTCTACAAATTTTTCATTATATCCTGTTTGATTGATGACAGACAATGAATCGTTCATTTCTTCCCGTACTAACAACGAACATACACACACAAATCAAAGCAATGTGATTTTTATTTGGTAAGCAAAAACGCCTGGTGCTCACTGTATCACAAATCGACAAGGTGGTAAACTATGATAAAAATACAAACGTACTCTGCAACACAGAAGGAAGAAGGAGGAACAGTGCAAATAGATAAAATTCCAATTGCATGTTTGAAAATATTAAAGGAAAAATCCAAAATTACTGTAATAAAAAATGAAAAATAGACAGAGATTTTCTTCTTTGTATATGTAGTAAATCTATGAGTGTGTGTGTATGAATAAATATAAAGTAAAGTGAAAAATAATAATCACAATAGGGATAGGGAAAAGAAAAGTTACAACTCCTTATTCCTTTTTGGTGTGCTGCTTTGTTCTATGTATTTGTATATCCTATCTATATGTACTATGTCATGTCTCGTCGTGTTTCCTTTCCAAAACGGGAAAATTTATCTACTTTTTTCCGGATATTCACTTTGTCTTTATATTACATAGTTCTACATTTGCTATTCATTTGGAACTAATTTGATTTAGATTTAAGAAGGAATACAGGATGTGAAACAAATCTAAGGAATATTTAAAGGATTTTTCTTTATTGACACGTGTGTCATTTTAAGGGAATAAAGTCAATTTTATTTATAATTAGAAGGATTTTAGAATATTTTGTCAGCACCCAAAAAAAAAAAAAAAATTGGGACATATGCTTTGGTATTAAGGATTATGTGGATTTTGAATAGGCGGATTTACGATAATTACTAAACAAATGATTAGGGCGCATAATTAGGGATTTTAAGGATTTTATTCCTTTTTTTTATTAATTGGAAATTTATTATAATGTGCTGTCGAAATATAGTGTAAGGATATAAATCCAATCATAAATTTACAAACCAATTGAAATGTAAAAAACTCGGGATTTTATAAAATTTTAAAAAAATAAGCAAAAATGTTATTCTAATGTTGAATGAGTATTTAATAGAAGTAGAACTCTTAATATTTGTTTCTCTAACATATTTCAGATGAGACTATCTTCCAACGCAAAATAATCTTGGATTGACTGAGATCCACTTTTATTTTGTTGAAATTCATTGCCATCGGTAAAAAAAATCTTTAGCTTCAAGCAAAGGTGTTTTCTCCTCACACAGTATCCAAAATGGATTATTCTTCCCAATGGTTTATGCAGAAGACCGACACAAATGTATAAAAATTAATAATTGTAAAGGGGTTTCATTGATTTCGATTAGTATAACTATTATCTTTCCGATTTATCGAAGTTTGCGAATAACAGAAAGTAGTGGGTGGCCCTTATTTGTATGCTAAAATGTATTTTCATATCATACAATTTTAGTCCTCAATCCAAAAATGCACAGGTAGATAATATGCTCTAAAAAAATTTTGAATTTGAATCGTGCCATCGAACCTGTGAAAATGAGAGAGATACTTTCTATAACGTTTTTTTCATTTGTCCTTTCGTCTGTTCTTCTTTTTTCATTTTTGTTCAACCCCTTTTATAATTTATTGATAATGTATCATACAAGATTTTAATATGTTTAAAATGATTTACTTCTCATATACTGCAGGGTTGGAACTTTGTTACACTTGGTTGAATTTTTTCATCTTCTTTGACATTCTGAGCACTGGGCAAAAATCACATAAGTCGCATCAATACACTCTTTGGCTTTCGCAATGTATTATTATAATTACGGAGTCGAATTTACCTAGGTCCGACCTAGGTTTGACATTAACCATAAGTTCATTTTAGACCTTCTTGAGACAGTTTAGCTGGGCCCTTGTTGCGATAATATTCTTGCGTAGAACGAGATAAACTGCTGGTATAACTCATGGGTTAGTAATTGTACAAAGGAACGTGATATAATGCCTTGACGAATTGGAGTGTCACGTATCGTTAGTCTCAATCGAGAAATTGGACACAAAGATTGTACCGAAAATAACCGGGTTGAATAAAGTGAAAAAAATATAAAAAGGGTATTTTTATTATTTCTAGAGGCACATGACATGGTACACCCTAAAATCAAAATATAGAAAAATAAAAATTGCTAAATTAACCTCAACGAAAAAATGCTCGCATTACTGTTCTCTGCCGCCTCCAATAAATGCAAATATAGTAAAAATGTTCTCTTTATTGACACATTACGCATTATAAATTCGTATTCCTTCTAAGGTGACCACCCGTACAGCTTTCAGCAGTACATCACCGTTTGACACGCCGAGGATACCATTTGTACTGAGTTCTGACAATTTTTTGTTCTGCTTTCTTACTCTAAAAAAAAAAACTTTCTTCTCTCATATGACGAAAGCAACGGGTGGGCGTACTACTTTTGAGTTTCTGAATTGTAATCACCTTATTTCGTTGAAAGAAAAGTGTCCATAAATGATTTAAAAATAAAAAAATATTACGTTGTTTTGTTTTCAGAAGAAGGATGGGTTATTCTCATTTCACCGTTTCCGTAAACAACGAAACGAAATGATCGAAAATAAAAATGTCGAAAAAATTTTGTCGAAAAAAACATCGACTCTCTTTTAATTGAATTTATGATCGAATTTCGATTAAAATGTTACAATATATTTTCGGGATACTATCATATTCCCGAAAATATGAATCCCAAACAGCTTCCAAAAAATTACAAAATAATGTGCCCCATTATCCATTAAAAACGAAGGCCACATTAAATTTTTGTTACCTGCATTATGGAAACAAAAGGAATCGACATAATTTCATGTTATCCTTGCGCCGAAAGGACCAATGCTAAGCGGCTTTGGGGAGTTTTTTTTTATTTTAGTATGTGAATTATTAAAAAACATGAATTTTCAAAAATACTCCAATCTCTATGAATGTTCAAATTTGAAAAAATCATCAAAGCGGCTGTTTGAGGGCGACAGCCCCATCCTCTAAGGTATAAAACGAATTAAAATATTATTTCAAAAATTTATTATATTTAAAAAACGGGATCACTACATTTGCCTGAAGAAAAAAAAACAGAAATTTTAAAATCCAGAATAGATGAATAGTAAAAATCGAGAAAAATAAAATCCCGAAAAAATCTAGAAATTACGGGAAAAGCAAGCAATCCAGAAAAAAATCCAGAAAAAAAATTGTTTAAAATGAATGAATAAAATTCAATTGAGGAAGGCACAGAGGGGATCTTGGAGACTCTTTTGTGGTAGAATGGAAGAAGTCTCTGAGACTTCCCGCCTTAGGAAGATTCTATCTACTAACCCAACTAGTCCTAGTTACTTAATTAGACCAGACGGGTCATGGACAGCTTCAAGTGCGGAATCGTTGGAGCTTCTCATCGATACCCACTTTCCGGGAAGCTTTGATGACTCGATGGAGCCTGGAGCTCATCGAGGAACACCTCCAATAGATATGGAGGGCATATTGGATAGAGAGCGGATCAGGTGGGCGCTGCAGGGTTTTAAGCCTTATAAGTCGGCGGGCCCGGATCGGATTATACCAGCAGAGATTCAAAAGAACTCGGCAGCCATCATCCCCTGGCTAGAGGTTATCTTCAGGGGATGTTTGAAACTAGTCTATATTCCTAGGAATTGGACAGAGGTCAAAGTAGTCTTTATTCCGAAATCGGGAAAGAGCTCACATGCTCGTCCAAAGGACTTGAGGCCTATAACTCTATCATCCTTTCTGCTGAAAACCCTGGAAAGGTTGATAGATGTGTTTATTCGATCAAGAATTGAACCCAGGAAGTGGGCAATATCGCAGCATGCGTACTGTAAGGGAAAGTCGGTGGACACAGCTCTGCACGATCTAGTACGCACAATTGAGAAATCAATTTACTTGCAAGAGTTTTGCATGGTAGCATTTCTCGATATTGAGGGTGCTTTTAATAATGTAAAAACGGAGGCGATCATGGAAGGATTGTCTTTTTTGGAAGTGGACTGCTCTATAAGTAGGTTAATAAATCAGATGCTGGTAAGCAGGACTATTACCTCGGAGCTGGGAGAGTCCAAGATTAGAAGACGGGTGGTTAGAGGAACCCCACAAGGAGGTGTAATGTCCCCCATTCTCTGGAGTGCAGTGATTAATGGATTGCTGCTGGAACTAGAGAGAGAGGGGATAGGGGTTGTAGCATATGCTGATGATGTAGCGATAGCTGTCTCAGGCAAATATCTAGATACGATTAGGGATGTTATGCAGAATGCACTCCTGATCGTTACGAAATGGGCCAGCAAGTGTGGATTGGGGATTAACCCGTCCAAAACAGAGCTGGTACTATTTACTAGGAAATATAAAATTCCGGTGGTTAGCCCTCCTATCATAAACGGCAGCGGACTAGTTTTTGCTGACCGAGCGAGATTTCTGGGCATAATCTTTGATAGTAAGCTCAGCTGGAAGCCTAACACTTTGGAAAGAGTGAATAAGGCTATTGTAGCCTTATACTCGTGTAGAAACGCTATAGGTAAGAGATGGGGCTTGAAACCGGAGCTGGTATACTGGCTCTATACCGCCGTGGTAAGACCTGTGCTAATGTACGGGGTTGGCGTTTGGTGGCCAGCTCTAGATAAGGTAACTTATAGAGGTATGATGGAGAAGGTGCAAAGAACGGCCTGTATGCTTATAAGCGGGGCGCTTAGGACAACACCTACACGCGCTTTAGAGGTTATGTTCCACCTTATTCCAATCGACCTTTATGGTAAACAGATGGCAGCCAACGTGGCTACGAGGCTCTTGGCTGTCTCTCAATGGAAGTGTCTTCAGGTGGGACACTCGACGATAGGTAGATTCGCTGGCGAAGAACTGGCGAATCTGGATTATATTACACCAACGTTGTGCTTCGATAAGGGTTTCCGTACCATCTTTCCCTCAAGGGAATCCTGGAGAAACGGATCAATCTTGGAAAACGAGGCAGTGCAATTTTTCACGGACGGCTCGAGGCTAGACGATCAGGTAGGAGCCGGAGTCTTCTGTGATAAACTTAATGTTAATATTTCTGTTCGTCTCCCTGACTACTGCAGCGTGTACCAGGCTGAAGTGGTGGCGATCGGGCAAGTCATGACATGGTTGAAGCATAATGTTGTATCCGGGAGGGATATCGCAATTTATGTGGACAGTCAGGCAGCGATCAAGTCACTTGGGGCAGTTTGTCTGAAGTCGCGGGTGGCGCTGGATTGCCGATCATCTCTTAACGAGATGAGCGAGTATTTCAGCATCCAGATAATCTGGGTCCCGGGTCACTCGGACGTCACGGGGAACTGCAGGGCGGACGAACTAGCTAGGTACGGTACGACTCTCCAGATGCAGCCGGAAATGGTAGGTCTAGGGAGGCCTATGGCAGTGCTAAAATGGGCGCTCAGTAAAAAGGCAATCGCCTTGACAAATGAGAGGTGGATCAACACTCTCACGTGCAGGGTAGCAAAGCAAGTTTGGCCAAAACTGGACTTGCGGCGCTCCAAGGTACTAATATCCCTGGGAAGACAAGAAATAGGATTGGTCGTAGGGATAATGACAGGTCACTGCCTTTTTGGGGAGCATGCGAGAAGGCTGGGGATACAGACGAATGACTTTTGTAGAAGTTGCATGGACGAAGAGGAGGAGGAGACTTTGGAACACTTCCTATGCTCATGTCCGGCGCTATCATACAGAAGGCATAAGTATTTGGGTGTGTACGGTATGGACAGCCTTTCGGAACTCGCGGACTGTGGAGTGCGAGATTTATTACGCTATATAAATAGCTCTGGTTGGTTTCAACGGGAGTAATGGGGAGATGGGATCCTGTGGTATCACAACGGGCCATTGCTGGCCTAAGTGTGCGATAGCAGCCACTTCAACCTAACCTAACCTAAGGTGACCACCCGTACAGCTTTCAGCAGTACATTACCGTTTGACACGCCGAGGATACCATTTGTACTGAGTTCTGACAATTTTTTGTTCTGCTTTCTTACTCTAAAAAAAAAAACTTTCTTCTCTCATATGACGAAAGCAACGGGTGGGCGTACTACTTTTGAGTTTCTGAATTGTAATCACCTTATTTCGTTGAAAGAAAAGTGTCCATAAATGATTTAAAAATAAAAAAATATTACGTTGTTTTGTTTTCAGAAGAAGGATGGGTTATTCTCATTTCACCGTTTCCGTAAACAACGAAACGAAATGATCGAAAATAAAAATGTCGAAAAAATTTTGTCGAAAAAAACATCGACTCTCTTTTAATTGAATTTATGATCGAATTTCGATTAAAATGTTACAATATATTTTCGGGATACTATCATATTCCCGAAAATATGAATCCCAAACAGCTTCCAAAAAATTACAAAATAATGTGCCCCATTATCCATTAAAAACGAAGGCCACATTAAATTTTTGTTACCTGCATTATGGAAACAAAAGGAATCGACATAATTTCATGTTATCCTTGCGCCGAAAGGACCAATGCTAAGCGGCTTTGGGGAGTTTTTTTTTATTTTAGTATGTGAATTATTAAAAAACATGAATTTTCAAAAATACTCCAATCTCTATGAATGTTCAAATTTGAAAAAATCATCAAAGCGGCTGTTTGAGGGCGACAGCCCCATCCTCTAAGGTATAAAACGAATTAAAATATTATTTCAAAAATTTATTATATTTAAAAAACGGGATCACTACATTTGCCTGAAGAAAAAAAAACAGAAATTTTAAAATCCAGAATAGATGAATAGTAAAAATCGAGAAAAATAAAATCCCGAAAAAATCTAGAAATTACGGGAAAAGCAAGCAATCCAGAAAAAAATCCAGAAAAAAAATTGTTTAAAATGAATGAATAAAATTCAATTTTATAGGCATTTTTAGACTTTTGACTTCACTTGAAACATTGATGATACATCTATCAGTAGAAGCGATACGAGCGTTACAATTCCTTTGATCTGTGTCTGCTAGGTTAACGAAGAATTTACGAAGCATTAAATTCGCAATTCGCTCCAATACATTCGTCGCTGCCATACTAACCCAATGAATTAAGCCAACCACAAATTAATTTGAAACATTTGTGGTAGAACTATCAGTAGAAGGGATATGAGCGATACGATACCGTTGATCTGTGTCTGAATGGTTTACGAAGCCATTTCCATTATCGCAAATATTAAGAACTTTACGGAAAAAGTTAAATTCGATAGAGATCACTTTGATAATTGCGTTTCTGGATTTTAGTTTTCTGGATTTTTGTTTTTCTGAATTTTTTTTGTTTCTGATTTTTTTCGGGATTTTCAGTTTCTATATTATTTTTTTTTAGATAAGGTAGCCAACCCTAAAAAAAACTTGATTTTTTGGAATTTTTTTATTTTGAATAACGATACCAACCCGAAAACAGCTCTGTTCGTAATATTTAGCGGATAATAATGTTATAGGTAAATGTGGCATGAGGATGGCAATACATATCTTTTATGGGTTGGTATCGGTATCCAGAATAAAATAATTCCGAAAAAAAGAAAAATCCCGAAAAATCAAGTTTTTTAAATATAACAAATTTTTGAAATATTATTTGAATTCGTTTTATACATTAGAGCAGTGCTTCTCAAACTATGGGCCGCGGCCCCCTAGGAAGCCGTGGAGCTGTTGCCGGGAGCCTTAAAACTTCGCTTTAACATCTCTTATGAACAGCACTTCATCGCATACAAATTTCAGAATCTACCTATTATCAATGACCGCTACAATTTTCTGTGCTGTTAATAGTTTTTGTAAGATATGTGATGTGTATATGAATTTCACAATCACGTGGATTTAGGTAGGCACGTTCTTATTCTACAATGAACATGAATCGGAATTTCAGATCCTAAAACCTGGTCTGCAGGATAAAATACCATGGGATCTTTGAAAATTCGCGGTATTGGATAATGACAAAGTAGGTATTTAGTATGTAATTCTAGAAAGATACTCGTACTTTAATTTTATTTGCGATTTCAAATGGCAGCTTGGTTAAATTGTATATCAGGTTAGTGTTGAGAACTTCAATAGAATTCTATTGCCGAGTTTTTTGTAGGGGATTTTCGGTAAAACGGTTTATTACCGAAATATTGGTAAATTTTTGGAATATATACATAACGAAAATTTCTGTAAAACTATCTTCAGATAAAATACCTATAGAACACAAATTATTAATAAGTTTTATAAATTTGTCGAAACCTGTACCTTAGTTTTACACAAAAACATGTCATATTCGTCATTGGTGTCATTTTAATTTTTAGACTAAAAATCTTTTAATTGATTTGCAAATCTACCCAAACCTCCCAAATCTCATGAAAGTTGGCAATTAAGAAAACAGTACGCACCAGACTTTTGCACAAAACTGCACTAACTTTTGATAAGCCTTGTTTAAAGTTTAAAATGGCCAAATGATATATTTAAATTAAATGTTTATTTTTATTTCTAGTGAATGAAGACATTAATAAAATAATGAGGTCGGTCAATTTTCTAAAAATTAAGAATCCAAGTTTTAACTTTCAATTCGGACAAATTATGTGTTCACTTAGAATTTATAAGGGAAAGAGGAATATTCTGAACTGTTTTTTTAGAAAAGTCAATTTGTTATCTGTTCTGCTCCATTCATATTCTAAAAATAATTAGTTCCGGACTTTTTACAGTTACATCCAATTTTTAATAGTTCCTTATGCCGAAGCATTTTATGTTTTTCAAAATGTTTCATAATTTTCTGGAATTATAGAATTTTTGCGGTTATACATTTTTTAATCTTTCAAATCGGATGAAGCTGAAGGAATATTTTGGGTTGGTAGATCGTTTCTTTAAATTGTGGAACATGGATATGGATTACTATTGATAAGCTGTGCGGATCCTTGAACGGGAATGCCCAAAATCCTTACCTGTAAATTCTTTATTACACCAATACTTTGCCCAATTTTGCGGAAACTAATCATTTCGTAAAGCGGGGTATTGGTGTATTGAATAAAATTTTTGGGAGCCCTGGGGCCCTATTCCCGAATTCTACATCCATTTTCCACATGTAGACATCTGTCAAAATTCATAATTGTATGTATGCGTATAATGTATATTACACATGCAACCAAATACCCAATATGGGGAATTTTTTTCACCTGCTTATACCCATTCGGAAATATTCCCTTAGTACCGAAAAAATGCCATTATTCCATTTATTTTTATGAATTTGGACAGATTTCCACATGTGGAAAATGCATGTGGAATTCGAGAATAGGGCCCCTGGATTTTAATTTTCCGATTTCGGGGGCCGCAAACGCCGCTTCAAAATGTTTTTTTCAAATTCTAAAATTCATAGAGATTGGAGCATTTTTGAAAAATTTATGTTTTATAATAACTATTCATATACTAAAATAGAGAACTCCTCAAAGCCGCTTAGTATTGGACCCTTTGCGCAAAGATAACAGGGAAACGTCAGAAAACTTTCAAAAATATTTACATTTGTAGAAATATTTCCGTTTGTATTTCACATATTAAAATAAAAAACTCCCCAAAGCCGCTTATCATTGGTCATTTCCGCGTTATGTCGATTTTTTTTGTATCATATTATAGATAACAAAAATTTAATGGGGTCTTGCCTCTCGATGGGCAATTTACTTTGGATTTTTTGTTTTTTTTTCGAGATTTTTTCGTTCGGGAATATGATGGTATCCCATCTTTTTTGCAGTTATATCTAGAGAATTGGGGTTCTATTGGATTCTCAATTAAATAAATATCATTGTTTTTTGTGATGCGATCAAGAAATATTAGTAAAAAAGCTCGTAATAATTCAGAGGAATTTTCAGTTCCTCAGCATCTGCGCTATATCAAAGGTAATGAATTTGTGGAATTTTCTTTATACGTTTACATTTAAAATTAATTCACCTTCATTTTTACAAAAGGCGAACCATTTATTTTAGCAGAATCCACTCTTGAGGAACATAAAATTATTATATTGGGTACACTTTGTAGTCTTAAGTTGTTAGGGAAATTCCAATTTTGGCACCATATTGGCGCAATTTTTTACGATAAACGCATTAATAAAATATCAGATTAAGTATTACACCTTATTTTTTGCATGATGATTGCAAAATCCAAGAAACTAAATACTGAAGTTTCTTTTCACTTATTAAACGTCAGTTGTTGGCATGATATTCATTTAAATCCTAGATATCAGATTTTGAAATGGCAAGCATTAGTGCTGCGAAAAGAATGTTTCCATCATTTTCAAATCTCGCTTTTGTTCCAGCAAAGTTACAGCAGTGCTAGAATATTATAAATCGCTGACAACACAACTTTGCAGAAAGAGCAAGAAATTTGAAGGCTGTGACATGAGTGTTGAAAAGATTTTGACTGGACACGCTAAAAAAGGAAAAGGTTTTTGGTTAATAAGAAAATTCGGTTAAGGAATATAATGCGCTCAAGGTTGAATATGGGCCTTGTTGAATTTTTAAAGAGAGTAGCATTTGGTATAAATCGGGCGCCTGATTTGAAAATATCACATGTTAGTCGATAATCGATTATAAATTCGATTAAAAGAAAGTCGTTGTTTTTTTCTTTCGACTAAATTTTCTTCGACATTTTTATTTTCGACTTGTCTTTTTCGATATTTTATCATTCGATAATTTCGTTTCGATGTTTTTAGAAACGGTCAAATGACCTTAAGCCCAATACGAACAGTCCATAAATGATCGATGATTTAACCACAGAATAATAAACAACCATAGAACGGACATTACGTAAACCAAGAAATTGTTGCTCTTACCTTATATTTTACATGATAATTTTGAATTTACAACCACTGAACGATTATTTAACATCAAAAATCTTACCTTCGATAAACCAAGGTCAAAAAAATGAGTCCACTTTTCTCCATATAAAAACCGCGTTATGTCGCTTCTGGATATTCTGTGTTTTAACTATGTATGTCATATTTAGGAAAAAATCATACATTTGAAACAATACCAAAACGTCCGATTTTTGATAACATTTTTTATTTATAATCATGCGCCCGATTATAAATTGGAACTAACAACGAAGCATATGGCAAAAATAAAAATCCCCCAAAAATACAAAGTAAAGTGTCCCATTAAAAAGGAAGACCGTATTTAATTTTTATCAGGTACAATATGAAAACAAAAGGCTGGTAGACAATATCTCGTCATCCTTGTGCACCCAGGACCAAGTAATCGGCTTTGAGGAGTTTTTTATTATTTTGGTATGTGAATAATTAATAAAAAATAAAAATTTTTGAAAAACGTTGTAATTTTATGAATGTTAGAATTTCTAAAAATCACCATAGCGGTTGTTTGGGTAACCCTATCCTCTAAGGCATAAAATGAATTAATATTTCCAAAAAAAATTGTATTTAGAAAATTTGATTGATTGGGATTGTTTTTGTTGGGGAGGATTATTTTTGGAATTTTCGCCACCAACCCTTATAAATATAAAATTTTATCAACATTCGACCATTGTCTTACTCGATATTTTCAAGTCGAGAATATTTTTATAGAGCTTTTTAAAACAAATTTTTCATTTTCGATCATTTTTTCGATCGGAATTCTTTCGGCTTTAATCGCAAGCCCAACCTGAGATATTTTGACAAATTTTCACAATACCGTGGAAAATAATAATTTGTGACATTTATGTACGAAATGTTCCGCTAGGCAATCATTTTTACTTTTGCTGCCCGAACAATTTAATAACGCGTCGTAACTTTAAAAGACTCATTTCAAGGTTCCGAGATGAGCAAAAATGATAATCGATGATTATTGAAAAGTTCAAGCGAATACATTATACCTCGCGATTGTGGAACTCTATTAATTCGTAAAATGTTACCATAATCATTTTACATACACTACAAAGTTCTTCTGATTCTGGCAAAAAGTATCATAGGCCAAAAATGAGTACGAATGAATTTTTATCACTGTATTTGGGCACGGCCAAAAAATCACATCTTAATCGAGATTCGTTCATAAATTGTTTAGTATTATTATTATTGTTGGAGGGCCATGTGGGCGTTCAGCCACCTCGCACTGCCACTTAAAAGATCTTTTGTGCTTGGACCCTGCTTAATTATCCGTCCAGTCAATATAGTCAATATGTCAGTCAATATATAGTCAATATGTCAGTTACTAGTACGAGGAGGCAGCTTGCACTCGTTTGAATTCGAATACAACACTGCTTTTTGATCCCGGTTACCCTCCTTTTGATAAAGGAAAATACATATACCGAATTTAATGAATTTACGCTGGATTTTGATCCTCTACCTTAGTATAGAATTAAAGTATTCTGTTCTGTGGTCTCTGTTGGGTTTGTTTCTCAATTCCCACAAGACATCTACTTAAATATAGTAAATCAAACAGAAATATATTGTATTTATTTAATAATTGCCAGAAAAATTACCGTATTTATTAATCTCATAATAATATAAGTTTTTGGGACACTTCCGCGCTTATGAATTGTAACATTTGTCCCAAAAATTCATAGTTTGAGATTTTGCCGCATGTTGAAATTGTTTTTCAAGACTTTATTTTCGAGAAATTTAGTTCCAGATTTTGCTTTTTGAATATCGTGTGATAAATCTGTTAAATTCATTGACATCATTTATAAATAGTTAACATTTTTAAAGACTCGGGAAATAACTGTACAAAAATTGATTTTAGGCATTGATGCGATGACTTTTTAGTATATTTTGAATAAGCCTCGTATTAAAATTTTTCTGCTTTAATTTAAATAAAAAAAAATCGGAATGGGGTATGCCGTCTACGTGGTCGTATGTGTTTTGCGTGATAACGTCCGTAGGTGTGACAGAAATGATAAACTGTATTGGTTTTTTTACAAACATTGGGTTTAGGGGCCACGATAATTTTTGGAAAGGAAATTTTTTCAGCTGCATGGAATATCTAGCAGAATTTGATGACTTTTTGAAGACACACTTAGAAAAATATGTTAATTGTGGAAGCGGACATGTTAATTATTTATCTAAAGTTACCTGTTACAAATTCATTGAATTGATGGCGACTGATGTAAAAAATCCATTGTCGACCAAATAAATCTTGCTTATAGTGTTTTGCACTTATTGTTGATTCCACACCTGATACGCTAGCCACACTGACCAGCTAACATTTATTATTAGGTATGGATCAAAAAATTCGAGAAAGTTTTCTAGGTTTTATTCACATCGAATATCATGAAGCAGAAAAAATTGTATTGCATACCATTTGTGATTTAAAATTAGACATTTCGAACTGTCGAGGGCAAACTTATGATAATGCCGCAAATATGGCTGGTATTTATAATGGTCTGCAAGCTAAAACTAAAGAGCACAGCAAAAACATGATTTTTGTGCCTTGCGCGGCTCATTCTCTAAATCTAATGGGAAATTCAGCCGCAGAATCTTGTTCTAAGGCGCTTAGATTTTTTTGCATTTATTCAAAATTTATTTGTTTTCTTTTCCTCTTCAACGAGATGGAATCTTCTGAGAGCTGATCATAAACTTAGTCATACTATGTACAAAAAGGGGCAGGGTATTGAAATCTTTATCACAATTATCACAATTTATTAAAACTATTTGAAATATCCATAATTTATTCAATCAAATCGAAGAGGAAGCGATTAAACTAACCGCCAGCACAGAATACGCAACAGGCAAAAGTCGACAAAAAAAAGAATAGTTCCGTTCGATGATTACTTCCTGGTCGAAACTTTGTATGTGATTTTTGATCAGTTAAATGTCGACATAAACAGATTTAGATTTGTCTGAAAAAGAGTTTTCACAATGTTCTTTAAATTTAATAGAAAAATATAAAGATGATATAGATCAACAAGCTTTCAAGGATGAAGTTGAGCAATTAATTCACATCGAAAGATTAGAAAAAATACTTACACTGCAAGAAATGTGGTGGTCTCCGATCAACATTTCCAAACGTGGAAGTAATAATAAAAATATTTTTAATAATGCTAATGACCGATGCATCGGGGAGTAGTTAGGTTCTGTGTTATTTGAAATCGTGTTAAACGAGGTTAGAATTTAATAAAAACATTAAAAATACTAAATAAGATATATTAGCGGTTCCCTTGGGAACATAAACCAAGTTATACGAGAATTACTCACAATTTGCCTTACCGTGCGTGTTATAGGAGGGAAACCTGTATAAAATTCAACATCAAAACAAGTTTTCAGTTGATCATCATTACGGTGGCCGTAACATATTCAAATCATATTTATTAACAAAATTTTGAAATTCACCCAATCATTTATTTAGAGCCTTAATTAAAACTCGTGATAAACTCAAAAGCAATCAAAATTTGTATTTTCCAATGTGATCTTTTCGTTATTACAAAATAGGATTTTGACAAACAATTATTATGCATACACAAATAATGTTCGTCTATTTAAAAAGACATAATTCATACAAATACAAGACACTTTCCTTCTTTTATCAATACTCTTCTATGATTATTATTTGTATTATTCAGCAATTCCCCCCCATTTAAATTTAGAATAGATAACTTAAATTTCATATTTTTCCAAACCAATAAAAGAGGAAAACACTTGAAATTTTCCATTCAATTTTCAAAAAATCGTCATAATTTGACTGCCATTCATTCACATACACACAAATACATACATACACCCATAACCAAGAAATATTGAAGGGTGCTAATGGATCCATATTTTAAGTCGTCTTTGTATTCTGGAAAATCTACATAAATATGACTCATTGTTGAAATAAATTTTCCATCATTCCCAAATCAATGGGAAATATAAATTTCGGGAGATAAACGTTTGTGAAAAGACAAGTGGGAGATATTATTTGTATACAAAAGATACTTCAATATTCTGTTTGGTGAAAATCTCTTCAAAAATGATTTTTTAATAGAATTTATTTTTTGTTTTTTTTCTCTATCTACAATAATAATTTCAGAAATGTACACAGATTAGAATCGAAGCTAATTTAATTAGAATTTTTAAAACACCCGTTTTATGTTTATGTATATCGCCCCAAACTAAATCGCATTATTACTGCATTACATACATAAATACACGTTGTTAAATAACGTGCCGTAACCATAACTAAAAAAAACCAAATATAGTACATATAGACAAGCAGCAATTTTAATCCACAAAATTAATTCATTGAAATGAACTATTTTTCGTCTCTATACATTATCACTGTCGAGGGACTCGATATAGTAGGTGATTCGAAATTTCAGATATTCTCCATTGTTTGGGGATAAAATGAAATGAAAATGTAATAAATAGCTCAAAGAGATTAATCTTAGATATAAAATAAAATAAAAAAACTTTTTTATTTCATCTCTCGAAACACTGTGTGATGATGTGAATTTGATGATGAATTGATATAAAAAAGGGATTTTCATTTTTACTTTTTTCCATTTCCTAATTTAAACTTATATATAGCAGATATGTGAATTGAATATATAGATAGATAATAAACAAAAAAAAAAATAAAAATTGGGTGTATTAAGTAATGATAAGACGAAGTGAATCATTTAATTAGAAAATGAATGAATAGACATGAGATAAAAGAAAAATTCGTGAGGTATTTTGATAGTCAGGGATTAGAGGAGATTATAGGAACTTTTTAATAATAAAAATGTGTATGATTGGTTTTTGATTTCACGCCGAAATATTTAGGCGTTGAGTCTTTTGATGCAATCTTGATCCCCTATGTCCAACACTCAAATCTACATCATTCTTTTATCCCTATATATGAATAATTTAATCCTAAGAATATGTTCGTGGAATTCATTTAACCTATACTCCCTAATTAATGCCGCTTAAATTGCACACCTATATTTCATCTAAATGCATCAAATAATCTTAGAGCGGTTTTAAAAAGTTAATATTACTGAACTATGAGTTAATTGCGGCTGATGATTTTAATATTTAAAATAATTCTTGGCTTCGATTCTCCAAACTCCGAAATCGTGCTGCTAAGGTTGAAAAAATCCTTGTCTATTTACCGTATAACTCAACTCATTTTTGGTCTGTCTCCAGATCGACGGATCACGATTCACAACTCAATTGGAAATCACCTTTTCTCCGATCACGGTGTTACCGGTGCCGAATTTGCAGTATTATTCACGTTAGCACGTCAGGTCTTTGTACCGAACATCTTTCGATGACAGTAGCAGGTTTTGGTAAGACAAAACTGGTAAAGTTCATCTAATTTCAAAAAAGAGAATAAAATCGGATCACACTAATTTTCTTCCTACATTTTACCAGGACCTTTTGACATTCGACCGTTCGATTGCCGACTGCACCTAATTTCGATTATTTTGAAATTTTAGGGATTTGAATATTTTTGGAATTGACAGCTATTTTGTGTGTGCAATTAAAAGTAGCAGCCAAACGTTTCATTCAAACGCTGATCCGGTGTTAGGCAGAAACTGTATTAAGGTTTGGTTATAAATATTATAACTGTCATGTGAATTTAATTAAGTTACATTTTTAGTTCCTGCCCATGAGTTTGTCCATATATGTAGTCCTCATTTATTGTCATGTTCTAGATTTTTTAGTCACCATATAAAATCCAAGTTTTCGACCTTGGCCTTTCGTTTTCTTCGCGAACTCGAAAATATAGCGCTCAAAATTGAGCTTCTTTGGTAAATTGGGGTAAGTCGGACATTATGATAAAAATAATTTTACCAATTTTTAGAAGATTAATTTTCACACAATATAACTTTTGCCATTGTCTTCTCTCAATTCTTTTGCAAATCTGTTGAATAATTGATAATGTTTCTTCATCATTGTCTTCTTTACCGTCGATCTGCATGTCTGGAATGTTTTCACAAGAATTTGCAATGCAAAATCTACAGATAAGAGGGCACTTTAATACTGTTTTTTTGCGGCCACGTAGTAAGACTAGAGGAGCTGTAAGAGATTTTGTAAAAAAATTGAAATTACCAAGGCTTGTTGGTGGCAGAGCAGCAAAATTAAATTTGTACTTGTTGATTGCCTTTGTCGTTGAACGTTGTTCTTTATATATCACCAAGACTTCAGCAAGTTTTCCTTCAGCAAGCAGTATCGCAACCACTAAAAGCATGGTGAAAGAATACAATTTTTCTGTCATAATTGCTATACAACAAGGTGTTTATAGCAGATTACACAAAGTCCTATAACTTTTGATGTACTTGAAAGCGCTGATTAAATTATTTTTGATGACCTTCAAATTACATAAGTATATCAATTTTTTTTTAACGAAACACTTTTTAATGCCCCTTTACTTTCCAAGACTTGATGACCTTTCATGCCAATTAAATTTCTTATTGCGTGATTCCATATCGTCGTCCTAACTGTGAATTAAACGTATCTGACATTTTTTCAAAAGCTCATCTCTGCCTTTTGAAAAACTGAAGCCGAACATCTTCGATCTAACGATTAACCAACACAGGTGCAAAAATGCAGACAGAGTTTTTCACGATGAACTATTTCGTATCAGAGATGAGATTTTGAAAAAATGTTAGATACGTTAATTCACAGTTAGGACGACGATATCTTGTTTGCAAAACCCGCCATCTTTAGTTTTTTAGTTGATTTCCATGTTGTTTGACTTGTTGGGAGAGAGACAAAATCCCGAGAGTAAAAAATCCCGAAGGTTTGAAAAAATTCCGAGGGTATAAAATCCCGAGGATACACAATCGCGAGGGTACAAAATCCCGAGGATACAGAACTCCGCGGATACAAAATCCCAAAGATATAAATCCCGAAGATACAAAATCCGCAGGGTACAAAATTCCGAAAGCCTATGGAAATTCCAAAATCTAGTTGTTGCACAACTGGTGCAATGATTTAAAGATGTCTACACACGAAAAATCGAAGATCAAAAATAGGGATGGTTATAATATGTTACCCCTGGAGGGCTATTACGAATTTTTTCGATAGCGTATTCATCGATGCTATCGAAAAATTCGATATGGTCGAAAATACCTATTATTGCGATTATTCGCCATCTATAAAATTTTGTGAAAAGCAATAGTTACTATTAATTCTGACATACATACTTATAGTAAAGTAGATTGCGAATAATCGCAAAGGGAAATTTTTGTTTCATGTCACTCTGTTAGTGGCATTTATTGCGATCATTACATTTGCCTGACAAAAAAAACCAAGAAATTTTAAACTTTAGTTTAATTGAAAAGTTAAAAACCAGAAAAAAAATCCCGAAAAAATCTAGAAATGACCAGGAGCAATCCAGAAAAAATATTGTT
The DNA here is from genome assembly GCA_963556165.1 of Tipula helvola. Classification (NCBI taxonomy): domain Eukaryota; kingdom Metazoa; phylum Arthropoda; class Insecta; order Diptera; family Tipulidae; genus Tipula; species Tipula helvola. The sequence goes on along the minus strand of OY744482.1, from coordinate 75,421,672 downwards.
TAAAATAAATCAAAAAAATTCAATTTTATTGGCATTTTTAGACCTTTATCAACACTTGAAACATTTGTGGTACCAACATCTACTGGTACTATCAGTAGAAGCGACACGAGCGATACAGTTCCTTTGATCTATGTCTGCAAGGTTGTCAAACCATTAACAAATTTATCACAAATCGGTAATTCGCTCCAATACAATCGTCGATACCATACTAATCCTACGAATTAACCCACAATACAACTTGAAACATTTGTGGTAGAAGACTCAGTAAAAGCGATACGATCGATACAGTTACTTTGATCTGTATCTGAAAGGTTGATGAAACAATTTCCATTATCATATGTAAATATCAAGAATTATTATGGAAAAAATCTTTCTAAAAATAACTAACATGAGTTAAAACTATTTGATGGCCATAAATCCATAAGCTTGTAATTGTAAGCCCCTTTTTGAAAGAGTTAAATTTTCCTCCCTCGTAAAATAGTTCTTTTTATATTTAATATTATTTCTTCAGAAAATCATTTAAATCCCGTAATTCCGATGAAATTCTGAATATATTTTCGGGATTTTCTACCCTTAGGATTTTGTGCCTTCGGGATCTTGATTTTCGGTATTTTATGCCTCGGGATTATGTCCCGCGGGATTTTGTCTCTCGGGAATACGTCACCAACCCATGCATGACTACTCACGTTGTATGCAGCGTTGAATCAACCATTAAGCAAAATAAACACTTGGTTAGAGTACCAAAGGAGAGAAGACTCAAGGATTTAGAAAATTATCTAAATTTTAATTATGTACCTACCTAAAAATAACAAATAAAAATAAAAAATTTTAAAATTCTTATACTTTTAAGTTCGGTACGCAGCTTGTGCTAAAATAAAATTTAACGCGGTTTACACAGTCCTCTAGGAAATTGAAGATAGTGTCCAATGTTTGTGTTTTTCTTATTACGTTTTTCACTAAATCACAAGAGTTTCATTATTAGCTATTAATAATCGCGACAGCCTAAACCCAGCAAATCACACTTGAAATTTATTTTATTGATACGTTAACCTCGGTAAGCCGATCGATCCACACAAAAGGTGATAGGTTTGTGGAATGTAGTATAGATGACGCTACTATAGTCTCCACTGTTTTCCGCAGCAAATAGGTCATGTTTTCCGAAAGAAGTATTTTAGTATTATAGGTTGTCCAATTAACAATTGGACTGTCATGATTTGGCATGCAGAGCTTAGGGTTTAATTTAATTCGGATAGTTTCACTCTCCATATGTGTCCCTGAGTTACAAAAACCGATAATTCCATTTCAAGACATTTTAAGATATAGGCATTATAAGTTTTTGAAACAAATGGTATACTATAGGAATTAAGGGTTTTTGCATGTAACCACGGTTTTGAAGTCTGATTTTCTATGGGAATCCACCATTTTTGCAAATTAAACTCAGATTGAACATATAGAAAAAGTGGCCATCTTTCGTTTGGCATTTTTAACTAATATTTTTAAAAAATTGGAATTAAGGGTTTTTGTAACTCATGGACACAATTATGTTGTATATGGAGACTGCCATGGCCGTCCGATGGTGAAAGGCCGAATCTCGGAAGGCCGAATTTCGAACACCGAAAGGCCGAATGGGTCGAATGGCCGAATGTGACGAAAGGCCGAATGTCGAATGGCCGAATGGGGCGAAAGGCTGAATGTCTCGAAAGGCCGAATGTCAAAAGGCCGAAAGTCGAAAGGTCGTATGTGTCGAAAGGCCGATTGGCGAAAGGCCGAATGTGTCGAAAGCCCGAATGTGTCGAAAGGCCGAAGTTCGAAAGACCGTATTTTTCATCAAATTTTCGTTCACTTAATTTATTGAAATGGGGATCACTACATTTGCTAGAAAAAAAATCCAAAAATTTTAAAACCCAGAATAGTTGAAAAGTAAAAATCCAGAAAATTAAAATCCAGAAAAAAAATTGATAAATTACCGGAAAAGCAATCCTGAAAAAATATTTTGTTTTAAATAAATGAAAAAAATCAATTTTATTGTTATTTTTAGACTTCTGACATCACTTGAAACATTTGTGGTACATCTATCAGTATAAGCGATACGAGCGATACAATTCCTTTGATCTATCTATGTCTGCAAGGTTGACAAAGCAATTTCTATTATCGTAAATATTAAGAACTTTACGGAAAGAGTAAAATTCGATAGACATCACTTTAATAATTGCGTTTCTGGTTTTTTTTTCTGGATAAGGCAGCCAACCCATTTAAAACTATTGAATTTATTTCTTAATGTAAACTGATCTAAATAAATTGAAAATGCTGGTCCCAGGCGTTACGGCATGTTTCATTAGGAAAAATTAGAAAAAATAATACAGTAACTGAAAATCTAGAAAAAATTCCAGAAAAAAAAATCAGAAAAACAAAAATCCAGAAAACTAAAATCCAGAACCACAATTATCAACGTGAGGCCGAAGCTAAAATTAAATTTATGTCTATAAAAATTGTGTTGTTCTGTAAAGTTCTTAATATGTATATGATAACGGAAATTGCTTCGTCAACCTTGCAGACACAGATCAAAGGAATAGTATCGATCGTATCAATTCTACTGATAGATGTACCATACATGTTTTAAATTGTGGAAAATTCTAAAAATGCCTGTAAAATTGAATTTTTTTCATTTAACAAAATATTTTTTCTGGATTTTTATTTTTAAATTATTCTGGAATCAAAAATTTCTGGATTGTTTTTTCAGGCAAATGTAGTGATCCCGGTAGAGTTATCGGTAGAAGCAGGGGTTGGCTACCTTATCTAGAAAAAAATAATACAGAAACTGAAAATCCCGAAAAAAAAATCCAGAAAAAAAAAATTCAGAAACAAAATAATTCAGAAAAATAAAAATCCCGAAAACTAAAATCCAGAAACATAATTATCAAAGTGTGGACCAAATTATAATTAAAATTTATAAAATGTCTATCAAATTTGAGGTTTTACGTAAAGTTCTTAATATTTATGATAATGGAAATTGCTTCGTCAACCTTTCAGACACAGATCAAAGGAATCGTATCGTTCATATCGCTTCTACTGATAGTTCTACCACAAATGTTTCAAGTTATTTTGTGGTTAGCTTAATTCGTTGGGTTAGTATGGTATCGACGGATGTATTCGAGCGACTTATGGATTTAATACTTCGTAAATGCTTCGTCAACCTTGCAGACACAGATCAAAGAAATTGTATCGCTCGTATCGCTTCTACTGATAGATGCACCACAAATGTTTCAAGTGAGGACGTAAGTCTACAAATTCCTATAAAATTGATTTTTTTTATTGATTTTAAACAAAATATTTTTTCTGGATTTTTTTCTGGATTGCTTTGCCGGTAATTTCTAGATTTTTTTTTTCGGGATTTTATTTTTCTGGATTTTTACTTTTCAACTATTCGGGATTTTAAAATTTCCGGATTTTTTTTTTCAGGCGAATGTAGTGATCCCGTAGAAGCAGTACGGGCGATACAATTCTTTTGATCTGTGTCTGAAAGGTTGACGGAGCAATTTCCATTATCGCAAATATTAAGACCTCTCCTCCGGCCGCACTTTGATAATTATGCGTTTCTAGATTTTAGTTTTCTGGATTTTTGTTTTTCTGAATTTTTTTGTTTCTGGATTTTTTTTTCTGGAGCCCACCCAACTATTTGATGGCGATAAATCCATAAGCTTGTAAGCCCCGTTTTAAAAGAGTTAAATTTTTCTCCCTCTTAAAATCGCCTGCTTCTTTTTATATTTCATTTTATTTGTTCAGAAAATCATTTAAATCCCGTAATCCCGAGGAAATTCCAAATATATTCTAGGAATTTTGAACCGTCGGGATTTTGTACCTTCGGGATTTTGATTTACGTCACCAAACCATGACTACCCACGTTGTATGCAGCTCCGAATTAACCATTAAGCAAAATAAACATTTGGTTATGGTACCAAAGGAAAGAAGACCCAAGGATTTAGAAAATTATCTAAATTTTAATTATGTACCTACTACCTACCTAAATTTTCAAAAAATAAAAATAATTTTTTTTTAAATGTTTGTACTTTTAAGCTCGGCACGAAGCTTGTGCTAAAATAAAATTTAACGCGGTCTACACGGTTCTAGAGGAAATTGAAGATAGTTTACAATTTGTTTTATTTTTTTATGTTTTTTAAATTACGTCATGTTTGTGTTTTTTTATTACGTTTTTCACTAAATCACAAGCGTTTCATTAATAATCGCGACGGCCTAAAACCAGCAAATCACACTTGAAATTTAATTTATTGATACGTTAACCTCGGTCAGCCCATCGATCCACACAAAAGGTCATAGGTTTGTGGAATGTAGTATAGATGCCGCTACTGTAGTCTCCACTGTTTTCCGCAGCAAATATATTTTCCGAAAGAAGTATTTTAGTATTAGGACAACATACATATGTCCAATTGACAATTGGACTGTCATGATTTGGCATGCAGAAAGAGCTTAGAATTAATTTAATTTCGATAGTTTCACTCTACAAATGGTTTATATAGAGACTGTCATGGCTACTAGGGTTTGTTTTATTTTCGATAGGTACTGACGATTGGAGAATCGTAGGTACCACGTAGCGGAGAAATTTGGAACTGAACGAGTTATCCCAATTTGACGTTTAAGATATTATGAAATGTCTTTTATGTTGATATTTTGTTATTACGAAATGTCATTTAAGGATAGCTTGCTTAATTTTTAAATTATCTGGTAGGTCGGCGCTTTTCGATCATTTATAATCATCAATCACATATTGCAGTAGCCATGACAGTCTCCATATAAAACGTATGGAGAGTGAAACTATCGGAATTAAATTAAACCCTTAGCTCTGCATGCCAAATCAAGACAGTCCAATCGTCAATAGACTATTGGATAGTAAAATAGTAGGCCTGGATTTTTAATTTTTAGAAAATACTTCTCTACATAGAAGACTAGACTTTCTCAAAACTCTAAAACTTAACACAAATAAGACGTTTTTGTAGGTCGCTTATTTATTTTCAATTTCGTGCAGAGTTGTAGAGGCCGCGTTATAATGTAACTTAGTTCGAGATGTATAGGTACCCGACTTTAAATGGGTAAATACAGCGTCCAATTAATGTTCTATGTACTTATTTTGATACAGAAAAATTGGAGACTTTTTAGTAGCGTCATCTTTATTAAGATCCATAACATCTTTTTTCACGTGGCAGCAAAAAAATTTTACAATAACAAATTAAAGCCTTGCCAAGTTTGTATACATTATACCTTTCTTAAACGACTCGGAGTTAAATCGGCAAGACATACTAAAAATGCCTCCGAAACACCGTGGTTGGTGGATACAGAGACAATATGGGGAAAGTGATCACGCCTACGTAAACCACGAGCAAGGATGAGAATGTTGAAAATAACCGCAAATCACGTCGATTGTGCAGTTGAAAATAACAGCAACTAGCACAGAATATACCGTTTCACGTTGCTGTAACCCCAGTAGATTTCATTGATGCTTTGGGAAGGCGAAGGAACGCGCTGATTGGCGCAATCTTTCGGTAAGTGTCGAAGCGCATACAAGACGAACTGATTCTGAACACTTGCAAATCTATCCGAATGGCATCCATGCAACGGGGGCCAATGAGGATCGAACAAACTACCACATACAATGCTTCAAGTGCGGCTGGTTCGTAAAAATTGTTACCGTTACGTTTAACAAAGCCCAGCTTGGTGTGAGCCCTTATGGTAATGTAATCGATATGACTTGTGAAGGTATCTTCCGAGGACGTCCCGGTGGAAAAAGTGCTAGACTCTGTCTGTAACTCTATTATGCAGGCAATACTAAGCAAAGTTTGTTGTTAGATGACCAGTTGCAAAATCTGTCCAGATCGCTTTGTATTAAAAGGCAGTCGGATACTTTTGCAGTTGCGGCAAAAAAGTTCATGTCGTCACCGAAAAAGTGACAAATTTAGGAACTTGAAGCAATTAAATATTGTGAATAAAATGTTTTCGTAAATGGATAAAGCGACGTGACTGCCCTAAGGTAGCCCAAATGTCGCAATAAAACCGCGAGAGGGAAAATCCAAAATTTTAACAAAATGCCAACATTCATGAAAATAAGATAACAACCACCTGGAGGAACACACAGCCGTAAGTCTCCAACTCTTTATTTATAATAGCCGCAAATGCCGCAAAATGTAACCATATTAGAGACTGTCGATTTGCTTAAAAAAAGTGTTGGACGAGAGAAAGAAATTTTCGATAGATCGAAAGAAATTTTCCTCCGAAAGCTTTCATTAGATAAGAAGGTAACTGTAGAAGTCTGCGCAGTCCGTCACGCAGTCCAACCAGCAAAAACAGAAGTAACGAACTGCATAGTGGGCTGGTAAACTGAAGTAAAAAATTTGCGAACAGATCGCATATGCAGAGGAAGAGTTAGCGATAGAGGCCTAATGTGATATTGACGACAGAAACTTTTTCTTTGATATTAATAAATCCCCAAAACACACTGGGATCGGATGACAATTCTTCAAAAGCAACTTTGAGTTTGACGAGTCGAACGGTCCACCACGCAGTCTGTACAAGTTAGTAAGCATATTGCGGCGTTTTTTGAGGTTAGTCGACTCCCTATCATACCAAGGTATATTTATAAAAAATAAAATAAAAAGAACAAAATTCAGGATTCGATGAACCGTGTCTTTTGATTCCAGTTGAGCAGCACGTCGAACGATCGAACTGTATCATTTAAATTACAACCACGATGAAGAAAGCTCCAATTGGCGTTATTCAGAAATTCATTCAAGAAGACATATGCTATGTTTTTTAAAAAGTCTCGATAGATCTATTAATATATTTGCCAAAAAAAAAAAACTGAGAAATTGTAGCTACTTCTATCATCCACTTAAAAATACTGGCACTCGCAGCACTAAGAATTGTGTTTATTTTGACAACGCTACGTCATTGTTATTTTCATTAATGATTTTTCAATCGACCACCGCAAGTTCTTATAAGCACTTATGGTTCATGTCTTTGCTAAATTAACTGCTCGCAAGTGTTCTACCTAATTTTTTATGAGCAGCTACAAGCAGTTACGTCAACATTCTCCGCTAGATGATATTTGATAATCATTTACAGCAATAAAGCTAAAATTTATTTTTTAAATATGTATTTTAATATTTTATTACCATACATTTAAAAATTTAAACTACAATGGAATTTTTTGTTTGTATTATGCGAATTAAAAATTTAGAGGTTATGTTTTGCTCATGTAATAATTTTTTGTGTGTTCCATTCCAATCAACGTTTAGCCGAGACTTATTTTTCGCACTTATAAGTACTTGGCGTGGTCGATTGGAAAACCACTATTATATGTACATAATATTTTGTTATTCCAAAAGCATAAATACATGAGGAAAAGTGCGAATAGGCCTTTTTCCTTAATTGTCAAACATAGTGAATCGTCAGAAATATCTGTAGGTGTTGCATAATATTGGAATCTTGTTTTCAGTGTTTTAACTAAATAAATTAAATTTTACATTAAATTTAACTTTAGAAACGCTTTTGCGGAATTGTGATGTTGTTTCCCGAAATATAATTCATTAATTATTTTTCTACAACATTAATTTTTAGTTTGGACCACCTACGGATCGCCGATCTTACTTGTCAAATTTTTTTAGGGAAAAAGGTCAATACATCTTATCCATATATAAAAATGAGACGAACATACTAAAACTTTTTATTTTCTTTCAAAATATTACTATGATCTTTTAAATTTTGAGCAACTTTTACGAAAAATGATAAACAGGTTCATTTTTCGATTTTTCCATTCTTTATCGTCAAAAAACTTGTGGATTACGGTAAATAGTATTAAATAACACATTTTGAATATGCCTTTTCATAATGGAAGGAAATAATAACAAAATGAATACATACTTTTATCGTACATCTTCTGTCTTTTTAAAAAGAGCAAAAGATTAAATGTAAAGCGAGTCACAATGAATCCGCCCTGTTTCGTTCCGCTTCTCCGTCAAAATTAGTTTTAGACATTAAATCAGCTACTAGTTTCCTATTGTACTAAATGATAATGGCGTATGTACTAAAAATTAATTTGGTATGTTTCCATGCTAAAATACAAATTTTTAATATGTGTCCGTACTCATGAAAGGTAAAATCTGTAGTCTCGATAGAATATCTGGATAAAAAGCAAGATTTTCATGTACAATTAATAAGTTGTTTAATTTAAGAAAATAAATTAAATACGATAAAATGTAGCGTAAAAAGTCCTATTGGATAAAATTAAACTGAATTAATTACAATTCAACCACAAAAATAGAGAAAGTCTGGAGCAAATTTATAGAGATCTAACGAGACTTATAAAAAAACACAGCTATGGAATAGGTGGAGAAGCTGGAGATGAAATTGTATTGCTACTGATGTTGAACATGGCTCCTAACCCGTTATTTGGTCCGCGCGAATCGAAATGATCGATTGATAATCAAAGTATCAGAAAATCGATCCCTGAATAACAATAATCAGCATCAACCATGTGTTGTAATTTGATTTGAAGACGCACTATTATGATGGGTTGGGTTCGCCTGGGATAAAACGACAGTTATTGTCGTAATCGGTTTTCTATTTTCCGCTACGACGGCCGCCAAGTTACTTGTGTCCAGTGATTCAGCTGCTCTTTCCATCACCGCGTCAATTTGTGTAAGAAGCTTTTTCATTGTGTTGTTGTTAGTTGGAGAGCAGAGAAATAAGCGAAATTAATTTTTCGTAATTTTTTTTAGTGGGTTGATGTTGATGGTAGATTGAATCCTTGAGTTAATTCATCAATTTGTAAATTTCATTTTCCATGCGGGATGTAGAGATTTATTTAGCAAAATCAAGTCAAGCGACTATTTGACTTTACCTTCTCTTAACAAAACTTTAACGCAATACGCATCATTTGTAATGGTTGGTTTGTTTACAATGGTATATACCTTATGGGGTGGAGGTGGTGGTTGGTTTAAATGAAAATAATATAAAAAAACAAAAAAATATCTGTCAATGATAAAATTTTCATTTTCCATTTGTTGATTTATACATTTTTTTGTTTGGCTTATAATAAGCGAATTCTGCTAAAGCAGAGATAAAATATTTACATAGTCAACATTTCCGTTGTCGTTGTCGACAATTTGACTCGTAAAACATATATATTATTCATTTCAGTACCCACACTTCTACTTCCTCCAAGCCACCCAGCCGCCCGCATTCCATAAAAGAACAGTTTATCATATAATTACATTAATTTGGTTTCCAATTAATTTTGCACAGAATTGTTAACAAAATTTATCAATCACTTTTCGAACAGATTAAATTACATTTTCCATTATCCTCGTCGTTCTGTGCTCATCAGAAAATCACCCAAACATATACAAACACAGTGATATCGCATATACGTATTGAATTTTCTTTATTTTTTGTGTGGTTTTCATTTCATTTATCATCATTTTTTGGTACATTCAAAATAATGATATATGATTTAAATCAAAAACCAGATATATTGAATCAAACACACACACACAAATCAACAAACTTTTAAGCATAAAAAAAAAATCAGGAAGAAAATGTTTTTGATGAGATGAAAATCTATTGTACCATAAATAAATATAAATTTTGTCTGTATGCAATGTCAAAATGTAAATTTGCAACATTTTCACCAAACTGATAACAGAAACAAACATACATATCCATACGTATTATATACATACATACAAAAGAGGAAAATTGATTCGATTTTAAACAAAACAAAAAACTTTGTTGAATTTTGTTTGGCAAAAATTTTCTTTGTCACATCTTAAGTTTCAGAATTGAAATCACGAGGAAGGAAACTAAAGACGACAAGTGGAAGTAAAATATATAAAAGTCTCTCATACTCATTGCTTTGTGGGTTTGTTTGTTTTCTGTATATTTTTTTGGCAACGAATATACTGTTAAAGAGCAAAATGTAAATATAATTATGAATAGAGGAAAATTATGAAATGTGAGTCATTTTCATCATCCGTTTATCGTGCTGATGGTATTTATATTTGTTCTTGTACAATGTGTCAAAACGCAGACTTAACGATAAATATACCCGTGTAAAACGACAAGCGACAATGATTAAACTCTTTGTCAGTTTGAATTTAACGTTTGTTAGTAAAAAGTTAACCTTTTGTAATGCATTCAGAATTGTACTTGAATATAATTATTAAATGTCTTGAATGTCTTGAATGCGACTGAATGTGTTGGTGGTCATTTAATTCCTTTTCAAAATTAATTAAAATTAAAAATTAAATTCCTAAGAATGTTTTATTGCCTTAGTTAAGGTAATATACAAATCTTTTTGGATTTTAGACAAATTTGAAACAAGTGCGACTGACTTTATAAAAATTCTTTACGAACGACTCATTAAGAAAAAGTACATACATATGTAAGTAAATAAAGAAAATTCCTTTATTGTCAAAGTGTGTCACCGCACGCGTTTACATTTTTATTTATTTAAAGTATAAAATTATGTTGACATATGTAAAAAAATGTTAAGGATAATTGAGCTTAAAATTTACAACTTTCGTGTATTTTGTTCATTTTTCATGTTTTCTTATGTAACTATTTTATACAAACATACCTTTGCTACGAAAATTTATGATTCGCCTATAAATTGTATCACGCAACTAAATAAAAATTTTGTCGAGAAAATGGAAAATTAATTTACTTTACTGTTATTAAAAATTATTTTTACTTTATTAAAGGCTATTTAGTGGGTGAAGTGAATAGAAAAAAAAAAAAAAAGTCAACGTTTTTACTTGAATTTTTCAAGATTTTTACTTGATAACTAAGTATTTACTTATTGGATAGAATAGATAAAAATAAACCTGAAATTATATAGAAGCTGGTAAAAACTTTGAAGATATCATAACCAACTACCGCACGATTGCATCTTACCTTTTAAATGGATTCAAGACATATGATACCGTTTATATCAACGAGTACATGATGGTGCATACAGGATTATTGGGCCTAGTGGGTTTGTGAAGTGACTGCCGTAAAATGTTCATTCTGAGAGATCAAAACCAAATACCGTACACAACATGCTTTATTTTGATGCAAATAAGTTTACAACACGTTCTAAACATTTTAGTACAACTTATATGCCCTGCAGATGTGGTAATAGGAAATCAGCCAGTATTAACAAATGCCGGTTGATTTCCGATATTCCAGTTATGCCAAATTCACTGTACTTAACTTTCACAAAACGTGACAAAAGGCAATTAACTAACAATTTAAAATTACCTGGTTCAAGTACAATCCTAACTATTCATGAGGCTCAAGGCTTAACTTCAGCTAGCGTTATCTGTGTTCGACTGTCTGACAAAGGAATTAAACTATTCGATAGCTTACCACATGCTATAGTGGCATTACACACCGATAGAAGGGAACCAACTGCACTCTTTAATACGGATTGCATTAACTGCAAACCAACATAACCTCGTTCATGTCATCGTTAAATCTGGTTCCAGTACCAATCCGAACCCAGCACATATTTTGGAAATATCCGACTACAATAAGACTGCAACAATCGCCAAACCATCAAGCATTACGAATCAGTAATTTTATTTCCAAAATGTAAATAAAATGTCTTCGAAAGCAGCTCAATTTCGCAATTTTGTGTTAAAAACGCTCTTCCCGGTTTATATCATCTGTGAAACATCATTTAACAAAGGAATCCTGAGTTCTGAATTCTCTCCTAGCCAATATGTGGTTTATAGATGTAACCGTTCACCGCTAACTTGTACTAAAAAATCTGGCGGAGGAGTACTCATAGCGGTTGTTGCATCATTATCGAATAAGTTAGGTCACATATCCAACCTGTCCATCGAGCAATTGAGTGTTAAAATCGCACGCAATCAACAAAAAGACAATTTTTATCTACGTTGCATATGTTCCGCCTGGCTCACCGATATCGTCTTATACCGCCTGCTGCGACACAATAATGGAAATAAACAATGCTGCTAATTCAACTGACTGTGGTTGTTCTGGTTTCGATAAAAATCTTAGCAAAATTTGCGAGGTACAGATTGGTCTAGTCACATACAGAATAAACCTTCATTCTTTATCTTGAGCAGATTAGCTGAGAAAATGAACTAATCAGCAGCAACATAGACTGCTTGATGTTAACGTGGAGAAATTCTACAAAATTATATTTGAGAGCATTGCACTATTTGTTCCTACTACTGCTGTGGCCATATCGAACAAATATCCACCATGGTACGACGATAAACTGACTGATAAAACGTCAGATCTCAACTTAAATACGCTGTCAACGTCTAGTGTCCCTTTTACGACGAACATATCCGAGAAATCGATAGTGTTCAAAAAAAGTTTATACGGTATATAACGTGGAAAGACGGATGAGATTACGACCATGACTTACCGCACCATGTTAACCTAATAGACGAGAGCTTTGAAGGTATTCGTTTGTTGGAAATATTTTACTTGATCTTGTCTAGGTCACCGCAACTATTTTCAGCTCTTCAAGTTAAGTCCTTTAGGAATTACGGACATTTGAATTTTAAGTGACGTTTAATTTTAATTTTTAAAAAAGCAAATCGTAGTAGGTGTATAGCTTGCGCTTTTAAAAAAAATCAAAGGTTACTATGATACGGTGAACGAAAATGTCTGTTTTTGTTTGACATGAATTTTCAAATGCAAATCACATTTTAGTGAAGCAGTAAACAGTCAAACTATTAAAAATAAAATAAGAAAAAACAAAAAATGTCCAGAAAGTGACGTGCCGTATTTAATCTAACCCGTATTGATACGAAAAAGAAAAAAGTATCACGCGGAAATGCTTCAAAAGCTCTGAAAGAAAAAGAGTTTAAAGCAGACAGACGTAGAAAACAAATCTCAAGTCACGGAAAATCGAAACACCTGATGTAACTCATGTCCGTCTACAAATACAAAGGGAGCGACAAAGAAAATTGAGAACTAACAACTGGCTTTACCTGAAAGAAGAAGCATTTTATTATGATCCGTCACTGGAATACATGAATTTTCCGCAAGTTCTTATTGGTAAGATGGACAATAAGTGTAATTTTTGTGGAGCAAGCAAATTTAAAGGAGAAACCCCGGTTTATGTTGTTCCAATGGAAAAGTCAAGTTGCCCAACTACGACAAGTTACCAGAGCCATTAAACAGTCTGATGAATGATGATCATAAAAAATCAAAGGAGTTTCTCAATCTTATACGGAAATACAATTCAAGCTTTCAGATGACTTCTTTTGATACATCCGTGCCAATAAATAAAACCAAAGGGTTCATGCCAACTTTCTCCATACAAAGGCCAAGTGTATTACAAAGGCGGTTCACTTCTTCCGCTGCCTCACGAAGATGCGAAATTCCTACAGATTTACGTTTTGGGTTATGAAGAAGCAGAAGCTCGACGTCGTTGCTCCATTATACCTAGGATCGATAAGAAATTAATCATATCACTTCAGAAGATGTTACATGAACACAATCACTACGTGAGGACATTCAAGCATTAGACGAAAATCTACAAGATCAAAGCTGATAAAAAACCACACGCAGGACATGCCAGAGAAATGACTTCGAAAACAGAGATATTGCCTTGAAAATGAGAAGCAATGAGCTTAAGAGCATGATGCACTGCAACATCCGCTTATGTTTCCAAGAGGAGAAGACGGTTATGCAATAAAGATTACCCAAGTTATTGCCGGAACAAATAATACTGTCAGCAAAACTATATCAGCCATATCTTACTACTCATACCGTTTAATGGTGAGGCAAAATCAAATAAATCACCTTCTACTCTACCGGCAACTACTTCATCAATATCTTGTACGTGGATATGTATGCGAAAATAGAACATGAACGGCTGCTCTACATTCGCCTCAACCAAAAGGAACTTCGTGTCGATGAGTATATTCACTTAAAGGATGCAGTAGCAAATGATGGAGTTGCTACAAATCACGGAAAGCTGGTGATACTTCCTTAATAATATGCCCAAGACGCAATTACATACGTTCGACATGGATGTAAGCCATCTCTTTTCGTTACTTATATATTCAATCCGAATTGCCAGGAAATGCAGGAAAATTTAATTATCGGCCAATTAAGAACGGATCGTCACGAATTGGTTGCAAGAATTTTCCGACAAAAGGTAATTAAATTTGTAGATACACTTATTAAAGGAGAAGTCTTCGGAACCGTCAAGTACTGGCTTTACTCAATTGAATGACAAAACAGAGGTCTGCCACACGCTCATATTTTAATATGGTTATGGAAAGAATTAAATCCAAATCAAATCGATCAACTTATCTCAGCTGAAATCCCTAACCCAGTTACCGATAAAAACCTATACGATATCAGCGACTGATGGTTACCCGCTCTACCGTCGCCGTGTGTGAAACTCAAGAGGTTGAGCTTTACAATTAGGGTTGCCAGATAAAATTTTAGAAAAAGAAGTACATTTCTGGAATAAAACGGTATGAGAGGTATGTATGTATATAGTGTCCAGACATCGTGGCCCAGACGTGTTCTGGTTTTTCAAACTTCTGCGGGAACTCCATTTCAAATGATATACAGTGGTAGACATTCGTATAAACGCACTATGTTTTTTGAATATAGTTCTAACAGTAAAGTGTTTTGATTTTTTTCAATTAGTCCAAATTATGTCTATCATCTTAAATCTGTTGCTAAGATAAACCATTAGTAAAAATTTTAATGTTTTACTTTAATAAATTGAAAAATCTAAATTTCAGGTGGACATTCCTATAAACGCACTTCTGATAATGTACTAAAATAAAAACCAAAATTAGCAATTTTTATATATTATTTTATTTAATATTTGGTCTGGCCCCGACTTTTCTGAATAACTTCGAAAATTCGAGAAGGCATTGAATTTGTTAAATTTTTGAGGGCTTTCAGATCAATTGTGGCCCAACATTCACGGATGACACTTTTCAAATCTTTAATTGAATTATATTGCTGTTCATTTCCATAAACTTTTCGGGGAAGGCCCTCTAAAGGTTTTCGATAGGATTGCAATCAGAACTGCAAGCTGGCCATTCAAGAAGGGGAATGTTTCTCTCGAGAAACCACGGTGTGGTCTCCTTCGAAGCATGGATCGAGGCATTGTCTTGTTGAAAATTATAATTTTTGTTGATGTTATTATCCAGATAATTTATGAAAACGTCTTGCAAAAGTTGCACGAACATACGGAAGTTCATTCGTGTCGTTATAAAGCAGATGGGAAGCTCCTCGTTATAAGAAAATGCTCCGCATACCATAACACACCGCCACAAAATTACGCTTCGACCTAACGACGCCATGTTCCTCAAAATTATGCCATTAGCAACTGTAGCAGTCGGGAAAATCCAGACTAATTTTTTTTTCCGTAAGAAAAAATCACACTCTGCCAATCCGTTATCGATGACATGTATTTACGAGCAAATTTGAGCGGATTATTCGTATGCATGGCCGTTAAAAGTGGTTTGATCCAAAATTTTGTCCATTTTATGTTCGGTGAACTATTAAAAATACGTACAATGTGTCGGGTCGTCACAGGAAGATCCAATGGCCTGCATGATAGATGGTTTCGTGTATAGCTTCTTTGCGGATTGGACCTTTCTGGCGAGCTGAGATCTTGGATAGGCAATAGTCCTGATTGCAATCCTATCGAAAATCTTTAGAGGGCCTTCCCCGAAATGTTTATGGAAATGAACAGCAATATAATTCAATTAAAGATTTGAAAAGTGCCATACTTGAATGTTGGGCCACAATTGATCTGAAAGCCCTCAACAATTTAACAAATTCAATGCCTTCTCGAATTTTCGAAGTTATTCAGAAAGGTCGGGGCCAGACCAAATATTAAATAAAATAATATATAAAAATTGCTAATTTTGGTTTTTATTTTAGTACATACATTATCAGAAGTGCGTTTATAGGAATGTCCACCTGAAATTTAGATTTTTCAATTTATTAAAGTAAAACATTAAAATTTTTACTAATGGTTTATCTTAGCAACAGGTTTAAGATGATAGACATAATTTAGACTAATTGAAAAAAATCAAAACACTTTACTGTTAGAACTATATTCAAAAAACATAGTGCGTTTATACGAATGTCTACCACTGTAGTCCAACAAATTTTCAAAACGTAATTTAATTTATTTAAGATTGGTAACTTTTTATAGAAGAATTTTTCATTAGCTTGGTATCTTTGATATTATAGGTCACTAAAGTACGTCGACAAACGTGTGTTTGCTGGAGACGGAGGAAATTGTCTGGTTTGGCTGTTTAAGGAAAATCAAAATTGGCAAATCTAATTTTTGATTTATCGCAACCAACATATTACTATTTGTATGAGTAGTGTTCCAAAATATTTCTTGCCATTGGGTCATGTTGTATTTTAAAAATGTTGATCCCACCCCAATCTTATGTTTTATAATTGAAACTATTTATCGAATTTACAAAATGTTTTAGAAAAAAATTTCACAAAATCCATCAACAAATTTGATTGAATTTTTGAAATTGTATTTTTTGAAGTTGAGTATATAAAACTGAATTTGGCGCATATAATTTTTGATTTAAGATTTCGATCAAAATATCATTGGCAGTGTTCCGCAATATTGGATCCCTGGTTTAATTTAGAAATTCGACCCCAGATGATATGGTCGAAGGAATTTTCCAAAGCCAAATTAATTTTTTCCAAATTAATTTCGTAGTAGGAACTACTTAAAGAATCGACTTCATATCTCAAACTTCAGGTAACAAATTCTATTAAAATCCATCCACAAACGTGCAATCTAGTTCGGTTGTTTAAGTAAAAATATATCGCTAGGTGTTCCGCAATATTTCTTGCATTTGGCTCCTACTTTATTTAAGAAATTCAGCCCCAAATGATATGACCCAAAAAATTTCCAGAGCATAATTCGATTTTATATTAGGAACTATAGAATAGGCTTAACGCATAATATTTCAGATATAAAATTTCACTAAAACCCATTGAGAATCGTGTTCCATTTGGTGCTGGAAATGTAGTAAAACCGCAATATTTATTGAACTCTGGCTAAGATTTTTGTAAGAAACTCCATCCCGATCCCAAATGGAGCTGGTGCGATTATGTACCATTCTATTGAGATCTAGTAACAGACTTAACCAACATATTTGTTGATTAATGAATTAGTTGCAAATCCAAATAATGAATGAGGTAGCGGGCTTGAACCTTTTCTAGAAGAGATTTCACTACGTTTTGTAACCAGAGCCACCAAATCAATTTTATATACATATTAATTTTTTTTAATTGTTTCGAAACTTAAACACTGTCCTAGTTTTTCAAACTGGTTTCAGAATTTGTTCAGATTTAGTCGTTTTCCACCTCGTTTTCCAGCAAATCTAAAAAAAAACTCATCAGACGCCATTTCATCTTTCACTAAATCTTCAATATGTTTAGAGATATGTTCACTAATCGCGGGTTAACCGAAATCTTGAAATAAAAAGGAATTAGCAAGTCTTGAACTTGAAATACTTTAACTAATCTCTAAAAATACACTAATGGCGCTAAGCCAATGCTAGCTACTTACATAATTGTTTTTAAATTTAAAGGTTCACACTGCAACATAAAAGTATTTTGTTGAATGAATTAAAGATATTCGTTATCATTTTGTAAAGCAATCCAGAAAATAGCTTCCAAAAAATCGTTTAATTTTTTACTCAAATGATTCACATTTATCGCGCTTTAATTAGCTAAAAGAAGTACATTTGTGTACTTCTTTACAAATTACAGAAAATAAGTACATTATAAAATCGGAACCAGAAAAGTAGTACTGTACTCCCTAAAGAAGTACAACTGGCAACCCTATTTACAATAGATGGACTGTTCCCTACAGTCCATTAATTTTGAAGATGTTTGATGCCCATATTAACGTTTAGTGTTGCAACTCAGTGAAATCGATCAAGTACATTCTCAAATATGAACACAAGTGCTCTGATCAAGGTGTATTTGGCGCTCAATCCCATGACAATGGTGTGGATGAAATTGCTGAATATCAAGCAGGCCGGTATATAAAATAGTAATGAAGCTGCGTGGCGTACTTTTGGATTTCCAATTCATGAACGCTACATTTGGAGAATGGCCAGAAAGTTTTCTTTAATGAAAACAATCTAGAAGACCACCTAACAAATCCACCAAAAATTACTTTAACAGAATTCTTTGAACTGTGCAAAAAAGACGACTTTGCAAAGACATTGCTATATTTTGAAGTGCCGCAATATTTTACGTGGGACAATTCAAAGAAGATCTTCAATCGTCGCAAACAAGGCTCAATTGTAGAAGGACATGGCCGCGTCCGTTCTGGTGACGCTCTTGGTCGCGTCTATACAGTCCATTTGAGGAACTTAGAATATTACTACATACGAATGCTTCTTCATAAGATCAAGGGACCTACAAATTTTAATAATTTACGGACGCTGCATGTTTGGCTATCTTAGGATATCTCTTAGAGAATGACAACCAGTGGGATGACTCATTGAACGAAGCGAAAGAAACAGATTCACCTTCAAAAATTCTACCTCTTTTTGGCTTTCTTACTCTGCAAGGTGTCCAATCCAAAAGCTCTGTGGGAAAAATACAAGGACTGCATGTCTGAAGATATTCTGAGAAAATCTCAATCTGAACTTAGATTTCACAGATGAAATCTACAATGAAGCACTGATAATGATCGAAGACAAAGCTATTGATATGTCAGGAACAGTTTTATCAGCATTTGGAATTCCAAGCCCATCACGTAAAACCAAAAGACAGCTTGAATAGAGAGATGTTACGTGAGCTTTCATATGACACTGACCAAATGAACAGATACGTCGAAATAAATGAACCGAGAAATTGAGAAATTTATAATGATCTCTTTCAGCGTTTGGTTGATAAAAAAGGTGGCATAATTTTCATAGATGCACCTGGCGGAACTGGCAAAACTTTCCTTATCAACTTAGTACTTGCTAGAATCAGAGGAAAAAAGAAAATTGCACGCGCAATGGCCTCTTCAGGTATCGCTTCTACCCTGATGGCTCAACGAGACGCCAGTAAGCGGAATTAAGAAAGAAACTGGAAAGGCGGAGGTATTAAAAGAATATAACGCGATTTTATGGGATGAAGTAGTAATGATGCATAAACATGGATTGGAAGCTTTAAATCGATCATTGCGATTTGTAAAAAAACATGAAACTCCAAACAAACATGCGGGTAAAACAATCAAATGGATTCGACTCACTGTAATTTTCCAGGTATCTGCTGAGTGTTGGCAACGGAAAAGAAGAATTGGATACGTGTTTCCAAATCTAACACAACACATTGTAGAACCATTCAAGAAATGATTCCAGTTGAATCAAAGTCATTTTACTCAATTGACAAGATGGTTGACGAAGAAGAGGCCACCAGTTATCCAGTTGAGTTTTTAAATATGCTCAATCCAAGTGGCATACCACAGGATAAAATCACACTCAAGATTGGCAGCCCTATTATGTTGTTGAAGAATTTGGATGGTTTGGTTGTGAAGGCGATGAACACTTATATAATTGAGGCAACAATTTTGGTTGGACAATTTAAAAGGGAAAATGTGTTCATTCCCAGAATTCCAGTTATTCCCAATGATCTACCTTTTCAATTCAACGCCTTCAGTTCCCGATTCGTTTTGCGTTCACTATAACGATCAATAAATCCCAAGGGCAGTCACTCAATGTGGCAGGAATTGATTTAAGGGATGAATGCTTCAGTCATGAACAATTCTACGTAACAATGTCACGGGCGGAGACACCTAAAATCTTATATGTGCTGGCAGATGAAAATAAGTCAACGAGATACTAAATTAAAAACCTGGGCGAAGCCGAGTACGATACTATAGTATTGTTATAAATTCAAGATTAAGATTTGGTCGAACCATTCTTCATAAAGAATCATTTTTGAAAAAAAACGATTACTCGTTTCTTTGCAGGTCCTGCAGTTTAAATAATTACACCTTCGCTTCAATCTTGGTACTTTTCGACACATTTTCCCAACCCATATAACCCAAAGCAAAAATAAAGAAAACTGAACACTTTATAATTTACATACATATAGATTTATCTATTTAAATTTTCACAATAAAAATGATGAAATGAAGAAAAACACTTTAGACATTTTCTCCGGGAAAATGAATTATTCCCATTCATACTTACATCACATACATAAATAGAGCATAAATATGAGAAGAAAGGTAAATTTATGTTGATTTATCTTAAATGAATGATAAAATTTTATTAGTCGAATCGTTATAACGCTATGTAGCTATATACATATATATGTATATACGCCATGTGCTTGCTTGCTCCGCACATCCCAACCAAATACAACCGAAAAAAATAAAATTAGATTTTATCATATTTTTTCCGAGAGTTTAGGTGTTGCTGGAAAAGATGAAAAGGAATTTTCTTTTATGAAAATTGGATTTTACAGTTTTTTTTTTTGTTATGAAAATGAAGTTAAATAATGATAACTTGTATATAGTATGTACATAAAGGAGATGCAAGATGAATATATGTGTGACAAAAGTGCTCTTATCAATTATTTACTTCGGTGTTGTTATTGTTGTATAATGTATATAGATAATATTTGGGGATACGGTCTGGGGTGGATGGGATGCTAAATAAATAATAATTCTAAAAAAAAAACGAATAAAAAGGATATAAATGTTGTGATGTGATAAAAAATATTTTTTTTATGCTTTAAAATATGAATTATGAATAATTTTACTACGGTGACGTGAGGGGGATAACATTTTGTACAAAAATGTTGCCCTTTTAACTATTGCATATAGATTGGGTTTGCAAAGTAAGTCAAAGGGCTTTTTGGCAGAACAAATTGAGATTTTTTGCATTAGTTTCATTCCACTATCTAATATCAATCACAATGTCCAAACAAAATTTCCAATTTATGTCCCCTGCATCCCCAATATCAGCATCTAATTAGCCATAAACTTCATTAATCTGAAATCCAAACAACACATGGCGTGTTAAACTTCTTATGAAAAGCTCAATTTACTCGAATTATCAACAACCAAAATAGATATTTACAGTGTACACCGAACGTGTAAAACATCAAAAATAAATAAAAACGCCTGCGCTATATGCAACCATGTAGTACATCACGATATTTTTACGAATTTTGCCGTCAAGATATACTACATATGTATATGCTACACATATTAACTAGCTTAACATTTAGGCGAATTAAATATTTTTTTTTTTTTTGTACAAACATATTCGTCTCAAATGAAGTTGTTGTTATTATAAAATTCCAAAGGGAAAATTTTGTTGAATTTTCCGACTTTTTTTTATTTATTTTACTACAGTCTCATTTGAAATTATTATACATTTTAATTAAATCATTGTAATAAAATATTTAAATGTAATTTTATACAATTTTTGTTGTTTGTTGTTTTTGATTGTTTTTTGTGTGGAGGGATCCCAGTTGCCAGGTTTTGTTCTCGCATCTCATACCAAAATTTAGGTTTACACTTTTTTGTGCTGTATAAGCGATTTAAAAGAGGATATAAAATGGATTTTTTTCAGTGGTTTTATATTATGTACAATAATTTATGTACTATATATGTGCAGTTTGATACTTGTACGTTTTATGGCATCCAGCACCGGCACAATCATAAAATCATTGTATGTTACCACCAAACAAATCAACATAACTTTATTCTGTTCAAATTGTTGGTACGTGATATAAATTCAAAATGTGAAAATTCACTTGTTGTGTGTGCTCTAGTCTACATATTTATACTCGTTCGTAAATATGGGAAATTTGCTCCAAATTTCGCACACAAACGTTAAACAATATAGTAACGGAACATAAAAGATTGATTGATTGATTAGGTAATCATCCCGTACATAGCTACCCAACCTTCATACCTTCATTTAAAATATATAATGACATATACAACAGGTTAGAAAAGGGATATAGGGTTATGATTTTCCACCACCCTTTAATTTCATAAAATGGAATAAATAAAAAGACGGGAAAATATGAAAAAACCACTTGTAGAGTATATTTGATGGTAATTGTATCATTGTGTGAATTGGTCTTCAAGGCAACATAATTTTCACCGAAGATTAATTGGAAATTCATTTGAAATGTAATAAAATTTAAATAAATTAAGTGTTGTGTTGATGTCACCGTTGGGAAAATTACAACCTGATGAATAATAGATAACGAGGTAAAAAAAATGTTTTTTTTTTCCAGTTTTCCTATATAAATATGTTTAAAAGAAAATGAGTTGATTATTAAATTTTGGGGTCATTGCCTTATTCTGGTAAAAATCCATCTGGTATTCAAGTATGTAGGTAGATACTTTATCCAAAACACAAACCATTTCATAATATCGGGTAAAATAACCAACATTGATTTTATTTTTTTTTTTTTAAATTGTAACATCAGCTTAATATTGGTAGATGTCTCTTTCTAATATTAACGAATTGACTAGGTAGTGAAATGAAACAGAGAATCTTGTTGATTTTTGTTGTTGGCTTTTTTATGTTTGTTTTTTTTTTTTTTTTTTGTTAATTCGTAGAATTCGTTTTTTATGTGTCCTTTGAGTTGTTGTTGGTTTGGAATGTTAGTACTTTTTGTAAAAAAAATAACATCGTTGAAAATTTTTTTTTTTGGTTTATCATTTACACAAATTGGAATTAGTACATAAGTTTTGAACGAATGTGAAATTTTATTCAACTTTTCCAATTCCAATAAGTGGAAATTAGATGTGTTTGAAGTTTCAAAGGTTTGTTTCAACCAAAATTCGATGAAATTTGAAAACGGCCACCATTAAATGATTTATGTAAAACCACAACTTCAGTATGCCAATGAATATTGTCTAATGGCTTTGAGAGCATGACGAAGGTCATGCAAGCAGGATATTGTGCAAAGAATGAGGGTTCGAATATTAGTTCAAAGATAACAGACAAATTGGCGACTAGATTCAGCATTAGATAAAAGTGCGCCCTTGTTAAATTTGGAAAATAGGACATATAAATTTCTTTTGGACAATTTTAATAAAAATATCATTAAATATTGTTTATAACGATCCGTGCGCTTTTGGCTATTTTACTTAGAAAATTCGACATCAAAACAGACCAACTAAAATATTGTATTTAACCTGAATCAGATCCCGTTTAGGGAAATGTAAATAATTCCCATCGTTGTAAGCATTTTCCTGGGAAGAAAGGCCCAACAAAAGCGTAAGCTGATTCAATAAAAATAAAACTGAATTTATGACGTTTTTAGATTTAGACGATAACGGTTTTAGTGCCTGTGATCTACGTGAAAACGGGGAAGAAATTGTTGAATCTATCTTTCTACAAAAATAGGCAACAGCGACTGAAAACCATTTGTTATTTTTCTCATTAGAAGCTCTTTGTCTGTAAGACCGCGTCAAACACTGAGTTTTTTTTTAACACTAATAAGGCCTTTACGCTCTTTGGATATTTATATTGTAAATTATGTCAATGTTTTCAAATTTGAATGATTCTATTTGACCGCATGCAAAAATCCCAAGAAAATTAAACTGAGAACGGAATATAATAGAACGGAAAAACAGTTACTTTCAATGAATAAAAACAAACAATATTTTTAACTTTTGATGTTAGTGAAATTAGACAAATAATTTACGAAGAGGTGAAGTTATCCACCAGGATATTATCCGGAATAGCGTACTCGTAATGCTTTTAATATACATATAGAAAATAATCAGGGTATATGTTAGCAGTTCACTCGCTGCAGCCTGATGAGATAAATGAGAATAAATTTTGCATAGTACTCGTCAGATCCAAAGTAAAATTTGCCAAACTCTTAATAATTTTGCCTCTTTGTATTTTTGAATTACATATTAGCAATGTTAAAATATTTGAAATAACAAAAATTACATGAAACTGTTATCTAATTAAGTGTTAAGGCTAAACTAAAATATTTGGTTTGCTCGTAGAAGAAATCGTTGAAATTTTTAGTTACGCCACTGCTCTGTATTAATCCTAGAACAATAATTAAATACCAACAGCACATTTAAGAATTGGTTAACAACTTGCAAATAAAAATAGATAACGAAATATCAATGTGTTTCGTAGTTGGGTTGTACATCTGATTTTTCGCCAGGTTGATTGCGCTGTGATTATCAGAAAAAATTGTTATTGGATTGCAAAATTCAATTAGCTCACCCAATAATTATCGAATCCAAGTGGCTTCTTGATAAGCCGCCGAAAGAGCCATGTATTCGCTCTCAGCGCTCGAAAGTGCAACGGTCGGTTGTTTCTTGCTTGCTCATGAGGTCGCACAATTTTCAAATTTAAACTTCTTTCGTCGAGATCCGATGCCCGATTTGAATGTGAGTCCGCCCGATTTGAATGTTAATTTATAATCGCTCGTCTTTTTTAAATATCAGAAAATTCGTTTTACGGCGTTCCAGTGAGCCTGACCCGGTTCATTGTTGAATTTGCTCACATTTCTGATCGTAAAAGCAATATCAGGTCTCGTACATAGCGACAAATAAAAAATTGAGCCAACTGCCTCTTGATATGGCACGTTTTCCATCTGTTTTAGCTCATCTTTGGTTTTCGCTAACATTTCTTTGTTCAATTTGCTGTTTTGATCAGCCGATGAATCGATTGGATTGTATTCTGCCATACTTTTGGTCCAAACTAATTGTTCTCGTCTTCTTATCTCGAGTAATTTACATTCCAATATAGCTGCTTCGATTATGGGTTTTCGGTCTTTCGGATGATCAACCGATTCCCAAGTGCGATTGCTCATCAAATGGTTTGGTTCATTCAATGCATTTTTGCCGTGATCGGTTCATCAATATTTTCACATGCCAAATATGTGACAAAATTACGAAATTGGTTTTGCAATGGACTTCGCTTCGATCGTCTCAATTCAGGTGAAACTTTTTCTGTTGAAACGGTAAACTTATTCGGAGCATCGCTGATATTGTTCGAATCAATTTCAGTAGTCTTCTGCCGATTTACTTGATGAATTAATGCTTGTGTTAAGATCGCTTGTAGCAGCATCAACATCGTCGCCTTCTGTTTCATGTAAAGCAGAATCGTTACTTTTCGAATCAGAAAATTACCTGATTCCAAAAAGATGACATCTCCACTGATTATCACGCGATTCGAATCCGCATCATACGTTCGATATTCCTTGACGCCATCACTGTAGCCGACGAAAATAACTTTCCTCAATTCAGGCCAATGCTTCAGTCTGCTTCCCCACATAAGTTTTGAATTCACAAAATTTGGCAAAAACTTCAACCTTTGAAAAAGAAGAAACAAGCAAAAACAAGCATAAAACAAGCTCCACCAAGCGATTTGGTTTGCATTGGTCCTGCCAAATCATCGTGAACGATTTCAAGTAACTCATTTGCTCTCGATCCAATTTTGTTGAATGGCAAACGCGATTGTTTTCCTTTGATACATACGATGCAAACGTGATCCCCACTGTTTTCGATAAATGAAATGCTATTGACAGAGCCAGATTTCATTTTCTTCATGTCTTGATAATTTAAATGGCCCAAGCGTAGATGCCATATTTCAGAATCTTCGGTCGATGTGATCGCTACGTTTGCCATATGTTTTTCACGATTTAGTCGATAAAGTCCATCGACCATTGTAGCTTTGGCCAACAATCTTTGATTTCGATCACAGACTTCGCATCGATAAGGCATTTACGACCTGTCTATATGTGTTATTTGACTGACGGATAATAAGTTCGCTGTTAAGTCCGGAATGCACAAAACGTCTTCAACATTGATGTATTTCGCGTATCCATTTACACCAGTCAATAATTTAACCGTTCCACACGATTTAACTTTCATCTTTTCGTTGTTTGCCGTCGTTATTTCGAAAATTATGTTTTTTTTTTATGGTCAGATATTGCGTTACGCTGCAATCTAAATATCGCAATCGCTTTGATTATAATTTCCGGTAAAAAGTACTGCGCTGAATAATGCACCAATTTGCCATCGGAACCTCCCATTTTCATAGTTGTATTGTCCTTTTTCTTTTCAGGGTAATCGGGAGATTTATGACAATTTTTTGCACTTTTTTTCTTGCCTCTTTTGTTCAATGCATTCGATTTCCAAAAAAATGCGCCTCCACTTGTGTTCGCCGATGACTCTTCTTGAAGCAATTTCATGTTGACGGCGTCACGGTTAATTTATGCTCAATATTATCGTCGGCCATCATATACGCCGCATATTTTTCCGAAAAACCGGTCAGCAAAAAATATGCAATTCCGTTCAACTTAACCGTTGAATTAAGCCAACTCGATGATATCTACCTTTATCTTCAAAACTACTTAGCCTCCAATTTTTCCCAAGTTTCTTTAGCTGTTTTAATGTAATTTGGCAGTTCTACATAAAATACTGAAGTCGTTCGTTCTCGCCTTTGTATTTTTCCCGCATCATTTTCATCGATTTCCATAATTCGAAATGCTCTAAATACTATGATTCTCCGAGCCTTTCCACTTGTCGATAGAACTCAAAAAATTGTTGTTGTTTCTCATGATGTTGATTTATAGCATCCGTTTGATTTGAAAAATTGAAATTAAAAATCACCTTTGTTCACACAGAACAATTTCGGAGCACCAGTATCATAAACCACGCTTTTAAGGTAAATTTCCGTTAAAAATCGTCCGTTAGATTTTAGTTGACGGACGATTGTTGACGGAAATTTACCGTGATAGCTGTGTTTATGATAGCGTTTTTTGTAAAACCTGGCGATTGCCGTCAAAATTTCAACGCTACCGGATTCATGATATCGCCCCATTTCATGATACGGTATGTTTCCCTGTCGGTTTTGCTAGCGGTGACATTTTACAATATAAATGACCG
The DNA here is from genome assembly GCA_963556165.1 of Tipula helvola. Classification (NCBI taxonomy): domain Eukaryota; kingdom Metazoa; phylum Arthropoda; class Insecta; order Diptera; family Tipulidae; genus Tipula; species Tipula helvola. Next base: position 75,394,719 of record OY744482.1, on the reverse strand, counting down.
GCATTTCCGACCGGATTTCATGATCCCACCCCAGATTTTGCTCAAATACACGTAACTTCACTTCTCGGAACAAAAAAAAATTGACCGGTGAAAAAACTAATTTTTCAAAATTGAATTTATTTATGATCTTTACGGGGATTCACTGGCTACGTGACTAGCCTTATAACCTGAAGTTATGCTTTAAATTTATTTAAACAAACCACAAAAACAAATTTACGCAAGGGTCTAGTGAAAAACTGCGAGTGAACAATAGAACTATTTATTTAGAAGTGTTAAGAAAAATTAATGACATTTAACACTGCTCAGTTGATTTTAGTATAATGTTTTTCGCAAGTGAGCTGATTATTCAGTTTTACAATGGAAAATATCTTGCATAGACATTTGTATATGAAAAAGCTTCAAGCAAAAAAAAAATATTGGAAAATCGTTCGATGAAGCGTATTGAGTTAAAAGGAGATTATATTAAAGATTACATAAATACGTTGCCACAAAAGTTGCGGTTTATTATCAATACAGGAAACTTTTCAAATATGTGCATTACATACTACAATATAGAATGATAATCGCGTATGAAAAAAGTACTAACATCATAAAATATTCATTACGTCCTTATTCCAAAACATTCGTTCAATAAACCATTTCTTCTCATTCATGATGACTCATACTTTTATTTTTTTGTTACAAATATTTTTGTGCAATTCTATATTTATCCCTTTCGCGCACATACCAAACGGTCATTACGTTATTATATTGTTTCTCTGCTAGATTAGTATTTGTGAGAGAAACCACCCTAAACTTAACGAATTTTGTTTTGTTTTTTCTTGTTCGTTTCGTTTCATTTGATTGCCATTCAATTTGAATATCAAACGTCTCTCTTTTTTTCTGTTATCGTCGGATTTTCGATATGTGAAGAAATAAGACAAATTTGTGGTGGAAAAAAATTTTTTTTTTCTGTCAAAAGACAAAAAATAATAAAAACGCAAGAAAAATCCTGTTATTAGTTTTATTTTATAATGTTACACCAAGCTTTGTGATCTTAAGTTAATTTTAATTAAGTTTTAATAAGTGTTAATAATATATTTTATATAGTAAAGTTAAGTTTTGTAATAGAAAAAAAATGTGTGTGTGCCATTGAAAGAAAACAACACCCTTTAAATGTGAAGTAAAGTAGGGAAAAATCCAAAGAAAGTGAGAAAAATTCCTTTTTTTTTTGGTTTTCGTGCGGTTTTTTTTTTACACCAAAAATGGTTTTTAATAGTGCAAACTTATTATATTTAAAATGATTACATGTATATGTGCTTTATATAATATCTAACCTAAGTATATAGTGAAAATGTTTAATTAGAAAAACTATAGAAAAAATAAAACCGGCTACCACCAAGTATTTCCACAACCCTCGCGACACAACATAACAATAATGGATATCATTAGATAATTGGTATGTGCATGTAAATAAATGAAAATTTAACTAATCTATTCTCTACCACCCAAAAAAAGTATTCACCGTTCATGTCTCATCCTTTTCCCCATTTCGTATTCACCTTGTGTTCTCGTTTTGTTACGCCACTATAAATACGGTAACACCGTCTGTTATCTGATTGTAAAGTACTGTGTTCTGTGTGTACAGAAAAAAATGGCAACATAACGAAAAAAATCTGAATATTTCGCATTAAAAGAATCGATTTAAATCCAATTCTAAATTACTGTATACCGTGATAAACAGTTACTCCATCCTCGCCCTTATTCCCGACAGGAGTTGCGTAGTTCTTCCGAGAAAAAAAATAGTTTTCGTCATGTTGTGTACATTCTTGTTACAGGGGGAACGTATGTACAATAATCTAAAATAAGTGGGTTAAGGTGGCACAAAATTTTGTGGCGCCGACAGTAATTTACAACAGGTGGTGACTGGTGACTATGTATGATGCTAATTAGATTTTAACACCTGGTTGTAGTTTTTAAATGTTACAACTTTTCTTGTTCCGGACTAAATTTTATGTTTGACTTTGGTTCTACTCCCATTGACCAATTAACGAGTTTGTACAGAATGTAGATTAGGGAACTTTGCCAAATCGAATACGAGTGAATTAAAATTTCTTGATCCGTATACAAAATAGCAACAGGTAGTAGATCAAAACCTACGTCAATTTTTTATTTTAGTGTGTTATTGATTTAGGTTAATTATCCTTTGAAATTTGAATCTGAAGTAAACAGAAAGGTCAAGGAAAATTTAAATAAACCTTGGTGAATCTAATTTGAACTATTAAAAGGTATTGTAGAAAAAAAAATCGGTTTCTTACCAATTCTGTGGGACGAATGAACATCTTACTTTCAAATCTTACTTAAGCATCAAATTTACAGTGGGGTTAAGATATTCGACTTAAAAAGTAGAGTCGAGTAAAGAAGTAAATTTGAAATCTAATTTTTCGAATTTTTTGGTTCTGATGTTTTAATTTAATATCCTTAATTATCATTAATGTCCCAAATTCAACGTGTGGGCCATTCAGACTATAATTTATCAAAAATATATCTCGGTTGTTTATAGCGTAAGAATTTGAACATATGGAGATCCTCAAAATTTCAAAATTCGTAAAGAAAGTAACCAAATAATACTGTCGAATGTAAAAATTTCAAGATACCAAGTGATCTGGATCAGATACTTACGAAAGCAACATTAAAGATTATAGATTGAACTAATTTTAAAACAAAGTAAGTAAATGTTTACATTTTTATGAAATATCGTCTCATGTCTGATCCGAATCAAGAAATACTTGGGGGGGATATTTGTTAATTCGAAGTACTTATTGGAATATTATTTGAATCGAATCAGATTCGTTAGTTTCTTATTTAAATGAAATAAGAATCTTATATTTCGGAAAAGTCGAGCACGTTCGAATCGAATTCACAAATAGGCCCCCTAGTGAATTGAGACGAGGTTTAAAATTTAAGTATTTAAGTTCACAAAATTCGGTAATTGCATTTACTTAAATAGTTCAAGATTAGATTATGGGTAGAGTGAGTATAAAACATAAAATCATAAGCTCTAAAAATCGACCTTCAATTGAATCGTTTAGTCTTGAAAGGGCTCATGTTCACTTTTTCAAATTATTCAGGAAATAAAAAAAACTTTATATTGTCAGCAAAATTAAGTTTAGGAGGAAATTTGAGTTTGTTGATGAAAATGTGGTCGCTATGAAATTTTAAGCTGAATTTTAGAGTTATTTTTCAATTATTTCAGTTGGTATGCTCATTTTTATAGAATGGACATGACCCCTTTCAATAATAAATGCAAAAAATATATTTCAGTTTCATTTATTAAAATTCATTAGGATCAAAACAAATTAGAAAATCTTTAAAAAGGTAAAGTATATATTTTAAAGACTTCAGTAGTTACCATTCTCACTATCGCTCTTTGAGAATGTAATCTTATCTTCTTCATAAATTCGGTAGTACTAAATCGTAGAAGTTTAAATGTAAAACTTTTCAAACTATCAATAAATTCCTGGGCTTCCAAATTTCTGTCGCTGGTCATTTCAAATGTGAAAATTCAGAAACTTTAAATTTGATTTTTTTTGCTTTGTCACCTTTTGATTGAACAGCAATTACCTGCTTTTTGAAAAAAGTAGGCCTCCAATCCTTAAAGTTTAATATTTTATCATTATTTGATAAAATATTTGTATTGATTTATTGTAGTGTACTTGATCTGTTGATCAGGACCCCATATTCCTCTGGCAAATAAATTCTATCAATTTTCTTTAAATTTCTCTTGATTACTCCAAACACACGATCATAAGGTAGAAAACTATGGCCTCGAACGGGAAAATACTGATAGATTTTGGACAGGTTTTTTTCAATACAAAAAGCCACTAGAAAACGTGATACCATGTTATTACGATTTTGACCAGGGCATGCATCAGAAAAAATATGGTAAATATTTTTCTACGAAATCACTGATCAAAGAGCATACTTTGATTTGTCCGTTTTTTTGCTATTCCTTCGTGATAATTCAAATCATAGATACAAACGAAAAGTATTCATCCAAAGCTGCCGATAGTAAAAAATTGCATGGGGGTATCTCCTGGACATGTACTCTTTCTAGAATAAATGATTTTTTTTTGCAAGGTAGGTGCCGTTCGATTAACCAAATGGTAATGTCGTCTTGTCATAAAACGTATATATGTAGGTACATGTCTGTGATACAAAACCGTCATAATACTAATTTTGACAAAAATTGGACATGAGCCCTTTCAATACTAAACGATTCAATTAATCCGTGAAATGTACCCGTGAATTCGCTCATAGCCCTAGTAGCATTCTAAAGCATTCGTTGTAAAAAAGGCAATCTTTTGATTACTGTATGAACATTGATCTGAAAATGCTGATAACATTGCGGTTTAGATTATTTGGTTTATTTTTTCAATAAAATTAAGGATTCATACTTATACGACGGTAGTCTTCTTTTAGCTCCATACACTTAGTCCAAAGTTTCTCCAATTTATAGATCCTTCTGAATAAAATGGTTTCTTCAAACTTGTCGTCAAAATAGGCGTTAATTTCAGTGATAGGTGTGAAGATAATTTTTCTTTGACATATAATGCCAACGCTTTTCGTTCAAAACGTCGCCGGTAATAGTTTTTCTGGCTCCAGGAATTCCAGCCAAAAACAATTCAGTGTAAAAACGTGAAAGGTGTTTTAGTCATGAAATTCCCCATACAAATATTATGAATAAAACAAAACTCCTTTTAAAAAGGAACTTCAGTAAAAAAAGGATGTTTCGGTCAGAAAATAGTTTGACTGAAATACCCTTTGTGTATTTGGACTAAACAACCTTCTTGAAAGGCATTTCACTATTTCAGTCACAAGTTTTACGATTCAAATACCTTTGGTTTGGATGTTTTTTATTTTGACTGAAATGCCTTCTTAGACCTATACGTTAGCTCCGGGGGCCAGGTCAAAAGCAATTCCGTCAACTACAGAAAGGAGTTTCAGTCAAAAATTAAAAGGCAACTCAGTCAAAATACTTTTAGACTGAAATGCATTTGCAGAAGGAAGTTTAATCAAAAAACGAAAAAGACAATCAAATCAAAACTTTTTTGACTGGAATTTTTTTTGGATTTGTGACTGAAATACCTTTTAAAAGGAGATTCAGTCAAACAACTAAACAGGAATTCCAGCTTCCAAGTAAAATTGTTCTCCGGGAATATAGTCAAAAACAATTCAGTCAAAAAAACGAAAGGAGTTTCAATCACAATTTTTTTTTTGTTGGTAAAAAGGTATTTCGGTCAGAATTCACATATGTATTTATTTTTGGACTGGAATACTTACCTTTTCGTAGGTTTGCTTTCATTTCCAGAAAATCTGGAAAATGAAGATTTAATGTTCAAATATTCTGGAAAATGGAGATTTATTTTTAACATTTAGACCGGGAATCTGCATTTTCCAGAATATTTAAACCCGTTTCGGACGTACCATTTCGCTTTTACAACAATTTTCCCTAGAATTCCTTTCTAAAAATTAATTTCAGTCCAAAAACAAATCAACCAAAAGGTATTCCAGTCCAAAAATTTGTGACCAAAATGCCTTTCAATGAGGTTGTTCAGTCCAAATACACAAAGGGTATTTCAGTCAAACGTTTTTCTGACCGAAATACCTTCTTTGGACTAAAGTTCCTTTTAAAAAGGAGTTTTTTGTCATAATATGTGTATGAGAAATTTTATGATTAAAACTCCTTTCATTTTTTGATGAAGTGTTTTTGACTGTATTGTTTTTGATTGTATTCCCGGAGAACAATTTTGCCTGGAATTCCTTTTTAGATTTTTGACTGAATCTCCTTTTCCAAGGCGTATTTCAGGCAAAAATTCAAAAAGAATTCCAGTTAACAAGCCTTGACTTGAATGCCTTTTTAGTTTTTTAATTGAACTTCCATCTGAAATTCTGAACAGCCATTTCAGTCTAAAACTTTATTGACTGAGTTGCATTTTAATTTTTGACGGAAACCACTTTTGATTTTTGACTGGAATTCTCGGAGCCGTTTTTCGCTATTTTCTCTTACATGGCAAAAAAATGTGGTCTTGTGCCCACAGCTTCCCCAATTTCACGCGCTTTCAATCTCTGATCATTCTATACCACATCGTGAATTTTCTCAATCATTTCTGGTATGGTAACCTCATTTGGATCCATATTACTTGTACGGCTGTATTTAAATTAAGCGCCCTAATATTTTATTTTCGGAAACGAAGGTGCAGAGACACAATAAACTTCGTTTAATTCTGCTTTTATTTCAGGATTCGTTTTCTTTTTCAATAACAAATATTTTATCACAAATATTTAAATTTTTTGAAGTTATGAAAATATCATTGGGTTAATGTTAGAGTGGCGCAACCTCTTGACGGGCTAGATACTTACAACATGAACCTCGTAAACTGTATTACAATAAAACATAAAACTTAACAACACTAAAATTTTCTGTTGAACATTTACTGAGTACATGAAAACTCTCAAACTCTCAAGTCTCATTTTACGACCAAAATCCTTATTCAGAATTTTTTTTTTTTGTCGCTGGCGCTACTCCCATAGAGGGATTTGGCCGCTTCATTGTGAAGTTTCGTAATCATTTTTTCAACGGATAATGAGTGATTAATTCATTGATCCTTACATTAATTAACCAGCCGTGATTTTTTCATCACCCGCCGGGAATCGAAACCGGGACCTCCGGAGCTTAAAGCAAGCATGCTAACAACTGTGCCACCGAGGAGGCAGAACTTAATTCGCACATAATACTTACTAGAAACGGCAGGCGTTGGAATCACAAAAATAATCTCAGTGCAGTTGACCAATTTTATCAAATGCTTTATGCGAGATTACATATTTGTCATTAATTGAATATCACAACACAAAGTAGTTGAAATAGCAGATTATCAGATCTGCAGGCAGGTTGATTGGGAAATGGAAACGATTTACCACGATATCCAAAATAATAATTATTATTATTATTATTAGTTGAGGGCCATGGGGGCGTTCAAGCCACCCCGCACTGCGACCTAAAAGATCTTTTGTGCATGGACCCTACTTAATGAGCCGTCCAGTCAATATTCAGGCTCTTAATGAACCTGACAATACTGCCGGCCGGTATATGATGTATACCATCCGGGCTCATTACTCTCCCTCCTAGATGTTGTAACCTTTTGCAGAAAATGGCTGGGCAATGGCACAGAACATGTTCCGCTGATTCCGCTTCCATGTCACAGAAGCGACATCTATCCGTCGAACTTAGGCCCATTTTCTTTAGGTGATACCTTAATGGGATGTGACCTGTGAGGAAGCCGGTAAGCAGCCTCAACTCAGGTTTCCTAAGTACAAGACATTCCTTGGCCCTGGCCGACGAAGGTGAAATAAATTCCTTCGCCTGTCGCAAACCTGGATATCCAAAATAAGAAAATTTGGAAAGTATATGTCTCTAATCTAAAATCCCAAAAAACAAAATCTCAAATTGCATACTATTAGTTTTTGGGACGCGCGCGCGAATTGACCGTTGCCCCAAAAACCTAATAGTAATTCGAAATTCATATAAATGCGGTAATTTTTCTGCCAATTTTTAAATAAAAGGGTTTATTAACGGTTTATTCAAACGAATAAACATAAATAATATTCAGCTGAGGGAATTGAAAAACTAACTCAACAGAAAAGCTTTTTGGCACTAAACGGTAAGACTTTAAGTTTGAAAACCTGAAGGTTGGACTAACCGAAAATTAGTGCAAGTAGTAAAAAAAAATTAATCATGAGCATGACTGTAAGAAGGAAGAAAGTATTTTACCACAGAACTAATTTTAAATGGTAATAAAATAGAACTTGGTTAGAGGTATTTTGCTAAATTAATTGTAAAACCATAAAAAGCAAAATTTTATGAGTAAATTTAATTCAGTCTAGTTGTAATTTTCTAGACTATTTCTTTTGGAGCAATACGACAAACTTGCAATACGACAAAATTACGGAAATTTATTTATTTATTTTATTTAGTCTTGGATAAAGCAAAGCTTTTCTATCCCAAATACATACATAATATCTACACAAAATTAAAATTTACTCTTACCAAATTCGAACAATAACACTTTAAATCTAGCAAAAGTTTTAACACTTCTTATCTCCATCGGAACCTGATTCCAACTTGTGAACAAATTAAACAATGGTGAGTTGTTGTAAACATTAGAATGGTTCACCGGCAGTATTATGTTGCTATTTCGAGCTGAACCAATTTTTATTTTATTGTATAAATAAACAGGAACTTGATTAATAACAACTTTATAGAGGAGTAATAATGATCTATAATAAAAAAATTGAGCCATTGTGCAACCAAATAATTCTCTAAACTTGGCAGAGATATGACCATATTTTCTCAATCCGTTGACGTATCTGGCTATGTTGTTCAAAGAAACTTGTAAAATCTCCCTCGAGTTACAATCACAGCTCAAGTAAAGAATTTCACAATACAATACATGGGGAATCACCAATGTTTTAGCTAGTAAAATTCTAACGGTTTTAGGACAAATGTTCTTATGAAGTTTCAATCCATATAATGTAGTGTTGATTTTACTACATACATTGATAATCTGTGAATCCCGCGTGAATCTATTATTAATACATATGCCTAAATTATTAACGTGGTTTTGAAATGGAATTATCTTATTATCCAAATTCGTGTAGTTCAGAGCTGCCGTGGTTTCCATATTAAATACAATAATTATTTAGTGTCACAATCACCTTCTTGAAATCACCAAAACCTGGTGGTTTTGGTGGTTTCAAGAAGGTGATTGTGACACTAAATAATTATTGTATTAAATAATTATTGTATCTTATTATCAATGTAAATATTTGGGATGATTGAAAAATCACGCTTTGAAATGAAGATCGCTTGCGTCTTTGAAATATTCAATGAAATTCCATTAGATTTAGACCAGCCTAATATGTTGGATAAGTCATTATTAATTTTATTAAAGATTTCAAAGATATTATCCTTAACGCCCCCGAGGTATACTTGACAATCATCTGCGTACAAATGATATTTTGAGTATTTCAAAACCTGTGGTAGATCATTGATAAATAGGGAGAATAATAACGGCCCCAAGTATACTTCCCTGGAAAACCCCGGAAGGAATAAGTTGCGGAGCCGACAACTGATCTTTTATTATGACTTTTTGATATCTGTTCGATAAATAACTATACAAAAGTTTTAGCGCAGTTTTATCAAAGTTAAAAAAAAGCATCAACTTTTGCAACAGTAACATATGATTTAAACCGTCAAAAGCTTTGGAAAAATCAAGCAATACTAATACAACAAAAGAATTACTTCGATCGAGATGATATGCAATATCATCAATAACTTGAAGAAGAACGGTGCTTGTACTATGATTGTTACGGAAACCCGATTGGAACTGTGTTAAATATTTATATTTTTTTATATGATTATTGATTTGATCACGCATGAGAATCTCGAAAACTTTGGATAATACCGAAACCATACTGATTGGTCTAAGATTATCCAACGAATCATTATTTTGTTTCTTTTTAACCGGAATTACTAAATTTGTTTTCCATATATCAGGAAATTCAGACCGCATGATATAATTATTAATTAAATAAGTTAATGGTGATAAAACAAAAGGTAATATCTTCTTTAAAAATTTTAAATTAATTGCATCATGACCAGCTGCGTTAGATTTTATGCTATAAATACTTTTTAGAATATCTAGTTACATTACACTGGTAACTGAAAACAAATCAGCAGTGACACTACTTGTAGCATTAAAATCCGGAAGAGGAATGACAATAGACTTGTTGGGTATGCAGCAAAAATGGGAATTTACTACAGCAGGGTCAATGTTAATTGAAACATCAGACCTACTTTTGCCTATACCAATCGAATTAATATTTCCCCAAATTCTTGCCATAGATAGCTTATGGTAACCAAATAATTTTGTTTAGCGACTCTAATCAAATCAGTAACATAATTTCGTTCGTTCTGGTATATTTTGCGGTATTTCATATCGGAAGTTTTCTGAAATTTAGCAAAGGCCTGATCCCGAAGTAACATTCTATTAGCAATTTTAAAATTGAACCAAGGAGCTGCAGATTGGCCATCCAGTGTTCGTTTCACCGGGACACAGTTGTCATGAATAGAGTATAAGCACTCATAAAATAAGTGAAACATAGAATTAATGTTATCGGTCGAATACATTTGACCCCAATCAGCGCCCATAAGGCAATAAGAGATTGCATCATTATCTATGTTATTATAGTCGTATATTAGCTTGTTCCGAATTAAAATATGTATTATTATAATTGTAAATGTTTTCGTGAATTTCAAACCTGCGAGGCTATTTGTGTATTCGACACTTCGAAGTATGAGATTCATATTTGATTTAAATAAGAAACGAACGAATCTAATTCAATTCAAATAAGAATCCAAAACTTCGAAGACTACGTTCGAATCGAATTCACAAATAGCCCTGTTTAACGTATCGAGATTATTTTCGAGAATCTGTCTTTCGATTTTTTTTATTTTCGAAATTTTGTTCTTTCTGTGGTGGGATTGGATAATATTTTATTCGGTTTATTCTTGAAGAATTTTTTGATCAAGATCGAATTCAACTAAATAAGGTTTGGTTCTTTCTAGTTTGACTTAATTGATTTAAATTCCTTGGTTAACTCAGCATCAACAACAACAATACTTCTGAAGCTGACCGTAACCCATATAATTTGCTGAAAATTCGACGTTTATTTATTCTCCATTTTGAAAAATTCATTTTGGATTATGAATCTCTTATATTTCGAGTTATGAGTTTCGATAACTCGTAATTCACAAAGTCGCAATTGCGACAAAGTGCCGTTGTCTAAGCATGTACGGAGCAAGATGAATTTTTTATATAAAAAATCAACATTTTCAGTCGCGAATAACTCGAAAAATATGATTTATTAACTGCATGGTACATTTTTTGCTTAGAATTCATCCCTCTATCGATTTCTGCGGTTATTTTGAGTGTACTAATTTCTCCTACCAGAAGGGGTGGTTCCACCCCAGGGTAAAAGCACTCATCGGCACTATACAACTTCTGTGCGCTGAGCCATTCCCTATTTACTATACTGTCCAAATTTCACGTCAATCGGTTTTGTCCGTAAGAATTCTGAAAACCGCCAAACACTGGACTATTTCTGATATTAAAATAAAATTTAGCGAAGCATGGAACGTTTTTTTGCATACGCTTTATTGGTTATTATATTTATTGAAAACCAAAAACATCCAAACAAACACAAACACACCAACGTTTTGCATGCACGAATGTAGAACAAGCGAATGGTCCAAAGGTATCTGACTATATAGTGGCACATTGATTTATTCAGTTTGTCAATAATCATGTATGTCAACTTCTGTAGGGCAAGCATGGATTGAGAACGAATTTTGTACTTTAGTAGATTGCAAAATTCTGTATTTCAAAATTCTTTATTACATTCAGAATTAGGGATGGGCCGAATATTTGGTTCTGCCGAATATTCGGCCGATCGGCAGGGTTTTTTTGAGATTCGGTAAAATTCTGCATTTCCGACACGATTCGGTCGAATTCCGAATCATTTTAAAAATTTCTGGTGAAAGATTTGCTTACATACAAACAACAGAAAATATTTTATATTATACAATAGAAAATTTGTAAAAAAACTTAAACATTTTTCTCACTTGATTTGCCTCTCTTCATTACGGGATAAATATGGTTTGTTTACTTACACATTTTTATGTGTAAGTTGGTCAAAAACAGCTCTAATAAAAACATAAAATAATGAACGAAATTTGCCTAGAAGGCAGTGGAAAAGGGTGCGAAACTAATTTGCCTATCTTGAGTGAAATGGCAAAACAATTTTTTTCATAACTTTTTTATTTTTTTTTATTTTTTAAGCGATTTTCACCAAAATTTGATACAATCTAAATTGTGAACAAATTTAATTATTTATGCGAAATTCATAAAAACCGCTTAAAGTCACTTAGGCGACTTTTTATCTTTTAAGTTCAGATACATACATATATTAATAAGTAATAACATTGTGCAATAAGATTCGAGAAAAAGGGAGGATTCGGCCGAACCTCGGCGATTCGGCAAAATTGTATAATTTTGATTCGGTATTCGGCCGAACCGCAAAATCACTGGTTCGGCCCATCTCTATTCAGAATTCTGAGTTCAAACATTATTTTTAAAAAAATCTGTAATTAATTTGTTGAAGCAATAACTTGCCTTAGCTTGACTCACGCAAGTGTCAATCTGTTAACTAACAAAAATTATACTTTTTAAAAAACTCAATTGTAAAAACATAATTCTGAAATTCAGAATTTTCAAATACCCAATTTTGAAATAAAATATTTTATCATACAGTATTACGTTACGCACAACATACAAATTCTCAAAATACCTAGCTGGAGTTCTAAACTTTTCCTTAAAATAATTAATTGCACACAATTGTGTGAAACAGATGATTATTAGAATTTTGTAAAATAGAAGTTCATACCCAATCCAAAAAAAATTTCTTTAGGTTCCAATACGATGGTAACTCTTCCGTTCCGCTAGATTTTTCGTTTTGTGCGCCACCCACATGCAATAATAGCCGTATTTCTTGACGCATAGTGATTCAGATCAGATCAAAGTTTACATTGAAAGCAACAACAAAAATTTAACAAATATTTGTTTTTGGATCAAAATTTTGATCCACTTACCTCTTTGAATTACTTTGTCGTTTTATGGAACATATTCGGCTAAAATAAATTCATAAAGCGCGTATAATGTATACTTAGTGTATTTAACATGAATACACATTTTAAGTTTAAAAATTTCCCACTTCAGTTAACAATATTTTATTTTCTTATTTCTGACTGACATACATACGATTACACTCGATAAATTCATGGATTTATCAAGTGTGACTAAAAAGTAACAGTGCTTTCACAATGAAAAAACATTTTACTTTTGGCTTGCAGGTTTGTATGAATTGCCAACATTACGAACAAAATTTTTTTTTCGTTATGTTAGAAATTCATACAACCTGTAAGTCAAAAGTAAAAAGTATTTTCATTGTAAATGCTCTGTACGCTATAATTGTAATTATTTATTACTTTTACTGTGTAACAGCTTAAAATGTGTGTTTCTGTTAAATGTACTACATATTCGCACTTTATGAATTTATTTTTTCTGTTTTCATAAAATAAAACGAATTTAAAGTGTATCGAGTTCTAGTGCAGTTCTCATGGAAAGCACGGCTAAGGACAAGTCATATGATGAAAAAATGCTGAAAAAGATTCACAAAGTTGGCCATTCTTGGTTAAGACCAATAACAACGTGGGAAATATTTTTTTTCGGAAAATAAACTGAGGAGTGTCTGATCAAAAGTAGCTATTTACATTTTCCAACATGTAATTATTATTTTTTCTATAATTTTTTTCGATATCAGAATGGACCAAAAGTGGCTATTTCTCTATCAAAAATGTTCATAAATTCAGAAACAGTAGAAGCAGTCGCTATTTACTAAAAAAAAGTAATCCTTAAATGTGCGTTTAAAACATTTAGATCAAAACAAAATATTTTTCGAATAACGTAAATAGCCACTTTTGATCAGACACTCCTCAACTATTCAATAGAAAGCGGAACATTTGAATGAAATTTATTATGTATAATTCTCTCCTAAACGGTTTTTTGTGATACAACCTACATTTTTCGGCTAATTGACAAAATTATTCAATTGTTTTAAAGGTGATTGTGTTAAGAAATATGTACAGAATTAGATTTGATCATTATGATCGAAAGTAATATTTTCCAGGGTCGTGTAAAATGAGTAAATTTTTCGATTTTTAATTGCTCGGTGGCACATGTTCCCATCAAGCTAGGCGAAATAAAGGCAATTCTAGTAATACACTCCACTTATGTAAGTCATTAAATACATAGTTCAGAAGATGCGATATATTGGGCTGGGAATAGACAACAAGCTCTTTGGTCAATCGAAAGGAATAAAATGGTTATTTTCGTAGCCTAAAATTCCACCGAGAACAGAAAAATCTTGGATGTAGGACAATCTTAGCAAACTATATTTGTAGCTATATTGGGCGCTTTCAGGTCCGTGAACCGTTGGCAACGTGTTGACTAAAATAAACATGTTGTTTTCTGAATGGCTCCGATTTATTGGAAAATTCGTGGCAATAGGCAAATTCAGGTCTCCCAACATGTTGGCATCAAAAATCGTCCGATGGAAAAATGACATTTAAATTATCACATTGCCATGCGTTCAGGTCTCAACGTGTTGATCTTACCCAACATGTTGAAAACAGTTGGCTTATCTGAATGCGCCCAATGTGATGAATCGAATGTCAGTTTTTTCTATCAGTAAATTTTCAAAGCCAACATGGCCTGAAAACGCCGAGTGCGGAAACTGGCCTGCGAAAATAATTTGTTTTTGTCCTTAGTTTTATAATTGCCACAAATTTCATTGCTATGAATTATTTGTTTTTTAGTTTCCATTACAGACAACTTTTAGAAATGTATTATCGATTTATCACATGGGAGTGATTGGATCACTTTCCCTTTACTTCCTTCTTTTTCGATTTTTAAAAATGTTCATCACCGAAGTTGCTTCAAATTTTGCTTCAAAAATTTCAGCTCCCAAAATGTTGGAAATGTTGAAAAAAACTTTTGGGTGATAATACACTGTCGAGAGCGGTTGTTTCTTATTAGACGTCTACCGATGAACACCATATCAAGGATTTGGTGCTCAAAAATCGTCCAATTAGGATCTTGTTGACATCACGCAAATATCGTTTAGTTCAGAATTTTAGGCAGCCAACTCTTGGATTTTATATCACTATCATGCGCCGCCTCACACTTGTACGTGACTATTTGGCCAAAAATTCAATCCATATCGTTCCACAATCAGCCTTTTCGCGTGATTTAGCTCCGTCTGACTTCTGGATATTCCTGAAATTCAAAAATCCGGCCCGGGGACATTGTTTTGACTCGATTGAAGAGAAACAAGCCGAATCGAAGAAGGATTTGAAAGCTATTACGGAAATCGATAACAACTGTTTCGAATACTGGAAAAAACGTTTGCATAAGCGTATTCTATCCGAAAGGGATGAAATAAATTTGAAACAATAATGAGCCGTTTGTGTTTTGCCTTATATTACTTTATACACAGTTTCAAACATAACATCTATTGTTGAGCTATAAAATGCAAGCCATCTAAGAAATAGCGGTAGTCCAGAATCACGGCTTCCTTCAAAACCTTACTAATTTAGACAAATGATAAGGGCCCGATCTCTTGCCTGAATTATTCCAAATAATTTACATTAATTTGTAACGTATCTGACCTTACCTAATATACCAAACATAAATTTTGCCTAAAACCCTCAAATTGATACCGATTTTTCTACTCTAATCCTGAATTTTTAATAGGGGTTAATTTTCAAAGCTTCGTCTATCTTAGATTTTATTTTATTTCATGAAGGTAAAATTGGTAATTCTATTTATAAAATACTTATTGGTATAATACATTTTTGAAATATCAGTCTTGTTGGAACTCTGCTACAGGTTTAGCTCACACCGTTTATCAGGCACAAACAATCATCTAATCAGTATGTGCAAATGTTTTTTTTACATCACGATTACATTTTCCACAAAAATTTCTATTAAATTTATATAACACATACTTATTTGAGAGTTTATAAATCTAAAATCAATAGTTAATACTACCTGTGAAAGTAACGAACAGGAAAATTATTTTGTATATTAACAACATACAAATATTACAAGCACTATAGTCACATTCCTCATACTACCCACCACCACTAGCAACACTGAATCCAAGTTTCACATTTCTTAATTTACTTCTCTCTCTATGTGCACAAAACCTACCTGCCTACACAAACCATTTTTTGCCTTTTTTCCTACCAACTTACCTGCCTCTACCGTAAAATCTACTTTTGATTAACATAATAAAGACTAACAGAATGAGAAATTTAAATTTAAACACACACATACACCCATCAATGATAAAATTTTCTTCATGGTTAAAGATGAAAATTTGTTGACATTTTCCTAGTAGTACAACAATTCATACAAACAAATTAATATTCTAAACCAGTAATGAAGTGACAAGGTCAACTTTTACGAGCAGATAGGATATAAAAATATGACTTTGTAATTTTCTCAATGTCTTGGAATTCATTTTCAGCCAAAAGAAAAATTTCTTAGTATCCATTTGAATACTTAATGCGGCACAGCACAACAAAAAAATAACATTCCATTTTTAAATTAAAACTCATTAAACCGCGTCTTAAATACAACACAACATATTATTATAGTGTAAAGAAAGACATACATTTCTTTCTGCGGAATTTTTAATCATAAAATTTTAATGTTGAAGTTTATCATTTGAATGCAGTTTTATCTGCGTTGTTTTGTAAATAAATTTAAATATAGACTGTGTTTATACATTGTAAAAACCACAGCAAAACCACTGTGTAGACTACTAAATGAACGAACTGCACATGCAACATAAAAATTATGTATTGATTTTCATTTATAATGCAAAATACTAAAGTAAATCCCTTGATTGTTTTCTGTGCAGTAAATTATTAACCTAATAGCGGTTAGGCTTGATGATATTATTTAAATGACGCACACCGGCCGTTAATATGCTAAAATTTATGTTTCGAAAACACAACTGGTTATAAATATTCACAATTTCGTATTTTTTTTTTTTTTTGCGAGGGTTGTGATTTTCGCCAATGCAAATAATAAAAATGAATGCAAGAGTATCCAATAAACTGGATTTTATGTCGCGACAATTCGTATAGGCGATGATCGCAACGTAAGGCCTTTCAATATTAAAAATCACGTTAATTGGATTTTCTTATTAAGCCAAATTTGTGTGCAGTCAGCAATTTTGTTGATTTTATATACAATACATATACGAAAACCAATAAGAAACTAAAGAAAACTATAATCCTTAAATATATTGGATTTCAACCAACAGGTAGTTTTCGTTTTGTTCTCTTTCCGTTTCTTTCATAAAACGGACGAATTTTAGTCGCTTTATTTGTCCTGTATTATCCTTATTTTTATATTCTTTTCTATTTTTTGCTAAATCTCTTCAATCAAATAACCGAAATATTCGGCATTCATACACACACGATTGATTTAATTTTGAATGACCAAATGGTGGAACAACGAATGGTCTTCTGTATAATAAATTGTAAAATAAAATAATAGGATCAACGATATCACAATAACCCTTTTCTTATATACTTGTTGTACAATTTTATCACATCTTCACTAGTTTATCGATTTGAGACAATGGAATTGAAAAAAAAAAAAATTGTCATCGTAATAAAATTAGAAGATAAAGAAATTACGATAGAGCGTAGAAAATAGTTCAATTCCATAATATGACGATTGACGACAAGGAAAATGTAGGAAATGTATGTCAAATCAAATCCTTGACCCTATAAATTTGTGGGTGACACATAACGTGGAGATATAGGAAAAGGAAACAAAAAATTGTATTTTGTAATTTTATTCAATATCTGAATCCGATTGTACGTTCCTTCATACAAATGTATGTAAGAAAATTTGTAGCAAGGATATAAAATTGACCTGGTAATGAATGATAATGATCCATTTTTCAAATGACATAGAATTTTGTGTTTGTTCGCTTTTTAAATTTAATTTTCTATAAAACGAAGACGATGAATAAAAAAATAAAGTGGAATCCATAGAAAGGTTACTTGTTTTCTATTTTCATTTGTTTATTGTTTTAAGACGGTAAATAATAATAAGGATCAATACTTACTTTTTTTTATTTGGCAACAGCGTTACATAATTATAATGCTACTTAATGGATTACAAAATATAACATATTTTGCGGCCAAGAATTATTGGTGCATAAAGTAAATTTAAATCGAGGACACCACACAACTTAATTTTGGCGTAAACCTCAACTTTTAAAAATTTATTGCCTTTTTTTATAAAATTTAGTTTGATTCACTAAAAGGTAGCAAATAATTGATTCGGTGCAATTTAGTAAATTCCTAATTTATTGACACGCGATAAATTATTAACGGAACGAATTATCGGGTCTCGTTACTTTGTATGGAAATAAAAAAAGGAGGTTTTAATGTAAATTAATTTAATATTTAAATAAAGGGGGGTGTTCGGCATTTTGACGGTACGACATTATGTATTTTGAAGAGGATGTAAGAATATGAGGTTAAAATTTCTTTCCTAATTCGACGAAAAACAACAATGAAAGTTCAAATATTTTCCAAAGTTAGATTTTAATGAAAAAATAATTAGAAATCCTTTACACTACTGGAGTTACAATTAGAAACAAATAAAGAAGACTGGGGTTTTGATACAAGAATTTAGTAAATTTTGTTTGAAGAAATTTATATCGGGTGAAACCCAACTTCAAAGATATGATGGGATTTCCATACAAGGCCAACAGATACCTAACTAATATTAGATCCTTCTCAAAGTTGTTATCATTTAAACACCGTTTGTTTATTGTGCTTAATAACCTAATCGGTCATGCATTAGTGCATGTTTTTTCTCTGAAAAGTCAAACACTGTTATACCCTCGTATTTTTTTTATCCTTTTTATGTTTTTCTTTTGATGGCAAAGGATGGCATATGTGGATGATCTATGCGATATGGGCATTGTGTTTTTTCGACTTTATGAATTGAATCGAAAATCAATAAAGTTACAATATCAACTAACTTGTCTTATCGGATTACTATTGTTATACAATTCTACAGCACGAATTTCATTCTCCGATTACCATTAATCACCATGCGAAGCTAAAGTTGATATGAAAAACTTAGAAGCTTTCAAAACATTAAGAGCAAAGTAAGATAAGGAGATTGTAATTTCTACTCGGTGAGAGTCATTCGTTCGAATTGGAAACTGGAACAAATTGTGTAGCAAGTACTGAAAAAGTAAGAAATGTTGTCAATATTTTCCATGGATCAATATTTTTTGAGAATTGAAGAAGTTAAACGAGTTGATACACGCACTAAACACTTCTTTGAAAACTACGTTCCGAGTGAACTCTTGTTCATCATGCAGCAATCGACCTTGCTCTTGGTTTTCTGATATTTTAACCTTAATTTTTCTACCATCACGTGCGCGTGAGAAGGCAACGTATAGTTGACCATACGTGAATACAGGAACTTGAAGATCTATTCCTACTCTATTGTATGTTTGCCCTTGGGATTTATTGATCGTTATGCAAAACGCCGGAATGATTGGAAATTGACGCCTTCGCAGGACAAATGGCAATGTTGTGTCGCTGGGCTGAAGAACAATTCTAGGAATGATTACAGATTCGCCTTGATTGCATGCCGTGATAATCCGGGCTTTTGTAGTATTTTTAGACAATTCCTCAACTATGAATCTAGTTCCGTTGCACAAACCTTTTTTCGGATTCAAATTCCTGAGAAGCATAACTATAGTGCCTTTTTTGAGTAAAAGAGTGTGAGGCGGCATTCCAGATGGAGTTAATCCATTCAGGAATTCAGTCGTGAAATTTATAGCATCATTTGGGTCCTCTGAAATCATAGAATCAGCACTATAATAAATTGTAGGTTCTCCATGTAGTCGGCCAATTATTTCTCGATTCATTTCAAGAACTTGTACATTCGTTGCTGTGACGATTGTTCGATTCGACAATTGTTCGTCATTAAGTTCTGCAGGATGTTCCTCAAATATTGCGTCTATTAAACTTCCATTTTCTATCATTTGCGGAGGAATTCGAATAAGATCAGGTTTGCTTAAAGAAGGAACTCTCGGAATGATTCCTTCACCGACTTTTAACAACCAATTGTTATGCTCCTGCTGTCCTTCACTTCACATGTTTGTTGTTAGTTTTAAATGCTCAAAATGACGCCATAATTGACTTGTCTTTATGCAACTTTCAACTATATCAGCTCGGTTACCTCTAGGAATGACTGGCAACGTTTGTCGAAAATCCCCGCCTACGATCAACACCTTACCACCAAATGGATTATTACTTTTCATTATGTCATGCAACAGTAAATCGATGCAACGTAAACCATCTTTAGAGAGCATGGTAATTTCATCGATGATGATGAATGATGCGTTGTGTAAAAGTTTAGCATCGTCTGATGCCAAGCGCATCAACGAAACAGAAGTGTCATCAATAGGAACTGGTAATTTGAAACCGCTGTGAACTGTCCGTCCTCCTTTTAATAATGTTGCTGCAATTCCTGTCGTTGCGAATGGAAGTGCTATTTGATTTCGGCCTCTCACAAATGCTAATAAGGTTGAATATAGGAAAGTTTTACCAGATCCTCCTGGACCGTCAAGATAAAAGCAGCGAGGTTGTTGATCAACAGAATCAAGAGCATTAATGATTCTGTGAAATGCTTCTTTCTGTTTTTTTATTTATTTTTTCAATATTGATTTGTGCAATGTAGGCTTCTTGACCTATATCATAAGCAGCATTTTCTATTGGAGGATCTCCTTGAGGAATTGGCAAGCCATAGAATGCACTATTCTTTCCATAATCTTTCAGAGTAGTCTCGATAGCATGTAATGCATAGTTAGCAGTTATTTGTTCTGGATTAGCACTTGCGAAGTCTAAAATAAATTCATTTTTGAATTTTTCCCATAGTTCAAATGGACGTGCAGGTTGGCCAAAATGTAGAATGTACGCAAAGGTTTCTCTAAGTTGACGGGGCATCTGATAAGTGACCGCATCTTCTAAGCAACGTATCCATTCACAATCCGATTCCAAAAGACCATGCGCTATTGCAGCAGCTTTGAATGATGAATGTATGATACCTTCGTGTGTTCTTAAATCCACATAGCTCGTTGGACCACGGACATGCAAAAGTAGTGTTCTCAAATAAAATCTTTCTTCATCTCGAGGGCTAACAGTATAAATTCGAGATACGACATTGTTGGCACCTCTTTGACGGCGTTGCCATTTATTTTGCTTATAAACGTAATTGTACGGCATCTCAGCATAAAGTAATTGACGTCCTAATTCATCGGTCTCATTCAACTTAAAAAAAAATTCAAGTTTTGTGAGCTTACTATGAGCTGCTAAAATCGCTTCTTCTTCATTTCCTTCCTCAAAATAAAGTCTTTGCTGATTGGGAAGATGTACGGGAAGACGTTGCACTGTGTGGGACCTATCATGCATTTTATACTCGAGTATTCGCCATGTAGCTTCTGGAGCACAAACATATCGACAGCTTATGAAATTGCTTATCTCGTCTTATTGAAGCTGTTGGCCTCCTTCCGATGTTACTGCAACATTGGTACAATCAAATCCTTTGTAAATGTACTTGTAAATGTATTTGATTGCTACTAATGATGTGCAAACCTCCACATTAATGTGTGAGTTGTATTTTATTAAAAGAAAAGGATTGTAAGGAACAACATTTCTGTTATTCATCCATACACCTCTAACTTTTGCGTTCTCTCCTTCTCGTCTTTTGTACACTGGATATTCATTAACATTTGTTTTTGTTGTCTCGTTGAAACTTTTTGGAAATTTCTTCTTACACTCGCGATTTTCCATACATGGTGCGTAGAGATTATTGACGCCACACGGTCCGTGCATCATATTTTTTATAACAATTTCACGCAGTTGTGGATTTGTTTCAGGACTTGGGATTTCTGCAGAAACTAAACTATCAATTTTTTCAGCTGTGGTAAATTTGTGATCTTGTTGCAGTGCAACCATTATATGGGCATGGGGAAGACCTCGCTTTTGAAATTCTATTGTGTACACATATGCCAAACATTTTCCAAAAGTTCCTTGCACTGTAATGTCATTGATAAGGGAATCAAGTTTTATTTTAAAAACTCTGGCTACTAAGTCTGGTCTGATCAGATGATGTTTCTCCTGGAGCCAAATTTTCTGTAATTTCTGTTCAAGTTGGATTTGACGTAAACGTTATAAATAAGTCAGGAGCTCTAAATTTAGCGAAAATTGACTTTGCATCGCAGCATTGCTCTCTCATGTTGCGCGGAGATCCACTGAATGATGATGGTAGGATGATGGGTATTCCAGCGGGAACATTCTGATTTGCAGCGACGAATCAACTAACCACTGTTGTCTTAGCTTTCCAGCGTGAATCACAGGGTTAAATTCATCACGTACGGCGGTTTGTGCTACTTTGAATTGCAGCATTGAGATGTTATTTCGTACTCTATTGCCTTGAACTCCTGGATATGAATCACACTGTCATTTAGGCTGCCATCCTGGCTCTCCAAATGGATGCAAAATTGAATACGTCATTGGGTCGAGATTTGATGACAATATATTTAACTGCACATATTGGTGCTGCGAATTTTCTGGATTTTTTGGATAGATTCTAATGTCTCGTTCAAAGGGCGGTTCACCATCTTCATTGACAAAAATCATTGCAATCTCGTTCGATGTTGGATTGTTGTATCGACGATTATCAGACCGTCGATCGCGTCGAAATACTAAACTAACTTGTGGAGGAGGCTGATTTGCTGATAAACTGCATTATTAATTGATCGTATCTGTTCACGGAATGTGCGGTAATCTGGATTAGCTGGGTTGCTCATTAGGTCTTGTAAAAATGTAGGATATTTAAGTTCATTTTTGTTAATACCAACAGGTTTCGGTAGTTTAACTTTTCCTTTTCGGCAACAATGTGTAAATAATCCATCTGACGGCCTCTCGTCCTTAAAATTCCGGGAGCAACAATATTGACAAATATCATTCATGAGCCCACATGAATGTGGTGATATTGCTGAATCATCAAAATTGGTGCTTGCGGTTCGAACCATTTGACTAATTTGTTCTTGAGCAGTGCGACGTGAATTGTAAAGTGATGTTGAGCGTTGGTCATGTTGTTGTTCTGTTTCATTTGCTCGTCGGAGGCGTGCAGTAGCTGCCATTTATTGCAATCGAGCTTGAGTTTCCTGTTCAGATTCGTTAGCTCTCCTCACTCTGGCATCATTTGCATGTTTAAGTCTTTTGGATTGGTTTTCATTGGGAGCACTTTCCTCAGCTTTCCTTTTACGATATCGCGCCTGACGCTCTCTGTGTTTACGTCGTGCACGATCGTTTGGATCTTCTTCCATACTATGAATTAGATTTTTCACTAATAATGAACAGAATTTTAAAAATCAAGACTTTCAAGAAATAAAACACGAAACTTACATGATTTAAACTGATATGTTTTGCAAGTAATCTGCCGTTAAACGTAAGGAAGTAGGCCACGTTTTAGTGACTACGGAAGTTCATCAAATCGAAATGAAGAAAAATAAGTCAAAAAAGTAAACAAAAATTTAATTGAAAGGAAAAAAATTTAAAAATCAAAATCATAGTAAGCTTTGAGCGTCACGCACATACAACTCTGGTCTATTATATAAATAAAATACCAATAATTATTTCTTAAATAGTCATACGAATTAAGAATGGATGTATTATGAAATTAACAATTTTGATATTTTGAAATTTTTACTCAACCTTAACAATTTTCCCAGAGGTTTTAAGAAACCAAATTTTTAGGAGGTCGCCATTAGAATCCATTTTTCTTGTGTTTTTGTTATGTTATGGGACTTTTGCTTTAAAGAACCTATAGAATTGTGTCCTTTGGAGATTTAAAAGGTTTATTTTAATTACATTTTGCTGTATATACATACATGTTTACCATCAAAAGTTGATGCAAGTCGTTCCTTTTATCTCCTGATTAATTGAGAAACGAATAATAAAAGGACTTTGGTTTGGTTAAATTCTGCTCAATTTACCTCAAGTTGTTATTATATGTGAAATTTCTTTACCGGTTCTTTAGTTTCGTGAAATATCGGTTTAACGAAATTTTCATTTTAAAAATCATTTAGCGTATAAAGATGTAAAATAAAAAAAATATTTTTCAAAATTTTAGAGTTTTCAAACAGTTTTAATGAAATATGAAAAATTAGGTTGATCAATCTGTTTACATATAAAATTAATAGTTTTCATTATGATCGTAAAAACCACCGGTGTGAATTGTTAATTTTTGAAATTTTGTTGAAATGAAATAGATAAGTATTGATTTTCTTTAGCTATCAAAAATTCCTAATAACGAAATTCCAACATAGCGAACTAATTCGTCCGGTCCCTTTGGCTTCGTTGTAATAAGTTAACTTCCACCAAGTTCGATTTGAAAGTAATTGTTCAAATTTTGATTTAAATATTTTCTCCAATTTTCCAGCAAAATAAATTCGAATACAACTAACATTTTTATTTTAAATTCTGCTTCATGTTTTCAATAATTATTGTAAGTGAGAGATTATGAAAGATTTTGTTTTTAATTCAATTTTATTTTTTATTGAAAAGAATTTAGCTTTTTCTTAAAATTTTATTTTAATGCAATGTGATTAAATGTGATCTTAAATTTTTCAAATTCTTCTCAATTGTTAACCCAGAAAATATGTAATCCAGTTTCTGAAAAAGTTTACATACCAATTCAATTTTTGATAAATTCTTAAATTTGTACATCAAACCTAAAACAAAAATGTATTTAGTATTTTATTTAAAATTTAACTTCTTATTCTTCTTACTTTTAATTCAAACTTCGCTAAAACTGTTCATGAAATAATAATTTTTAACGAAATTTCCGGTTTAGTTGTTTCGTAGCCTTGCATTTTGCATTCTATTGAAACACTTTGTTTAGTTAGAATTGAATGGCATTTAAGTATAAAAGAATGATCTTATTGAGTGTTTTAAATTACCTAGTTTGCAAAACTTGACCGAGCTTTTTCTGAAAATTAACTCTTGATACGTCTAAATTCTTCAAATTGCTAACTCAAACTTTTTTATGGTGTGGCTTCACTTTCCAGTTTTACCTAATTTTTATACGTTCTATGAAAGGTTTCTTCGTTAAAGAGAAAAAAATATTTTCAAATGCTTCTTTGGAGAAGAAATGTTTGCTATACTGAAGAAACTAAATGATTTGCGAGGAGCAGCTGGCGTCGGCTTAGATGCAGTTTGTATTTTGTTCTAATCAATCACATTCGTTTTTGGATATAAATGTAGAATTTGCGTAACGAAAATCAAGTGATCAAAATTTAAATAGTAAATCAATGGCACAAAAAAAAATTAATTATTTAATTTTGGTTGGCTCAATTTCAACTCAAATGAGTGTTTGTAAAAGATATCTAGACATTTAGCAACATAGCATTTGAGTACAATATAAACCCAGCTTCAAATTCAAATTATCTAGATTTGATTCAAGGGTAAATCTCATTAATACTTAATAATTTCTAAAAATTAAAATTGTTTTTAAAATTGGAATTAAACCTTAGTTATTGAAAGCTATTGCTGTTTTTCCAATTTCACTCAAAAATTTCAAGTTCTTTTATTCTTTTGAGTTAAATTTCAATTTTTTTGTGTAGTATTTCAAGTGAATTTAACAGGACTGCATTTGAAAGTAGTTTAAGCAGAATTTTGTAGTTGACCAAAAAAATTATTTTTCAAAACTGGAAACAATCATTTTTTTCAACAATTAGTCCAAAAAGACAGCAACAGCTTAGCTAGCATGACAAACTAAATAAATAGTCAAAATGCGTCACTACAAACAATTAATCAATTTATCTACTAAATGGTTGGTTCTTCACCAAAAAAATAAGCTTACAATACATATTGTCAAGCTAATGGTTTCATACAGAGCAATATTGTGTTACTCTTGAACAACATTTAATATAATTTTTTGTAAGTATGTTTTCCTTCGATTATCGTTAGTTTCCAATTTTAATGAAAAACTAAAATATAAATTGTTTCCATTTTCCTTTTGTAGCAAATTTTCTATTATTTCAACTTGTATATTTCGAATCGATACACTTCTACTCGATGGTCTATTGTACTTTGTTTCATTTAAATTTATTTATTTTTCTGGATTCGAGTGGGAAAGTCGAATATCCGATTATGTGTAGTATGATGAGTATGTGATCACAGCCAGTTATAATTTTTTTTTTTCGAGTACCCAATCCATAAATCAATCATTGTATCAACATGACACAATATTCATATTTACTTTAACAGTTCTAATGATGTTTACATTACAAGATAGAAATCATCGATGAATGATTTTGATAAAATTGTGGGTAAAGCATTTATGTTTGCAAAATTGTATCATTCGAATAATTTTTTTTTTAGACGGAATGCTAATGTCATTAAGTTTTTTAACAATTTTTCAACTATCACGTTATTTACCACGTATAATTTTACATGCAGCAAGTGATTAATGAAGAAGAAAGTTTTACATTTTATTTTTAGAATATTTATATTGATTGTGTCTCAAAAGTAGACGTACATATTCGATAAACGCAATCAATCATTTTGGCTACGAAATTAATTATTTGAATCGCTAATCCATTAGGGTTTTGTTTTTGTTTCTTAGATGTCGTAACAGTCGTGGTGAAAATTTAGACAGCGTGGGCATAAACACCCCACCTGCAATGGAATCAAATGGGGTAAACCACTCAAGCAATCAGCATCGTGATAGTAGTCGATCAAGAAGTGAAAGGCGTGGCACTACTGATCAATGGAGTAAATATACGGACCCACATCATCACAATCATCACAACGGTCATCAAACTCCGCCGAGTCCAACGTCATCAAATCATTCAAGTGGACGGTCGAAAGAAAAAGGTAGTCCAAGTCATGCACGTCGTTCTACATCGACTTCCAAATTAAGTTCAACAAATGGTGGTAGTAATAGCAATATTAGTAGTAGTCGTAATAAAACAGTGCCACAAAATTTCGGATACATTAAGCAGAGATCGACTAATGGGGGTCCACCACCAATTCCGAACAGTGAGAGTCAACAACAATTACCGCCAGGTCGTACTGTACATGTGTCAGCGGTTCAACGTTCGAATAAAATAAAAGTTTCGGGTGGTACGCAAACATGTTCCTCGGATCTTCAGTCAAGTAATTTACTGTATAATGTCAATAATTTGATAAATAGTAATAATAATTTATCCGCAGAAGTGTCACAAAATCCACAACACCGAAGTTTTTCGTTGACTGGACCCGGAGCAACCCAATTAAGTCAATCGATACGAGAACGTTTATCAACTGGATCGCATAGTCTACCTAAACCTGGAACCGAAATGCACGTATTCCAGCATCGATTCACACAACAACAGCAACGTTGTTCCCCAAAAATGATCGATGGAAGTTTATCGGATACACAAACATATGCCGAAGTTAAACCCGACTATAGTAGTTATGCAATGTGGTTAAAACATAGCAATACGGCGACTAGTCGACTGTCGGCTGAAAGCGATGGGTTAGAAAATATATCAATAGCTTCGAGTGGTGGTGGTGGCGGCGGTAGTGGAGCCGGAAGTAGTAGTAGCACCGGTGGCATACCTAGAAATTTAAAATTTCTACAGCATCGTGAATCAACGCATAGCCCTCGGTTAAATCGTAGTAACAGCATCAGGTGAGCTAGACTATAATTTAGAATAGGATTACGATTTTTTTTTTATTCCGTTTACTAACAAATCTTTACTAATCTATATATGTACATATGAAAACTAAACTATATATCTCTATACATAAAAATTTAAGCTATCTGAAAGAGAGGACATATCCAAGGTAGATATATTTCCTGACAACACAAAATTTTGCTTTTTTTGTTTGTTTTGCTTTTCGTATTCGGTACAAATATTTTTTGCTGTTTTTACCAAAAAAAAATATGCTTTTCCTTGTAGAGAGTTTGGGCACAAAATATAAAATAATTGAAACATTAAAATCCGTAAGGACTGGAAGGAATTTCCCGTTGTGATTAAATTTATGATGCATTGTGAAAAATTGTTCTATTTCCCTACGAGAAGCGTATAGATAAAATTTTGCTGTGTGTGTTTATATTATTGAAATTATGCTGCTCGATGATTATTATATGATATCGAATGGATAGAAAAATTTAGTGTTTAGTAGTTTTTGGCACAAACAATAGGTTTTGTCTTTTGCCTTAAATTGTGGCGAGAATAGAGAATGTGTACATTATAAAAGATACGAGATATATAAAATTGTTTATTTTATTAAGATAATCTATTATTTTAATAAAAACAATAGATTTGTATTATGTAGTTCTGTTTATATAGAAACTGCGGTTTAGTACAATATGTCTATATAATTTGTTACTGATTAGAATAATATGTTGCAGGTGGTCTGGATCGAAATAATTTTTGCAATATTCGAAAATAGTCAAATTCAATTGGGCTAGTTCCCTATAATTTAAAATTGTGATGTCATTGGTTATTCAACCCCAACAATAACTTATTCACTGTTTACCAAGAAAATAACTTAGGTGTGTGTTATGTATGCATTTTTATTATAATTTTTATATCCCTTTATGATATCTATAGAAACCTAACACCATAACTTAGACGCAGTGGTATGCAACTTTCAGAATAAAAACAGATTCAAATTAGTAGAAATAGTTTTAACAGCTAGCAAAATGGTATAATAAAAATAATTTTAACGTTCTAGAAATTGAATTAGATGTGGCAAAAAAATTATTCGAATTTAACATAAAAATTGTTGGAAGACTATCAAAATTCGACGAAAAATCAGAATTCATTACTAAAACTTTTAAAGGCTTCAGCTAATTATTAATCCGTATATTTTGGAAGGCCCATAATATTAAATGCGTTTCAAATTTTAATTTGTTTTGACATTGAAATTTTATGATTCAGAATTGAAAATATGTGTTAAAATTACACAATAATATTTTAGAAATTTTTGCAATTATACAACTGGTTTATATTGAAATTCTAATCGTAAAATTCTTAAAATTCAAATTTGAAAATAATGATAATTTCAAACTTTAACTGTATAAACTCAATGTTTACTAATAGTAGTTTAATAGTGCCTAGAAAAATGTTCTGAACAACTGCTGTATATGATAATAAAAGGGGAAGCGAGTTTAATTATTTTCCCATCCATTTTATGTCCATAATTCTAAACTCGACATGACGTAATAAAACTTCCACGTACAAATCACCGATAATTGATTATTTACCAGAGACAGAAGAACCACTACTAACCAACATAACCACTCCTTGTTCTATTTTGTTTTCGATATATTTATATATTAATAGCAGATAGATTTTCAATAATGAAAATTTTTTGGTCTAAGCCAAACATAAAACTTTCTTTTAATTTTCCATTTTTTAAAATATCGTGTAGTGAGGAGGGTTTCTGTTTTTTTTTTCTTCAAATTTTGTATTTCCCAACCAAACCAGGATGTACACATAAAAATTTTAATTAAATAATGAAAAACCCTTAAAATTAATTTTAAACAACTTTTATTTTGCTTCTCTTAATAAATAAAAAATGTTGGTTGTACGAGAGACAAGTGTGTTTGTGTGTCTGTCATTTGGAAATAAACATAAATTTTCGAGAAAATTTTACAAAATTGGGTTACACAACAACTTTTGATGTATTGATTACAAATTTGTATATCTGTTGTGGTCAAACACTTATGGCACAAACCAACAAAACACCCTAAACAGAATTACATAAAAAAAAACAAACCACTTAAGATCAGCATAAATTATCAATAAATTTGTAAGTTACACCCTAGTTTCATTTTTATGTTGCCGATTATTTTATTTTATGTTTTACGACAAACACAAGTTTTAAATTTATTTGTATTTGTCACATTTAATTAATCAATTACTTTAAAATAATTTTGTAGTTGTGTTTGTTTATTAAACTCTATTTTGGGTGAATATGAGTTATTGAGTTATTCTGTTGAGCACTTAATTTTTGTGTAGAGTAATTAAAACACTTCTTCCACCCTTTTTTTTTCTTAAATACTAGGTTTCTTAAACTTTTACTAAATATGGATCCAAAAATATCAAAATTAACATCAATTTTATTAAGGGTATAAAACTAAGTAGGGTTTGAAATCAAAAAATATTAAATTTAATAAAACTTTTTCTAGAAAGAATTGGAATTAAAATGTACACTTACGTAATTTTCAGAAAAATGCCAAAGAAATATTGTTGCAACGTTCCAACAAGTTTCGCGTAATTTATATTAAGAACAACTGTTTTAACTTCTAATCACTAATATTCCTTCATTATGTATTTTAATTTGCTTTTTTCTAGTTTTAATTAAGAATTTTATGTCGAATAAAAGAAATATTTCAAATTCTTATAATTTTTTTATTTTTTTTAATGAACAGATCAACCAAATCGGAGAAAATGTATCCTTCGATGTTGAGTCGTGCGCCCGATATGGAAATTGAGCCATACTATTGTTTACCAGTTGGTGCATTGCAACAAACTACATCGGTGCCTTGGAGTCAACCAACATCGCCGACACCACCTTCACGGGGTTTTGGAGGACTATTATCGCCAACGCACGGAAATTATAGACTGACGTATCCAAAGAAAAATGATGATGGTAACCAGTATTTTATGTAAATATTTTGAAAATTATTAATCGTGCTTCATTTTTTTTTTTAGTTCATGGTAGTGCCGCATCATTATTATCTGGTGGTTCATCATTATATGGTTCGGTTGAAGAAAGGCAGGCAAACGAAATGAGACGGTTAAAACGTGAATTAATGGATGCTAAAGAACAAGTTATGAGTTTGTCTAGTCAATTATCAACAAATGTAAGTACTTACAATGAAATTAATCAATTTTTTCCCTGTTAAATTTTAAATTGAGCAGAAGTAATCAAATTACGATGAGTGTTATAAAAATTTGGGGAGAATGCAAAATGGAAAATATATTCCTTCTTATTTTGATTAAATTATATAATGCTGTTTTTAAGAAGCGATAGATATGTTATTTTATTCTTTATTGTCTTAAAATTATTATATATTGTTTTCTTGAATTATTTGGTTGGAAGAGGGTGAAATAGACGAGGCGATGGGTGACATGTAATGAGTATTATGTTTAATGAGGTTTATACGATAAATTGTAAGTTTTTGTTTAGGAAATCATTTTCGATTTTTTCATTGACATATTTTATAAAGTACGTATGTATTACAGTTTGAAATCGATATTATGCAGATATAACATGGGAATGTGTTGTCAATTTTTTTTAAAGGTTTTCAATTTAATTGAATCTCTTTTAATTGAATAGGAAAGGTCAAAAAAATTTTAGCAGAATAAGTATTACGCCAAACTCTACACCTGTTTCCATTGTACGTCTCTAAATGTAAATGATCTATTATTAAATTATGTTGCCGGAATATTTTTGACTAACACGAAACCGGAACAAAATGAAATAAACTCAAAATTTTTGATTGGAAAATAAATACCATATTTTATTAACAATACACTGCAATTACCAGCGGTGCACGAAATTATTTTATTAATGTACATTTTGTACCTAGATTGTACAGCTATGGAGACAATACAAATAATTTTCATTTCAAAGTGTAATGATAATAACAAATCGTCATAAGTAATAACTAATAACTTAATTCATTCTGTTAGCAAATTACATAACTAAATTTATTCAGGAAAGTTTTGTTTATGTAACTGTAAGAAAAAAACTGTTACTTTTCGCTTGAGATAGGAAAACTAACTAACTAACTTAGAACGTCTCTATGGTTAAACATGTATGGATATGGCTGAGGCTTCACTTTTCGAGAATTCTCACATGTATGAGTTTGTTTTCTTTCTAAAATAATTCTGTGATCACAAATCATAACGGCTTAAGTCGCAATATGCCCTTTTACGTATTATTTCAAATTTGAAATCTCCATATTCTATTTCATATCATCAATTTTTTGTAATATTCCGGCAACTACAAACAACCGTAACAAGCGTTTATAAAAATAAGAATTCAAAAACTCATAAGATTTTGAATGACTCTTAAATTCAAAGACGTTTTTCTTAATTATGCGAATTTGTGACTTAAGCCATTATGATTAGTGACCACAGAATTGTACCGTTACTACATCAAACTTGGTTATACTATATTTACATTTCAACTTAGTCCTCATCTGTTATTCATTAGAAGAGCATGTTATATTCAAGTTTATTAGTTGTTGTTATATTTCTAGGTGCCGGTAATATGAATGAAAAAAATCTTCAGAGTGCAAAGAGTTAAAATACAATTCTTGAACAAACAGGATTTTTATATGTAAAATTGGATGATAAAATATATTCAGTGCACCGCTGATAAACGATCTAATTCTGTAACTATTTTTCCTTCAATACCGTCCGGTTCCTTGTTGGCAATTGACCGTGCAACAACCATAATATATCAGGACAATTTTGGGCGAAAAGGCGAAATGGTGTTAAAAAAATATATACATACCTATTTTATTTTATAAGTTGTTTCTTCTGTGTGTTTTAGTGTTCAACTACATTTCCCATTAAGGGTACTCGCACAGCAGATTTTTCTATCGGCCGACAGATTCGTTTGAGTTGGGCTGCGACCGATTTTATTCTTGACTAAATGAAACGGGAGTACACTTAGCGCGATAGTCGGCCGATGACGCCTAGTTTCTACAGTCAAACGGTACGGTAGATAGTAGCATAACAACGATGGTTCCTATAATATTTATAATTCTATCCAAAATAGCAGTAAGAAGAATATGAAAGAAAAGGTCCAGATTTTTTTTGTGCATCCAATATATGGTGAGATGTTAGAATGTACAGGGAAAATATAAGCCGTACCTTTTCCACTTCTAATATATTTTTTATTTTATCAAATAACGAAATTTGAAATTCTCGCCACAAGGCATAAACCCCTGGACGAGTGGTCGTCATAGTGGGTTGAAGAAAATCGACAAACAGCAATATGTAGGTGTACGCATTTGAATAGCTGCCGTACTGGTTAGACTATTGCCAGACAGTCGACAGCTTCTTAATCAAATGAGAATCATAAAGTCCTTATAATAGTTACGTCGGCCGATTTTTGATCGGTAGATAAACGCACTCCCATTTAACCTCATATTAATTGCCAAACCGGTTAAATTGTCGGCCGATTGTTTTGCACAAGACCTCTTATTAATAAACGTTTTAAAAGCCAGTGCATTGACCAAGAAAGTATTAGTCCGCTTATCCCCTTTTAACATACTAATCTAACGAGAAGAGACATTTAACGTTGTAATTCGTAACAATAACGAGCACTTTAAATCAGATTCTATAATTTAAGCCTAATCGCGAAATCGTGGATGCATCAAAACCTCCCAGCCAAGTTCTCTCAATTTTTGCCGAGTCATCAAAGATGTGTGTGGTCTGGCGTTGTTATCATGGAAGACAACACCCTTGGAATAGAAGCGAACGAACCATCTACATGCTGTTGCATTCGATAACCGTAAACACTGTAAACCCACAAAATTTCCCGGGCTTGGGCGGCGTTTTTGCCTTTTTCGTAGTAAAATTGCAAAATATAGCGCATTTTTTTCAGAAATATCACTTATTTTCACATTAATATAACTTTTGACACGATTTACGATAGACAAAACTATCTTCATGAAAATTGTAGACTGAAATATGTGTCACGATGAAATCAGTTGTTTTATCCTTTCGAATACAATACCAAATGTTGTTGAGAAAGTCGAATTCTAAGGCATTTTTGATCAGAATTTGACAAATCCTAATTCAGTCGTTAAAATATGAAACAGCCGTTCAGTTGAGATGATCGTAGACTAAGCAATTTCAGAATTAATGAGTCGTCTGTATTCCATAACCATATCATGTACACAATCAATAATTTCATCGGTAGTAGACGTTTTTGGGCATTCAGACAGAGAAACATCTTCAAGGCTTGTACGGCCACGTTGAAATTCGGAAACCCATTGATTTTCAAGGAGTAAAATCAGATAACACATTTACCATTTCCTTATAAATTTCCATTCTCTATAGAAATTTATGGCCTTCGTATGCGTGAGTATGGAGAGTGAATGCGTTCAATGTATTTCTATATTCTATTAGTAGAATATACGTACTTTTCAAATCACCTAGTATTTAACTTTAACGAGTAAATATTCTGATTGCTGGAGAGAGGCCGTATTCACCCAATTGAAAAGCAAGGAAATCGCAGCGAACATTCTAATTTCCGGGGCCATAAACGCTCATATAGTTGTCACGGCAAAGGTTTTCGAACAATTCGGAGACAATTTTTTTCGACAACACAAATATAATTAAAAACCGTCAATATGGATTACGCAACAAATGATTTACGTGTTAACTTTCGTTACAGCATCATGTGGAATATCACTAGATGTAGGAACTAAATAATAAACTCTTTACAATCGGGTAATCCACTTTGTGAGTGTTAATGGCATCTTTATCAGTGTTTCTCTATTCGTAGTGGTGCGACAAGAAAATGACATCCGAGCAATCTTCAAACTAATGTCGCAACCTTAGTTAATTTAGGGTGAAACAAATTTTTCAACGTTTAACATATCAATAATTAAGTTTTGTGAAATATCTAGACTCAAAACAAGCCAACACAAAGGCTAAGTACATTCCAATAGAAAAAATTGTAATTTTGTAATGGCTGAGTTTATATATTACGATAAGGTAATTTGAAACGAGCACATTACGGAGATTTGTACATAAGGATGCCCATAAGAAACAGTTCGAGGTGATGCATCCATTATAATACAAAAATGTTTAAATATGGTCCAGGACCGCAATATTTATTATCTGCCCGATTTAACTGATAATCTTGCCTTTATACAAAATCGTAGAAATGAGACTGACTTAAGTAGTTATATTTTAAAAATATCTTATGTTGAAGGATTTCCGAAAATAAAACAGTTAGATTCAAATATTAAGTAACGGCTAACAACTGACGATGATGATATAGCTTTATCGAAATCGATATTGTATCGAATAATTTTATTATTTTATGGAGTTAATATTCTGGAAGTTATAAGAGATTAATACCTGTTTTCGACAAAAGATGAAAAATATAAGAAATGTCAAATACACAAATAGGAAAATGCTCGAGCGATTAAGTATGTCAGCTAAATTCTTCGAAGCGGTAGGACAATCATTATTCGATAAGATTATAATAGTAGGTCAAATAAATAAAAATTATTGTTTGTGAAACAACAAATGTTAATATAAAAATGTTTCTAAACTAAAGTAAAATTAAAAGCATAATAATGTAATTTTTTTGCCTAAAAGATAAAACATTATGTAGAAAAGAAGATGTCAACATTATGTTTGGCTGCCTTCTCACCCTTGGTCTAAACTGATCCAGTTTACCAAGGTTGCAGTGCGCATCCGAGAGTTGGGATAGAATATTAGGTTTGCACCATAAGCCCTTGTGGCATTGAGTTCGAAACCTTTATGGGTTCCAACCAAGTTGATTTACTTCGTTTGACGTTTGAGGAAAATTGTCTTATAACCGTTTTTCCTCGAACAATAAAACAAATTAAATTAACGGTTCTTGTAATATGTCCCCTTCTTTGATATCAGTTGTTTTCGTAAATATTCGTGCTCTTTCAATCTGCAAAAAAAAGTTTGTGCCTTTAACGGTAAAATCGAGGGAATGCTAACTCTTTCAAAAAATTGGTGAACCCAATTAAGTTACTAAGATCCCGTTTTATCCAAATAAAATAAATGCTGTTCAATAACAAATTAAAAACGTCTACAGCATCGATTTAAGTATTTTGCATACCAGACACATAAACCTCAACACTTTTAGTTACCACAAATGTGAAGCTGAGACCCTTTCATATTACCGGTGCGTTAACTTTGAACATTCTGTTTCTATCAAATATTTTGTTTTGGTTCAGTTTAAACGTGAATTACATATAGCAAGAACTGAGATATTCTGAATTTGTAACGTATTTATGTATAACCTAGATCCTTCGGTAAATATAAAACAGTCGTGCTAAAAATGTGATTTGTAGGTTATGTTGACAAAATAATTTATTTATATTACTTTCAAATGTTTCAGGCTAAGTGGAGCACATTGCCTTGGCTTTACAGATAACTTCATTGCAATATATTGTGATTTTTTTTTTTTTAAATTATCTCTTAAAAATAAATTATTTTTCAACAAATTGAATTTATTTCTATAAAATTTAACATTATCAATCAATTGAAATCAATTTACATAACTCAAAAATGAAATAAAGAATTTTTATTTTTGAA
The DNA here is from genome assembly GCA_963556165.1 of Tipula helvola. Classification (NCBI taxonomy): domain Eukaryota; kingdom Metazoa; phylum Arthropoda; class Insecta; order Diptera; family Tipulidae; genus Tipula; species Tipula helvola. Next base: position 75,358,548 of record OY744482.1, on the reverse strand, counting down.
GCTCAAAACCGGGGCTCCTATGAAAGGTACGAAAGTACTTTAGTATGAATAGTTGCGAGTAGATACAAGTACTTGTGAGTAGTTTGCTCAATGTTTGATTTTGTCTGTTTGTGGAGATTCTAATCAGATTTTAAAATAGGTCGTAGAATAAAACTTTTACAGTTTCATTTTGTTGCAAGATTTACATAAGTAATTTTGACCTCAACATAGTGCAACAGTTAATTTTTTATGAGATTTTTTTTTTTTTTTTTTTTTTTTTTTTTTTTATAGATTTTTTAATTGGGTGCAGAGCGGACTTATTAACGGTCCTAGCTCCTTGTAACTGTCAGAGCTTCCGCACCCAATGCGCTATCCTGCAAGTAAAGATTAATAGCTACCTTAAATTTATTCATTTTATATTCCTTCGGAAATTTGAAATGTATTAGCGAATTCCACTTTTTTGATGTTCGGTATATAAATTCGCGCTTGATTTCTTCAGTTCGAGGTTTTGGGAGCTTCACCGTAAACCTATGTGCATTGGTTGTTCCTCTTGTTACTCTTGTTGTTGTAACGAATGGTGGTATTTTCTCCGATAGTTCTGCAGAACATTTACCATGTAAGCATCTGTAGAATACGCAGAGTTCTGCAACATCTCTGCGATGCTGTAAGCTGTCTAGTCCTTGAGTAAGTCTGGAATTCCGTATTATTCTGATAGCGCGGCGTTGAACCCTGTCCAATAAGTGGAGGGTGGTACCAGACACACCTCCCCAAACTTGACAGCAATACTCTATACATGGTCGGATGAAGGTTTTATATATCTGGAGAACTTGATGCGATTTGAAAAACCTTCTGCATCGATTCAGGAACCCGAGTTTTTTTGAAGCTGATTTAGCCAATGCAACAATGTGTTCATTCCATTTGAGTTTGTTACTTATTTGAACACCAAGCAGTCGAATTGAGTCGCAACCCACAAGGATATGGTTTTTTACCACAAATGGGTAGTCGTTGCGACTTTTTTTACGTGAGAATGTGCATATTTGTGTCTTTTTCTCGTTAAATTGTACTAAGTTGTTGTTACCCCACTCAAATATTGTACTTAAATCGGAATTAAGAGACGTTTGTTATGAGATTATCTTTGAATGAACACAAGTTTTTCTTGGGTTTCAATTTGATTAAAGTTTTCTTCCACATCATAACAGCTGTGGCAATAAGACATAGTAGCTTGTGCCGACTTAAGATAAAATTAAATTTTCAATATTCAACATTTTCTATCCTGTAACTCCACCAAATGTCACTCATCACGTATTGTGACTACATCCTTTGGTCACAAGGCTAGCGCACTTAAGTTAAATTTGGTGAAATTACAGGATAGATATAAAATGGTGAATATTGATACCTAAATTTTTTTTTAAGTTGACATAAGCTCCTATGTCTTATTGCCACGATAGAATAAGGGAAGTTGTTTTAAATTAACTATGCCCCATTAACATGAGCAAACCACTCACAAGTAATTTTAGCAACTCTCAGCTACTCTTACATGAATTATTAAAATTTGAATTCCACTTGGTATCTACTTACAAGTACATACTTGCAACGACCGTTCACAAATGAGCCAAATATCAAACAGTAGTAGTAAGCAATTTTACATCTCAAATGATAATGCGTTCAGGATTGAAGAAATTTGTTTCCAACACCACTGCAGAAACAAAAGGACCGATTTTTCAGAATGAAATAGCATGGCAAATGGAAGGAGTTCAATATATTCCTAATCGAAGAGTATATCAATTATTGGGCCCAAACAATATGCGGTTTCTTTGTATTTTGTACCTTATAGATACATATAAATAAGGAAACAATCAATGTACTTACATAGTATAAAGTTAATTACTCGAAGAATATAATATTTTTAGTCAATAAGATAGTAAATCCTTTTTGTTCGAGTACTAACTCATATATTAATTTTCTATCAATTTTCAAATTTAAATTAAAAAACTTTGAAGAACTTCTTCGTACACCTGGAAACCAAAAATAATCCGATTTTTATTTACGTTTTTTTTTCATTAATCTGTGTTCGCGTTCCTCTAAAGTCTGAACTTACTTAAACTTAAATGTACACAATTATACAATAGAAAATTTCTGTTTTCTTCATTATTTCCTTGTTAGTTTAGTAAACATCAAGAAAAAATCAAAGGAAATATACACAATTAATCGCAAAATATCTAAAATTGGTGGAGGCCGCCGCTCCGCTCTGTAATAATATTGGGAAAATTCTTAGATATTTTTTGGATAAGAGATGAGTTTATTTTTCTTACTGTGCTGAACAGTATCACTCCTGTACTACACAAAAAATATTTCCCGGTAAATATCCAAAATCAACGGCAAATATCTCATTTTAAATACCTAGTAATTGCCTTTTATTCTATTACTTACACCGGTATACTGTTTTAATTTTTTTTGGTTTGTGGAAATTAAAATATTTTCAAAAAAAAACTTCGAAATTTCTAATAAATTAAATTTAATTATAATTCAAATTTTATTAATAAATATTTTTTGTTCCTTCTGTTTTCCCTGGAATTTAATATACGGAATTTGCTGTATATGATGATAAAAATTTGGTCCTTCCTCGTTTTTTTTTTATTATTTTAGTAGAGTAGATCAAATGGAAAATTATTATACATATTTCCTTTTCGCCGGAATTATAATCAAAAAATATTTGATGGGAGTTTTTCAAGTTCATTTTCATTATAAAGAATATTAAAACGTTTTTTGTGTTCGATTTCGGAAAATTGGAAAAAATATAATTTGATTGATGGGTTTGGTGCGGGAAATTAATTGATTTAAAGGAACTCGCGCAATATAGATTTATTTAATTATGAAATTTTATCTAAATATAAAAATCTTTGCGTTTCCATCTTGAACTATGTACTGCAGACTTATTTTTGTCTTCTTATGTTTATGATATGATTGAGTTACCCGTTCCTTTACGCACTTTCATAAGAGTATAACGTTGTAATATGCATAATTAACGTTTTTCCTTTGCCATTGGGGAGGTCTTATATTGTATGACGTGTTTTCCATTTTTTTTTGTTTGAATAGTGTGTGGATTTATGATTTTATGAATTTATTAGTACTTATATCACGTCCATTAATTTAATGAAACTGATATGGAAATTATGTATTTCAGTCGTATTTGATTTTGTTAGCATATTTTAACCTTTTTTGGAAAAGTTATCGTATTTAACAACCTTTCCAATTGTGTTACTTAGGCTGAGGCGTATCCTGTAATAGAAAGTTGTCGATGAACTCATCTGATTTATATTGTATACGTAAAAAATTTCTCGATTAATACCTCACTAGTAAATCGAATGAGTTTCGTCTGTAAATTCAAATGTAAATGTTCAATATTTGGCCCGATTGTACGAACGCGAGTAATAAAAGAATCCACGGGTTAGTCGATTCATAAAAAATCGCCCAATTTTTGATTAATAACTAGTTCGAGTTCGAACTTTAGAACCACAAGCTCCCGAAAATATATTTCCCATCATCGAATTTATTTTTTCAAAATTCTGCTTATATTTCGAAATTTAAATTCTAAATTTTTAATTTTTACAAAATTTCGAAATAGAAAAAAGTCACATTTGCCTTTCGGTAGTTTTGAGAAATTTCAATTTTTCTATTTTTGTTTAACATGTCTTAATTTGAAACTTGACTATTAAATAACGTGATTTTATGGCATTTGATGAAGGATATTTAACATTTGGAATAGATTCTGCACCAAAGACGAGAAGAGACTTGTCTTTTTTCGAAAAATAAATGTTTATTCTGTTTCACTCCTCATCGCATTAAAAAGAAGCGCCATTAAATGAGTGAAACAGGGTAAAAATGTATTCTTGAAAAAAGGACATGAACTCACTTCTCACTTTTTGTGCGAAAACCGGCCATCATCGTTTTCGCCTGGCAAGGCTAAATGATTGCAGAAATTGTCTTGCTGTTACATTTTGAATTTCAGCTGGTTTGAATGTAAAATTTCAGCCAGCCACAAATGCTTTCAGAAAATGATGTTAAATATTGCTCGAATTTCTGACAATTTTTAGTGTGTCTATTGTTCCCTACCTACTGCTAGGAATTTCTTGCAATGACATTTTCCTAAATTTCACCTAGGCTATAATTAACTTATTGGAAAAGCAGAGTTTTGTTGCGAATTATTAAATATGATGGGTTAAGCAAATTCAGATTTGGAATAAGGGTGGGAATAAAGAAGTTTTAGAAAATTCATGTATAGAAAAACAAAGAATACATACGTTAGATTTTTTTTAAAAAGTAAAAGGACAAGAATGGTTATTCATGCCTAACTCAGTTTTTGAGAAAAGTGGAATAAAGGAGTTTTGAGTCTACATCGGACGAATATGGAAGGATTGATAAGAGGGGATTATACGGAATTGGGAGTTCATTCTAGAGGAATTCTATTTTTGATATTGAGCATATTCCTAAAAAAAAAGGAATTTTGGAAATTGGTTTTTGCAAATCGAAGTTCAGATACAAACTGCTGCATTGCTGCCTTAACTGCTGCATTGCTACACAAATTGATAAAGCTCCGCCGAACTCTTCCTGTGGAAAAGAGAATCGAGGATAGAGGAGATGTTAGAACCTTAGCGTGTTCGGAGTCTTAATATTAATTTGAATTAAGTTTTAATTCATTCGAATTTTCTTCAAATTTTGTTTTTTGGATTGTTGTTTATTTATTGATAAAATTAATTAAGATAAATCGCTTTTATTTTATTGTAAGTGACACGTCTTAAATAGATGTATTGTTGATCAATATATGTACTTATATAATAATCTCGTAATTGACTGTCTGCACTTTTGATAAGGTTGTTTTTTCGATTTTTTTTTAGAACAATTTTTTATGCTGTCGTAAAAACATATTTTTGATATCTGTTTTGTAGCAATACAAACTATAAAGCATCATAAAAAAATAAATGTTTGATTGAAAAAATTATCGTTTTTTATTTTTGTTGTCTAGTTTATCTGGCTGATTGATTGGCTATTTATAGCTAACCTCTTATAGTATCGAGTAAAAACGTTAAATTGGCTGTGTAAAAATTAAACTGCGAATTGGGGTCATTAATTACATCACATCCAATTCTCCATCATTTTTTTCGTGTAATTAACCGTTTGGAACACTCCGAAATTTCTTCCGCATATCCCTTCATCCTAGCGGCAAGCTGAGAGAATCATATTGTAGTTCAGCAAAAGAAATCTCATTAAGTCCACCACATTTTTTTACGGTTTAACTTGCTCGATTTGCCAAGAATTTTAGGGTTTATTACATTATTGACGATTATAAAAGTAGGCTGAACGCCTCTGGAAAAATTGTTTATTTAAAAGAACCATCCATTTGAAGTTTGTGCTGCATAGATAAACAATATAGGAAAAATTGAAAGAAGGAATTGCGGTTGTTTCAGCAATGAAATACAATTTTAAACGTCAATGGATAGATAGTTTTAGTAAAGAAAAATTCCGCTACGTGGAATCCGTGATGCTCCAATCGTCAATTAGAAAAACTAAAATTCGAATGTACTACTGTGATCAAAAAGTTGTAAGACTTTTCCAATTAAATTGCGCGGGCTTATCTAAACGAGTAGTTTTTTTCAAACAGACATCTGTGTCAAATTTCACGTCAATATCTTTAGTAGTTAATGAGATTCGCTGGTTTACTTTCTTTTAAAAAAGTTCAGCAAAGAAGTTGCATCAAATTTTGCTTTAAAATTGTAATTTCGACTTCCAAAACGTTAGAAAATGTTGGTAAAGGCTTTTGGTGATAATGCATTGTATTTAGCGAGTTGTTGTCTACCGATAAACATCACGTCAAGGAAATCAAGGATTTGGTGCTCAAAAATCGTCGATTGACAATTAGAGATCTTGTCGACATCACGCAAATATCGTTTGGGTCAGAATTTAGGGCAGACAACTCTTGGTTTTTACATCACGTTAATATGCCCTCTCACACTGCAATGGTAGCGTATCGTTATACAATTGCCCTTTTCGCCTGATTTAGCTCCGTTTGACCTTGTGGTTATTCCCTAAACTCAAAAAATCGCTCCAAGGACATCGCTTTGACTCGATTTAAGAGAAACAAGTTAAATCGAAGACACGTTGGCATAAGTGTACTCTATCCAAAGAGGATTACTTTGAAGGGGATGAAATAAATTTGAAAGAATAATAAGCCGTTTGTATTTTATTTAAAAAGGCTTATTATTTTTTGATCATAGTGTTATACATACAGCTAGTGGGTAGTTATTGTAAATATATAAAGATATAACTTTTTATTGTTTGAAAAATTGTAAAATGTATTGTGTGAACAAGATCGGTATCGTTAATTCCATAAAACTACTTTAATTATGTCATTGACTTCATCTATCACATAGGCATTTTTTTAAAATAAAAATTGTTTATGGAAGTACTTACGATTCTAGAGAGTGTTCAAATGTATTGTTTATCCTTTTATTCTCAATCAATACACGTTATTAAGTGTCGCCTTTTAGATAATACAAGATAGATAGCTATTCATTAACAATAAACATTTTATGTCAAGAAGAATTTTTTATTATATAGAATTTCAGATGATTAGCTTGTTTAGTAAATAATAATCCATGCTTTTTAATTAATACTTAACATTGCTTTTAGAGGTTGCTACAATCTAGAATTATCAAGGATTTTTTATAATTTATTCTTTTGGTTTAATCCGCAATTCTCTTGAAACCGATTTTATGCAATCTCCCTAAAGCTTATTTTCAAAATACAAAGGATATTATTAAACTACTTATTATAAATCCTGAAACCTTTTTCTCTAATCTTTTTAGATAGCAAGATTATTAATAACAGTGTATTATGCATATTTTAGTTTGTACACGTCTTTTCAACAACTAATTTTATATAAATTCATTATTTTAAATGTCGACATGTAATATTATCTCTTTTTTTCATATCCCTTCTCTGATAATGACATTTGTTGAAATTGTACATTAGTAAAATTTATTAAATAAATTATTAATTAATCATTCTGTTTGGAAGGCTGTTTGATAGTCTATTCAATGCAAATTTTTATTTTTTATTAATAACAGGCAACATTTTGATATGGCCAAATATATCGGAATTAACGAACTTGTGAATAAAATTTGACAATTTTCTGAGCGTTTCAAATATCTTTCCCTCTGTTAAAATTTGAAATACAGGAACTTGTTCTTATTTAATAGTTTTCACATTAACTGAAGATTTTGAATAAAATGACGAGAATCTCGCTCTTGTGTTGCCTTTTAATTTATTTTTCACCTTGTTTGTACACTCCCAATCATATGAATAGGTTCACCGAAATTTTTCAATTTTTTCAAAAACGGTAAAACTTTTAACGGTTTTTTCAATTATGAAATCACAGAGTATTTGAAGAGCGACTCCTGCTCTTCAAATTGCCTTCCACCCTCATAAACCTTCCTTGTCATCCATCCCCATACAATTTCAATAGTATTTAGATGAGGTGAATGTGGTGGCCATGTCAAAACTTCAATGTGTTCCGCTTGGAACCAACTATTAATTATACGATACGTATGGACAGGCGCATTATCATGTTGAAAGAACCATTGCATCGGTCCAAAAATGGTATCCATCTTCGGACGAATATTTTCCAATATGATTTTGCATAACCCTGCTTTCATTATACCGTTTATAACTTGTAATTCGATGGTCCCATAATAACTGATTGCACCCCATATCATAACACACCCAATTTTGCTGTGTGTCTTTGAGAAAACTCGTTCCTCCTTTCTCAAATCGTGAAAGTAATATGCAAATGAATATTTGAGAAAGAAGGAACGAGTTTTGTCGAAGAGACACAGAAAAATCGGGGGTGTTATGATATGGGGTGCAATCAGTTATTGGGACCATCGAATTACAAGTTATAAACGGTATAATGAAAGCAGGGTTATACAAAACCATATTGGAAAATATTCGTCCGAAGATGGATACCATTTTTGGACCGATGCAATGGCTCTTTCAACATGATAATGCGCCTGTCCATACGTATCGTATAATTAAAAGTTGGTTCCAAGCGGAACACATTGAAGTTTTGACATGGCCACCACATTCACCTCATCTAAATACTATTGAAATTGTGTGGGGATGGATGCCAAGGAAGGTTTATGAGGGTGGAAGGCAATTTGAAGAGCAGGAGTCGCTCATCGCGGCTATAATGGATGTGTGGAAGGAACTCTCCTTAAAATACTTAAAATCTTAATACGATTCAATCCCAAATAGGATTTTTGAAGAGATTTCAAATCATAGAGGTAACACTCACTACTAAATCGTCCCTCTAGTAATGAAACAGCGTATAAGAAAAATAGTAGTTTTAAAATAATTCGCATTTAAATGTTTTTTGAAATATTTTTTTCAAATAAAATCTTTTATTTCATAGAAAATTAAATTTTCTATCAAATAAAAGATTTTTTTTCAAAAAGTTTTTTCAATCAACATTTAAACCCGAATTATTTTAAAACTACTATTTTTCTTATACGCTGTTTCATTACTAGAGGGACGAAATAGTAAAAATAATAGTTTCCCAAAGCTTAAACACTGTTTTATTTGTTGTTTTTTTAAGTGAACATATTCTAATGACGCATTTTTTATTGATACATTTATTTTAAAACTAAAACAAAAGCTAACGGGTCTCTCAAAATACCAGTTTTTGTTCTGAAACTACGTAATCATGGCACTCTGTGATTTCATAATTGAAAAAACCGTTAAAAGTTTTACCGTTTTTGAAAAAATTGAAAAATTTCGGTGAACCTATTCATATGATTGGAAGTGTACATACTTTGCATTGAAAATTTTGGTTCTTTTTTACCAAGAAACTTTTTAATGCGGAGTTATAGCCAAACAAAATTTTAACAACCTTCTGAACAGTTTGCTAAACAATTGAAGTACATAGTAGAAAATAAATAATAAATTAAATATTATTCAATAAAATTTTTGAGGAGCCTTATATTTGATTTTTTTACATTTCGGACGACACAGTACAAAAAAGTTTAAGAAGGACTGAAAGTAAATGTTGAGTCTTCATTTATTCTCTTATATTGTAAGTGTAGGGCGCGATTTGAAAAAGGAATACAATGTTTGTAATGATGTATGCCTTGCAACTCGTGAATATTGGAATTGTATTCGGTTAAATCTTTTAGGTAGAGAAAGCTTATCTATCTACAACAATATTTCAATTCAAAAATCGTTCGAACTAAATTATAAAATAACCCGATTTTGAATCTATTAAGCGCTTTTAATCCTAGATGTGTTTGAATTTGAAATCTCTTAAATTTGTAAATTTTTACAGAGAATAAGGAAATTGTGGAACATTTTAAATTCAAAGTATAACAAACAGATGCTCCAAGGGCTTCGTTGCAACGTATTATACAGGAAATAAAATTCTAATTACTAGGCTTACCGAAAAATACCTAAAATCAAGAACTTAAGTGCGGCTGAGTGTAGCTGCTGTGTAAACAACTGACGAAAGTACGCACGTACTGCGAGCAATAGCTGATTATCGAGTTAGAAGGCCAGTTACTAGCTATCAACCTGCTCGCCTATTTAGGGCTTCTTTAATATTGGAATTTGACTAAAAATCTCCATCGTCGTCGATAAATAATTCAACCCAATTATAGTAGGGAAATTTATTAAGATTAAAATAATGTCCAACCGCATTATCCAGGATGAGAGTTGGCTTATGGCTGATCAAACGCAAAAAGCTCGCTTTAGCTAGTTAATACCTTTAGCTGGTTGTTAATTTTTTCCGTACTCGTTTTTAATCTATTTCATTTTTAAAATTTGTAGATTGAAGAAGTTGTACTCCATTTTGGAATTACTTATTTAAATTTAATCAAAAATAATTTCGATGTTTCGTTTTATCACATAATCCGAATATTTTATTATATAACTAATTTGTGGTAATTTTTTAAATTCATTTTTAACGTTTAGAACTGAAGTATGTAAACTTTTTGAGAAATAATCTTCTATTACCGATTGTTAAACTTTGCACAAATCAATTGTTTTTTTAATCTTCAAAACAAAATTAAGCTACAATTTATGTCTTTGGCCTAGTGAAAGACGTGTTTGTGTCTTTTTTAAATTATCAATTAATTTCGAATATTTGTGAATATTTTATTATTTATTTTGAATGTGAGGGCTGATTGAAAACGAAATTGATTTTCCTTGTAATACATACTAGATTTTTTCGCGTCATACAGCTTTTCTACGTTTGATAACCTTCATCGGCTTTCAAAATATTCTACCAAAAATGTATTACAAGCATTATTACGAATTAAAAAAATTTATATACTCTAGGGTGGTCCTTATAAGGGTTATTTTTGAATTTTAATCGGTACCCCCATTACAACTCTTCTAAATAGGTAAAAAAAAATTCTGTAAATGTTTAGCTCTTAATATTAATATTAACCCGACCCCAAGGCAACGAAAGTTTTACATGGGAAAACACATGTATTTTTTAAAATCAAACTTCGAATTTTTATAAATTTGGTAATAATTAATGAAAAAATTTAAAATTTGGCATAAATGTAGTTACTTATATGATATATAAATGGGTATATTGGAAACATTTTTAAACAGTTACTTTCTTACAGTTTCTAATAGCAGAAAAATGAAAAAAGAAGAATTCTGCATGTCTAGAAGTAAGAAAATAACTGTTTAGAAATTTTTCGAATGTTCCCATTTATATGTCATATAAGTAACTACATTTATGCCAAATTTTAAATTTTTTCATCAATTACATATTACCAAAGTTATAAAAATTCGAAGTTTGATTTTAAAAAATACATGTGTTTTCCCATGTAAAACTTTCGTCGCCTTGGGGGTCGGGTTAATATTAATATTAAGAGCTACACATTTACAGAATTTTTTTTTACCTATTTAGAAGAGTTGTAGTGGGCGTACCGATTAAAATTCAAAAATAACCCTTATAAGGACCACCCTAATATACTAGTATCCATTAATTAAAAATTATTATAGTACCATATCCAGTTAAAAATACAAATATATAGATATACAATTGTACATACATATTTTATGTGATTCCAAATCGTGGCTTCCAAAAATAGGCTTTCGTCGTATCACATCAAACCCATTAAAAATGGCAATAAACCAAAACTAAAATTTCTAAATGAGAAAAATCTCGCACAGTTTTTACCGTAGAATGAAAATATATTACATAAATCAAAATTTGAGTCGAAACAACAAGAAGTCATGATGAGGAGGTATGAGTGGTTGGAAAAACTAATGTGTCTATGTTTTGTACAAATAAAAATCGTTGAGAAACTTTATTTGGTATTTTCTTTTGGTCGGTTGGCACCAAAAAGACCCAAATTTATCACACAAATGATTTTATAAATGTTTGTTTTTTTAAACATGTACATAAGCTACTATTTTGGCATTAAGCCCGCGATAAAAATTTCAACTTTTTTTACTACATATGTAAGCACAATAATTTCCTATTGCCATATAACAATGTACTCTATTTTTATATGCTGCTCTATTGTTAAATTTGTATAGTTATGTAGTTTCTAATGGTTATGCAATAAGCGAGCGGGATGAAGTATAAGGCGCCTAGTGGCATGCATTTCGGTACACATATCAAATATTTAATTTAATTTAATTTTTTTGGTAAAAAACAGTTTTTTGGGTTTTTTTTTTGTGGAAACTATGACGGATGTACATACATGGAATTTTCCCAAAGAACCGGAAAAAATACAAAAATCTATTTACATTTTCCTTTTGTGTATTATTAGGTTATTGTTATTACATAAATATTGGAAAATTATTGTATTGTAAATTTATGAATAAGGTATATGTATGCACGGGAAAATTAATTGATTTTTGAATTTTAGATGAAAATTTTCTGTATTTCCATCATATAATGGAATGGTTCATTTGATTTGCTGAAATACTACATCGATTGTTTCATATCAAAATAAAAAACTTCTATATTGTTACTCAAATATTCAATTATAGATTTCGTCAAACTATTATATTTGATCTAGATCAAAATCAACCAATTAAGAAAATATTTCAAGATCTTACTAGTTAGACCAGTATTCGTCTAGCAGTTATTCCCTACGAAATATATAAATTTATAGATCAATTAAAATGTAATAAAAATACAACAACAAAAACGCGAATTCAATTTAAAAAACAGATAATTATAAAAATAAACCGAGCAATTAAAAAAAATTAGAAAATAGTTTTTTATAGATTAGATACAATGAATGAATAAAGCGATCGAACTTGATTTTCACACTCACTATATTCAATCAATCAATAACTCATTAAAAGACATTAATCTAAAACGTTTACACCTTTTAAAAAAAAAAATACGTTAATTTGTGAAAACTCTACATTCCGCTTAATCAGCGAACTATAACATTAAATATTAATCAGTTTTGTATAGGGTAATAGTAAATCGAACTAAAATAAATATATTTCATTTCTTTTTATTTATTTACTTATTTTACCTAATTATAGTGTGATAAGAAAAATTTTCGCCGCGCATTAGGTGTAATGTGTAAGACCACCAGTTTTTAATTCAATTTTGTTATAAATTGGCGCCTTTCGCTTTTCCAAAATCGCAACAACAAACGACTTAAGTAAAAAAATGTTTAAACACACAAACACGAGTTTTTCATTCAAGCGGTAAATATAATTAAAGTATATAGTAATGCTAAAACTACAAATAATATATAGTTTTGTATTTTGTTTTGTTAATTCAGTTCCGTATAAAATTTAGAGAGCTGCTATAAATATTGATCATGTTTCTTAAATGATTTGCACTTTAAATTATAAATAAATAAATTGACAATTAAAATGACATTGAACATACATAGATGAAAAGTGTTGTGTGGTTTAAGATGATAATTAAGGAATTATAAATTGACATAAGTGATTGAATGTCAATAGATTAGTGAAGGGTATTGGGGTGTGCACAAGTGAAGAGTTTAGAGAGTGCTTTAGAAATAGCAGCAGTTTTTTGTAAATAGGGAAGATTGTAAAATTAGTTTTAATTTATAAACTCTTGCCAATTTTTCGATGGTAAATAAATGCATTATAAACTTTTATGATCTTATAGTTTGACTAATTTTGGAAATTTAACGAGAGAAATTGTTAAATGATTACTATCACGATGTTTTTCATTTTTGCCATTACACCTATAACTATTATTCGACAAACAATACATCGAAAACAGCCCTGCGTCGAACAAAACAATTTACCGAAAACCATAATTCACTAAAAACATGCAAAATCATTGGCGGAAAGTGTCATAAACCATGGAACATCCTAAATTGCCAACCCCTTGTTTTTTCCAATCTGTTATAACCCGATTTTCAATAAGCAGGCATATTACGTTTTCGAACCGCGATAATTGTAATTGGGAATTGGGATAAATATTGGGGTGTTAGAAGGAGAAAATATCGTTATTATGATAATCCGATTGGAGTGGAATGTGGAATTTTGAGATAGGAATTGCAGAGAATTGAAAACTACATAAAAAATTTGAAAATTAAGTAAAGAGTAATTTCGAGTTAAATAGAATTTGATTGCGACAAAATAGAATATGTTTGAAAATATTAATCGGGAATATTTTGCCAGCAAACCCTTGTTCTAAAAAATTCATCAGTATATTCTTTTTACCTTAAATTTGATTTTGAACCCTAAGGTATAAAAGAAATCGTAATCTTAATTACTGCTTCCGGTGAGTTATTGAAGTTTTAGTTTTAAAAAAATATCTTTTTATGTAAATTGTCGATTTTGATGAATATTCTTTTTCGGAGAACTGCACTGCCGCTTCCGGTGACGTTTAGTTCTTGGCGAATTAAGCTTGCGTTGAAATGTCGTGGCATCAAATGTTGTTGCTCCCTAGCAAATTGAAGTTTGCAATAAAAAATAAAATTTATTAACGATTTTTTCGAGAACAGGTTTTCTAATTTTTCCTACAAATTTTTAAGATTCATAAGATATTATTTTACATTTAAGATAGAATCGCGCACTAAAATGTTTTAAATGCAAATTAAGTAGGTAACGATTCATTTCCGGTCGTATCCGTATTGGAGTTTTTTCGATTAAATTGACCCATATGCAATCCTATTCGTTTGTACTATAGGTACTGGGACACCCTGTATGCAACTCTATATAGAAATTGGCTTATTATTATTATGTAAAATATATGAGACATGTTCAGAGACTGGGTTGGTTGGTTAACGTGGAATTCTATGCAGATTCTTATGTTAGTGAGGATGACTTAAAGCTGATAGAACAGTCGTACTTATGTAAAGATAAACAAATACCGTAGTATTCTGATCCGCAATGACGCATTGACTCGTATTCCTGGAGAAACCTCTAATGGCACTCCGCCATCCATTTTTTTTAAATTAAGTTTTATAAAATTATTAAAAATAAAAACAATAATAATAATAAATTTCTTGCAACCCAGTACCCTACTGCTGGATAACCAGCAACTCCATCAACATATTGCGAAAAATGACCATGGAACTGTTCCACAGCATTATACCAGCAAGAAACAACGAGAAATTTAAGGGGTTACGTGAATTATTGGGAATAGTAAGGTGCATTACATGCACGGAGCGGTCAATTGATTGATTGATTAAACAAAGAAGAAGGCTATTTCGTCGATTTTTGAATCAGCAAATATAATAAACGACTTCGCTGAATTTATAACAAGACATTGGACTACAGACGATGAGTAAACCTGATTGGCCGATGCGATTTGGCTATTTCTTAACCGATTATGATGAAATTCAACTATACGATGAAAATGAGATGCTAAAATGATTTTTAGATGAAATTTGTTAGGCCACTCGCCAAAAGAGCGATCAGAAGTGCTTAAGTTCTTTTATGAAATAAATCTTTGGTTGTTTGCACTCAAAGTACTACTCGATTTTTTAGCACAAGAAGTGGATGAACTTGGTGTGGAAGGCCTTTACTATCAAAAGTATGATGCCATACAGCCGGTCAAACAATGAACAATTTGGATCAAATGTTTCGTGGGTGTATCATACCGACATTCGGCAATATCACATGGCCACACACCGCTCGATTTGACTTTGACACAACCAATTTTTTTGTTTTGTGGAGCTATCTGAACAGCAAGGTGAACTTTAACCGGCCACAGTTTCTTGTCGATCTGTAAACCAACATTCGACAGGAAATTCTCAAGATTTCAACCAAAACACTGCGCCGTCATGAAAACTGCTCAACAAGTAGCCAACAGTTACATAATGTTAAAAGTGGCAATTTACCGGGCATAATTTTGCATACCTAATGAAAACCTAATGAAATGTGTAATGATGCCAATAAAAGGTATCAATTGTAATTTTGAAGATTTTTGTTTTAGTTATTGAGTTATTCAACATACAAATCGTTCCTGAAATTATAGTCCATCCTATACATACATATCGCACTATCCGTGCAAGATAACGATAAGTCAAAAACGTTGATTTTCAGGAGAACGCTTTTTAGTTTTTCAACCAGAACTTTTTGGTCACATGTTTAACCAAGAATATTCTTTAATGCAAATAGTTCATTTCTTCTAACAATTTCGGAGATCATTTAATAAATATAAAAAACATATAAACAGGTAAACGCGTTACTCGTCGTGTACAATTTTATTAAAACAATATTGTAAGGAATAGTTATAGTTTTTTTGACTGGGAAAATTTTAAATTCTTAAATTGTAAGTCGAGTTGTAGTTTTTATAAGAAAAATTAATTTTTGTTTTACTATTGTAACTCTACATATCGCAGTATTGCAATAGAGGAGAAATTCAATAACGCCTGGAATAAAAATAAGACACAACAATAACGCAGTAAAGTTTGATAATTTATTAAATACAAAATATTAATCACATGAATCTTCTTGTATATTGTTATCGTAAAGCACAGTTTCATAAAATGATTTGTACATATTCCAGGTAGTATTTGTTTTCATTG
The DNA here is from genome assembly GCA_963556165.1 of Tipula helvola. Classification (NCBI taxonomy): domain Eukaryota; kingdom Metazoa; phylum Arthropoda; class Insecta; order Diptera; family Tipulidae; genus Tipula; species Tipula helvola. The sequence goes on along the minus strand of OY744482.1, from coordinate 75,342,517 downwards.
AGGTACTTTAAATCCATATACATATTTCCTCTTAGAAATGGAAATCTTTTCTGTATAATATAATTTATCAACTACACTACTGTTGATTGGCTTTCTTTTTCTCCCGGGACGTTTTGAAGCAGATTTCGCATCAAAATATAAAAAAAAATCTTCAAAATTTTCTTCAAATTCATATTTGTAAAGTAATTTGTTTGGCTCGTCTTTTGACACAAAAATTTCCCGAATTTTACTTAACTGAACGGTTAAATTTCTGGTGTTTTTTGCAAAAAAATTTGAGTTTGATATTTTTTTATAATCGGAAATATCAGATTGGTCCATTTCGTGTACCACATAAGAAGATGCACTGATTTTAGCATTCCTAATGAATAATGATACTATAATATTGAGCTGGTACATAAACAGTTTTTATCTTGCGACATTTCTCTATAGTGGAATGCATTGAGTCACCCTCATTTTGTGTGTGCCCCTTTTCAAAAAACTTGTGACATATATCAACTTAGAGTTGACAGGATGCCCAAGAATAAAATGAAAATATTATTTTATTTGTATTTTGCCCAGGGCAATTATCGGTGCAAAATATGAATTTGTTGACATTGTGTTTGGTTTTTTCCTCTTACATAAATTTAAATAAGCAACTTTATACCTCTGACGCACCTTGGCTCGCAATGGTTTCATCCCACATGTAACAATGTAACAACCCTGATGACTAGCTAAATTATAAATGGTGAAATTATATTTAGTTTTCTTTTATAGAAAAAACTGCTTGTTTCGCCAAACGGGCACTGCATGATTTTCTAAAAGTCAAAACAAGCAGATACAATATTTCTATGTACAATTGCCGTTGCTTTGTCAATGTTTTTCAATCTTCTTGCTTCATTTTATACACTTTTTTGTTTATCTATAACGATGAAATATGCTGCATTATATATTTTTTAGATTTTTCTTTTAATTCGTTTAACGGACGATGGTATTTACCTAACAAGATTGGACATTTTTTGGAATTAATTCAAAAAATAATTTATCATGATTGATGAGAAAGATTGACATTCATATTAAAAATTATTGAAAGTAATGATTAGGTTTTATAAAACTTTCTTACCACGATTATCGATTCCGCTATTGGAAGTTTTTGAAAGTGCTGTAGATACCACTTGATTCGAAATAGCAAGAGTATCTAAAAACATTTTTAAACAAATTCGGGCTGATTTGGTTTTATCTTGCGGTGGGCTCAAGTGATACAGCTGTGAGGTTTTTCTGCGACTATCTCCGTTTGAAATTTTGGTAATTTTTTTGTCTATTACCTGAACCGAATTTGCAATGAAATCCCATTGACGCTCTTTGCTACCCAGCTTGTAGAAAAAACTGAAAATGGCACTTCAAACGACATTTATCTGAGCATCCACTTTTCAGCGTTCTCGCTGGAATTACACGTCCTGTACTATTTTTATAAGCTTCCCCACAGTTTCTTTGTCGTTTAGATTTGACTCTTTCCCAATTATTAGTGATGACTTTTCGTTCCCTAGTTTTAATAACATTTTTTTTGTTTTCACTTGTTAAAGATTTCGAGGAGTTGCATGAATCAGAGCTAGGGATATATTCGGAGTCGGTGCCGTAGCATGCAAATGGGTCTGAAATGTTTTACAAAAATAGTAGATAGCAACATTATTTTACAGGAATTTTTACGTCATTCAATCAAATTTTCAATAATGAAATTATCTTTACCTGAATCATTTTCTTCTAAATTAAGTTGCAATTCGACTAAAGATTCGTTCATTTCAAATTAAACTTTTTATATTTTATTTAAAATATCTATACTTTATTGGATTTTTTAACTAACAAATCCGTATGAAAAAACAGAAACAGTTGGTTAGCACATGCAAGAAAAATATAACAAGACATACGATGCCTACTTTCCAAAACTTCCCAGCTGAAATATACTGTAAGTAGTACTTACAGTTTATAAAACCTAAAATTATTTGTCACATAAACAGCGATAACTTATACTTACAGTTGCATTTAAAAATTATTTGTCTGCTAAGAAAACGATAATTAGAAATACAATATTGAGAATACAATTTGTTTCAATCAAGAAAACTATAAGTCAAGTTATCATATTTATAACGGGAACAAAAAATACAAAATGACTTATCGTATTATATTTGAAAGTGATACAACATCCGCAGGAGGACCCGTTTTAAAAAATGAGTTAAACTGGGATGTGCTACTTTCTCTGAACTATATGAAAATGCAATCATGCAATAACACGATAAGTAGTACTTATCGTTATCTTGCACGCATGGTGCGATATCGTTAATGTCAATTCACAATTACGTATTTTACGGATCTAAAAACGTTTATAATTAGGCCTACGAGACCAATGTCGATGAAAGTTACTAATAGTAATAACTTATTACGCGTAATATAGTTTTACTATTGGTCACTTTCATCGACATTGGTGATAGTACGATGTACCACCAATTTTAAAGGTTTTTAGATACGTTAATTTTTTTCAATATTTTTAGATATGTAATTGTGAATTTACATCAACGATATCTCTTTGCTTCGAAATCCCAAAATTAAGAAATATTTATAACAAAAATTAGCAATGAAACTAGCTGCGTGTAGCGTTAACTCCAGAATAACTATTTTTGAACTAGAAAAGTCATTATCAAAACCGACACGCTCAGAACGGCCAGACATTATTGCCGAAAGAGGAGAATTTTATGACAGAAAATGCCTAAATTTAGTTTAGTGGATTTTATATTACTGAAACACCATTGATTTCGTAATCAAAGTTCCGAACCTTAGATTCCCAAATGGAAATACATACGTTACTTATAATAATTTTAAAACGAACATTTTATTTGATTTTTTGAGTTTGATTTTATAAAATCAACTTTTTTCAAATTTTGGTTTGGTTTTTACACTACTTTTTTTTAACTATTTTTGATTTTAAGCTTTGCGTTTATTTTCGAATTGACAGATTTACCGTTATTCGCACTAAAGTGCGGTGAAATGGGGAAAATTATGCAATCTCGAAACTGAATTCAAATTGAGTTAAGACATTTTGACACATTTTATTGAAACTACATAAACTTAACTCAAAACTTAGTACTAAAGATGGAAATGGTGTGAATGAGTTCGTACGGTTCCAAATGCTTTTAAGCAATTCGTGGCTTTCTAATGATTGGCTTAGAACCAGTGCCGTTTGTGCTGATGTCCTCTAAAATAATTCCAATATTCATACCATTTGTATTTTGATAACTTTTGTGCGTTAATGTGATTCAAAGAAAAATGTTTAATGGCTGGTATTCACGTACAATTAAATTGCGCAATATATTGTGTTACGCCCAATAAACAATAAAATTAAAAAAAATTGAATACAAATTGAGTATATTGTGCAATGTAATGACGTCACACAATTATATTGCGCAATTTAATTGAACGTTTTAACCGGCCTTAAGATGTACAATAAAAATGCACTTGCACAGATTTCAAAAGTGCAATCATGCAATAACGCGATAAGTGGTAGTTATCGTTTTATTGCACGGATAGTGCGATATATAGATATACATATGTGACACTGACTGTGTTGATAAGGCTGAACAGAATTCCTGGTAGTTGTAGTAGTTCTGGTGGAAAAATAAAAATTGGGTAATGAGAAGACATCTTATATTTTTGTTGTATTAGTGTATTTTCTCATGATGGTAAGTATCAAAAATAAGTGAATCGGGTGAACTCTCTTTAAATTGTTGGTGTTTCTCGCCTGGAGTCATTTTCTTCTCTAATAAATTCATATTTTTGTACATATTGTTATTTTAACCGACAACATTCATTTGGTTTGGTTAATCAAAAAAACAAAATAAAATATGTATACCTAAACATGCATTATGTTAAATGAAAAATTAAAGGAAAAACGCATATTTGAACACAAACACACCTTTATTAATACTATTGTATTTCGGTAATTCTAAACTCAATCCGCATTTTCCGCAGTTGGCTCTCGTATCTCTATTCAATACCAGAGGACTGAAAACTGCTGCAAATTTACCTGCATATTCAAGATAGATAACTTAATAATTTCTCAGGATAAATAAACCCGAAGTTACTGTTGCCACAATGAATGCAATTTTTTTTTTTTGGGTCAATAACCCTTATAGGCTGAGACCCTGCGATTTAACAAAACAGATTTTTCTTATCTCGATCAACTACTCTGTTCAATGAAAAGTGGTTGGCATACTAAGGCCGTGCCCGAATATCGTGATAAATATTCACACGTACTAATTTTTGCCATAAAACACACTCATTTAAATTACTACAGTCGTTCTCTATGATACATTTTTTGACAGATACATGAGAAATATTTTAGTAGTATGTACATGTGGTTTGAAATAAGCAACAGCAAAACAAGAGGTAGAAGACACTTCGGACTTTTTGTGAATACACCTGGGGCATAAATTTTCGATGGTAAAATTCAATAATTTATGAACAATTCCTGTAACTGTTTGTCTAGGCATTCCCATTACTGCTCCCACCATTTTATGGCTCGTCCCACAGGCAAGCCACAATAAAAAAGCCATGAGTTTTAACTCAGGTTGCCATCCGTGCGTTTTGCGTGGTAAAAAAATCTGTGATTTCGTGAAACGTATCCCCAGAAATCTTTAGGTGTTTCTTCGTTTCCAGTTTCCACATCATTATAACATAATATTTGTTCAATAATCGGGTTGTGGGATCGCGGAGTATAATGTAGTCGCTTGAATTTACCAATAATATTAATTTAGTATTCGATTCTCGAAGGATTTTGGCATACTTCGGAATTTTGTAGGAAACCTAAAAAGAGCCGTCTAGAATTATGACGCCTTTGAACAAAAAGCCTGTAGTATGACAACAATACAAATATTATTGTTTTTCTATTATTGCGGGCCCGATTCTGCCTTCCAAAATTGTATGTTATGTTATGTTATTTTTGTTTTTTCAATACTATTTCAAATAGGAAACGGGGAAATAAAATAACATAACATGAATTTTAACGTTTCATAATCGGGCCCAATTTTTTCCATTTGATTTTATTTAAAAAAAATAGGCGGGGAAATTAACACGTAAAAAGTATTACTTATTCAATTCGGGCAGTAAAAATAAAAAATGTCTGCGAAGGGGAAAATTTCTCAAGTAAATGTCACAAATTATTATTTATCACGGTACTATCACACTATTCGGGCACGACCCTTGACTAAATTTGAAAAATTCACTAAAAGGAATGCCTAAACCAAACAACCTACAAAATTTTTGGCAAAAAAATTATGATTGCTCTTGATTTTTTAAAATATTGTAGATATCCATTTCAAAAGAAATTTTAAGAAAAAAAAAATATTGTAGTTTATAAAAAAGTGTAGGTGATCTTGCCTTTGTAGCTTAAAATTAGTGCGTTTTTTTATTGTCATCCGGAGCCGCTATAGAGAGCCGTCATATTAAAATATATCTCGATAGCTGCTTCATAGAAATAGGTAAGGTTAAATATTTTTTATATCAAGCAAAAATTAATAATAAACATGGTCTTGTGAGGTACTGAGATCAAACATTCGAAATTGAGAAAATAGTGGAAAACCATGTCATTGAAACCACTTTAAATTGTTTGCCTATATAAGTATGTAGTGTGTTTAACAAAGCCAGCCAATCATTATCCTTCTGTTCTCCAGCTAATTTAGATATCATTTAGAGATGTACATATAAACATAATCTTCTTTCGGTTTAACACGAAAAAACACTTAATTAACCCAAAACCAGATGTTTATCAACAGATCTCTTTAAAATATTCCGCCCCAAAAATAGAAGAAACAAAAGAAAAATTAACACATCTTATTATTATGTACGAGTATTATGCCTTTGTAATCATAATTTTTGAATTTTCTTTTCTAAAAAAAAAAAACCCATGAAAATTAAATTTTCTTTCCATTATTCTTTCACCACCGTATGTACTGTACTCTAAACAAACACATTTTGTGGTACAGTATTGTGATAACAACACACAAAGGTATTGAAAACGAAAAACATCACAGAGCAAGACAACATAACATGTTTGAAAAAAAAATATGTTTTATTAACAATAAAACCATATGTTTCATCCAATAGTCTCACCATTGATAAATATGTTTGTATAGCATAACTGCATCTTGTGAACAACGATGGGTCGAAACGAGTTTAATAACCAGGATGCATGATTAAATCATGTAATTAAATTAACTCCATATATGTTGTATATGCTTGTATTTGTGTTGTGTTTAGTTATGACGGTAATAATAAACAAATTAAACTTAACCTTTAACCGAGCGCACACCATATTCTTTCAATCAATTTTTTTTGTATGATCACTTGTGACACATTCCTACTTTGGAGATACAAGAATGCTGCTCGATTAATATATTTTTCCAGAGAACTTTATATAATACATTATTCATCACAGAGACCAGATTCCGTTGATTAATTACAAACGACATTCCATTGTATATATTCAAGCAAATTACCCTGTGATTTAAATCAATTTTTGTGTTCTATATTATATCGCGATCGAAATATATTGGTCTCTCACTTAAATTTACATTTTTTGTTTTTTAGAAATTCGATCGCACTACCAGTATATGAGGGTAAATTAATATATTTTCTGTTTAGTTTATCTGATCTCCGACGTATGATGATAAGGAACTTTTTATTTTAGAATTATTTTACATAAAATAACTTAATTTTCGAATACATCATGGTTCGATACGATCATACATATATTATGTATAACAAAATATACAGTGAAGCTTATGAATAACTCAAACGACCTTTCTTTAATTAAAATTAAACTTAAAACAAAATACTATTTTGTTGGATAACTGTTTATTATTTTATACAGTAGTTAGAAAAAAATATTATTCCAAACAAACTTAGCTTGATCATACGAATAAGATAAAATACAAAATTGAACAATGACGAGTGTCTATCAATATTTTTTTTAGTTTTTATACAGCAATAACATTTCTATATAAGATGGTTTTCAATTATGACGATGATTACAATGATGATCGCGTCTTTAGTTATTTATAACGACTTGACGAAGAATAAAATTATAAAATAATAAAGAAATCTACTGTGGTTCTATATACAGTAATGAGCATACTTATTCAGTCACTTGCATGCAATATATGATTTACATTGTATATATCGTCCCGATTACACGCAATCTCTATTAAATTTATACATATCAATTAAAAGAATATAAAGAAACAGTAGTAAATGCTTAAAGAAATTCAAAGCGAGTGAAGATAAATATTAGATTGATGATTCGGTCAAATTAATAACGATAATGAAGTTCAATTTTGTTATTGACTTCAGAATATAAATGTACATCCACATAAGACATTGTGCGATTATAATCGATAAAATTTCATAGAGCGTCGCTTTTATAGCAAGGAACAGCTGCTGTTATCATTTTTATCTTCTTTAAAAATCTTTCCTACTGAGGCGAATTTGTATTTAAGCAAAAAAAGTAACAAATAATACATAACAGTTCCTTCCTGTTGATTATAAAATCGAAATGTTATTTTGTTCGAGTTAAGTCTTTTTACCCAGAAATGTGGCGTCCGTGAAACACCTTGAAATTTTATTAAATTGGTGAATTGTCGTGCAGAATTATCCATATTACTGATATTATATTTTAATTTGTTTCCGTTTAGAAAAATATTAAAGGTGATGTATTTGAAGTTTCATACTAATTTCTGGCTTAAAAATATAGTATGGCGATGTATTATGAACTACATATTATATTTTAAGACTGATATTCTATGGATACTAGAAGATCACGATTTAATATTTTTTGTATTGATGATATTGACGAGTAAGAATATAAAAGTATTTCGTTTTGTAATTTTAAAGCGGTTGAAATTTAATTGGATGAAAAGTTAATTACAGTGAAAACCCCGAAAACCGGAATGCCACGGGAGCGGCATTTATTTCCGGCTTTGGGGATTTTTCCGGCTTACAGAATTTTTGTCTTTTATTACTACACAAATAATTAAAGGAAGGTTTTGCTTGTTTTAATTTTGTCCTTAAGAATTGCGGCAAAAATTTCAATAAAATACATAATATTTCTTTATTCAAAACAAAATTGTTTAGCTTTGAATTTCAAAACAGTACAAATTTGTAAGCTTAAAATGAGAAGGAATTGTTAATTTCAAAATTATTAAAATTATGTTTATACGTGATAACGTAATAATATGTGTAAAAGGTTCACAATACAAAATTATTTTTTAAAAATCCAAAATTGAGGTTTGTTTTGTTTTCCTCTATTGCGCGTTAAATTCAGCATTCCATCTTCAACGCGCTTACTTTTTCGAAAAAGTTGGAATTTCCCAACTGAAATGTAAATCGAGCTAAATTGTTTAAGCTCTCTAAAACGTCTTATGGTTTAATTTCTCTTTCATCGTCCGTATGAGCAGACTGCATCTTCAACTTCTTCCATTACTTCGTCAAACGGAAAACCGCAGTTCAGAAAATATTAATGGCCAGTCTCCATTCGCCACGACGAAGAGTAATTGGCACGAGCTTGTGTCAATTATTGGTTATTGGGTAAAATTGGTAAGAATACATAAAACTGATTGTGCTCATGCGCATTATTCGTAACGAAGGGTTTTTGTAACAATACTTCGCTCATACGAGAGACAATTAGTCTAGATTTGGTATTTTATTATCTCATTATCCAAAATGACATTTGTAAATAAATATTATTATAATTATTTGTTATGTAGTAGTTGTAATTATAATATACCAATTTTATCATGACGTTATGACAATTTTAGTTCGTCGCGACGAGTGAAGACCGGCCATTAGTTTCCGTTGATGATTTAATTTTTTTTTTTTTGAAGATTTTAATAATTCAATGGTGTCTAATAGAGATATTTTTTCGTCAGCTCTATCACACTGCTACAATTTTCCATCTCGACCAATAAATGTTGCAGCACGAGCTTTCGATATTGCATTTTAAGTACGGCAATAATACCATTGTCTAGAGGCTGCAATTTAGAAGTTGTGTTTGGTGGGAGAAAAACCAATTTAACAGTAAAAAGTTCTGCATCGAAATGTGATGACGCGTTATTAAGAAAAAGTAAAATTTTTCGTTTATCCTTTTTCATTGTTTTATTTAAAGCAGTGAAATATTCGTTGAATATGGCACCCCCAGCTTATTTTTATTTACATTTTTAAAGCAACGTGAAGCGGCTGATAGACCCGTCCCCGAAAACTGTAAGCATCACAGTCACACGTTCTTTTGACATTTTCTCTTCTGTGCAATTATCTTTTGCTGATGAAAGTGGCTTATTGGGCAGCATGCGAAAGAAAAATGCCGTATAATGCAATTAAACATCTCCCAGTTTTGATTTCCATAATATAATGCAACGGCATCGTTAATCCACATCGTTTTGCTTCATCACAAACTCGTTTGAAACTGATATTAAATCTGGGGCAAAAAACTTCGGAGCCATCCGTTAGATGCTCTGAACAACGAATTTCCAGTTATCTCGGCGATAACCTTCGCTTTGGCTTCCAAAGCTGGCGCGAGATTGGTAAGATTTTGGCTCTGGCCAAACAGAACCAGTCGAACAATATTTTATTCAACTCAGTATTTTCACATTCAAGCCGATTCTTTGACTGTTGGACATCATTATTAATTGAAGTATCTCATAACGTTCTTTGATGTCAATCTTATTTTGTGGTTTCAAGCACTCGTAGATTTGCGTTTTACCAAAATTGAAACGGGCGATGATTTCTTTAACATTTTCCCCTTTTTCGTGTAAAATAATTGCCTCGTACCTCTCCTTTAGTGTAAGGTTTTTTATTTTTTCTGATATATTTTTTTTTCAAAAAAACACTAAAAAAAAGTAAAAACACAATTTCATAATGATAACTAAACTACCATATTGAAATAAAAAACTTCTAAAATCACCTTTAAAATGGTACCTATTTATGTAAAATGATCCAACAAATTCCTTGCTCGATTACGTTTTAATAAAAATAAAATTTCGAGTGACAGCCGTCCGTTTTGAATGAGCAATTGACGAAATGTGTATAAAATAAAAAATAAAAATCTAAGGCTGTGTTTCAATCGGGTAAAAAGTTAAATTTTTTAACTGTGGTAAAAAATATTAAATTTTCCTCACTTTTTAATCGTTTTGGTGTTTCAAATGAAACTGGTTAAAATTGTGACGTTACGTTTTTTTATTTTTGTTTTGCGTAGAGAAAAACAAAATACAGCCTACAAATTTTTAACTGGTCCGTGACCAGTTAAAATTTTTGTGATGAGTAAAATGCCAAACATTTAACTTTTTATGCGGTTTTCTCTTCGTTTGAAACACAGCCTAAGAAACAGATAAATAAAGTAAAAAAACAAAATGGGATTTCAGGTATTTCCCCCAGTTAAATGTAGAATTCATACAGCTTTTCATTATGAATAAATCTATTGACACTAGGTAACCTGCCACCTATCAGAATTATGGTGAAAGTCTATTGTAAGACACAATTTTTATCGCTGTGAAATCTTATTTAAAATTAAAGAATAAAAGAATATTTTCTTCAAACTTGATGACAATTGCACTGAAGAATTAGCTGTCCCATTTTGTCTTATAAAACACTTTCCAAAATATAATCAGAGATGGCACTGAAATCACTTTACCTAGTGTCAATTCGTTTCATCCTGCGACTTTTTCGAAATTATAAATTTTTCCGTCTCTTAAAGTTTTGTTTATTGGGAAAAATTTGCGATGGGACCAACAACTATTGCTGTGTTCCATTTTTTTTTTTTTTTCGCTGGCGCTACATCCCATAGTCTTGGCTGCTTTTGATGAAGTTACGTAATCTTTTTTTCAACGGATGATAATGAGTGATTAATTCATTGCTCCTCCGGGAATCGAACCAGGGACCTCCGGAGCTTAAAGCAAGCATGCTAACAACTGTGCCACCGGGGCGGCTGAGTTCCATTGGCTTGAGTAAACTACTCACAAGTACTTGTATCTACTCGAAACTACTCATGCTCAAATGATGGCGTAGTTGAGAAGTAGTTACGCATCCAATTAATGGGAGAGGGATTTTAGTTTAAAAAATTTCAATAGATGGCTCTATACCAATTTTGGTTGTGTGAATTGTCATATTTTAACCCTAATCCAACCAAAGTGTGCCTTTTTGGATATTTTAACCCTAATCTAACCAAAGTGTGCCCATTTGATAAATGCATCGATTTTAAAAATAATGTTAATTTACATATCGTCGGTTTGCGAGAACAGTGACACATCTCAAAAATGGCCAATTTTGAGATAATAGGAAAAAAATTCTTTAAATGTAACAACCTTTTATCTGGCATAGTGTCACTTCTAAACTACCCATAGATTTCAATAGATGTGACGTTAAATTTGATGAATTCAACTATTTTACACCAAAAAAAAAAAATTCAAAACGATTTCCTCAAAAATATGATAATACAATAAATCATGTTCAAATGTGAAATTTTCTTTAACCGCCAGAGCTACCATCTTCCAGAAAACTCCAAAAGTATAAGCAACTGTCACATAATGTGCCACTAGGTGTCACCAAATATTTGTTGTCAAAAATTGTGCGACATTTTTATGTGTACATTTCGTAAACATAAACAAAAATATTTGCGTGTTACAAAAGTGATTATTATTAATACGTGATAATTAAATGGATTTTGGCTGTCCCCTCTTGAGAAACGTCAGAATATTTTTTGATTGTGTAGTGACATCTAGTGGCAAATGCTCTGTACTTTTTCTTTGATCGTGCTGTCTCTTTCAGTAAACTCTCTGTACTTTTTCTTTGATCGTGCTGCCTATTTCGGAAAACATGATATATTGGTGTACGGAGCATCCCGTTCCGGCTTTGGAAAGATTCCGTCTTTTAGAATTTCCGGCATTCGGGATTTTCACTGCAATTTAATTCCTTTTTTCGATCCTTTTAATAGAATATATACATATTTTTGTTCATATTTATTATATTAAAATCCGTAAGGACAAGCCAGCTTAGTTAAACGTGGCTGTTAGTAGGGCAATGTTTAATCGGGATTATAAGGTCTATAAAGCTTATCATTGGAACCGTTCAGGAGATTTTTTAAAAACTAAATAAATTGTAATTTTTCCTAGAATTAACATTTAATTTTTTTTGTGATTGAAATGGAAAGCAGAATAATTAAGTTAATTAAATTAAATTAAATATTTTCGGAAAGTTTATTATTTGTAAAATTTTAAAAGTTGTTTATGTTGAGGTTATCCCATATCCATTTGAGAGCTTACCAACTCAATTAAAGCAAAAAAAAATCTTTCTACTAGGGGTTTGCTAGCTGGTGGTTGGTCGATTGAGAAACAATTTTGCAACGTTTTTAAATTGAATTAATTCAAAATTTATAACATGGCTTAACTTTCTTTAAATTTTGAGTCATTTAATGAAAAGATCAACGGAATTGGTAATAAAGATTTTTTATCAATATCCATTGACTTAAAATTTTAAAATTGTATATAAAATAATAATTAAGATTAAATTCGGGCAAACTATATAATACGTATTTCTCACCAATGTATCCATAATTTTAGTTAATTAATGCAATAAATTAAATAACTTTATGGCCCATTAAAAAATTGCAAACCGCACATAATCCCGTAAAAATTTGTAAAATGTTTTTTTAATCAGGTTTCTCCCTTATTTGCATCGATATCTCTTCCCGAAATGAATCTGATTGATCAACATTCTCAGTATTTAATATATTGATAAGATACAAGTCAAGTAAGTATTTATATACTTTTACCAATCCTATAAGTAGAGATAACAGAGCGATAAAATAAAAATCCAAAACAATTTTGATTTTGTATCTCACTCTATTGTCATTTTGGAAGTTGGTGTATGTGTGTGACATTAACTTTAGTTTTGTTGTTTTTAAATATATGAATGATTCCTCGGGTACATTTGTATTGTGTGCTGTTATTACGATGATTATTGTTATTGTTATTCTCTCACTGTGTAGCCTAGAGTATTAAATTCAATAACAACAATAATACAGTATAATAATAATGTCTGGAATACTATACACATTTAAAAAGAAAATTTCAATAAGTTAAAAAAAAAACTTTTGTTTGCTAGTTTGCCAGAAGAATTATACAAAAATGAAATAAAAACGCTGAAAATAGTAGAGTTTATTCAGTTGTACCATTTCCAATTGAAAACTAAATATCCACACACAACCAACTATATTGTGTTTGTGCGAGAAACTATATACACACACTACAGTATTAACTGAGTATTATCGGTTATTCTGTTTTTGGTGGTTTCTTACTTATAAATTTCTTTAAGACATTAGTTTCGAATTAGATTTCTTGTGGAATGGATATCGCGATTTTTTTTTAACGAAATTTTATAAAATTTAATTTTTACTTTTAAGTATGTTGTGAATCCCTAATCGCGTTCTATACCTAATTCAAGTGTTTGTGTTCTTATGTATATACATATGTGTTATTTCACTTAGGCAAAAAAAATGCGATGTAATTTAAATTTGTGTTGTGTTATTGTTATTTGATGGTTGAGACCATTCAAGAAGCGGATTAAAGCTATTTTTTTTAATGATCTCATCATCAAATATTTTTTATTATGGTTCTTAATTATAAAAAGACAAAAAATAAGTTTTGTTTTGTTGTGTGCGGTTATTTATTAAAATGGCATTGTTTTGGATAAATAATTGTTATGATAAATATAAAGTGTCATTGTGATCTTTTGTGATAGTGCGCACGATGTTTTGTTTTCTTACATACCAAAATACTGACTAAATTTGCACCTTACTAGTGTATTATAGAATTTACAATAATACAAAATCAAGAAAATCAACTTAAGCGTTTAAAAAAAAATCGTTTTGTTTTTAATAAAATTATAAAACTTATAAAATGACAGTTTGCGTAGTCGGAAAATATTTAGTATTTGGGTACAGTGAATTTCCCAACCATTCATAATGCGGTGTCCCTTTAAATTGAGAAATCATAAATCAAATTTTATTTTTTTTCTGTTTTCTAGGAAAATGGATAAAAAATTAAAATTTATTCCTCTCGCAAAGTCGCCAAATATCCTAGCTTGGAAGACTATATATAATAAATGAAAATCGATATTTCGGATACAGCGTGATTTTCATCTGCGTATGACTAAGATGTATAAATAAAAAAACAATAAAAAACAATAAGTCGTATTTTAATAATTTTTTTGTTGCCTTGCTGGATATAGCCGCTACGGAATGACCGAGATTTTAATATATCGAGGGAAAATAATTTTCCTAACTCCCGGATATTTAAAATAAAAAAATTGCAATCAAAACATTCGCATTGTATTGTAAGTTTACAGAAGAAATGTTGTTTAAATTTCCCTATTGTTTATAACAAAATGGGACAACTGAATATTTCAATCAATGTAAGATTATAAATATATACATGTGTATACAATTTTGAAAGTAAAAGAAAAAATTCTTAATTCAAATAATTGCCCTTCATAATCCACCCATATTTTATGTATATATAATTTTACATATCTCGAAATTCTATATAATTTTCCTTGGATTAATTACAAGTTGTATATGTACGTATAACTGTAATTTACATACCAAATATATTTTCTGTTGTGATGTGATGATGATGCAATAAGATTGTACGATGTTTAATTGTCATTTATCTGAGATGAACGTATACAAATTTATTGAGCAAATAAATAATTCAAAAAATTATTTCACTCGTTTTCTAATGGAAATTCGACCGCATTAGTTTGATCGATGATTCAAAAATTCTCAATCTTTAGACTCGTTTATATCGTTTATAAAATATCAAAGATTTGTAATTTTCATTTAATTGCATTTCCGTTCCATAAATCCATAAAAATAGTGCACACTGTTTTAGGATGAATCCGAATTGTACGAGTTATGTATTTCATTAAAATAATTTAAAATTTAATTATTTTTGATTGTAAAAAGCAAATAAACATTGATGCAATTCAAAACGATACAATTAAATTTTTTATAGGTATAGATAGGTATACAAAATAATTCTTAGCTAATTTGATAGAAAGTCTCTACGTTGTCTACGGGAAACTATACAATAAAAATATTGACTTTCTCTTTTCAATCTCTACCTACCTAGTACATAAAGTACTAGAGATTCTTGCGCGGATTCGATTCTTAGCCGATTAAATTATAAGACGCCCTCATTCTGGATTTTGTGTTCAAATTAATCTGACTACTAGTTTAAAATTATTTGACCTTTTCCATAATTTATAGAGCTTATAGTTTTTTTTTTGTATGCAACATGTAAAGAACTAACGAGTACATTTACAATTTGTAATCTTATCGATTTGATTTTTATGTTTTTTCTTCTTTACGTTGATAAATCAAAATAAATAAAATAAAATGGTGTTTGAATATATATTAGAATTAGAAATATAATTGATAATTTTTATAGCTCTTGGTTTTGACATATAAAATTTATTAATCATCAGCCCGATATGAAATACATATACATATATAGAATGCGCGCATTGAACTTAATTATAAAACCTAGTCTATTATCTAAAATATTATTCTAATTCATCATCCATCATTGCGAGAGATTTGTAAAGAAACTTGATGAATATAGTAATAAGTTTGTTCCATGACTAAACAGAAAACCGAAAGTGACAACTCATTTAGTGTAATATATTGTAAAGAGGTGTAATATTATTTATGGAAGTAACACAATCAATTTTTTGTGCGTGCGAGGGCTCTTAAATATATACTTTTCAAGATTTTATGAATCATAAAATTTTATGAATACTTATTATGAAGAATAATGTAAACAACCGGGTTTCTTAATAATTTGCATCTGTTCAGCGCGAGATCGTCAATCTTCATTGCTCAATTCGACAATGTATATTATATAATTGGCGCCGCACAATATCGTGAAAGTGACGTTTAGTATTTGGTTCAAACGTCATAGTTATGACAAATTAGAATTTGAATTAATTTGGCCTTAGGGTTAGTACAAACAAATTTGGCTCTAAATGGCGAGATAGATCTATTGTATATCTTGAAATTTGTAATATGTTATAAATTTGGTTTGCAAGTTGCTCCAAGGCACAAAAACAAAAAAAAAAACGCTAAAATAAACATTTTTTATTAACGATTTTGACAAATTGTTTTTATTTAAAAATGACGTGCTGTTGAAAGTTAAATTTTCGTAATGTTTAATTGTTGTTTGTGTATTTAAATATGAGTTAATTATGTTAAAATTTATGTTGAGTCGATTATAATTTGATGTACAAGATTCTCAATCAATCTGTCATAATGGTTTAATATATAGAAAATGAGAAAACGGTCTTATAATCACTTTCAACAAATTTGTTTAAAATACAGCAGCGATCAAAGATTTTTCCCACCCATTAGCATTAATACAGCAAACTCAAAATTCAATCACCCGCACTGCACTCATAATGAAATTCACATTGAAACTTGAGTAGAACATACATAAATTAATGTTGGGGAAAATTAATTCAGGGTAAAGTGTGATTAATTTGCTTGTATGTTTCAATTAAATAGAATTATGCTTATGCAAAATAATATAACTATCAATCCATTTTCAAAGTACTTATAAAACAAAGATTTTTAAATATCTATTTTATTTTAAATAAATTTCTAATTTTGGAATTATAACAAACATAATTTTATAATACAAAAACAAAACAAAATATCAATTTTCATCGTGATTCATTTCCTAAAAATGTTCCCATGTCATCTCTATAAAATTATCTTCCCCTACGATGCAACATCTCTTATGAATTTAGATCAGTACTGTATTAAAGAAACTTTTGAAATTAGAAATCATAAACATATACAATGCGCGAATTATATGATCGAGACAAATTAATCAATTTTGTACATATAAATATATGCGCCGTGTACCGCACCGTACACTAACTAAACTGACCAAATTGTGAAAATACGTTCATATTTTGATATTAAGAAAACAAAACTATTTAAAATCATATTGGTAACATTATAGCTCAAATCTATTCATTTTATGATTAATCATTCAATTTATAATAAATTTATAATATTTTCTATTAAATAATATCGTGATTAAAAAATGTATAAACTCACAAGTGATAAATTATAATTAAAATTACGTGTAGCCGTAATGGCAAATACTAAATCCAGTCAAATTTATGATGGATACGCTACAATAAGATCGCGTGGAATACAACGAAGTAAAAGTAATCAATTAACAAATCATAGCAATCATAATGGTGATAATAAGAAGAGTAATATATTACGATCACGATCATCGAATTCTAATTCATCGAATTCATCATCGATTTCGATCGAGGATATAGAAGATGATATTGAGGAGTGTGAGGATAATGAGGATGATGTGCTGACGGATATTGATCAACATCAACACCAACCACATCGATCATTGTATATAGAAAGTAATAATAATAGTATATTTTATAAACCGCCGCCGCCTTTACTATCAAATTCTGCCTCAAATGGATATCTTAGTTATAATTCACCATTACGGAATAGTACATTTAAAAAATCAGCTACTCCGGCCAGTTTAACTAGTCGAGTCGATAAATTTAATGAATATAAAAATGTTGTGAAAACGACTTATGATCTATTAGAGCAGTACGATGTCGTTTATTCATCGCTTCCCGTCACTTTGAATGGTGGGACCTCAACACCGACTCCAAAATCACCATATTTAATCAATAATTGGTTGAATTCCACATCGAATGGGTCAATATCGGCTACTGGGTCGAGTGAAAATCCATATTTTTATTCTCGGCCCGAGAGTCCACGTTACGGAAAAATTGGTTTTAATCGTACCCTCTCGAAAACCGGTAGCCTAGAGGCGCCCGATCCATCAAATTGTAGCGATATGTTAAAAACAAAACCACCATTAAATCCAATGACCACATCATTGATACAGTATCGTAAATCGTTTAGTTGTCCAACAAATCAAAATAATTCAAGTGATAGTAGTTTAAGTAGTTGTCAAACTTTAAACGAAATACCAAAAATTAAGTTAAATTATGAACGTCGTTATGCTACCCTTGGTGGGCATGGTCCACGGGAATCGGCACAAAAATATGTTCTAAATTATTCAACGAATAATTTGAATGATCCTGAATTGGATCGTGGAAAATGGCAAGAAACGATAATGGATTTAAAAATTGGTTGTCAAACAACATTGCGACTAAAGCCTCGAATACCATGGTACGAGTTGGCGATAAAAGCGGATTTAAATAAGGATAGGCGACAAAGTTGTCCACCATTTGAAGAGGTTGGTACTGTATTTATGTATATTATAAACTAATCATGAACATATGTTTTACATATTACATCATTTTGTTTATTTATTGTCTTAAAAGATATACAATTTTCTTATTTTTTTGACAATCTTATATTCATTTTGCCCTTTTGTATGTTTTCTTATACACATATTTATGTTTTTTTAACATGGTAGCTGTCAATATTTTATTTTGACTTGTTGTGTTTGAGACAGATAAAATTAAAAATGTTGACGGCTCACAGTTATATTGTATTATTCTAGATATTTGGAATGCACGTGAGAGATGGTAAACAATATCTTAGGTATAATTGTACTACAGTTAAAGATGCATAATCGACCCTGGCCTACATTACGTTAATTTATTATTAGATCCATTTAACAAGATAAAGCTTTAAAAACCAAATTTATAATTAAAAATTATGATGTGTGATGTAGTTTTATGACATGTGTGTGCATCATTTAACGCGCCTTTTTCATTATTCGAGAGAGTGAGAGAGAGTGAAAGGGGTTAACAATATCAAAAAGGTTAAGAAACACTGTATCAATTTGTTTGTTTTTACAAATTCAATTACACATCAATTATATTGTATTGTGTACTCGCTTATGTATATCAAGTTCAATGAACTTTAAACCGTTAACGTTTTTGTAACCTATCTTTTATAAATACAAACATACATAAGACAATGATTACTAAAATAAATAAACAATACGAACGTTTTTGGTACCACAGGATATTCAATAAGACGATGAGATACGTATGTGATTCAAGATTATTTACAGTCACGATGTTCGGTTGAATAAGAAGTATTTATTGAAATTTCCTTCGTTGAAATTTAATTTTTATGTTTTACAATTTTTTAATGTTTGCTGATGATAACCTCGCATCTTTTAAAAGACTTGAGACGCGAGAGATATAAATATGATAAATAAATTTCACAAGAATTTGTATATTGGTTTGGGAGAAATAGGTTGGGTTCAATTTATTGAAAGAATATTATTGATAGAGGTTTTTCTTTATTTTCACTTGTCATGCGGATAAATTTTGGTTCGCAAACGTTAAAGGATATGACGAATTACTGTACGTATATAATATAAAATATTTTCTTCGTTATTCACATTATTCTCAGTGGGTAACAAAAACGACCTTTTGTAAGTAAAATAGTTAGTTTCCTGAATAAGATACAATGGTGTGTATATCCATTTTGTCTTGTACTATTTATTTGTTGCCACTTACAAATTTTATAATAAAAACAACTTAGTTATTTTTAAATGTAATTTGATTGGAAAAACTTCTTTTTTATAACATTTTAAAAGATCGATTTTGGATGGTCACATTAAAAAACCAAATGATGAGAAAAGTTATATAAATCTGCAATATTCTCTCTTGATAATTTATTCGTCATCATGAGACCTCTCTTAAATCCGCCGTTCTTTTGAAAATGATCTAGAGAGGCAATTTTCGATTGCAGTTATATTTTTCAGTTGGCGGAATCCTGAGACCAGAAACGCCTTAAGCCGAGCTTTAAACGTCAGATTTCTATTACTTGCAGGCAACTTCTTATTTTCTTTATATTTTACGAAGTAACTTAGTAAGTTTTGTCCCAATTTAAGGATATTGAATTTCGCATACACTTCAGAAAATACCAAGTTGGGGGCTGAATTATTTTAGTCGGATTTCTCATAATTTACTCAAAATATGATAAAACAATTAAACCCCTCTGGTTAAACAAATTATAATTCCAAGATCATAAAATTCTTACATTTTAATTAGCGAACATATCTTACTTTCCACATTCATAATTCATGTTTATAAAAACATAAAAAATATGTTTACAATATTAAATGATAAAAACATAACTGTCTTTTCCAAATTGGTGATTTAACCTTCTCAAATTTCGTACGTAAGAACACAAATGGTGTGTGCGTTTGCCACGTCGCGTCATCGCCTTGATCTGTATTTACCAGAAAACTATTTGTTCACTTAATTATTAAGAATTATACTAATGACAAAATATGTTAAATGTTTACCAACGGAGATTTCATATTTTATAATTTATTTCTCCTACCTAAATCAAATAGCTCGCGATTATCAAAAAAACTATTTATATTTTTAGTAAAGATTACGTAATTTGCTTAACGTCGTTGATAGTGTATAGATAAATTCTTGCTAAGTTATTGAATCAACTTTACGCGTTGGTCAACATAAAATAACAACGTATAAAACTGGTAATTAAATAACATTAACATATTACTCATCAACCTTTTTTTATTTTGGAGATGATCCGGTGGACCACGCAAAAAATTTCCAGATTTTCAAAATTCCATATAGTTTGAACTCTGGGGAACCATTATATTAAATAAATAAAAATATTATTCAAGTATCCATTAAATATTCCTGTTTTTTTTATGTATAGAGATTTGTGTCATTGATAAATTTGTGTAAAAAATATACCAAAAATGTTTTATAGTTTATTAGAGATGTTAACAATATTTGCTAATTGTGTAGTTTATTTTGGAAAATTTATCTTTATGCATTGATTGAATTATGTTCAAGTTTACAATAGCGCGTATAATTTTACAGGTGTGGCCATAAATATTATTTTCTTGTCCGACCCCCCGACAATAGAATATTTCTTTAGGTATAGGAAATGTAATTTCCCGAATATTTATTTTCTCAGCATTATAACATTTATGTATAAACAAAATATTTAACAGCAGTGTGTTGCAACCAAATTTGTTTGTTGTGTTTTTGGAAGAAAATAAAAAATAAAATTTTAAAGGTTGTTTGTTAGTTTTTTTATACACAAGAAATATAGTGACACATAATAAAATATAAAACTATTTGGCAATCATACGGCTAAACATAAACAACAGCGCCAACCCAAGTTAAATTAATTTCGATCCATTTAGCACGCAGGCGGAAGTTATGTAATTTGATGCATCTGATGAAGGTGGTCAGTTTAGTTTTATTCGAGGTTCTTCTATTAAAATCGAATTATCGATCGATTAAAAAAAATCATCGTCTTCAGTTGATCGTTTTTTTATGTACATAATACGAGTATAGAAAACCACGAAACAAACTTAATTGTCATGTGAAATTTAATACGTCATCACACGGGTGACCTTCGGATATACATACAGCAAATTAATTTTTTAACCAATTTTGAATAATAAAAAAACACTTGTGGCGAACATCTAACTGCCACTATAAAAAAAAAACTTTATAGTTCTCCATTCATTAAATTTGGTTAGCATATGTTGTGTATTCTGTACAAAACATTGCGGGTGATTATAAAGAAGTAACAAGAATGACAACTATTTCGCATAATTAAATTAGCATAATTTAAATTTCATTCGACTATTTTTTTGTATTTATTTATTTATTTTTTTTTTTGATAAACTTTTAAAATTAATTTGGAATTTAAATAAAAAGCAACAAAACGTAAATTTGGTTTTTATTGGCTTGTCATGACCACCCAACTCCTCGAGCTTTGCACTTTATAATATGTATCTATAATTATGGTGCTCGTTAGATCGATTAAATTACAAAATAAACACAAAAACAAAAAAAATTCAAGGCCCCATCTACGCAAAAATAACTCTGTAAGATGTGATATATGACGTACACGTGATCGTAATTTGATCATCCATAAATAAAATCAAATTTTATTTTGTACACAAGATCAATTACAATTTACAACACAAAACTACTCTATGTAGTTAAATTACTGCATTTCATATATGTAACATATTTTAAGTTATTATACTTTATATAGGCACACAACTATGTAAATAAAGCGACAAAAAAAAAAAAAATAGTTTATTGGTCCGTAATTTTATAACAACAAAAAACATTGTCAAGGTTGACCAGATCATAACAATTGTTGTATGCTTATACGAACGAGTGTATATCTTAAAATACGCTAACGCCCAAACGATTTTAGCGATATGTTTTTTTTTTCTTAATTCTGTTAATATTTTAACGCCTTTTTCAATATTATTTAAGTAAATAAATTTAATTGATCGGTTACACTATAAAGAAAACTCAATATATGTATAATGATCGACACTAACTATGTTAACGTATTAACAAAATAATATTTCTATTATTAAGCATAACAAAAAACTTATGTCTTAAGTATAATATTAACTGTATAAAGCTCTATAATTTCCTTTTTTTCTTGTCCAATTATTTACTAGTTTTGCTATTTATTGTTAATTAGAATATGTAAAATACAAATGTGATCATATTACTTTGGTATAAAATGGTCTCTATACTCTGCAGCTATAGTCCATACCATGTGTAATCAATATGCCACGATTCCTTTATAGTATGTGTATCTACATATTTTTACAATGGATATTATGTAACAATAAAAAATTAGATAGATATTAGTTTATATTGTTTTATAATATTTAAATAATATTTCAAAATATGTATAAAGTATTAGGTTTACTTTAGTTTTTTGTTATTTAGGTAAATAGTTGTTTTGATCTATGAATCAATTAATTGGACTTCTGCTCATTTTATGCTTTTCTGAAAATTAAATTTTATGGACTAATTTTTTCTTTTTTCTTTTATTTTAGGTAAGTTTGCTTCAATTTATACACTTCTAATGGACCGTAAGTTTTTTTATGTAATTTAAAGATTACTAGTTTAATATAATGAGCGTTTTTTACTACATTTGTTTACACGGGATTAATTTAGTTATATCGTAAGAACTTTTATGTAAAGATTGAAATTTTATTGCACAGTGGCACTATTCTGGTTTTCCCGACGAATTGAGATAAAAAATTAATTTATTGTGACCTTTTAGTGTATTTTAGTATTAGTTTTTCCAAAGCATACTGTGTCGATTGGTACCTTGGTCAAATTTTGATAAAAAATAGTTCCATTTCATTCATAGCAATTTTGTTATTTATTTTTCCCTAAAAAGTTGGTTGGGAATTATTTTTCCCAAAATGCCAATCATTACAGTACGCTTTGGAAAAAAATACCAAAATTCAGTAAAAAGTCACAATAAATCAATTCCCAATTCTCCGGAAAAACCAGAATAGTATCACAGGAATACCAAAGTTCCCTTCGAGTAAAACTTTTGTCTATCGATGTTGGTAACATTAGGGCAAAAGCGAATTTAATTTTATCGATATAATTCCAAAATTATTGCTTCATTTTGTCTAAAACTTTTTGGCTCTTGACCGAATGTGCCATACAATACTATTTTCAATTTAACAAAAATCAAAAATTACTTGACTGAGAAAATTCGGTTCTAAATATTTTTTTCGGATGAATTAAATATACACTCCCATGCAACTAAATCGACTCAAAACTTCAGCGCTCACAGAAAGGCGAATTTTTTTAAAACGGCTAAACCGATTTTCACAAGACATTAGGTATTTATTTGAGAATTGACTCAGTAGTCTTTTTATAATGAATTTTAAATGAAAATGCAACCTAAATTGATGATTAAGATAAAAAATATTGGGAATATTTAAATTTAAATTACAACAAACCCCCCCCCCCCCCTTTGCGTCTACAACGGTTCGCATGCGGTTCCCCATTGACCTTATTAAGGTTGTGATAAAGACTTGGGGTATCGCACCCCAATCCTCATTGCTGCACATCG
Organism: Tipula helvola; assembly: GCA_963556165.1. Lineage (NCBI taxonomy): Eukaryota > Metazoa > Arthropoda > Insecta > Diptera > Tipulidae > Tipula > Tipula helvola. The sequence goes on along the minus strand of OY744482.1, from coordinate 75,318,504 downwards.
ACGCCCGTGAGATGGCGATTTCGCAGTGAAATTAGGACGATAAATCGTTCGTCCCTCTCAAACGTACACCGATATCGGCTGGTATGTGATCTCCGATTGAAGGTACCAGTTTCCTGAAACCTTCTGGATACTCTTGAGATAGCAGATTGGCTCATGTTTAGCTGACGAGTGACTCCTGGTTAATTTCGTCCTTCTTGCAATAATAACTACTTGTGCGGCTTTTTCTGGAGTGGTATCCATGATTTTGAGGAAACAACGAATTAAACTGGTAGAGATTTGCTCAGGTCAACGTCTGATAAGTAAGTTATGGCAAATATCGGTCAACGTGATATTATACAGGAGATTACATCACGCCAATTGTTTTCACCGAAACACTGCATTTTGCTAAGATTGCTTTAATTTGAAAAGTACTGTATGGATTTTAATGATAAAGGTGTACCTGTAAAGATAAAATACTAAGCTGTCAAAAAACAGTTGTTTTACGAAAATAGTTGCTCTGGAGTGTATTTTGGGATTTCTTTTAAATTGGAAATAGTATTTTATGATAGTTCATGATGGTTCATTCGGTCAAGTACTAAAAGATTTTAGATAAAACACAGCAATAATTTTGTAAATATATCGAACAAATTAAACTTGTTTTCTTTTCGATTTTCAGTTAGCGCTTTAGTATGCTTTAAAAATTTTAAACGTTATGCTGTTATAACCTAGAGTGTAGAATAATATAACGGCTACATAATCTCGGTTTTCAAAATCTCGATTTTCAAAATCTCAGTTCTCAAAAGCTCAGTTTTGAAAAATAAATTTTTATTAATTCGGGCGGCCCGAATTAATAAAAATTTATTTTTCAAAACTGAGCTTTTGAGATCCGGTCTGCGATTATGTATCTGTCGTGTTGCGAGTGTATGTGTATGTATAAGTGTATGTGTAAGTGTATGTGTAAGTGTATCTGTATGTGTAAGTGTGTGTGTGTGTGTGTGTGTGTGTGTGTGTGTGTGTGTGTGTGTGTGTGTGTGTGTGTGTGTGTGTGTGTGTGTGTGTGTGTGTGTGTGTGTGTATATATCTTACAGCTCCTTGCTGAGGCTGAGTGTTGGCTGATGGCCGGCACGTTTGGTGTCGGTCCCATCATTTATGCGCCAGCTTCTCACTATTCATGGGAAAATTGAGCATGATATCGTCCCGCTACTTGTTTGTATTGTGAGTTCAAAAAGTCAAGTGTGGAATATAAATTTAAATCCTTTAAGAGTGATTGCAGATTTTTAAAAGACTAGCGTATCTGCACATAAGAATTTTTTTCCGGAGGCAGTCTACAAAGGATGTTTGTTCCATTTTGGGCAAATTATCTGGCGTAGAGTGCAGGCCCAAGATTGTGCGGTAAAATATGGAACAGACGAAAATTTTAGCATTCAAATTTGCATGCTTAAAAGTCAGTCTTGCTTTTGTGCCTGCTGCAGAAAGTATTTCTTACTATAAAGCATTAAAAAAATCTTTCGATCCTGATGGTATGGATGCAAAATTGGAAAATGGTTCAAAAAAAATTATTTGACCGATTAATTGTTTACCGAGATTTTAAAACCGAGATTTTATTATCGAGATTTTGAAAACAGAGATTATGTAGCCAACTCAAAATATTTAGACATATAAAATAGAAAAAATAAAAACCAAGATTTAAAAAAAAACAGGATTTTTTTTCAGCAAAACCAAAATTTTTGAAATCGGAATTTTTAAACCGAGATTTAAAATACCGAGATTTTGAAAACCGAGATTTTGTAAACAGATATTTGTAAATTTATGATTTTTGAAAAACCGAGATTTTGTAGAACCGAGATTTTTAAAATCGATATTTTGAAACGCTCTCTTCTACTAGATTATATTAAAGCCAATCTTAGCTGACGCCTAACTGTCTACCATGAATGCCAAACGTCGCACAGAAGCATCAAGTGGATAAAGGTGCGTACAAGCGCCACCACTGTATTTTTCCTTATCTAAGTAAGAATTATGAACGTTTTCTGTTAAAATTGGTTATGTGCTTAAAATAAATGTCGTCAAAATTCGATTTTAAGGCGGCATTTAAAAAATGAGAATGAAATTTTATTCTAAATGTTTTAAATTTGGCAACGTATTCCAGAATTTGACAAATATTTTTCTGTAATTACAGCAGAATTTTAAATTTTAAATACTGGTTTGGCAAGTAATTGTATCTTGTTGTAAGGATGCCAAATTTTTCCGACTAAACAGCGGAATTTCTAATAATTTTTGGGAAGATGTACTTTTAATGTAAGGTAGAATCACTAAATCGAAACTACTTTCAATTAAACTTGTGCAAGTGAAGTTCTGTCCGGGAAGGAATGGCTCTTAACATTAAGGAGGAAGCTTAGGCTTTCGTTAATTTTGGTAGCTGCAACTTAAGACTATTGCCTACAAAAAGTAAATTCGCTCTACAATCTTAAATTTCCGATTAGTTCTAAAACGGTATTCACAAAATGTAACTTAGCTCTATAAACGTAACTTATGCTTTGTAACTTTACAGTGAAAAATTAGTTGACGTAACGCTTAATATTTTGATTTTGAGGGCCCATAATTCGGTAGTTTAGCTATTTTCCGGTAAGGTTTTTTAGATTCGTGCTATTTTTGATAATATCTGTTTAGTTACAAGAAATCGAGATGATTTAATTCGTAGTTTTGAAATTTCGCTCAAATTTATTTCCATAGAAATTTCCATAGGATTTATTTCCTAGGATTTTTCCTATTCTTTTGCAAGTATCCCTAATCGTGTGAATCTGTCCAACTATATACCTTTTCTTATCGTTATCACTTAAGATAATAGTGTACGAGAGGATAACAAGGAACAATCGTTCTCTGTTGAAGAGACTAGATCTCATTTCAAGACGGCTTATGACATTTGAGGAAAGAATCATGTGATTTGATCAAAATCACAATAGAACGCACAATTATACGCTAAGAACACAATAGGAATAGCATTAATTCGACCTAAAATAAATAAATTTGAATCGAAATTATAAATGATATACATTCGAATTTAAATGTCAATTGTAAAAACGACTTTAGCCACCGATTTCCACTTTAATTGACATTTAAAACTGGGATTTTAGAGTGTGGTTTAAAAATACTAAAAGAGTCATTAAAGTTGCAACTGCGATTTTAGTTACGTTTATCGTTTTGGGCCCTACAATTTGTTAATACCAATTTTTAGTATTCTGTAACTTTTGGTGTATAAGCAATTTATATAAAGTTGCAGCTACAGAAAGTTAACATTTTGTATAAGATGGTACCTTGTAATGATGGTACCTATCAAAATACATTTTATCCATGTTTCAAAAATGCCTCGTGATAAAATTGTGTAGATTGGTATTCGATATTCATTGACAGTGGCATACACAATATGCACTTACATAAATACAGTAAGATCGCGCAAAACCAGGATTAATTAGGCTTCTTAAGCAGTATGCTTTATCAAAGGCTATCGAGTTCTGACATTCACCTGAACAGGTTTAGTATAAAACATTATTTTTAAATTTATTAACTTGTCGGACATAATTTAGACTGTTAATATCATTCTAGACACTAGAAGTTTACGCCTTTCTTTTATATTATTCTAACGTAGTCAGCAAATTTTCTGTTCATGTATATGTTACATACGCTATTCAAAATGCGACACATTTTTAATTTAATTAGTTTTATTTTTTTATTTATCAAAGATGGGTTTGCTTATTATGTTAATAAAATTCAGTACTGTATTTTCATTCAAATTAAATGAAAGATATTCAAACGAAAAGAAAATGTTCATTGTAAAGGAATTTATGACTGAAAAAAAACAATTGAAGAAATAAAGCTTTAATTTGAAACACATTTTCAACATGTGTCGGCAAGCAGATATGCCACGCTTTGGTTGGTTAAGAAATTTAAAATATTCGGGACAGTTAAAAATCAACATCGAGGTGGACCTGCATCAATAAATATTCCCCAAAATCAAGAGCGGATATCTATTCGAAATTTTCCAGTATTGCCCAAGTTTCCTGCGTATCGTCCATACAAAATCCAAAAAGTTCAAGACCTTACAGAACGAGCTAAATAGAGTCATTTTGCTCAAAACTTTTTGGAACACCTCAATGGAGATTATATCTTGACGAATTTCTGGTTTAGTGATGAAGCACATTTCTACCTCACGGATCATGTGAAGAAATGAAATCAAAGATATTGGAGTACAGAAACCCCAGGAAACGCCATGAATCGCCATTACACCCTCAAAAGGTAACTGTTTGGTGCGCTTTAATGGCTAAAGATATTTTTATAGTTCTTGTACCAGGAAATGTTACTTCAGCAAGTTATTTGGAGCTGCTTGATGAACACTTTATTCCAAAGCTAATAGGAATGGGAGAAAATGAAATTAACGATGCATGGTTTATGTAAGATATCTGCACGATTTTTTGATAATAGAGGCATCTTGAACCGGCATCCGTCCTTATTAAGAATCTTAAAGCTTCTTATTAAGAATCTTAAGGATTAAATATATGAAAAAGATTTTTGCCAACGAATTTAAATACAAATTGCTTGAATATCCGCAGTATTCGAGAGATTTGGCTTCCAGTAACTTCTTTCTAACACAATTCCTTCGTGGAAAGCGTTTTTCGTCGGGTGAAGAAGCTATTGCAGGCCGTTTTACGGTCGTATTAAAAACGTTCACGAGGATTAAATGTGCACAGAAGAACTTTAGAATTTGACATAAATTTAAATATTTTGTAGAAATAATTGAGATTTTCAAAAAAATTTCTAGATTTTTTCAAAATTTCATATAAAAAAACAGTTTTAAAGTTTAAACAAATTGAGGAAATATAGACTGAAATAAGCAATATTTTTTGATTGAGGCTAGATAATGTAATTTAGAATTACAATTTAAGAGAATTAAAAACTAAACAAAAAGAAATCCCATATTTCACAATTCGATCAAAATTAAACGTTTTTTCATAAAGCGACAATTGTTTACGAATATTATTTTGTTATAATTTAATGAATTCCAGTTCTTTAAAAATTTTAGCATCACAAGAAGGGTCAAAAATGGCCAAAATTGAATTTCGAACAAAGAGCCAGAATTACATTCATTTACATGAAGTTAGTACATGCTTGATTTCAAATAAAATTAGAAGTTTAATTTCTGAATTGACTTTGACTTATGTATTTTTGAAGTTTTCTGATCGATAATTTTTTGTAATTTGAAGAGAGTTAAATTTTATAATATTCCAAATTTTAACACGTTCGCAACTCAACTGTTTTTTTTTTTTTGGTGTACAAAAAAATAAAATTACATTAAAATAAAATGTCAAGAATGTGGGCGACGACTGGGCTTCCCACTCAAACTGTTTGACATAAGTGTGTGTTAGATACTTCTAGAAACACAGCCGCATCGCAAATAATCATAACAGAAATTACTACAAAATTATTCTTTATTTTTTAAATTTTGTGCCACAAATGTGTGACATTAGGTAAAACTAGCATGTCACATACACTATCAAAAATTGTCCGTACATCACTCGGTTAAGTAAACATTGATAAAAAAAACAATTACAAATCAAACAAAAAATTCTGTTTTTATTTTTTTAAAACTCAAATTACATTTAAGAACCTCAAAATAATAATAATCGTGATATAAATTAATTTATTTTTATGTTTGATATGATTTACTATTTAAACGGCCTTTTTTCATTGAGAAAGCCAACTTCCGAGTTACTTCGGGGTTTCTCTTGGCCCATTCCTCCACAATGACCCGTTTTAATTATTCCTTACCGCTAATTTGATGTTCACGGATCTTTCGCTCCAAATAATGCCATAAATTATCAATGGAGTTGAGATCTGGTGGCTGGGGAGGATGGGGAAGTGTTGACTTTACATTGTACAATAACCATTCCTTAATCAGCTTTGAAGAATGCTTCGGGTCGGGAGCGTAGTGAAATCCCAGAAAAATAAATCCCAAAAAGCATAATCCATAAAATGAAAATCCCGAATATGAAAATCGCACAGATTCGAAAACGGCGGAAATCCCAAATTTGATAATCCCAACATTTGACAAAATACACAAAAATTAATAAAGAGCAGAAATTAAAAATGTATTTATTTCAAATTAGTAGTTTGTTAGGTGGAGTACAAAATTAACGAATAAGATGAATATTGTGAGTAATATTTCTTAAATATTCTAGTTTCATAGTTGAAATGTGTTTTTGATAACACGTTTAATGGTTTTATATTTGATAATTAATGTTTTGTCTCCTTTTCGGAAATCTTTGTCCGGTATTAATTTTTTCATTAATTGTTCTAGAAAGAATAATTTCTTTTCCAAGATGAGATATTATTCGGTAGAGCCCACTGTACTGTTTTCCTACAATAACCTTTAGGCGGCGGTGCCAAGCCTCGACGCTGTTTTTACCACGGGGGAAATTGCCTTTTGCTGCGTTTTCGACAGACCAAAAACTAGGGTCATAACGCGGTTTTTTGTTACAGCTGCTTCCGGTTATGTAATTACATTTAACCCATCTAGCAATTTTTTTTGCATTTTCATCTTCAAGATTATTATACAATGCAGTATAATAAAGAGGCTTTTCAACAGGAGGAACAAATGCGAGGCTTTTTATCATCCTAATTTGGAGACTAAAATCTTCACTTTTGCCGTATTTACTCGTTGGCGCTGCTCCACACTTTTGCACTTGGCGCCGAAAGATTTGTCCAAACTTAAAAAGTCAGCCTTTAAATTTTGTATTAGGAAAATATTCTTCGGCTGCTAAATAAATTATTTTTTTCAAAATCCGTAATGATCCTTTGTGGATTAAAATGAATATCATGTTCACTTGCTATACGAAGCAATTCATAAAAAAAATCAGAGTAATACTTCTTAAACAATTTAAACACTTAAAACACTAAGGGTACAACTTCATTTTCGATTTTCCCATGAATGCTAAAAAATCTAGGCCATAATAGATGGTACAACATAAAAAGTTCCATCCATTAACCAGCAGGGACACTCAGCCAATACTTTTAAACCAGTTATGGTTCCCAGAATAATTATTATTTTACACTTTCTTCTCTATGAGGACAAAAAGCTAATTTTCGAGAAAACTTAAGTGCTGCGGTATGTCAATTTCATCGATATTTTCTGGCTCTTTCATTTTGCTGGAACGAATTCGTGTTATTTTAGTTTTTTGTGCCATTAACGCGTGTATTTGGTTTGCACCCTACAATTATTTCTCGGGCTATTTGCGATGGTGGTACGGAACTATTTGTAGCTTGATTTTATAGTTTCGCATTAAAGCTAGCAAGATGAACTTCTGATGCGATCATGTAAATGATCAAAAAACGAAGCACAATTTTGTGCTGATTTTTCTCTAAAAATGTAGAGATTGTTTGTTTGCAAGAAATTTTTTTTCTTTCTGCGTATCTCCATTTATAAATATTATTCTTTTCTGAGTCCAAATGGTAACAGAGTCCGTTATGATATAAATGATTCCCATCTTTGTTGTTTTTTACTATTTTAATTTTGTATTGAGGCCTAAATACGTATACATATATTTTTCATAAACCAATTTTTTGTACATATAAAATAATTATCTTTAAAATTTGAATTCATTAAAACTTTTGTATTTTTTATTATGATAAGTAGGAAATCCCTACAGCGTTATAATATAAATCGAAATTTCTAAACTTCGAACATTTAATTGAGAGAACTGATTTCGCTTTGTAATTGGAAAAAATTAACGAATTCAGATATGAAATATGCAGACTACTAATATGAATGAACATAAGAATATTTATAATTTTATAGTATATTAGAATAGAACTGATACAATCCGTTCCTATATTCCTGTCCCTTTAGAGAGATCTAAATTTATATTATTATTTTTGTACCTAGAGATGGGAGCGACCCCTTTTGTAATAATTATTTTGAACAAGTTAATATTTCTGAAAATTGTAAGATGGTTCAACACGCCACGCGTGAGTGTTTCAATAAATATTCTTCTTACCAAGGGGATTTTATAATTTGGAATCTTAAAATTTGGGATTTTAAAATTTGGGATTTTAAAATTTGAGATTTTGTAATTTTGGGATTTTTATTTTGGGATTTTGTAATTGGGATAACGTACCCAACCCTTCGGTTCATTGTCGTGTACGGAGCGAAAATCTTGCCCATGTTCCATTTTCACAGCACTGGTTCACAAATTATCCTTCAAAATATCCAAATAATCATATCGGTTTATTATGGTTTCAATGAAGGTCAAATGTCCGACACTACACCTCTTCAGTCAAAAGCTCCCCAAACCATTATACTTTCGCCACCATGTTTTACTCAAGTTCAGTCAGTGTTGGTTTTCCGCCAACTATAGCTCGCCTATCTGAACCAAAAAAGTTAAATTTACTTTCGTCCGAAGCAATAACATTTTCCAAGAACTCTTCGGGCTCACTCATATATTCCAATGCATATTCCAGGCGCTTTTTAATATTTTTTTTTTCGACAAATACATTTCTTGCAAGTCTCACATCCATGATACTTTCGTTTATGCAAAATATTTAATATTGCGGTTTGCGTATTGTCTCACATTTGATGGTTATTTTTTCGCGTTGATAAACTTTGACAGCGATTGTTGGAGCATTAAGCTTTCGATTCTGTTTTATTTCCCTCTCTATTAGACGTATTTGACCTTCGATCAGCTTTCGGTTGCGAGCACGCCTAGTAACCATCTCTAGGGATTTGGTTTTTTGGAAGTTCTGGATGGCGTATTGAATCAAAAATCGTGGGCGATTAGTTATTTTGGGGTATTTCCGAATCTGCAGTCTTTTGCTTAATCTCAAAATATCATTGCGACAGTTTTAGTCATTGATGAGAAATGCCAGTGAGTTAATTTTAGTCATCCTCAAAAGTCCAGACCCCTTAAAAACTGTGAACTATCAAGCGATTGGGATACTCCAGACTCCAGAGTTTAATAGAATATGTACATATTATTGCTTTGAAACAACTTAAAAATTATAGTTAGGGGCTAATCTACATGATATTTCCAAGCCCGCTTAGTTTTATTAAGCTAATGCCCTAGACAGACTGGCTCGGCTTAATAAATCCGATTTATAGTTAAACTCGTTCGTACTATAAGCAAGAAATGCGTTTGGCTAAAATCGAGGTTGACAGGACCGAACTCGAAAAATTCAGTAAAGAAGTTTTATTAAATTGCAGTATGTCTAGGGGACTGATTGGTATGCTTTACTCTTTAGTTCCGTTTTACTTAAAATCGTTTCCCACCCCTTCACAAAAAAAAAACAAAAAAAAATCTGATCTAATGATGACTTAAAAACACATTGCCACACCATGTACATAATTATAATATACTACGAGTATATACGCGTATTTAAGAGTTTAAGAGACTATTGACTTCAATAAATATATTTTTTCGATTTTTAAGTTGTGGTTTAAAATATTTTTTTTTTTTTTTTTTTAAATAAGATATCTTGAGTAAACATAAAATTTTGCGGTTTTTTACTCTTATAAAATATTTTCGCACAATACTCAACGTAAATAAAAGTGACATAATAAATAAATCTTAAGTAATTCGTTTTTAGTTTTAAGTGCACGAAAGAATTTTATCGATATTGAATAAGCGTACAAATTCATAGAATTATGTGTGGGTTTATTATTTATGCCGCAGGTAGCCTAACTTTTAGAATTACCGTGTGGCTTATTATATTGCCGCTTCATAATGATTTGAATTTACGTGTATTTATGGTGAAATATTTCGTACCAAATTTGGAATTCAATGAATGTATGTAAATTCCTTGTACTCTTAAATTAAGTATTAAACACAAATTGATTAATGGTATTTGGCGAAATTAAAAGAGGCGTTATACCGCTTGCTATGGTTAAATTGATTTTTTTTTGTACTAATTTTATTCGCACGGTATTTTAATCGCTGAAATATTTTTTTGTTTTGATTTAAATATTTCGTTATCATGGGATAAGTAGGATTGAAATTTGATAAACGTGCTCGAACTACTGGTAACATATTTATAATTTGTTCGATTACATAAAAATCGAAAATAGAAATTTGATGGCTGACTTAGATTTTCTGGAAAATATATACTTGAAGCACTTAAGGCATATAAAGTCTATAAAAATTCTTGATTTTTTTATAAAATACGATTATTAAAATTCTTACTTCTGTCTCGATGCGAGTTTTTTGCGGTACTATATTGCAATAAATGTAAATATAACAATGTGGCAGACAATAAGTCTGTATAGGAAATTTATAATTCTGAGTAATACTAATAACACAAAAGAACTATGTTTATTATAAACTATTCAACCGCATTTGGGTGTATGATGAATCTATGAATAGCGAAAGTCTTTTATTGTTACGATAATATCAGAATTCTAAATGAAAATATTTATAATGCAACGTGTATGCATACAGACAGCATTTTGTAAAAAAATAATTTAATTTAATATTCATAAAACATAATTATGCCCTCTTAATATATGAAATTAACAATAGAGATATCATTTCATAATAGATATTGTGTTACTACTACATTATTTATAAATGATGATAATAGTTTCAATTTAAGTTTTAATATTTAAAAAAGATAGTTAAGTTTAGTATAATTTTGTAATAAAAAATAACATTTTTCAAGAGGCGAGAAAATTTTTAAAACGAGTATTATTGCTATTGTGGCTGCTGCTAGACTTTATACAACATAATAACCGTGGCGATAGTAGTATTATTATGTTTATAATATCCAGAATAGCAATAGACCAGACGACGCGAATATTATTTAATTATATCTTTAGGGTAATTTGTTGTGCCAATGGTTCTTAAACCAATATTAATTGATATTTTTCGAAAGCGTCTGTTAAACCAAACACAATTAAAAAATGTAATGCCATTTAAATTATCACAGACTGTAATTTAGCACTAATTTTGTCCTTAGCTCATAGTAAATGTTGGTTGTAGACCGCGTGCGAAAATCACCAATTTTAATATAGTCGACAAATTAAAACCAGTATATAATAGCGGATCCAATAAACCTATTCCACTCTTAACCCGCCGTAGTGATCTTATCTACACGAGACTGAATATTTTTTTGTAATCATTATCACAAAAATTAGTGTTTTTGAAAATATCTTCAAAGATCCTACGAGACCAAAAAGCAATGTCTCCGAGGTTAAGAATTGTAGCGGGACAGCATTATACAGACTATGTACGAGGAAAACACTACATATGAAAGCTTTTGAAGAGGAATTGAAAATTTGTTTGGTGACCTTGGATGGCCTTGAGTGACCTCGATCAAAGATAAATCTTACATTTTTTTAAACGAGAAGGTTAGTTTTCGCAACAGCCAATTCAAAAAATCAATCATTTTTTGTATAAATGACGTTTCTGAGATAACAATGAATTTCAAAATTGTATTGCAGTGCTCAAGTACTGTGATAAATATTTTAATCTTATTTATTATATTATCACAGTACCTTATATTTTCATAATAGCCTACTTTAATTTATCGTGACTTTGAAAAATACAACTCATTATTTTCTTTCGATATCTATTCCACATCGGATTCACTTTTTTGTTCTGATTTAAAAAACTGTTGGTTGTTTTATGAACTTCAAATGTTAGATTCTAATGCACACGTAATCGATTGGTTGTGGCAAAGAATAAAGGTTGCTGTAATTAAAATAGCAAAAAATGGAATTAGACTTAAAGGGGAAAAAGTTGGAATTAAGTTTGGAAAAATTAGCGAGCTTATACTTAGGTATATATCTGTATGTTATTCTTAAAAGCCGAAATCATTAAAAAATTAGTATGGAATTGCGACACAAAAAAAGGTTTTGGTGTACTTAATTCTCCCATTACATTTACAAATCGCAATTTCATAAAAGCAGAGAGGAAATATTATTTAACTGGCCGTTGGTCCTGTTATTTATATATGCAACTGTGTAGTCGTGTTTACCAGTTTTGATTAAAAGATTTTGTTAAAATAAAAATAGTTTTAACTCCGTAATTTTAGTTTTCGTTGATCTGAAGTTTTGACGTTCAGAGGCATTTTACGATACGACTTAATGTAGAGGCCAGTACAAAGCACTACAGGAGGGAACTCTGTTCTACAGGAAAAGCTGTTCTTCAATTGTCTAGGCCATGTTAATTGTTATTGTTAATATATGCCCTAGGAAACGCAAAGAATTTAAATTCTGGGCACAAATAAAACTATTCGTCGAAAATACCTTTTCTGAATCTATTTTCGTGGAACGAATTGATCTCAAACTATTATTTCCCTCTGAACTCCAATTAATTGTTTTGATTTTTCGAATATGAAGTCGACGTTGAAGGAGGTTCATTCTTCGATACTTTTGGTTGCGAGAAAAACCAATAAAATTGTGTGTAGCTAGTTGTAATTGAAATTTTCTATTAACCTACATTGTGTCGTTTTCTATTTTTATCGTTATCTTTACAAATGAATGCTTGAATTTAAAATTTCAAAAAGCAAAAATTTATTTTTGGATTTAATTTTTGTTTGATGTGTCTCTTATCAAGCAAACTCTAATTGGTACGTATTATAACTAAAATGGGGTAAGATTTAGGTAAATCGCAAAATATGTTGATTTAGCTAAATGTTTTTATTTTATTTGTCCAATTCAATTATGTTGTACATTTTTGTAAATTTACCAAAGTAACACACTTAATTATGTAATCCAAATTTGTGACGAAAAATAAAAATTAATTTTCGAATTCGAATGATCGATAAATTATAGGCAGTGTATAGAGTGCCGCAAGTGGTAGTAACCTAGTACAAACAGTTATAGCGCCGTAAAGTCGTGGCATACTGGAAGATCATTTGAAATATTGAAAATGTGGAATTTAATTTTAAAATAAAAAAAAAATAATATAAATTACAAAATTTTCCCGGAAAAATTGCACAATTTTTACCGGAAAAACTGCTTGCACTGTCGAAAACCTATTCAATAGTTGCTTTCCAATCGACCAACCGCAAGCACCCGCTAGTGAACCGCTAGTAGAATGGTTTTTATCTCTGCTAAAATTCTATAGATAATTTAGCGAAGACAAAAACCATTCTACTAGCGGTTCACTAGCGGGTGCTTGCGGTTGGTCGATTGGAAAGCAACTATTGTTTCAATTTTGTGCGCATCGCATCTCGCTTTCAAAGTAGACTAGGTGGCGCCGCTATTATGCCGCGAGCGGCACTCTATAAATTTCTCAATTATATTTAAATGATTTTTTTCGAATATTTTATAATTCCGCTAATACCGATAAACAACCTTAACCCGAGTAACCGTGCTTCACAAGAAAGCGACAAAAATTTCACATAAAATGGTGATTGGTGGAGAAAAATGTGACAAAAAGTTGTCACAATATGGATGAAAAATGGTTGATGCGTTGATGGGGTTGACGCCGATTGTCACGTGTAAACGAACATTTTGTAAATCAAATTTGTCGGTTTTTGGTGGAATATTTTTGAAATATTTGTTGAAAGTTTAGTCACAAATTCAACAGTTTTTTTATGGTAATAAAGTCAAATATTTCTCGATATTTTCTGAATAATTGGTGGTTTAACTGTGGAACTAATTACGAACTATTTGTTGAAATTATAACCACAAATTCGATAGTTTTTTTATAATTTCACTTAATTATCAACAATTTTGTGGATATTTGTTGGTTTATTGATGCAATTATGCGTAAGAAAAATTTTTATTGTCCTACTTAAATAATTTTGTAAAAAATACTCCATTGTATGGTTTATTTGATATTTTTATTTATTTTAAAAAAAATATCTACCAAAAATGTAGAAATATGAAAATCCCCCCCGTACTTTTACCCGAGCCGAGAGTCAATACAAAATGTCTCGACTCTAAAAAATGAAAACTTTCCTTGAGTTTTCTATGTGGTAGTTTGGTTTCGTACAGATAAGGTCGCACAAACAAAAAGTTCGGTCTACTCATCAGGTACTCAGGTAGCTACGACCCACGATATACAAATAAAGGTAATATACTGCGCATACGTCAAAATTTATTACAACAACAAAAATTTAAGATGGCCGTACTTGTGACTATTTTTTGAATATGTTAAAGTAAGAACAAGTAAACGTTAATCAAATTGATAAAAATGTATTTATTTTGCAAATTTAATAAAACAAACATTTTTGATTAAGAAATTATTTTCTTAAATTTTCTTTGTTTATTTCTATAATTATTAATTATTATGGTATTTAAGTGCTTTATTCGAAAGTACATCCGTGAACGGAAAAAAATTTGTTTTATTTTTTCCTGACAATTTACATCTAATGATAAATTAATTAATTTTTCAATGTACTTTGGACAATATACAATATTGTCATCGTTAAATTTTTTTAAAATATATTCGAGCTTTTCCATTTGGCTCATTAATGCTTCAGTTGGTTTTTGAAGAGAACCTTCGGTTAACTGATTCGTCCAGGTGAATGAGGAATCTTGTACAGTATTAATTGTAGAATTATTTATTACTAATTCAGGGCTTTTAATTCTATGGCAAATATATCCTGCCAAATGTTCCAAACCGTCATATTGGAGTGATTCAAGCTCGTCTTCAGGTTCATCTTCTAAATTTATTTCAGAAGTTAATGTCCTAAACAGGTTACCACTTAAATTACCGACCGTGTCCAAATCTGGAGTATCGTCTACCATTGTGTTGCCATTTGCCGATAGACTACCCTCGTTTCTACCTAGTATATACGAGCGAAGCCGGTACATAAACTCGAGGCGGTCTGGGTGGTCGTGAAGCCCACCTTTCGAACGGATAACGCCAAAGAAATTTTCTAATACATCCTAGTTAAGCCTGTATGTTAACAAATATGAGATGTTGTACTGCGATTTTAGATCGTCATATAGAAGTTTTAATGAATTATTCGTCATTATTATTCCTGCATAAATAAATATAAATAAACATTAAATATCATTAGAACAGAAATGTTTTGTCGTTTGAAACATTCAAATTTTTTTCGGAAGACCAGATTGTGAATATTTTGTAAATTTTCGTTATTTTGTATACCTTTTTGGAATGGCATCATATTGACCTTGCCATTAACGCGCATATTGAACATGGTATCGCTCATTTTCTGGACAATTTCGAACTGAATGGATCCCGCTAGTCCAACACCTTGAACACGCTGCCGGCTGTCTTTGAATGGGACCCTGACGTTTAGGCAATCAAAGAAACCAATCGTTTACCTTAAATGTTAAATAAATTATAATTAATAATTCTAAAAAATACATTTCGATTATCTCTTACTTGTTTGACGAACTCCGCACATTTCATCCAATTTTCAGAACTCTCCTAAACTGCCTGCACGTAAAATTGCGGTTGAAACGATATGGGAAAACAATTTTGTGGCTAATTTTACCTTTTGGCGCTCTGCGCCTCTCACTTTTAAATTGGCTGCCGATATTTTGTATGCCACACTCAACTCCGACCTATCGTTGGTTTTGGCTATTAACTCCTCTATAATTCCTTTATGAACGAGTTGTCCATCAATTAAAAATCCTTTATTGTCGACAAAATTATTCCGAATTAGTTTTATTAGATGAGGCACGTCAGCAAAAACATATACTTTTTTAGTATGATCGGCCGGATTTCGAAAAAAAGATGTAACCACCGTTATATTTAGGTCACGCAAAAGCCCTTGATTTGACCCTCCAAGATCACACACTATAGCACACACATGGAATCCACATGCATGAATGGCATTTATAATGGAAAAAAGTATATCCTTCGTCATTTTTTGGTCAAAATCGTAGAATATTGGTTGCTTCCAATTCCCAAATAATCCACGTACCATAGCAACTTGCACATACTTCGCAGCTCTCAGTGTCTCATCCTTCGATTTATCATACACCACCTTCTCCTTAACTTTCATTTCGTCAAATGAAACGACGCAAACTCTATCCATTACCTTCATATCGACTTTTTTCATTATGTTTATAACACACTGCAATATTCCTGGATACACTTGGATCTTTGCACACCATTTTTTGAGGGTTATCACAGCTGGTAAGGGGTATTGTTTTTTAAGTAGTAAGCGATATGCTCGTGGCCCTGCTGCATGTATTGCAATGGCGTTGGCAATATCGTCGATTGTCCATTTGACCCGCCGTTTAGGACATTCTAGCTTCTTCAATTGGCCTTCGGTGAATATATGGCCCAGTGAATCAATAATTTGACTTTGTTTAAAACACTGTTGATTTAATTTAACGAGCTGCAATTTCGAAGGGATAACTTCAATGGTTTGTGTAGCTTGTTCGGTACTTTCGACAATAATTTTTGGTAAACTGCTTAAATTTTTACTCGGAATTTTTTTACTCTCTCGCTCTGGCTCAGTATCTTTATCTGTACACTCGACATCGATATCCATCGCTGAAGAAACTTTTAAAGCATTTAATGAATCGGCGTTATCGATATGAGTTTGTGTTGTCGATTGATTATTTACATAATTACCATCTGTCATTGTTGCGCTATTTAAATATGCACAGATAAATGAATATTCTTCATTTAAGAGATTTTAATAGTTAAGCTTACCTTGATTGTGATGTCCGTTTCCACAACCTTACATTGCGTGGGGTTTGTGAATCTTCCGTTTTTTTCGCTGGTAATAAAAGCGATGGGACTACATTTTTTTTAAGGTATGCATTTGTTTTTAATCCAAATTGCTTGTACACCGGATTCACAGCAAAGAAGTTATCACTTATAAAATGTTTAGAGCATATCCTAGAAGTCTTCACATTGAACTTGTCACTTCTGCGGCACAAAAACACCCACTGTTTACAAATTATTTTGTCTTTTGTTGGGAAACTTTGAAAGGTTGTTTCGCCGTCATTACACTTTCCTTGATTATTAGAATTACATCCATAAACTGCACAGCGCATTATTAAAAGGTTAATAAACAAATTTATTCAAATACACAGTTTAAAAACACCAAAGTTTAAACAAATTAATTCAAATATTACACAATAAAAACACTAAATTTTAAAGAAAATTGCTCTCAATTACATAGATATACGTCTATTGTGATTTGTGTGTAGTCTCAAGCTCCGCCATTTTTAAAAAAATTTGACAGCTGCGCGAAAATGAACCAAAATGAAACCGATGAGTATATTACCTGTATTTGTATATCGTGGCTACGACCTACGACCAAACACAAACTACAAAAATAAAATTCCAACTTCATACATTAAATATGAGGCAAGAACGTAGTGACTTAGCGAATTATAAATTCACCAAATCAAAAATGATCAAAATCTTTTTTTTTTTTTTAAATATGTTCCAAATTTTCAACTTTTTTGTGACAAAAAGGAACTTACATGTTGTGACAAATTGTTCTAAAATTTTGTGATCACCATTTTTGGTTACTCGGGAATCCTCTCCATATCATACACCCATTCACCAGGAATTGAACGCAAGTTGACAGAGATCCCAGCTATTTGTAGCATGTTCTTTAAAGTATATAAATAGACACAATTTATGTCATTGGAAGCCGGCCCCACTCGTCAATAAAGGAACAAACTACATATTTAAATTTAAGAGTTTCATTTAGATTTTAGAAATTAAATTTGAAAGAAATTTGGAAAAAAGTCCCTCCATTCTAAGTATGATTGTTTTTTACTATCAAAAGCTGGCAGTTCAGAAAACCACCACCCACCCCAATTAAAAAAATTGAGGTGGTGCCAACGTACAACTTTCTTTTTCAAATGGGACAGATATTTTGTGAAATATTTACAAAATAAATTTTCTGGCCCACGGAAGCTGTGAATCCGGTTGGCCGATTTTAGCTAAAATTTACTGGGATATTCCAATTTATGAAAAAAGCTTCAATATGAAGTTTTAGTTGGATAGGTTAAACTATTTGGATCATAGAGAGGACACAGACAGATAGCGGACACTTTACTTCGAAACTCAATTTTCCTTACTCAGGGGACTCCGAAACGGATAAATTCTCTTATCTGAAGGTCGAAAATGTTCATGATTGCTGCGGCCCGGGCGTAAAAGAAAGTAGAAATGTCAGAATTATGCGTAACTCTGAAACCAAGGTCACCAGTTTTCTGTTTTGATCTTTTTAACTAAAATCCTATAAATTGGGAAAGCGTATTCGTAATTTTGATGTTTGAATGATATGAATTGCAAGTATTTTGCTTCAGATTAATTTTTGGAAGCAATATTTTGAAGTTGACTAAATTTTTTGTGAAAGCACGCTAAACTATTATAAGCCAAAATAAATTCAAATTATTGTTTTTATCTTGAACATCAAATAAATAAATTCAAACATCAGTTTGCAATGCGACAATTTCGACAAAAACCAAATGAAGTTTGCCTCCATTTTAATTATTTTATAGCAACACCTCCAATTAGTTTGCCGTCGATGTTGACGGTTCGCCTGGCCTGCGCCATAATTTTTTCGGTTCGGATTATCGTAGAGTATCCATTTTTATCAACCGTCACGATACGATGCAAACCACTTTTTCTTCTGTCTCTTTCAATTAACAATTCATAAACGTTTGGAAATCGTTGATCGATCATTTGAATCGGGCCTCCATCAGTAAAGCTTCCTCTTCCTCATGTTCAAAATGTTTCGGCTGTTCTGGACGTTCCTCATCTTCATTAACAAAACCACCTCTTTTATAGCGTCGAAACCAATATTCACTTGTTGAAATCGATGGAGCATAATTACTATAAGCTTCCAAAAGCAAGTTTGCGTTTTTTGTTGGCACAAAATTCGACATATTCAACGCTCAAAAATATGACATCTTTGACACTTCAGCAAAATAACACTTACTGAAAACTAAATTCTCGATTCCTCGTCATGATGCTTTGACATGAAGTTAGCAACGATAGTGGTTGTACCAGTTAAGCCATCTCTTGAGAATCGCTTAAGATTAATGATTAATAAAATAGAAACCCTCGATCATAGTAGTTGCCCTTAAATTGGACGGTAATCTAAACTATCCATTTGTGTTAAACTTAAACTTGACAAGTTCCTACCCGAGTAACCACATGTCACAAAAAAGCGACAAAAATTTCACATAAAATGGTGATTGGTGGAAAAAAAAGTGACAAAAAATTGTCACAATATGGATGAAAAATGGTTGATGAGGTTGACGCCGATTGTCACGCGTAAACGAACATTTTGTAAATCAAATTTGTCGGTTTTTGGTGGAATATTTTTGAAATATTTGATGAAAATTTAGTCACAAATTCGACAGTTTTTTTATGGTAATAAAGTCAAATATTTCTCGATATTTTCTGAATAATTGGTGGTTTACTGTGGAACTAATTATGAACTATTTGTTGAAATGATAACCACAAATTCGATAGTATCTTTATAATATCACTTAATTATCAACAATTTTGTGGATATTTGTTGGTTTATTGATGCAATTATGCGTAAGAAAATTTTTCATGACCCTACTTAAATAATTTTGTAAAAAATACTCCATTGTATGGTTTATTTGATATTTTTATTATTATTTATTTTAAAAAAAATATCTACCAGAAATGTATGCTAGTCATCTCATCAGGTACTCAGGTAGTTACGACCAAACACAAACTACAAAAATAAAATTCCAACTTCATACATTAAGTATGAGGCAAGAACGTAGTGACTTAGCGAATTACATATAAATTCACCAAATCAAAAATGATCAAAATCTTTTTTTTTTTGGTTGGAAAAATCAACATTCATTTTGTCACAAAATACCCGCATAAATATGTTCCAAATTGTCAACTTTTTTTTGTGACAAATTGGTCTAAAATTTTGTGATCACCATTTTTGGTTACTCGGGTAAACTCTAAAATTCTGAACCCGGCGTTTTCGAAGTCGCTTTAAATTTAAAACCTTTTAAAAGCGTCTGGAAAATATTTGGAATTTTTCTTAAACAAATCCTGCAAACTTTCAGCAACAGTTTAACTATGTTAATCAGCAGACGGGTTTCTAAATCTCCAAGTTTGTGTTCAGCTCTCAATGCTATGAATTTCCCGACGAATAAGGCAGTAAAGCCTATTTTATTACAATTTAATGTTCCGAGTATCCAATTTTCGAAATTTCAAAGTCTTCTGATTTAACTAAGTGGCTTCAATTGTACAACATCTTAATTTGAAAAATAATCAACAGTAAAGATACTTCTCGAGGCTATAATGTAGCTTCCTGAAGCTTTCAGATTGTTCAGACCTTCAATGCAAAAAATGTTTTGAACCTTAGCCAGTGATATTTCTGAAATGTGCAACACATTTTACGACCTAACTTTTTAGAGTTAGTTTCCTTCGGAACTCTTTTAAATGTGCTGTTCTAGTTATACACTTAGTGATTGATCAGAACTGACTATTATCGTATAAGAGCTATTAGGCATTACCGAAAAACAGAGCTAACATCATCAAATTTACAATTACATACTTAAAAAAATGCTTGCTTACAAGAAAGATAACCATGAACTGCGTCAGCTTAGGAACAACACAGAGAGCACAAATTGGATTAGTCATTGAAATAAGCAGGAAGAGATTTCTCGAGAAAGTTGATTACTTGGTGTTGATTACCCAAAACGTTGATTACTTGGTGTAGTCTATATAAGTCAACCTTCTTCAGACCAAGCTTTTTTAAATGCATGCTATTTGAATTCTTGTCAGTAAGGGATAGCAATCATGCAGCTATAGGATTAGGATAATTTGCTGCCAGAAAGTGGGCATTCAGTCAGTATTTTTCACGAAAACTCCTTTTTCGAACAATTTAGAGTTACAATAGTTTACCTATGAGGTTGGCAACAAAGTTGCTATTTATCGGTAACCAGATGGTTGGGTTATGTGAAAAGAATAAATTGTATGCATACATCGTATTACGTTTAAATTTGATGTTCTAATGGTTGTCATAATTTATAATTTCATTTAATACTTCATATTCCAACCAAACTCTACTGTTTACCGATTTAGTTTATATTGGCCTTCATATAGTAAGGACAGATTAAATCGTATTTATACGCCTTTATAAACAGTTCAAATCAATTTACCTTCACCATAATTCAGATAAATCCTAGATAACCCGTGTCGGTATACAAATAATAAATTAATAATTGTTAAATGCGGCATTTATACGTGAGATCATAGTCCTTGATTTGAAACCAAATGTTTATTTATCATAGTATTTAGTTTTGTTATAAATTATGTATGTCGTCGTTAATTTGATGAGTAAAATTACAATTGATTTCAATTCAATTGAAGTAATTTAAATTTATTGATGGATAATAGATTTTTATTGGTGTGTTGTTGTCGCCCAATACTATGGAATAGTGTATCGTACCCCGTACATACTTAAAAAGGTCAAATAATTGTTATTGTGCGCTAACCAGTGTCGTTTATATGCTTATCGAAAAATTTGATTTGATGAACTTTAGGATATGAAGCAACACCTAGTTTGTATTGCCTTATATACTAATAGTGATATGTTTGGGGCCACTACCCAACCAAATACCTTGTATAATTAATTTACAGGTGTTCGCATTTTTATAAAATTTAACGTGTCATTATTTTTTACACTTATCAGGAATCAATAAAATTTCAAAAATGTTTCTCTAATAAATTGTCTGTACGAATAAATAAATACAGTGGTTTAATAAAGTGTAAAATATTTGCAAAATTTATGCGGGCCAAACTAAACATCTTATCTAAAATATTTTATAGTTATACTTCCTGAATTTTGTGTCATTTTGGTCATTTAAAAATGAATGAATTGAAGGTTAAACTGTACAACAATAGATCGGTTCAACGACAAAAAACCGGAAATTATGGTAATTTGTCCATATTAGCGAGGTTTTGTATTTTTTAAATTTTATCTCGAGCTGTTGCAAAATCAAACAACATTCACTAAAAATAACATGCGTATATGTAAAATGTTAGGGGTAATAAATCAATTTAATATATAATTACCTGCCAAGATGTCTGTCAGTGGATGATTAAATTCATTCAAAGTTAATCGTATTATGATTGGTTTTTGGTTTTATATTTATCCAAAAAACAAGATTTCTAATAAATTTCTTTAATGTTTAGTTTTGTGGTTTGACCGTTATTAGAAAAATTTTCAAACCCGTAAGCCATTTACAATAATTCATATATTTGTTTTTTCCTGTATCGATTTCAAATCGATATCTCATCCCAAATAAAACTTCAATTTTATTTCCAAATCACTCGATATAATCAATCGTTGGAAAACTTTTAAAGTGAATGTTTTCACCATTTCGAAAAGAATCGATTTCCCATTTTACTTACAAAAAAAAAATAATTGTCAAGAATTTAATTCATTGCTCTACAAATACAAATATAAGACAGAATGATTGATCACTGATGCAATTCAATGCATCAAATTAAGTTTTTGCTTGCTTGATTATTTTGGTTGCATCTATGTTTAGATAGAGGATTTCAGGATGATTTATTTTAAAACAAATTTGTTTTGCTAATAAAATTGTTATACTTTGTTAAATTCAATTAATTATGGTGTTAACGATATATCTTAAGTAGGAGTACAAGATGTAATTACGTTTTGACATTCGCTTATTGTTCTTTATTTATGTAAAGCGTATTTCGATTAAATTTATTCTTTGCGTATACTTTATACAACACCCCCAAATATTTTATGTAATATGTTATTCCAAAAAAACAACATCAAAGGTCAAATATTATGTCAGGATTAAAAATAAGTTGAAAATTTATCCTTGGGCTAAACAATAATCAAAGTAATTAAAAATTGTGTGTTTATAATATTAAAAATTTGATTTAAAAATATAAAAAAACGTCAAAATTTAAAGACGTTGTAATAATATTGTTGGTTGTAAATAAGACAAATGAGACGTCAAATTATTCAATTAGACAATGGAAGGCAGGAAAGTATATATAAGAAAAAGCACTTGACAATCCGCACAAAGACGATTTATTTTCCTTCATAAATTGAAAACAAACATGCAGATTTCTGTCACATTTTTCAATCTTAATTGCGCGCCGCTGAAAGTATATGTTTATATAATGTTGTGGGTGAGTCATTTCAAACAATTAAAGGAGAATATAAATCTCTTCATTATATGCGCAACCAAACAAATTAGATTCAATTGAAGACTATGTAGACTGTGCTATGGTATATGTATACATGTGCAATGCTTAATTAGCGTCAGAATTTTAGTACATAGACAAAGACGAGGTAAATGACATAAGTGTAGCGAAACTATATTATTATGTACAAGTTTATTCAAATAAAAAATAAAATATTCTTTATAGTGATAAGATAAATCACTTGAGTTAAGTTTTGAAAAAGCATACGCACAGTGTTTAGTAAAATTTAAAATCCACTTGAAATTAAATACAAAAACCAGAGAATAAATAAATAAAATAACAAACAATAAAAAATTAAGAAACTCTTCTTCATTAAAGTCGAGAAGTATTTGTTTGGAAAAATAGATAACGAGGTTTTACGTAAAATTTCGCGGTAAAAAGAGCCAGTTTGATATTAATCTTATATAATAAAAATTTACTTACGTATTAGCTTGTAAATAATATCTGCACAAGGCTAAATAATGTCACACCCGCATTTTCTCAAATTATGATTAGCATCAATAAACCATTAAATCAAGCAAGCGGAATAGAATTGCGAAAAAATGAAGGTTAATAAATTCTACGGCTTTGTTATCAATCACTTACTTTTGAAAGATGACATCCGGAGATAACTTGCTAAATAAATTATTAGCTCAGCAACCTACATATTTGTTTTAAAAATTATTTATTAATTAATTAACGTAAATTAATTATAAATACAAAACTAAAACCGTATACAAATTTCTTTAAAATCTGCGATTAAATTTATCCCATAGTTGTTTGAGAGCAACCGCGACTAACATGAAAAAGGAGGTTGCATATCAAATCAAACACGATTCGACATAAATAACCAAATATATGTAAATGTCTTTCAATCAATTACATCCAATTGTTGTTAATTTATAAATAATAAATATAAATTCGTAAAAATGTCATAATTTATGCAAATCAAAATAAATCAAATTGATTTTTATGATATCAGCATATACATATTTCATAATCAACGACGAATGTGTCTAAATTAATTCATCTCTCACTGTTTGGTATAACAAAATTTGTAATTTAAATTTATTTTTAATACATTTATCATATGATTTCAGATTTTTGGATACGACCAGTTTCTTTAGGCTCAATAAATTAGAATATAAAAGTGCTTTAAGCTATATAGAATACCACACAATAATAATAGGTCGTTTGTAATATTATTTCTAACACAATAAATCGGATTTGAGAAGAAAATGTTTGATTTCACAAATCGGAATTATTTAAATTTTCCGTCTCTCTCAAAAATAAACCTCAAATCATTTTTACATATTGTAAGTAATAGCTGCCATCCATATGATTAAATGAAGCACCTAAAATAAATGATGTGCTCAATATAATTTTGGAAGTTTAGTTTGAGATCACCCACACCATTGTAATTGTAGGCATATTTATAGTATGTACCACTATATCCCAATTTGGTTTACGATGTAACGATGTAGATATACAGACTATGTATAGAAGAGAAAAATTATCTTCTCGATTAAATTTTATTTCCTGAAATCTTTCAGTAGAACGTATTAAATTTGATGTAAAAATTCTCGACGAGTAAGAATAAGAAGAAATGTTTTTTTAGAAAAAAATTAACTGGAAATTGCTTTCTTTTAAAATTTAACAAATAAAATTATGATTTATTATCGATAATTCATTTTAAGATATTGTTAAGACAAGACAATACCGAAATTCGTTTATGTAATCCGATTAAGCAGCAGCGAAATTGAGGGTAAGAATATAAATATTTGTCAAACCTCATTTCCATATTGAAATATGCAGACAAATTATTGCAATACATTGTGAAAGAATAATTAATCTATTCCGACCAAAAATATCTAAACACTAAAATTTGCAGTTAAATATTCTAATCGTAAACAATCACTGTGACCATGAATACAAAGTATCATTTTAATTTTATATTGTGTATGAAACGTGATAAAATGATCTTAACTAATTAAGATTTCTAAATGCATAAAAACTATATTAACCGTTTCCTCCTCCTCTCTCTCCTTCACTCGTTGCGCACAAAATGACAAATTAGACTCCTAAACGTTTATTTTGTCTTATTTGGTACCTCTAACATTTTAAGCGTCTATCGTATTAGAGACCTTGTGCTGTGTTTACCTCTAAATGTGCATTCACTTCATAAACGTCCTACACAAAATTATGTAATCTAATGAATGACATTTAAAAAAATAAAATGTTTTGTTTTTGTTCCTTAATTAAAATCACATTAAAGTCAAAAAATGTCCGTTTAATTTGTAATTAGCCTGATGATGATAATCACGATATTGGGTTGCATCCATCAGCGTTTTGAATATAAGTATTTAACAAATTAGTAATTTAATTTAATTTTTTTTTGTATTTCAATTAAATTCGTTTCATTTAATTTTTTGTTTTTAATTCAATTGAGATGACCCCATGTTGGCTAAACCGCTAACCAAACGTAACAAATAATAATGATTTTAATAATTTAATCAGACTATGAAGAAATTGATGACGAGAGATACGTATATGTACACACAAGAAAACCACTAAATTTGGTTAATTTGGTTTGAAACTATGTATGCTTTAAATGTATGATGCGAGCGCGTGTAGGTTGGCACAATAAGGCACACTATATAATTACTATATATGACATGATACGTATATGTAAGTAACAAATTAAAAGAAATTTGTTGTTATACAGTAACGTATTTTATCTCCTCTCTAAATCTTTGATCGTATTAAATAAATTAATAAATTTGTGGTTTGGTACAAAAAACTAAATACAATTAAATTATTTACAAGAAAAAAATTTCATCACACAGACAATAATTTATGTATAATCGGAAATATCACAATCAAAAGCAAAAAAAAATATTTAATTTACGATCGTGCGAGGTTTGTGGACTATCTTTATATTATTTGGAGCAACTCGATTTTAAAATTCAGGCACAAGAGATTTGTTTTTCTCTGTTTGTGTTAAATTAGCATAATTGTTAATTTAAAGAAAATAAAAAGTTTATTAAAAACTCAGATTTGATTTTTAGACAATTTGTCGTCATGATAAAAAAAATGTTTGTGTTGTATTAAGACATTGAACTTCGCGGGTCCATTCTTAACAATATTATTGAATTTTTAATTTTTCAATATCACAAGAATGTGAATTTAGGTGTGCACTTGATTGACTGAATATCGCGTGACATTGAACAAAAAAAAAAAATTATCAACAATATTGTAAACACATTGAACAATAACAGTAGTGTAATAAAACATTTTAATTAACATTTTTTTGTTCTGTTTGTTTGGTTAACATCTGGGAATGATTAAGTAACATAAATTTATTTAAGATTCTCAATGTCTTCATATTTTTATTACAAAATCAATCAATTTTCATTTGGATGAAAAAAATAAAAAATAAAAACAACGCGCGTAACTGGTTGAAAATTAATTTAATTAAAAATTCATTAATTCTAATTTGGTTTTTTTTTTTGGTACTGATTTTAATGAATTTTAAATCGATTGGATATTTGTTACATTTTGTATTAGTTTTTTAAGAGTCATTTCCTTTGATCCTTTGTTGGATGAGAATTATATTTTTTAATACATAATATGATGGTGGGTATACAAGTTTGGTTTAAAGGAATGTTGATAGATACATACATAATAGCCGGATGTTTTTAATTTACGGAAATTCAGTTTTGTCAATGGTAGTTGTTCATCAAATCATTTTTTTTTTTTTTTGAGATAATTCTTCTCGAATCGAGAGTTTATTGACGTTAATTCTTAAATATTGATGCCTAGCCGTTCTTGAGGTACCTAATCAATAGAATTTTCTGGTAAGACAATAAGCAAACGTCTGGCAACAGTGTATCAAAAAAATGTGTGCACGGTTGAAGTCAAATAGTGCAATTGCGACAAAAATTTGATTGTAACTGAAATGTTTTTCCGAAAATATTTTTATCGGTTTAACTAATTATTGAATTAATCAATTTTTAAAAAAGTGCTACTGTGTCCAAAAAGTAAAGCGAGTTTTCAATTTAAATCGCGCAGGTAAACCGCACATCATAAATATTTGTTTTCTGAGTTGGCAGCATTGTGATACACATCTGTGACAAAATTTATATCAAAACATTCATTAGTTTTTGTTTTACGCTTGGTTTTGTAAGACGCTAAAAGTGTATTCGGCGATTTTTGCAATTTCTAAATACATACATACACTCTACGAATTAATTCACCGTACGATCTAAAAAATTGAATTTTCGAATTGGCTTTTGAAGCAACTAAATCCTGCTTACTGTAAATTTAAAAGGACAAAAAATACAGACAAAACTAATATAAATTTAGTTTATTAATCTACTTTTCAAGGCCGAAGATAAAAAAACTTTACATTTGTATTCCTTTTTTTGCGAACAAATTCATCGTACGATTAGTTTAATCATTATTCAACACAAAAAAAAAAAATTATTAATAACGGGTAGGCCTCCTTCGACATCTAGAATGGCTTTTAGTCTGTTATTCGTGGACGAAACCAATTTTTGGTGAATTCTGGTGGCAACCGATTTCAATCATATCTTATTGCCTCTTTCAGTGTGGCCTTAGATGTAATTGTGTGTATTTTTAGTTGCCTTTCTACTTAATCCCCCAGATGCTCTATGGGATTAAGGTTCGGATTTTGTGGAGGAGAATGTAGCTGCTTAGGGGTGTTTTACAGCTACCAGTCTCGAACAATTGCCGCTATGTGCTTCGAGTTGTCATCTTGCTAGAAGACCCAATTTTGTGTTTGTCTACCGATTCGTGCAAATTTTTTTTTTTTTTTTTTTCGCTGGCGCTACATTCCATAGAGGGATTTGGCCGCTTCATTTTGAAGTTTCGTAATCATTTTGTTAATGGATAATGAGTGATTAATTCATTGATCCTACCCTTAACCAGCCGTGATTTTTTCATCACCCGCCGGGAATCGAACCCGGGACCTCCGGAGCGTAAAGCAAGTATGCTAACCACTGTGCCACCGGGGCCGCTATGTGCTTCGAGTTGTCATCTTGCTAGAAGACCCAATTTTGTGTTTGTCTACCGATTCGTGCAAATTGGCTTTCAAAATATTCAAATACATCCTTTTATCCATATTTCCTTCAATAACTATCAAATTTCTGACTTCCGAACCCGCCATACACCCCCAAACTGAGTACATTTCCTCCAGCGTTTTTAACCGTACCACGAAGATTTGCTGTTTCCATTGCTGTTCCCTTCTTGCGCCATACTTATGATGGTCCATCATATCCAAATATATTATACTTAATTTCGCCGGCAAATATCACTTCTTTCCAGAATGAAAATTCAGCATACAGGTGTGATTTAGCGAACTCAATGCGTTTCTTTTTAATTACCTCACTAATAAGTGTTTTTTTCTGACCATTCTGGAAACTTACCCGTACCAGTTTAATGTTTTCTGGTTTGTACGTTAACATACATCTGTTCCATAGTTCTGGTGTAGCATTGTTAGCAATATTGAACTAAATATTCGCTGTTCTTTGCGTACGCAACGCCATACTACCCTTTATTCCTTCTCGGTAAGAGTACGCGGACGACCAGTTCTTTTTAATTATTCAACACTACCTGTCTTTTTATATGTTTCTACAATGTGCATGAAGATTTAAATTCTTTTGTTAACTTTGGACTTGGAAGATAACGGTTTTCCTTCCAAATGCTTATTGATAACGACTTCTTGGAAGTCAATACTGGTTTCTGTTCGCGTGGCCTTCAAAATGATAAAAGGTGTTTTATGTACCGGTAGCTTTAATGTCTTACAATATACTGAACTATTCTATCACCAAAATATTGAAAAAAACAAAAGATGCACGGTGAGATTTATGTGTTCTATTATTTATTATTTAAGATCTAGAAACATCTACTTATATTTTTTGTTACTTTTATTGAATGTAGTCTAACCATCCCATTTTCAAAAAACAAACATAAAAGCATACGTTTGAGTCTCTTATGTCGAGTTCTTTCGGACTAAAAAAACTGATCTTGTGCAAAAAAAAACGGAACTCGCCATAGTAGAAAATGATTTAGATCAGTTTTTTTTTTGCTCGAGATCAGTTTTTTTAGTCCGAAAGAACTCGACATTAGACTCAATAGGTAATTTTATTATAAATGAAGGAAATAACATCGTATTTGATCATTTCAAGCTTGGTACGAGAAAAGTTCTGCATTTTAGATCCCTCTTACTAATTACCGGTAGAATGGATATTCAATATAAAGGTGTATTTCTACCATCTTACGCATCTTGATTATATAATCCAATATTGCACATGAAAATTGTGATAAATGAATTCATAAAATATGTTTTATAACAACAACAACAAAATCAAAGGCTGCCAACATTTACAATTTGACGATCCAGAAGACTGATCAGCCTGAAGTAGTTAAGAAATTTGCATACTGTATGTAGATTCCGGTTTAGTGAGATGAATTTCGATTTCTCAATGAATAATTTCATTCCACAAATTTGTTTTCTCGTTCTCATGAACGTTACCTAAAAATACGTTTTACGTTATTTTTAAAATAATTAATTTGAAAATACAAAAGATTAATATACCATTTGGAAGTAAACAATATCACCAATGTGGATAAACGTTGATAAATTAAATTTATGTTTTTGATACATTTTCATAAATTTCTGTAAAAATTATCTGTAAAATGCTAAGAAGACAAAAAAATGCTTGGGGACAAAAACATGTGAGATTTAAATGCAAATGCTCCATGGTAATATAACATGGGCCGAATAAAAGGATGGTTGATTAGTTGCATCATCCGTGACACGTATCTTCTTAAAATAATGAAACCTAACCAATACTTACTTTATAAAGTATAAATGAGAGTATAGCCGCTGTACAATTGTAATACTACCGCAAGCCAAATACCAAAAAGATAAATTTAGAGCAAGACTTGTTTTTACCAAAAAGAAAGAGACGCAGGTTTCACAGTGTTGCGTGCCTCTTCCATTAACAAAGGGATTAATTCAACAACTTACTTTGGCTAATCAATTCTAATACTAAATTTTGTAAAAATATTATTTGACGATTATTTGGTTTTTAACATATAAATAGCTGGAGTGGTGCATTCTCCCCAAAATTTTCGTCAGGTAGGTAACTGCCAAATAGAATTTTATTTTTGTTATAGTAATTGCCGCCCCGGTGGCACAGTTGTTAGCATGCTTGCTTTAAGCTCCGGAGGTCCCGGGTTCGATTCCCGGCGGGTGATGAAAAAATCATGGCTGGTTAATGTAAGGATCAATGAATTAATCACTCATTGTCCATTTAAAAAAAATGATTACGAAACTTCACAATGAAGCGGCCAAATCCCTCTATGGGATGTAGCGCCAGCGAAAAAGAAAAAAAAATTGTAGTAGATGTATCCATTTTTCTTTCAAAATTAGTTATGAGTCCGAGAGACTCATCGCATGCGTTTACGTAAGTAAACTGACCTATTCTGATTATGGTTAAAAAGATTTTCTTTTTAATCATTACGAGTTGTCTGTCGTACTTAAAAAGGTGTACGAGTAAAACAACAACAACAAATTGCAATTATAAGAACTCGTAATCTTATACATAATCGCGTTTTGTCTTAATTTCTCGTAAATCGAAACTCGAAATGTTTTCATAATCGCACCCCCGTTAAACACGAAGTAATGAATTTTAAAAATTGGTTGTCCATCTTGAAGTTCCTCTTTTAGTTTTGTAAAGTTGTAACTTAAGAGCTTTTTGGTTTGTCTCTTTTGTCTAGTGGTGGACTCCAGAGTACTTCCCTTACGAGCCCTAACCCATATATGTCCAGAAACGAGTCCTAAACACATATGTATAAGGACACTGAATATTTTTTATGTATTTCTCAAATATTAATAAAACCAAATAACTTTAGAATTTAATTTTTTTTTTATTATAAAGTTACATTATTCTTACACTATTTTTTTAATTCGGTGTAAAGAAAAACATAATAGAAACAAAATTTAAAATCATAACTCATATTATCGTCAAGATTTGCCTACACATAAATATTCGGACACTGTGCTTTAGTAAGATGTTACGTCACCTTTAGACTTAATAACTGCTTTTATACGAGCAGGCATAGTTTTAACAAGAGCTTCGCATTGTTCAACGGTAAAACATTTCCAAATAGCCTGTAACTTTTGCCACAAATCAGCAATATTTCTCTGTATAGACGATTCCTCAGTTCTTGCTTCATTTTATGCCATACTGTTTCGATGATATTGAAATCAGCACCGCATGCGGGCCAATCAAGAAGAGGAATAATATGATCTTGCAGCAATTTTTTAGTAGTTTTTGCCGAATGGCATGATGTTCCATCTTGTTGGAAGATAAAATTTCCTTCAGGCGATAAGGTCGGTATCGAAGGTAACAAGTTATTTTCAAGAATTTCCTGGTATTTTTGAGCATTGACGGTAACTTCAATTAAATTTAACTTGCCTACACCATTTTCAGACATATTCCCCCAAAATTAAATTGTTCGTTTTAGGCAATCTTTGTGGAATGCTTCGTTTTTTGTTCTGATAACTTTTTTTCGATGGTCACCTACACTAACTTCAAATCCTGATTCATCGCTAAATATTATTTTTTTCCAGTCTTCAGTAATCCATAATACTCTTTCCTTTGCTCAAGTTAATCGGTTTTTCTTTTGTTTATCTGTAACCAATGGCTTTTCTTTTGCCTAAATAAATATGCCTTCAAGTTAAACATTTTTAAATTTTTTAGCTTAATAAACCTTATAAAAATGCAAGTTTGATTTGTGTATATATCGTCGACAGGTTTCGTGTGGAACATTAATATTTGTTTCATCATTCAACTTATACTAGTTATGTCCCGTACAGTGTTCCTACGTCCAGATTTACAAGTCCGAACGAGTGTTCTTTGTATTATGGGACTGAGTTTACATGGACGACCGGTACTTTCCCCGATATACATATGTACGGATCTGGTTTAGTAAATCAGAAATTATAATGTTTGAAATATTGGAAATATCAGAAGTTGTTGTATCATCGAAACAGTATGGCATAAAATGAAGCAAGAACTGAGGAATCACCCATACAGAAATATTGCTGAGTTGCGGCAAAAGTTACAGGCTATTTGGGATTATTTTACCGTTGAACAATTCGAAGCTCTTGTTAAAACTATGCCTGCTGGTACAAAATCAGTTATTAAAGCTAAAGATGACGTAACGTCTTACTAAAGCACAGTGTTCGAATATTTATGTGTTGACAAAGTTTAACGATAATTCAATTCAATTCAATTTATCTTTATTTAAATATTTTTTAACATTAAATTACATTAGTAGTTTCATATAATCCTTAAGAGTTTAGTTTGAATATAACTTTACATCTTTAATTTATTGTTTTATTAGTTTATTTTTTATTAATTTAATTTTTATTTTGTGAATTATTCCATGTTAATATTATCCTCTAGGAGAAAGTTGAAAAAACCTAATTATCGTTATTAATTAACTTAACCTAAATACTTAAAACTAATTTGTATTTCAACCATCGTGAAATAATTCAATTATTACTTTCCGTGCAAAAATTGTTGATAAGTGGCAACCCCGAGTTGAATTTAGTGTTCAAACAAATGATTTTTTCGTTTATTGTTTTTATTTTGTTAAGCTTATGAAGTTTAATTGTTGGAAATAACCACGGCAGATTATATATCATTTTTAATAGTTTGTTTTGCATTATTTGGAGTCGTTTCTGATGACACAGAGATATTGTTTGCCAAGCAGGAGAGCCATAAGTTAATATTGGTGAAAATACAGATTTAAATATCAGAAGTTTATTATTAAGGCTTAAACTTGATTTGCGGTTTATAAAGGGATATAAAATTCTAATTAGTTTGGTCACTTTGTTAATAGTATAATCTATATGTTTGTGGAATATAAGTTTTTGGTCAAGCATCACGCCAAGATATTTAATTTCTTTACTCCAAGGAATACTAATTCCACTTACACTGATGCATCTCGCCGGTAGAGCATGTGGAACACGTTTTCGTGTGAAAAACATCGCTTGTGTTTTAGTGTTATTTATTTTTATCTTCCAATTGTGTAAATAGATTGCTACTTCAGCATATGCTTTTTCTAGATTGTTGATGATTTTTTGCGGATCCATAGAGCTCGACAGGATAGCAGTGTCATCAGCGAATTGAAAAATGGTGCAACCTAATGGTTTTGGGAAATCTGAAATATATATATTGAATAGTGAAGGACTTAATACAGCACCTTGTGGAACACCAGCAGGAATTGAAAAAACTTTTGATTCAACATTTCCTATGAATACTGAGTATGATCTATTATGTAGATAAGAATGAATGATTTTAATTAAATATACAGGAAATTTAAACTGAATTAATTTATGAATCAACCCGTCATGCCATACAGTATCGAAAGCTTTTTCAATATCCATCATTACAAAACCTGATGATTGTTTTTTGTTTAGTTCGGTTTTTATTAATTTACATAATCTATACGTTTGGTGAACTGTCGAGAGTTTTTGTCTAAATCCGAATTGAAATTTAGGAATCAATTGTGTTTCATCAAGGTGCGAAAGTATTCTTGTTTGAATTACTTTTTCAAATACTTTAGACAATCCACATAGCAGGCTTATTGGACGGTAATTTGATGGTCTGGAATGGTCCTTATTAGGTTTTTGGATTGGTATTATTTTAGCAAATTTCCAAGCTTTTGGGAAATAATTTAACTTTAGGCATGCATTGATTATGTAACATAGCAATATCTTTAAATGTTTAGGGCTTTGTTTTAACAATTTA
The DNA here is from genome assembly GCA_963556165.1 of Tipula helvola. Classification (NCBI taxonomy): domain Eukaryota; kingdom Metazoa; phylum Arthropoda; class Insecta; order Diptera; family Tipulidae; genus Tipula; species Tipula helvola. Next base: position 75,284,507 of record OY744482.1, on the reverse strand, counting down.
TTAGATATTTTGTCGGAACCTGGAGCTTTAGATGTTTTCAGATTTTTAATAATAAGTGCAATTTCCTTAGTAGTTGTAATTAATGGATTGGATTCAAAATTTGGTATTGATTCTAATTGCTTTATCGAATTAGCTATTGTTAATTCGGTAGCTGGTTGAGATGCATTTTTAGTTAAAAAATGGGTTTTATGAAATTCTTCAGCAATGGCATTAGCTTTTTCTTCTGGTGTTATTAAAATATTATCATCCAGTTTAAGATGTGGAATACCGACAGTTTTATTTCTAATTAGTTTGGTTACATTCCAGAAAGTTTTACTACCTGTTATTTGTAGTTTATTTAGTAGTTTATTCCAGTTTTGGTTTCGAATTTCATTTATTTTTATTTTTATTTGCATGGTTATTTTATTTATTATTTTTCTTAGATAAGGCTGTCTAGTCCTCTGCCATTGACGTCTTAGAGTGTTTCTATATCTAATAATTTTTAATGTTTCTTCATCTAGTTTTATTTGTGTTTTCTGATTAACTAACAATGGCACTGAAACATTTTGGGCTTTTATGATCAATTCGGACAGTTGAGTAATGTTATCGTCTATTTTTTCAATAGAATTTATATTTTCGCTGGTATAGTTTGTTAGCTTTATGTTATCTTTTAGTATCTTATGATACTTTTTCCAGTCTGCAAATTTATAACAGCGAATTAGATTTGGGTTAGTATGAAGTTCTTGATTAGCACTGATTGTAAATGAGACCGGGTTATGATCAGAAGAAAGTTCACAGACAGATAAAAGATTTGATGTTAAACCGTGCCTATTACATAAAACTATGTCAAGCGTCGATGGAACGCCACGCGATGAACTAGGGTAATACGTTGGTTGAGAGGGAAAATTTATTGTAAAGCTACCTTTATTGATTTCGTTGTATATTAAATTACCGGCACGGTTAGCTTTTGAACAGTTCCAATATCTATGTTTAGAATTGAAATCACCACCTAATATATAATCATTGTTAGTATTTGAAAGCTTTTTTAAATCATGATTGAAATCACTTAACATACTTGCATCAACACGGGTGCCAGGAAAATAAGCCGAAATTACATTAATCGGTTTATTAGTGCTTTCAATTTCTATACCAATACTTTCAATTACTTTAGTTTTAAAAAATGGTAACAACTTATGCTTAATAGTTTTTTTCACGATAATTGCAACACCACCACCAATGTTATTTAGTCTATCTGCTCTATATATTATATAATTTGAATTAACATAGAACTTATCACTAGGTTTAAGAAATGTTTCTGTTAACAATATTATATCTAATTTATTTGTTTGTATAAAATCTGATAGTTCAACTACTTTATTTTTGATTCCTCTAGCATTCCAGAGAACTGTTTTAAAATTGTTTGCTATTTGTTGACTGATCATTTATTTGAATATAAGTGTTTATAGGCTAATGAAGTTATAGCAAAGAATATTTCTTCCTTGTTGTTGCAAGAGTTTAGTCTGGTTAGCACTTCTTTCAGTAGACTGGAAATCTCCTCAGGTGTGAACAGATTACTTTTGTCCTGATTGGCGTTGAGTTGTGAGTTATTATTTAACGTATTATTATTATTATTGTTGTTGTTTACAAATAGATTACTCCATTGGATTGTATTTGGCCTAGACCCGAAATCAAGGTGACTATTTATGTTTGGAAAATCTTTTTGATTGTACTGAAACTTCGGTACATTATTTTGTTGATGAATTTGTCGATTAGCAATATGTATTTTATTATTGTTGTGAGTTGCGTTATGTTTGCGATTTAATTGCTGTTTTATTGCAATATATTCCTTTCTTTTATTACATAAAATTGAATTTGATGGATGACCTTGTTTACAGTTTATACATTTTATTAGTTTGTTTTTCTCTTCTTCATTTTCGATTTTTTTTAGTGGACATAATGAAGAATCATGATGTTCACTACACATGTTACAAGTTGCAATTTGGAAACAGTTTCTTGTCCCGTGACCAAACATTTGGCATTTCCTGCATTGGGTTGGACCTATTCGCCGCCTGACGTAATAATTCCATTGTACTATTTCGTTTAGAACTCCTTTAATTTTTCGTAGTTCATTTATTTTTATCTCATTTTGCTTAAAATAGAGCAAATAAGTGGCTTGATTGTTGTATCTTTGTTTTTTCACTGATAATTGCTTTATCTCAAGAGGAAATATATTTGATTTAGCTAAGTCATCCTTAATGTCTTTAATATCGTTTGTAGACAATCCAGTTAGTACAAACTTCTGCTGCCTATTTTCAGGATTTTCGTATGTAAAGAAGTGAGCTTCTTCATTCACCAGGAGAGTTTTTATTTTATTATAATCATCCATGTTATCTATGTTGATTTTTACTCCAATCGACATGTTTTTAATAGTAAAGTTGGCTGCACTAACCTGTTTATCTTTTAGAAACGTTCTTATTTCAGCTGGAATTCCATCTCGGATTATTATTGGTGGAATTTTCCGTATTTTATCTGGAATGATCCCTTCTCCTTGAGGAAGTAGACCAAATCCACTCGATGTTAATGGCATTGAATCTGCACTCATTGTTTCAGTATCATTATTAACGGAGATGCTATTTTCTTCATTAGTTTTGAGAATTTTGCACTCACTATCACCGGAGGAGTCGCTAGGACTCCTCCTTTTACTTAAGTAAGACAAATTTGTCTTTTAAAACTTTCCAATTTAATTTTTAATTAATTTAACTTTTGATTATTTGTTATATTATAACTGTTCCGTTACTGTATTATTTAATTGTGTTTTCACAATATGTATAAATTTTAAAAAAAAATTTTATTGTTTGTAAAAAACAAAAATAGGTCTGCTCGTGTTGAACACCAAACAGAGAATGTTTAACGATAATATTATGAGTTATGATTTAAAAAATTTTTTCTATTACGTTTTTTTTTTTTACACCGAATTAAAAAAATAGTTGAAGAATAATGTAACTTTATAATAAAAAAAAAAAAAAAAAAAAAAAAAAAAAAAAAAAAAAAAAAAAAATTAAATTCTAAAGTTAATTGGTTTTATTAATATTTGAGAAATACTTGAAAAATATTCAGTGTCCGAACATATATACATATGTTAGGACTCGTAGATGGCCATACAATGTGGGTTCGGGCCCGGGAGGCAATAAAGTTAAAGTGGTACCTTTGTTTTCTCTGCTCAGTTCCTTGAGATTACAATAGCAGCACTAGGTCGATTTATAATTGAAAACTGAAGGTACTAAGGCAAGCAATGCAGACTGCTGTGATACTTAAGTAAATTTCGGTTTTTATTTTGTATTTTTGTTTTGTTTTGATGTATTGAAGCAAATAAATATCGATGACAAGGAGTCTCTGCTTGGAGTACAAGTGCTCTTGGTAGTACAGTGTGTATTCATGACATATACAATTCATTACCGAATTATTAGTCATTTTTAAAGAAATTTGTCGACATATTTGGAAATAATATTGATTATTAGACGACTATTACCTATTCGGGATGTATAGTAAAAGTGTGCGCTAATGGCTGGTTAGAGCCGGTTTCCAACGGAAATAGATATTTTGGCACCAAATATTTATTTTGGTGGTAGTCTAAACAGATATTTCCATAAGAAGCGACACTTTTTAAAACTACTAGGAGGCTAATTGCTGCTTAGGCGGCAAATTTATGTTTAGGCAGAGTTTTGGTAAGAATATAAAAAATAAGCCTCCATAAATAGCGGCTGTGAAGTTTTCAACAAAATCAGAAAAATAACAAAACATGGCGGTACAAAATTTGTCGAAATAACAAAAAATTGTGCATGGATTGGTGCAGTTGGCAAAAGCAATGAGACAAATTTAAAGTTTCGTTAAGATCCATAATAAAAATTGAATAAAAGTATCCACATGTAATTGCGATGACCGAGACCCATTTATTATTGATGATGTTCGTTTTATAGAAGATGAAACGTAGTTTTGCAAATTTAAAATTTTGAGGTTCACTTTATTAAGGTTGGCCTTAATGGGCCTTAATAATGGGTCTCGGTACTTTTATTTAATACTCCTATCCGTTATCACAAGCTAACTAGCCATGTATTTCGCATTTCTGAGACATCTCTGTAATCCGGCCAATCCCTAATAAAGTGAACCTCAAAATTTTAAATTTGCAAAACTTACGTTTCATCATCAATAAAACGTTTCATCGTCAATAATAAATGGGTCTCGGTCATCGTATTTACATATGAGTAATTTTATTTGATAGCCCTTATCATAAGCTAACTAGCCATGTATCTCACATTTTTGAAACATCTCTGTATTCCCGCCAATCCATAAGAAAGTGAACGTTAAGTATGTTGTCTCTGAATAGCTCTTCAGTTAAAAATTATTTCATGAAATATGCCTTAATTAATTAAAAAGAAACTTTTATTCAATTTTTATATGGGTCTTAAAGAAACTTTTAAAAATGCCTTACATTGCTTTTATCAATTGCACAAGTTTTATTTTATTTCGACAAATTTTGTACCGTCATGTTTTGTCATTTTTCTGATTTTGTTGAAAACTTTTTTATAGCCGTTATAAATAGCTATATATTCATAACGGTTTAACTGCGTTATCCAGAAAAAAGTCTATCTAAGAAATCTCTTAAAATAAAAACAATTAAACCAGCAAATTTATTAAACATCGTAATTTGTTTAAGATTTATTTTTGTTTGTTTTTTACCATAGGTGATGAGGGATGGCACCTTCAAACCCCTTCTCCTGCAGAATTTTCGAATATTCCAGAATTTATAGAAGCACCAATATTTTTCAAAAACATTGATTTTTTATAAATCACATATTGAAATTGAGAACTAATCCTCAACGACCCTTAGCATTTTTGCTCAAGAATTCCAAGAAATCATACAGTAATCTCATTATTTAGTTAGTGTTTGGCACTTTTGGTTAATACAATAAAAATGAAATTCAACCGAACCCAAAAATGCCAAAAGTGTAATTTATGGATTTTTAACCTAACGTTTTGCCAACCATTCGCTAGCGAGTGAAATATGCTTTGTTTTAACTTAGGTTAGCAAGGGAAGGAGAATTTTTCTTCGGTTTGTGAAGAGAGTACGGTAATTTTGTTTGACTTGATAGTGATACTCAATTAGTGAGAATCTTTCATTTAGGAATTCTCTAAGAGCCTCAATCGCGATAATCTTAACGCCAAACTAATTTTGCATCCGGTGATGGAGGAGTCAATTGTTCTTATTAGGGCAGTTCCTGAGTTTCTTCGAATTTGATTGAATCTCTTTAATTACTGATTTCAGTTCATGTAGACTAGAGCAGTTTCTGTTAATTTCTCAGTCTGAGAGCATGTTGTCTGAGATTTAAGGGATATCTTTGAAGGGCATTGGTCCTAATGTATAGACCCATTATTTTCTCCATGATTTTATGTATAAATGATATCAGGCTACTATGTTTTTGTAGAACCTAATGTCATCGAGGGGACTTTTCCCCATTTTTGGAACATATTCCTGTACCACATAATTAGATAAGGCAATAATTTCCAGGCCTTGCTGCCAAATTACAGGGTAAACGCGCAATAACTTCTTGAGATTTGTATGAACCAAAAAAGACCGCCCAGCGTATTTCGCCAAGGGATTAAAATCTTTCTCGAACGCTTGTAAGCTACCATTGGGATAAAGTGAGGATGCGCATTGCTTAGTTGGATCTAAATTTGGTATATTAACCTAGCCCCAAGCTTATGTTTTTCCTTAGCTCTATGTTATATTGGGTAAACGAAGTGCGATAGGTTGTCCAGTCATTCATTCTCTTAATTCTTTAATTACTTACTTCTCTTATTTTACCCACCAGAAAGTGATTCCACCATGGAACATCCCTCGTGCCACAGCACTCAAAAGAAGAGAAAAGACTAGCCAGTTAGTACGTACGTTTTAATATTCTTACCAGTAACTGTTCTCTTATATTCTAATATGAAATCCGATGTACTTATGATCTGAAATCGCTCGATACATGCTAATCCAGAGTGGCACTTTAGGTACTCATGTCTTACAGGTAAGATCCAGCATCATTTCCCTCCGAATGGCAATCATAAAGGATTTGGCGATCAGCTATACAATAGAAAGTCAATAAACTCTGTACTGCTTCTAAATGGGTGTTGTTTTTGCCCTCGGAAAAACAGGCTGACTCTACGTTTATCGTTTTTCCGCCTTCCCTTAGTAAAGGTGTCTTTATTGAAATCGCTATGATATGCCTGGAAACAAGTTGATTAATGGAGAAGAAATTGTGCGTTGAGCAAATAGAAAATAGATGTACTCGGCCTGTCTACTTCCAAGCGGCAAATTATCTTACCCGTTTTGCTTGGCAAACCTTTAATTTTTCCATTATTAATCTATCCGGTATGGCCAGTATATCCAAAGCATCTCGCTTACTTTTTCTTCGAATCCTCGCCTTCTTTTGAACAGCCAATGAACTCTATGATATCATGATCTCTATTCTACTTCAATGGTATTTTCTACTCTGCATCTCTCGAGAGATGCTCTGCGTTGAGCAACTCTATTCCCTGAGGGTATGTTCTTAGTCCCTTATAACACACTACAAAGATTACTGATTCAATGTTGATTAATAAGTTAATCGAAACAATTCTTATTATGGCATACTTCTGATGATCTAATCATCGAACAATGAATGCATCACACAACCAAGTCGTGCAATTACAATTCAAATTAATTAAAATCAATTAAATTGATTTCTACTATTCAATAAGGAAAATATTTGCGTATTTCCAACTAAAAATTTCCATAAAATTATCATCCCAAATTGTATTTAGAAAAATATTTGTTTTTTCATCAACAACATATCGATATATTTGATCTTTACTGTAGAGTAGTGTAAATTTAATGAAGCGAATCAAATTTTTTTTTTTTGTGGTACAAATTTTCTTTCTTACCGTATCCACCACACATGAGATGAGTCTGTTAATATTTTAAAAATTAGTCACAAAGAAAATCTTGAAGTTTTTGCTTTTCGGTATTTTTTCATGAGTTTGTGCTTTCTTCTTATGATGATTAATGATGGTATTTGTTCGTAAGAATACCACCACCTGTTTGTTATTGTTGTGGTATAATCTTATAATAAATTAACTAACTTTATAACTTCTGATTACAATTATTGGTTTAGTACCGGGTGTGCTGTAATCACTTATATTACTTCACCACCTTACCATAAACTTTTTAGTGTTGTGTAGGTTTTTCGCATCATATCATTTATTCCATAATTAGCTGAACATTAACCTAAATCAAAGGAGTTAGGAGTTAAAAAAACATTACGCAATTTCAGAATTTAAAATAATTTTGGAATAGGAAACTACTTAGGAATTAGAAATTAACAAAGGCAGTGGTATGCATTAAAATCATCTTACTAAATGTTTAATGAGTGAATATAATTATTTTCTAAGTGAGGCGCACAGTATGTAATTATACATTACATCATCGTTCAATATGTATATGTACGTTCAATTAATTTTGATGTGGGTTTCAGAAACTCGCACCATATAATTTCATCAAAAATTGATAATTAACCGATTAATAGTACGACGAATGAAAATATATCATAATAAATTTCCAGCATCTTATCTCGCTGTGTCTTTAAGACAACTCCGAGAAACAATTATTAAATCATGCTCATTATATTATCATGATCATTAAATATACGATGATGATGATAATGATGTGAGGAAGAGACCACATTAAAATATAAAATTAAATAAAATTTAAAAAAATTATTTATTTACGAGATTTTTTTTTTTATTTAATTTATCACTAAATAGGCTCACGTTGTTGCCGCTTTCGAACAAAGTTTAACAAGTATGACCGGAAGATTGCAGCAATTAACGGCGAACGCAGAAAAAAAGGTAATTCATATATTTAAAAGTGATTTGATTTCCATTATTTGTTTTTATTAATGCCCATACCGTATAATTATATTATAGGATAGCGAATTAACAGAATTACGACAAACAATTGAACGTCTTAGAAAATCATCGATACAAGCCGGGCTAACGTCGGCCCATATGCAAAGTATGGGCGTCCAATCGAATAATACTCAACTAATGCAAAATTTAGGCAATAACACCGATCAACATAGTAGTAGTAGTAATAATACAAATAATCAACTAAACAGTAATAGCAATACAACAACGGGGAATGGTTCAATGCAACGGCATCATAGTACTGATTCAATGTGTTCGTTAAATTCATTAAGTTCTGGTTGTTCGGCACAGGATAAAAAAAAGAAAAAAGGTTGGTTACGTAGTTCCTTTACGAAAGCTTTTTCGAGAAATGCTAAAATTTCGAAAACTACACGCCACTTAAATAGTGGACATCATCAAAGCAATAGTAATAATAGTAATACAAATGACTCACTTATAAATACAACAATACAATCGGTAAATAATTCGACGATTAATGAATCAAATCTGCCACCAGCTTCACCAAATAAAAGTCCACATAAAATTGTAACACTAGTTGAAAATGGTGAGTGTACCTTAATTTTAGATTAAGACTAGTATTTTTAAAAAATTGTTTTTTTTATTTATACAGCCAAACCCGTAGACGCAATCGATACAGAAAATAATCCTGTTGTTGATGAATTAAAAAAGCAACTGCGTGAAAAAGATTTAGTTTTGACTGATATTAGATTAGAGGCCCTGAGTTCGGCATCTCAGTTAGAAACGTTAAAGGACACTGTGATGAGAATGAGGGTGAGTATTTACGCAAATATAAAGAGATGAGAAATTTATGAAATGTTTTCTTTTTTTTTTTTTAATTTAGGCCGAAATGATGAATCTCAAACAAAATAATGAGCGATTACAAAAACTAGTGACTAGCCGATCTTTAGCCGGTAGTGAAGTTTCTCTAGGTGCTATAGGTAATAGTGGAAGTGGGGGTGGAGGTCGTGATAGTAGTTGTGGTGGTAGTACTAGTGGTGGTGGTCCAGTTAGCCCAAACGGATCGGTAAATGGTGAACCACGTCGTTTTAGTTTAGTCGATGGATTAAATCGTCCACCACTAGAATTACCTAAAAGTCTCGAAGAAACTGAAGAAGAAGATATACCTCCTGCACCCGCCCCCGACTCTTTAACCAGTCTAAGTCCAACAACACACGTCGATTTAACACCACCGCCAAAATTAGACGTACATCCAGTTGGGGAAATACTATCATCGACCCAGGTGGTCGAAGAAACAGGCGATACAGATGGCAAGCGGATTGCGATTGCTGTGTATATCGGGCAACCGGAATCATTTTTACGTTACGCAGAAGAAATGAACGAATGTGATAATTACTATGTGAACACAAATTTAGATAATCAAGATAATTTAGAGAATGGATATGACAATAATTACCATAATCATCATCACAGCCAACATTATTTACACCAGCAGAATCCTTATGAATTTATAATCGCCTTTACCTATATTTCGGGTAAAACAACGTGGCAAAATTTAGATTACATCGTTCGAAAAACGTTCAAAGATTATCTCGCTAAAATTGATCCGGGCACAAATTTAGGTTTAAATACAGATTCGATCACATCGTATCATTTGGGGGAAGCGAAACGAGGTCCAGAAATGGGTTTCCCTGAATTATTGCCATGTGGATATATAGTAGGTAATGTACGGACGCTTTATATATGCCTCCAAGGTGTTGGCAGTCTTGCGTTCGATAGTCTAATACCGAAAAATATCGTGCATCGATATATTAGTTTACTAAACGAGCATAGGCGGCTTATTTTATGCGGCCCAAGTGGAACCGGTAAATCATATTTAGCACGAAAACTGGCAGAATTTTTGGTTGCCCGATCCGGACGGGGAAATATTACAGAAGCAATTGCCTGTTTTAAGTATGAAATTGTAGACATTTTACAATGATTTTTGTTACTCATGATTTTATTTTAATTTCAGTGTTGATCACAAGTCGTCAAAGGAACTACGACAATATTTAACTCATATCGTTGAGCAGGCGTCGATGGCGAATGGGGTTTCAGAGCTACCATCAATAATCATTTTAGATAATTTACATCATACATCGGGTGATGTTTTCTCATGCCTGACGGGGCCAGTACAAAAACTTCCTTGTATCATTGGTATTATGTCACAGGCAACATGTAACACCACAAATTTACAATTACATCATAATTTCCGATGGGTTTTGACCGCAAATCATATGGAACCGGTTAAAGGATTTTTAGGCAGATTTTTACGTCGTAGACTTTATCAACTGGAATTATCAACATCAACACCACAATCCCAATTAGCTGCTGTATTTGCATGGCTGCCCACGGTGTGGCAACATATTAATCGGTTCCTAGAAACGCATAGTTCTAGTGATGTGACAATCGGGCCCAGGTTGTTTTTATCGTGTCCGCTCGATATTAAAGATTCACAAGTATGGTTTACTGATGTGTGGAATTATCATTTAGCACCATATCTAGTAGAAGCGGTACGAGAGGGTGTTCAACTGTACGGCAGAAGAGGAGGTAAGATTTGTTTGTTATTTTTATTATACAATAATTTTCAGATCAAATAGTAATAACATACCGGTGTCGCAGGATTAGATTATGCTAAAGGTGGATTTATGGTTGCCTTCGTTCATTCGGTCGAAATTGTTTTTTAATCAATCGTATTCCTTGAAAATGACGTTATTTTTCGTTCCTGTTCCTTTGACTGGATTAAAAAAAAATTCAGACCGAATGAACGAAGGAACGAAAGCAACCATAAATCCGCCTTAAGCGACAAAAACGTTGTTTCGAGAGAAACGAAATTTAAACCTCAAATGCACATACACTGCTCGTCAAAAAATTCCGGACACTTGGATTTCTTCATAAATCTTCAATTTCTAGAGCAACTACGCATTGTTTAAAAGCACTGTCATATTAAACAGTACATAATCGAAAAATAATGTGTAACAGAAACCGATTTTTTTTTTATTTTAAGTCCCATCATAGCAACAAACAATAATAAATGAAAAATATTTAAAATTTTGATTTTACGTTTCTAAATAAATGAGCATCAATTAATTGTTTTTAAACGTTAAAAGTAGCATTTATTGTTAGTATTATTACTACAGTTTACGAAACAGTGCGTAGTAATTATTATTAGACAATTTTATAATTATGAGACCAGAAAATGTTGCAAAAATAATCGCTTTGAGTGAGGATGGCCGTAGCGTGCGTTATATTGCTGCCCACCTAAATTTCCCTCGATGTACAGTTCAAGACGCTATTAAACGATATCGTGAAACTGGTTCGTATCAGCGAAGGGTTGGGTCAGGTCGTAAACGAGCAACAAACGAGCGGACCGATCGATTTATGGTATCAATGGTACTACGAGATTGTTTCCAAACAGCTAGATTCGTCGCTGGTCGATTAACACAGGTACGTGGTGTCCATATTTCAGTCAGTACAGCCTCGCGAAGATTAAACGAACATGGATTGTAGTCTAGGAGGGCTGCTACAGGGCCAGAGCTTCTCCCAGCCCATCGGAGAAACCGTTTGACTTTTGCCCGTAGCCACGTCAGTTGGACTACGGGCGAATGGAAGTCCGCGTTGCTCACTGATGAATCAAGGTTCAGTCTGCGATCACCGGATGGGCGTGAGAGAGTATGGCGGAGATCTGGAGAGCGATATGCGCCATGTGCCATATCCCCAAGAGTCCCATTTCATGGCCGCTCACTAATGGTGTGGGCAGGCATTTCTATAGATGCCCGTACGGACCTTGTGTTTCTATGCGGCGGCACCATAACTACCGAACGGTATATCGTGGACTGTCTAGGTGATCATGTGGATGCCCCATTTATTGGACAGCATTTTAAATTAATGCCTGACAATGCCAGACCCCACGTTGCAAACGTTGTCGGATGAGGTGGGAATTGACCGAATTGTTTGGCCCGATCGCAGCCCTGACCTTAATCCCATTGAGCACGTGTGGGACATGCTAGGGCGTTGTTTAAGGCAAAGAGAAATCGTTCCAGAAACCTTGGATCAACTTCAATCAGCTCTGCAGGAAGAATGGGAAATGGTACCTCAGGAGTACGTTGCAAACCTGGTGCACAGTATGCCCAGAAGAATGCTAGATGTGATCAGAGCTCGTGGAGGAAATACTCGATATTAGAGTACTGACCGCTTAGATTGATTTTTGATTTTTATTTAAATAAAGATGAAGATATATCAATATACCCTTTTCGGTAATTTTGTTATTTCATTTGTTTTGATCCTGTGGTCACGTTTATTAAACAAAAACTTGTTCCGTTAGTACCTTTTGGCGCATATTATATTATTTCGCACAACCATAATTCTAATAATGCGAATACACTGAGCGAAATAGCTATATGGGACAAGTTTTTTTTTTGTTTTTTTTTTATTAAGCAACCTCTTATTTTATTTTCATTTGCATCAGAATATTTGCCAATGCAGAGGGCGTACAGATTTTAGTTCGGTTAGTTTTCATTGTGCCTACATCGCTATTTATAGCAGTTTATTCTCATTGGTCGAAGGAAATAGTTATATGGGACAAAACTTAAAATCCATTTATTTTATTCATTAATAAAAAAATACTAGCAATAAGTGCATTTTAGTAGTTTCTATGACTTCCATTGTTATTAATAACATCCATCAATCAACGTGGCATGACTTTATTAACGTCTGGAAAACAGAAACGTCAATTTTTGCCCATTCCTCTTGAATAACTGTCTTAAGCTTCGCTAAAGTATTAAATTGACGTCCATTTTTGTAGACTCTCTGGCTAAGAATGCTCCAGAGATTTTTCATTGGATTTAAGTCCGGACTAGTAGCAGGCCACTGCAATACTGGTATATTTAGTGATTGAAAAAAATTCTTGGTGCACTTCACAGCATGAATAGGCGCATTATCCGGCTGAAATGTCCAACTATCACCGTACATTTCCTCCCCAAAATTTATTAAAGCGTCGTCTATTAACTGCACATACTTCCCCGCATTGATTTTATGGGAAACAAAACAAACTGAGGTCTTGCTCTGATAGCAGAAACCACCCCATGTCATAAGTAACCCTCCTTGAAATTTGCGGGAATGACGCATTTGAGGTGACTGACGAAAATCTCGCAGATAATTCTGGCTTTCATTTGGTTCATCAAAATTAAATGTTTTTTCATCCGAAAATTTATTAATTGCCACTCTTGATCCCAAAATTTAAATTTTTTAGCAAATTCCATTCTCACCAATTTATGGCGTAACAGAAGTTTAGGTTTACGCACTCGCTTCTGATATTTCAGATTAATATTCTCTTTTAAAATCTGTTGTATCCTTCGTTTAAAGACGCCTAGACACAAGTCACGCTGTATTTGGGATGGACTGATATTTTTCCTGACTACAAAACGCATTATTTCCCTTTTACCTCTTACGACAACTTTAGACTCTGGTACTGGTCTTTTTACTGTGCCGTATGTTTGGGGATTTTTTTAAAAGTTGTTGATGGTATATTAATTTCTATGTAGTTTTGTGGCTATCTGACGAAAGGGAACGCCAGATTTGCTATAGCAAAAGATCCTTGCCCATTCATCGGTCAAAAGTTGCGTTCATCGTTGCATAATTCTTTAAAAATTGCTATTGAGTCATAAAAAATTATTTTTTTAATGTGGACAATAATTCTTTTTTCTTTTTTTAATTAGAGAAAAAATAATAACAATAAGAGCAATATTAAAATTAACAACAAAACGGTTTTATTATCAAAAACCGCACTTGTCCCATATAGCTATTTCCTTGTTGTTAAAGACATTAAATCAACATAACGGTATTACGAGAAAGGGACGAACGAAAATTGTAACTTCAGTTTGTTGAGTAAGCATTGAAAAATTGTTCCATACATCGTAAAATAAAATCAGCGAAATGCTTTTGAAGAAAACAGTACAAATTACTTTGTCCCATATAGCTATTTCGCATAGTGTAGTTACCGTAAACACAAAAATTTACTAAAAAAATGTAGTGTCCGGAATTTTTTGACGAGCAGTGCAGTTTTACTTTTTGACAAGCTAGTTTAGCGAATAGACGTGCTGATTCTCTAAAAAATAAGATAGTGAGTTGCTCCTTATCCTTTTCGTATTACGATGATTTTTTTGTTAGGTATAAATACAATCGTTTTTCACAATTTTTTCACTATAATTATTCGCAAGAGAAGATTACTAAAATTTAAATTTATTGAAAATGACAAAATACACGCAAAATACACGGTTCTGAAAACTCGAATTATGGCATATTCTGGTATACGTAAAATGTCGTCGAGGCTGATTGCTGTTGAGATTGAATGCAATTACTCGAGTGTGAGTTATTAAAAAAAAAAAATCATTCTACCGATGAACTGGGACGCAAAAAGAGAACCGGTTCAAAAAGGACGACAACTACACGAGAAACTTCAAAAATAACCAGAATATCTACTGCTAATCGCTTTAGAACTGCTTCGGATATTCGAGCTGAGTTCAAGGCGGACATCTGCAAAGAAATCGGGACCCCTACTATTTATAATCGGCTCTGGGAACAAGGATATATGGCCAGGTTCTCCGCAGAAAAAACGCTTTTTATCAAAAGCTTACACAATGTCCAAGAAAACTGCAGAAACAGTACGTTGAGTTTGTATTTACAATTCTTTGTATTTTTACTGCAATTTCATGCTGATCTCTAAACCCAAACTGAATGTCTGGTAGAATGAGTTTTTCGGCTTTTCAAGAAGCTTCAAAATTGTCGCAAGTAGACTTGTTGGTGAGAACAATTCTTTAAGTAGCTAGAGAACACAGAAGCCTTTTCTATAACACTTCTTACCCAATATCCATCTGGCTACCTGATTGGTGGGCTCGATAATAATGGCGTTTTTAATTTCCCTGTTGCCTTCCATAATGAATAATCTTTATTTTCGGTTAGTCCAGTTCTTACAATTAGATTCCATGATTGAATGTCTTTTTCTGGTAACGCTACTCACAGAGCTTCAACAGTTTTATTTAAATTCCATTTTAGAAATTAAGACTTGGCGCTGCCAAAGCCATCGAATTGTCCGCTTTGATTGGGTTAAGTGCTGTTTATTTTGGGAGGTTTATAATTTGTTCAGAACTTTTAATGTCTGGCGCATCGCTTATCCTTCCTCAGCTGTATTCTTTCTTTGATCAGGACGGCAATGCCACAGTGTGCTTTTCCGTCCAGATGTTCGGTATCGTATACTGAATATCCGTTAATTTAAAAAAGAATATTCGTAATACGTTTTCATAATATTAGCGTTTTCTAATATCAGCTTTGTGATGTGAAAAGACGGTCGAATTTCGAATAGCTATTTATAGAACAGTCATTTTGGTTTTTGACAATAATTTGCATTAGGGTGTTCATATTTTGCATCATCATGCTCATTTTACTTTCCATCATCATCATTAAACAGGTCGCGGAAAACTGCTGACATTTGTCGCCAAGTTTTCGGTTTATTGAGCAATTGAACTTTTTGGAGTCATAGTTAAAGATTTGTTACTCAGATCTCAATTTTGGATTGGTTTTACGCTTTAAATCCATGTAAATTGGGCAGCCTCTGTAATTTGCGGCGTGATGTTCGCCACAGTTACTACAGCGTTTTACTGAAGAACTTTCACCTTCTTGCATTGTTTCGAGTCGTGAAGTTCACCACTGTAACGTAAACTTCCGGTCCTCTTCTTACAGGTTCCTCGACCGTAATTTTGCATTGGGGAAAGTATTTCAGGTTAGTTATAGGTGTCTTTTTTTTTTCGTATCTGGCTCTAGTTCCAGGCGAAACATTGGTTGTGTGAGGGTAGAACGTATTTCTTTACATCTACAGAACCCTCGATTCTTTTTATGATTGGTGATTAGGATTACTATCAGTAATTAACTAAGGTTCTGCACCTATCAATTTCGAATGGTTGTATGTTTGTTTTATTTATCTTACCCCTCTTGAACGGGGCAGTATAAAATTTTACGTCGGCTTTACTTTGATTTTGCCACAAGAAAGCTCTCTTAAATAAGTTAAGGGCGGCTTCTCCGGCGGTGTCCGTATCTTGTACAATCGTTGTCGCTTTGCTTCTGCAAACAAGTTGCCCAAATCTAGAACTTCGTTTCCGCTGAACAGCGATATACCGGTCCAAACCCGTTTGCACAAATGGTTGTGCACTTCACTGATCTAGGTCACTTTCACAATTTTTACCATGTGTCGATGATGAGTTCGTCCCACCGCTTGTTCATTATTTTTATTTTCGTTACATCAGAATTTATTAAATTAGCAAATTTTTTCGCGTATTTGTATTGCTTTATAAAGGGCGGTATAGTAACTAGATTTGCTGTGAATGTAGATTTCCAGGATGATTGATTTTTTAATCGGATTCCTGGGATGCGGCCAGTTATTAGAATTAAAAAAAAATCAGAAATTTATATGACAAAAACTACGCGCTTATTTCGTTCCTCGTCGTATAATTTTAAAAAAACAGGCAACAATTTACTAATTTCGCTATCTCGATAGAATGTAAGTCACTAATTTCGCTAAGCAAACGGGCTTAGTCATGCGCTGGCAGACTAATATTGGAAAATTACAAATTTGTTTTGCTAACATTTATTATTTTCTTCAAAGTTTTTTAAACCAATTTTTTAAATCGAAATTGTATTATTTAATTTTAGGTGCCTGGGTTGATCCATCAACATACATCAAAGAGTCTTATCCTTGGCCACAACCACCATCAGCAGTTGCACCACTGAGACATATAACGGCCGAGGATGTTGGTTTAGAAAGTGATCCGCCAGATGATAATGAAACTCAAGACCCATTGGTAAACTTAGAACGTAAATTTTATCTTACATTGAATAAATAACATTTATAATAATTTTTAGTTAAATATGCTGCTTCGACTCCAAGAAGCCGCAAATTATGCAGATAAAGACGGACAAGAATCGGATTGTGCAAGCCTCGATTCAAATATAACTCAAGACAGTTCGGCAGGAGCCGAATAAATTCTCCTCATTTCCTCTCAACCTCCCTTCTCCACAACTAAATTAATAATAATAACGGTAAATTCTGTGCTTTGTTTTCTTTTCTACTACATACATACTAAATAACATTTAATGAATTAATTAAAAAATGGCAACGTTGTAAAAACAAACAAAAAATAATTAAAATTAAAGTAAATTTATATATTTTGATATATTGATGTTTTAAAGTACTAAACTGAAATGATAGCTTTTTTTATTAGTAAATATTTCTAATAATTTAAGAAATAACAAATAATAATGGTTACTTTATTTATTATTTGCTTTATATAATATACATACATACATACAATTATATAAACTACAAAACATACAAATTTTCTATATATCATATATGAAATACCAAAATAATTAGTAATAACAAAACAATTGCCTTGAATTTTGTTACTTTCATATTTTAATATTCGATGAAAAGAATAAAATTAAGAAACTTTAATGTAATCTCTAAAGAATAATGAAACCCCCCCTCTTGTTTATCGTCATCGTCGTTATTATTGTCACGCGGATTTTCTAGTCGCTTGACCAATGACAATAATCGCAATATGGTCCAAACCAAATAAAATAAAACATTTTTTTTTTAAGGAATTGATATGATGACTAGAAATTAACCTAACTGACTTTTTCTCGGCCCTTACATATTTATTTTTTTCTACTCTACAGGAAATAATATTTGTACATTAATTAATTAAAGTAAAATAAAAATCAAGATAGTTATATTACACAGAAGCAGCACCAATTATATATTGCATACAAATAAATATTATAAAACATAATAATACATAAAATTAGTTCTGAGGGCATTAGACTTTTAAAAATACATAAAAACAAATTTAGATAAACAAAATAATACATTCCTTGAATAATATAGATAAAACAAAAAACAAAATAAAGTCCGTGTCATATACAAAAAAAAAACTACTAATCATAGCTCCCTAGCATGCCACCATACTTAGGCCGATCCTAATCTGTTTGAAATTGGAGCGAAACATATATTTGAAGTGGAATGGAATTGTAATGTTGTGTAGCATGAGAATTTATATCTAAATCAACGTTAAATATTTATGATATTTTAATTATTTTGATTTAATATAAATTAAACGAATTGGAGAAAATAAATTAATCGGGCGGGAAAAGAGAGCGCGCGAACGAGTCAATAGTTTTTTTTGATAGAGTCATGTAAAAAAAACTTTTTGAATTATTATTTATTATTATTTTAACAAATTTCTAATCAAATTTAGATATATGATGAAGAAAACAGATTGGTGTGGACAATAAATAAAATAAAAAGTTCGATGGATTTAAACTATATAAATAAATAATAATCAAACTAATTAAATAAATATATAGTAGGTTTTAGAAAATATTATGTATGTAGGCAAATTTATTTAAAATGTAATCTCACGGTTTCAAAAGTGGCATAAGTATGGTGTGTTTAGTGCGTTCTACCAGTTACATTTGATTTTATAAAACAACGACTAACTGGCTTAATATCGTTCCCAAAATCCTATTAATAAATTATTGATATATAAAGAAGCTATCAAAACCTAACTAAATATTAAAACCTTTTTCCTCTATTATTATTATTATTATTACTATATTTTCTAGTTTTTTAATTTATATATTTTCTTTTAAATAATTTTAATTTAAAAAAAATGAATAAAAATCAAAAATATATTATATTAAATTAATAATAAAAATGTATTATTATTATTTTAATTTAAAAAAAAAAATATTCGTGCGCTTTGTAAATAGGAACAAAAAAAATAATAATGTTAACACAAAATAAATAAATTAAATTAAATTAAACAATAAAAAATTAAAAATTGAAATATCTTTTTTTATATAAACGTTTGTAAAAAATATATATAATTATATTATGAAACTTATTATAATATTATTATATTATATAAAAGTAATAAAAAATGCTATAAAAATATTCGATTAGGGTTAATTTTTTTTCCTTGTTGAATAATGTTTCTTTGAAATTTGGGCTGTAGGTAAACGTGAGTTAAGAATTTAAATGTTGGTCAGAAAGGTAATACTAGCCCCCCTAAATGAGAAATAAATTGTTTTTGAAGAGTAAGTATTATAAGTAGGTGTGCATTTAACAGGTTCCCTGCCGATGTACCACCGGTATACCACGCTAAATAATACAATAAGTGGCCATCGGTGTACCACGCAGAAAAATACAGTCACCGGCCATTAAACCACCAGTACACCGTTGTACACTGGCCTTTAGTGGTATTATAAAGATTAGCATACCAGTGGTACCTTGGAAGCTGTAAATAATATGAAACGTGATATACCGGTGGTCACTGGCTGATTGTTGTATTATTAAGTGCGGTATACCGGTGATGTCAATTGTGGCATAAGGCATACCGGTGGTACACCGGCAGGGAACCTGTTATGAATATAAAATTCGCGCTCGCCGTATTCTAATATCTACACCACTTCGGTGCCACAATAATGCCGAGAAAGGACAATTTAGCATGTGTTTTGACCACATTTTAACGTAACATTTAAAATTCACCGAAAAAACTCGCCGGTGACACATCAAAATTCGTACTTTTGCTCGAACAAAATCATCAAAAAAATTTCAATTCTACCAGGCAAGCAGAATAACCAAAATGTTATGATTTCAATGGAGGGGTATTCATTTCTGTGATTTTTTTTTATCACAGAAACGAACCCCCCCTCTTAAAATCATTTATACGTTTGTTATTCTGCTTGCCTGTTAGAATTGAAAATTATTTTTTTATAATTTTGCCGATTTGCTCGAGAAGAATTTCAGTTTTTTTAAATTTTGTTCGCCTGTTACATCAAAATGTTTATTTGTAGTATTTTGGCTTCTTTTACTCGAAAAAAATGTAAAAGGCGATAAAAATTTAGAAGAAATAAATAATTTAGCCAGGAGACAATCTTTTAGTGAAAATTCGAATCAGGAATAACTTGATTGCGTTTCATATTTGCTGCGTTCCATTTTCGCTGGTAAAGTACTCACAAGTACTAAAAAGTAGATAGTAAATGGAACGCAAAAATAAAAAGTCAAAGCCAGCAAACTACTCATATTCAAAAGCAAGAGTAGTTGAAAGCAGTGGGAAGTACTTGTGAGTACTTTGCTAGCGAAAATGGAACGCAGCAAATATGTATTTTATTTGTTTGTGATTTTTGTTGTGTTGTTTGCGAATTAAAGTTAAAGGGAATACAGTTTAAAATTTTTATTTATTTACAAAATATTAAATTAATTATCAATACATATATATAAATCTTCTTATTAAAATTACGTTTATAAAATTATGGCCCGAATTTATAGTCGGTACTTCAACTATAACTCATGTTATTGTAACAGTTTTCGTATTAATAAACCTCACTATAAGATTTGTTATAATAATGTGTTTGTTTAGCCTATACTCGTTCATAAAATATCGAAAACAACAAAATAAATTCGAAATTCATTTTTGATCTGATTTTCCAAAATCGTTGCTATAATAATCGCAATAGTTAGGACTATAAATTCGAGCCTAAATGATACTAATTAAAAGACATTAGTGTTGGTTTTATCTACGTAGCCTCATCGTGAAGATATCAAATAATAACTTATGTTTAATAAATCCTCTGCTCTTTATTACTGTGGGTTCGCGATCGAAAAGTACCGCGAATTTTTTTCTGTATTTGGGGTGCACCACAGTTTTTTCTCAATAAATTAGGTTTTCATGGTAATTTTTTATACATTAGAAACTTTATCATTAGCTGCTTGAAGGCCTGAAATGAAAACAATAAAAGTTTGATTAAAATTATCAATTATTGAATATTGGTTATGATAAAATCGATCTAGATCAATTTTATAAAAACTATTCCAACGGTTTCCAAAAATTCTCACAAAAAGCAATAAAACAAAAATAGTTACGTATTTTTATTTGCGTATCAAGTGGCGGTATTGTTCTTCTTTTCAAGGTGGAAGTTTGAAGTTTCGAAGGTGAGGGCTTCAATTCCACCGTGAAAAGAAAAACCTACCCGCGCGTTGTGCATAACACTTTTTTCACTGCCAATGGAAAAACTTCGGATGTAGGATATTGGGCCAGATACACGATACTCTAGCAATTCGCAAATCGATAAATATGGCGGATTTGCTAATCGAAAATTTGCGTGCGTAAGCTACTCGATTATTTTAGCAAAGTAAAATATATTTTTGTATTCAGCACAAACGATAAAGTGCGTTAAAGTATCTCATTTTCTGAAATTCAAAAACAAATTGGGTTGCTAAATTATAGTGTATAACATTTCTAGCAAATTCGCAAAAAATAACTGCTTATCTGCTTATCTGAGTATCGAGTATCTAGCCCATTAAGTAGTAAATAAAATGCATACAGCATTTATATTAGGTAGTTTATACAAAATTACGAAATGTGAGCATAAATAAACCGAAAAAATAAATCACGCTGGCACCCAAATTATTTCCTGTGTAACCGGCCTAGCGCGGAAACTAGTTTGCTTCGAAAAGATATTTCTACAATTTGATGTTGTATTTGCTTGCTTATATTCGACGATGGTATTTGTTTAAAGTTCTATTCTAAAAATCCATGTACAAAAAACAATTGAAACATGTAGACCGTTTGTATGACAATTACAGGTCTCAACGCCTATTGATAGAGGTATCAATCATCGAAATCGGATCACATTTGCAGATTTTCGAATTTTGTGGCTCTCAATTTGTGGGCTATAGTTCAGTTGATTTTCAAAAAAATTGAATTTTCCACGAAACGTGTAGAAATATTCGACCGATCCAAATGACCGTTTGTATGACAATTACTGGTCTCAACGCCTATTGATAGAGGTATCAATCATCGAAATCGGAGCACATTTGCAGATTTTCGAATTTTGTGGCTCTGAATTTGTGGGCTATAGTTCAGTTGATTTTCAAAAAAATTGAATTTTCCACGAAACGTGTAGAAATATTCGACCGATCCAAATGGCCATTTGTATGACAATTACAGGTCTCAACGCCTATTGATAGAGGTATCAATCATCGAAATCGGATCACATTTGCAGATTTTCGAATTTTGTGGCTCTCAATTTGTGGGCTATAGTTCAGTTGATTTTCAAAAAAATTGAATTTTCCACGAAACGTGTAGAAATATTCGACCGATCCAAATGGCCATTTGTATGACAATTACTGGTCTCAACGCCTATTGATAGAGGTATCAATCATCGAAATCGGAGCACATTTGCAGATTTTCGAATTTTGTGGCTCTGCATTTGTGGGCTATAGTTCAGTTGATTTTCAAAAAAATTGAATTTTCCACGAAACGTGTAGAAATATTCGACCGATCCAAATGGCCATTTGTATGACAATTACAGGTCTCAACGCCTATTGATAGAGGTATCAATCATCGAAATCGGATCACATTTGCAGATTTTCGAATTTTGTGGCTCTCAATTTGTGGGCTATAGTTCAGTTGATTTTCAAAAAAATTGAATTTTCCACGAAACGTGTAGAAATATTCGACCGATCCAAATGACCGTTTGTATGACAATTACAGGTCTCAACGCCTATTGATAGAGGTATCAATCATCGAAATCGGAGCACATTTGCAGATTTTCGAATTTTGTGGCTCTCAATTTGTGGGCTATAGTTCAGTTGATTTTCAAAAAAATTGAATTTTCCACGAAACGTGTAGAAATATTCGACCGATCCAAATGGCCATTTGTATGACAATTACTGGTCTCAACGCCTATTGATAGAGGTATCAATCATCGAAATCGGAGCACATTTGCAGATTTTCGAATTTTGTGGCTCTGAATTTGTGGGCTATAGTTCAGTTGATTTTCAAAAAAATTGAATTTTCCACGAAACGTGTAGAAATATTCGACCGATCCAAATGGCCATTTGTATGACAATTACAGGTCTCAACGCCTATTGATAGAGGTATCAATCATCGAAATCGGAGCACATTTGCAGATTTTCGAATTTTGTGGCTCTCAATTTGTGGGCTATAGTTCAGTTGATTTTCAAAAAAATTGAATTTTCCACGAAACGTGTAGAAATATTCGACCGATCCAAATGACCGTTTGTATGACAATTACAGGTCTCAACGCCTATTGATAGAGGTATCAATCATCGAAATCGGAGCACATTTGCAGATTTTCGAATTTTGTGGCTCTCAATTTGTGGGCTATAGTTCAGTTGATTTTCAAAAAAATTGAATTTTCCACGAAACGTGTAGAAATATTCGACCGATCCAAATGGCCATTTGTATGACAATTACAGGTCTCAACGCCTATTGATAGAGGTATCAATCATCGAAATCGGATCACATTTGCAGATTTTCGAATTTTGTGGCTCTCAATTTGTGGGCTATAGTTCAGTTGATTTTCAAAAAAATTGAATTTTCCACGAAACGTGTAGAAATATTCGACCGATCCAAATGGCCATTTGTATGACAATTACTGGTCTCAACGCCTATTGATAGAGGTATCAATCATCGAAATCGGAGCACATTTGCAGATTTTCGAATTTTGTGGCTCTGCATTTGTGGGCTATAGTTCAGTTGATTTTCAAAAAAATTGAATTTTCCACGAAACGTGTAGAAATATTCGACCGATCCAAATGGCCATTTGTATGACAATTACAGGTCTCAACGCCTATTGATAGAGGTATCAATCATCGAAATCGGATCACATTTGCAGATTTTCGAATTTTGTGGCTCTCAATTTGTGGGCTATAGTTCAGTTGATTTTCAAAAAAATTGAATTTTCCACGAAACGTGTAGAAATATTCGACCGATCCAAATGACCGTTTGTATGACAATTACAGGTCTCAACGCCTATTGATAGAGGTATCAATCATCGAAATCGGAGCACATTTGCAGATTTTCGAATTTTGTGGCTCTCAATTTGTGGGCTATAGTTCAGTTGATTTTCAAAAAAATTGAATTTTCCACGAAACGTGTAGAAATATTCGACCGATCCAAATGGCCATTTGTATGACAATTACTGGTCTCAACGCCTATTGATAGAGGTATCAATCATCGAAATCGGAGCACATTTGCAGATTTTCGAATTTTGTGGCTCTGAATTTGTGGGCTATAGTTCAGTTGATTTTCAAAAAAATTGAATTTTCCACGAAACGTGTAGAAATATTCGACCGATCCAAATGGCCATTTGTATGACAATTACAGGTCTCAACGCCTATTGATAGAGGTATCAATCATCGAAATCGGAGCACATTTGCAGATTTTCGAATTTTGTGGCTCTCAATTTGTGGGCTATAGTTCAGTTGATTTTCAAAAAAATTGAATTTTCCACGAAACGTGTAGAAATATTCGACCGATCCAAATGACCGTTTGTATGACAATTACAGGTCTCAACGCCTATTGATAGAGGTATCAATCATCGAAATCGGAGCACATTTGCAGATTTTCGAATTTTGTGGCTCTCAATTTGTGGGCTATAGTTCAGTTGATTTTCAAAAAAATTGAATTTTCCACGAAACGTGTAGAAATATTCGACCGATCCAAATGGCCATTTGTATGACAATTACTGGTCTCAACGCCTATTGATAGAGGTATCAATCATCGAAATCGGAGCACATTTGCAGATTTTCGAATTTTGTGGCTCTGAATTTGTGGGCTATAGTTCAGTTGATTTTCAAAAAAATTGAATTTTCCACGAAACGTGTAGAAATATTCGACCGATCCAAATGGCCATTTGTATGACAATTACAGGTCTCAACGCCTATTGATAGAGGTATCAATCATCGAAATCGGAGCACATTTGCAGATTTTCGAATTTTGTGGCTCTCAATTTGTGGGCTATAGTTCAGTTGATTTTCAAAAAAATTGAATTTTCCACGAAACGTGTAGAAATATTCGACCGATCCAAATGACCGTTTGTATGACAATTACAGGTCTCAACGCCTATTGATAGAGGTATCAATCATCGAAATCGGAGCACATTTGCAGATTTTCGAATTTTGTGGCTCTCAATTTGTGGGCTATAGTTCAGTTGATTTTCAAAAAAATTGAATTTTCCACGAAACGTGTAGAAATATTCGACCGATCCAAATGACCGTTTGTATGACAATTACAGGTCTCAACGCCTATTGATAGAGGTATCAATCATCGAAATCGGAGCACATTTGCAGATTTTCGAATTTTGTGGCTCTGAATTTGTGGGCTATAGTTCAGTTGATTTTCAAAAAAATTGAATTTTCCACGAAACGTGTAGAAATATTCGACCGATCCAAATGACCGTTTGTATGACAATTACAGGTCTCAACGCCTATTGATAGAGGTATCAATCATCGAAATCGGAGCACATTTGCAGATTTTCGAATTTTGTGGCTCTCAATTTGTGGGCTATAGTT
Organism: Tipula helvola; assembly: GCA_963556165.1. Taxonomy (NCBI): domain Eukaryota; kingdom Metazoa; phylum Arthropoda; class Insecta; order Diptera; family Tipulidae; genus Tipula; species Tipula helvola. The sequence goes on along the minus strand of OY744482.1, from coordinate 75,259,090 downwards.
CAGTTGATTTTCAAAAAAATTGAATTTTCCACGAAACGTGTAGAAATATTCGACCGATCCAAATGACCGTTTGTATGACAATTACAGGTCTCAACGCCTATTGATAGAGGTATCAATCATCGAAATCGGAGCACATTTGCAGATTTTCGAATTTTGTGGCTCTCAATTTGTGGGCTATAGTTCAGTTGATTTTCAAAAAAATTGAATTTTCCACGAAACGTGTAGAAATATTCGACCGATCCAAATGGCCATTTGTATGACAATTACAGGTCTCAACGCCTATTGATAGAGGTATCAATCATCGAAATCGGAGCACATTTGCAGATTTTCGAATTTTGTGGCTCTCAATTTGTGGGCTATAGTTCAGTTGATTTTCAAAAAAATTGAATTTTCCACGAAACGTGTAGAAATATTCGACCGATCCAAATGGCCATTTGTATGACAATTACAGGTCTCAACGCCTATTGATAGAGGTATCAATCATCGAAATCGGAGCACATTTGCAGATTTTCGAATTTTGTGGCTCTGAATTTGTGGGCTATAGTTCAGTTGATTTTCAAAAAAATTGAATTTTCCACGAAACGTGTAGAAATATTCGACCGATCCAAATGGCCATTTGTATGACAATTACAGGTCTCAACGCCTATTGATAGAGGTATCAATCATCGAAATCGGAGCACATTTGCAGATTTTCGAATTTTGTGGCTCTCAATTTGTGGGCTATAGTTCAGTTGATTTTCAAAAAAATTGAATTTTCCACGAAACGTGTAGAAATATTCGACCGATCCAAATGACCGTTTGTATGACAATTACAGGTCTCAACGCCTATTGATAGAGGTATCAATCATCGAAATCGGAGCACATTTGCAGATTTTCGAATTTTGTGGCTCTCAATTTGTGGGCTATAGTTCAGTTGATTTTCAAAAAAATTGAATTTTCCACGAAACGTGTAGAAATATTCGACCGATCCAAATGGCCATTTGTATGACAATTACAGGTCTCAACGCCTATTGATAGAGGTATCAATCATCGAAATCGGAGCACATTTGCAGATTTTCGAATTTTGTGGCTCTCAATTTGTGGGCTATAGTTCAGTTGATTTTCAAAAAAATTGAATTTTCCACGAAACGTGTAGAAATATTCGACCGATCCAAATGACCGTTTGTATGACAATTACAGGTCTCAACGCCTATTGATAGAGGTATCAATCATCGAAATCGGAGCACATTTGCAGATTTTCGAATTTTGTGGCTCTCAATTTGTGGGCTATAGTTCAGTTGATTTTCAAAAAAATTGAATTTTCCACGAAACGTGTAGAAATATTCGACCGATCCAAATGGCCATTTGTATGACAATTACAGGTCTCAACGCCTATTGATAGAGGTATCAATCATCGAAATCGGAGCACATTTGCAGATTTTCGAATTTTGTGGCTCTCAATTTGTGGGCTATAGTTCAGTTGATTTTCAAAAAAATTGAATTTTCCACGAAACGTGTAGAAATATTCGACCGATCCAAATGGCCATTTGTATGACAATTACAGGTCTCAACGCCTATTGATAGAGGTATCAATCATCGAAATCGGAGCACATTTGCAGATTTTCGAATTTTGTGGCTCTGAATTTGTGGGCTATAGTTCAGTTGATTTTCAAAAAAATTGAATTTTCCACGAAACGTGTAGAAATATTCGACCGATCCAAATGGCCATTTGTATGACAATTACAGGTCTCAACGCCTATTGATAGAGGTATCAATCATCGAAATCGGAGCACATTTGCAGATTTTCGAATTTTGTGGCTCTCAATTTGTGGGCTATAGTTCAGTTGATTTTCAAAAAAATTGAATTTTCCACGAAACGTGTAGAAATATTCGACCGATCCAAATGACCGTTTGTATGACAATTACAGGTCTCAACGCCTATTGATAGGGGTATCAATCATCGAAATCGGAGCACATTTGCAGATTTTCGAATTTTGTGGCTCTCAATTTGTGGGCTATAGTTCAGTTGATTTTCAAAAAAATTGAATTTTCCACGAAACGTGTAGAAATATTCGACCGATCCAAATGGCCATTTGTATGACAATTACAGGTCTCAACGCCTATTGATAGAGGTATCAATCATCGAAATCGGAGCACATTTGCAGATTTTCGAATTTTGTGGCTCTGAATTTGTGGGCTATAGTTCAGTTGATTTTCAAAAAAATTGAATTTTCCACGAAACGTGTAGAAATATTCGACCGATCCAAATGGCCATTTGTATGACAATTACAGGTCTCAACGCCTATTGATAGAGGTATCAATCATCGAAATCGGAGCACATTTGCAGATTTTCGAATTTTGTGGCTCTCAATTTGTGGGCTATAGTTCAGTTGATTTTCAAAAAAATTGAATTTTCCACGAAACGTGTAGAAATATTCGACCGATCCAAATGACCGTTTGTATGACAATTACAGGTCTCAACGCCTATTGATAGAGGTATCAATCATCGAAATCGGAGCACATTTCCAGATTTTCGAATTTTGTGGCTCTCAATTTGTGGGCTATAGTTCAGTTGATTTTCAAAAAAATTGAATTTTCCACGAAACGTGTAGAAATATTCGACCGATCCAAATGGCCATTTGTATGACAATTACAGGTCTCAACGCCTATTGATAGAGGTATCAATCATCGAAATCGGAGCACATTTGCAGATTTTCGAATTTTGTGGCTCTCAATTTGTGGGCTATAGTTCAGTTGATTTTCAAAAAAATTGAATTTTCCACGAAACGTGTAGAAATATTCGACCGATCCAAATGGCCATTTGTATGACAATTACAGGTCTCAACGCCTATTGATAGAGGTATCAATCATCGAAATCGGAGCACATTTGCAGATTTTCGAATTTTGTGGCTCTGAATTTGTGGGCTATAGTTCAGTTGATTTTCAAAAAAATTGAATTTTCCACGAAACGTGTAGAAATATTCGACCGATCCAAATGGCCATTTGTATGACAATTACAGGTCTCAACGCCTATTGATAGAGGTATCAATCATCGAAATCGGAGCACATTTGCAGATTTTCGAATTTTGTGGCTCTGAATTTGTGGGCTATAGTTCAGTTGATTTTCAAAAAAATTGAATTTTCCACGAAACGTGTAGAAATATTCGACCGATCCAAATGGCCATTTGTATGACAATTACAGGTCTCAACGCCTATTGATAGAGGTATCAATCATCGAAATCGGAGCACATTTGCAGATTTTCGAATTTTGTGGCTCTCAATTTGTGGGCTATAGTTCAGTTGATTTTCAAAAAAATTGAATTTTCCACGAAACGTGTAGAAATATTCGACCGATCCAAATGGCCATTTGTATGACAATTACAGGTCTCAACGCCTATTGATAGAGGTATCAATCATCGAAATCGGAGCACATTTGCAGATTTTCGAATTTTGTGGCTCTGAATTTGTGGGCTATAGTTCAGTTGATTTTCAAAAAAATTGAATTTTCCACGAAACGTGTAGAAATATTCGACCGATCCAAATGGCCATTTGTATGACAATTACAGGTCTCAACGCCTATTGATAGAGGTATCAATCATCGAAATCGGAGCACATTTGCAGATTTTCGAATTTTGTGGCTCTGAATTTGTGAGCTATAGTTCAGTTGATTTTCAAAAAAATTGAATTTTCCACGAAACGTGTAGAAATATTCGACCGATCCAAATGGCCATTTGTATGACAATTACAGGTCTCAACGCCTATTGATAGAGGTATCAATCATCGAAATCGGAGCACATTTGCAGATTTTCGAATTTTGTGGCTCTGAATTTGTGGGCTATAGTTCAGTTGATTTTCAAAAAAATTGAATTTTCCACGAAACGTGTAGAAATATTCGACCGATCCAAATGGCCATTTGTATGACAATTACAGGTCTCAACGCCTATTGATAGAGGTATCAATCATCGAAATCGGAGCACATTTGCAGATTTTCGAATTTTGTGGCTCTCAATTTGTGGGCTATAGTTCAGTTGATTTTCAAAAAAATTGAATTTTCCACGAAACGTGTAGAAATATTCGACCGATCCAAATGACCGTTTGTATGACAATTACAGGTCTCAACGCCTATTGATAGAGGTATCAATCATCGAAATCGGAGCACATTTGCAGATTTTCGAATTTTGTGGCTCTGAATTTGTGGGCTATAGTTCAGTTGATTTTCAAAAAAATTGAATTTTCCACGAAACGTGTAGAAATATTCGACCGATCCAAATGGCCATTTGTATGACAATTACAGGTCTCAACGCCTATTGATAGAGGTATCAATCATCGAAATCGGAGCACATTTGCAGATTTTCGAATTTTGTGGCTCTCAATTTGTGGGCTATAGTTCAGTTGATTTTCAAAATAATTGAATTTTCCACGAAACGTGTAGAAATATTCGACCGATCCAAATGACCGTTTGTATGACAATTACAGGTCTCAACGCCTATTGATAGAGGTATCAATCATCGAAATCGGAGCACATTTGCAGATTTTCGAATTTTGTGGCTCTCAATTTGTGGGCTATAGTTCAGTTGATTTTCAAAAAAATTGAATTTTCCACGAAACGTGTAGAAATATTCGACCGATCCAAATGGCCATTTGTATGACAATTACAGGTCTCAACGCCTATTGATAGAGGTATCAATCATCGAAATCGGAGCACATTTGCAGATTTTCGAATTTTGTGGCTCTGAATTTGTGGGCTATAGTTCAGTTGATTTTCAAAAAAATTGAATTTTCCACGAAACGTGTAGAAATATTCGACCGATCCAAATGGCCATTTGTATGACAATTACAGGTCTCAACGCCTATTGATAGAGGTATCAATCATCGAAATCGGAGCACATTTGCAGATTTTCGAATTTTGTGGCTCTGAATTTGTGGGCTATAGTTCAGTTGATTTTCAAAAAAATTGAATTTTCCACGAAACGTGTAGAAATATTCGACCGATCCAAATGGCCATTTGTATGACAATTACAGGTCTCAACGCCTATTGATAGAGGTATCAATCATCGAAATCGGAGCACATTTGCAGATTTTCGAATTTTGTGGCTCTGAATTTGTGGGCTATAGTTCAGTTGATTTTCAAAAAAATTGAATTTTCCACGAAACGTGTAGAAATATTCGACCGATCCAAATGGCCATTTGTATGACAATTACAGGTCTCAACGCCTATTGATAGAGGTATCAATCATCGAAATCGGAGCACATTTGCAGATTTTCGAATTTTGTGGCTCTGAATTTGTGGGCTATAGTTCAGTTGATTTTCAAAAAAATTGAATTTTCCACGAAACGTGTAGAAATATTCGACCGATCCAAATGGCCATTTGTATGACAATTACAGGTCTCAACGCCTATTGATAGAGGTATCAATCATCGAAATCGGAGCACATTTGCAGATTTTCGAATTTTGTGGCTCTCAATTTGTGGGCTATAGTTCAGTTGATTTTCAAAAAAATTGAATTTTCCACGAAACGTGTAGAAATATTCGACCGATCCAAATGGCCATTTGTATGACAATTACAGGTCTCAACGCCTATTGATAGAGGTATCAATCATCGAAATCGGAGCACATTTGCAGATTTTCGAATTTTGTGGCTCTGAATTTGTGGGCTATAGTTCAGTTGATTTTCAAAAAAATTGAATTTTCCACGAAACGTGTAGAAATATTCGACCGATCCAAATGGCCATTTGTATGACAATTACAGGTCTCAACGCCTATTGATAGAGGTATCAATCATCGAAATCGGAGCACATTTGCAGATTTTCGAATTTTGTGGCTCTGAATTTGTGGGCTATAGTTCAGTTGATTTTCAAAAAAATTGAATTTTCCACGAAACGTGTAGAAATATTCGACCGATCCAAATGGCCATTTGTATGACAATTACAGGTCTCAACGCCTATTGATAGAGGTATCAATCATCGAAATCGGAGCACATTTGCAGATTTTCGAATTTTGTGGCTCTCAATTTGTGGGCTATAGTTCAGTTGATTTTCAAAAAAATTGAATTTTCCACGAAACGTGTAGAAATATTCGACCGATCCAAATGGCCATTTGTATGACAATTACAGGTCTCAACGCCTATTGATAGAGGTATCAATCATCGAAATCGGAGCACATTTGCAGATTTTCGAATTTTGTGGCTCTGAATTTGTGGGCTATAGTTCAGTTGATTTTCAAAAAAATTGAATTTTCCACGAAACGTGTAGAAATATTCGACCGATCCAAATGGCCATTTGTATGACAATTACAGGTCTCAACGCCTATTGATAGAGGTATCAATCATCGAAATCGGAGCACATTTGCAGATTTTCGAATTTTGTGGCTCTGAATTTGTGGGCTATAGTTCAGTTGATTTTCAAAAAATTGAATTTTCCACGAAACGTGTAGAAATATTCGACCGATCCAAATGGCCATTTGTATGACAATTACAGGTCTCAACGCCTATTGATAGAGGTATCAATCATCGAAATCGGAGCACATTTGCAGATTTTCGAATTTTGTGGCTCTCAATTTGTGGGCTATAGTTCAGTTGATTTTCAAAAAAATTGAATTTTCCACGAAACGTGTAGAAATATTCGACCGATCCAAATGACCGTTTGTATGACAATTACAGGTCTCAACGCCTATTGATAGAGGTATCAATCATCGAAATCGGAGCACATTTGCAGATTTTCGAATTTTGTGGCTCTGAATTTGTGGGCTATAGTTCAGTTGATTTTCAAAAAAATTGAATTTTCCACGAAACGTGTAGAAATATTCGATCGATCCAAATGGCCATTTGTATGACAATTACAGGTCTCAACGCCTATTGATAGAGGTATCAATCATCGAAATCGGAGCACATTTGCAGATTTTCGAATTTTGTGGCTCTCAATTTGTGGGCTATAGTTCAGTTGATTTTCAAAAAAATTGAATTTTCCACGAAACGTGTAGAAATATTCGACCGATCCAAATGGCCATTTGTATGACAATTACAGGTCTCAACGCCTATTGATAGAGGTATCAATCATCGAAATCGGAGCACATTTGCAGATTTTCGAATTTTGTGGCTCTCAATTTGTGGGCTATAGTTCAGTTGATTTTCAAAAAAATTGAATTTTCCACGAAACGTGTAGAAATATTCGACCGATCCAAATGGCCATTTGTATGACAATTACAGGTCTCAACGCCTATTGATAGAGGAGGTATCAATCATCGAAATCGGAACACATTTACAGATTTTCGATTTTTGTGGCTCTCAATTTGTGGGCTATAGTTCAGTTGATTTTCAAAAAAATTGAATTT